>CM064861.1:59452758-60144294 GCA_032719365.1 Prinsepia uniflora | reverse complement strand
ATATTTTTCCTCATGCATCTGATGATATGGATGATAATACCCCTAGGTCACAACCTGAAGAGTCAGATCTCCATTACGAGAGGTTTTTGAAAGAACCTCGACGCGATTTATACCCTGGCTGTAAATCTTTTTCGGTTCTAGGGGTAGTTGTAGAATTAATGCACATGAAACCTCTACAAGCATTTTGATCACATAATGGACATCATCATCCGAATGCTCCTTGAAGATAACAGTCTCCCTAAAGATCATTATAACTCAGAAAAGCTCTTGAAGGATCTCGATCTATAGTTTGTGAAGATTCATGCATGTAAAAACTACTATGCATTGTTTTATGGCGAATTCGAGCAACTTAACAAATGTCTTGTGTGCAATAAGCCTAGGTTTCATAAGAATAAGATTCTGAATAAGGTGTTGCACTATTTTCCACTGAAGCCTTGGTTACAAAGATTCTTCATGTCGTCTCACACAGCCCGTGATATGAGGTGGCACAGGGATGAACGCACTAATGACGATTCACTAAGGCATCCGACCGATGGAGATGCGTGGAAGGAATTTGTTAAGACGCATCTTGATTTTACCTCGGAGACAGGAACGCTCAGATTAAAATTTGCTTCTGATGGTTTTAACCATTTGGAAGTTTTTCAAGGCTCTATAGCACTTCGCTGGTAGTTGTAGTTCCGTATTTGATACCGGGGCCCAAATCGCCGAGTAATTCCATCGACGTTTATTTACGACCATTGATTGATGAGCTTATGGATTTGTGGAAAAATGATGTCCGAACCTACGACAAGTTCAGTGGAGGAAATTTCACTCTACGAGCGGTCGTAGTGTGGACAATTAATGATTTTCCTTCTTATGGGATGCTGGCGAGATGGAACATCAAGGGCTATCTTGCTTGTCCGACATGTGGAACAGACATAACATCCTTTTGGCACGCATCAAAGGTATATTATCTGGGCACGAAAAGATTTCTACCCTTGGATCATCGATGTCGTATGTATTCTAACTCATTTGATTGTAAAACAGAGTTACAGGCACGGCCTAGGGAAATGTTCAGTGATGAGATATTGAGCATCTTAAACAGCATTCCCACATTCATCACAAAATGCTCAAAACCTTCTGAACTGGAAAATTGGACGAAAAAGTATATTTTTTCGGTTGCCGTATTGGTCAAAATTGTAAATTAGGCACATTATGGATCCTATGCATATTGGGAAAAATGTTATCGAGAGTCCCGTCGAAACAATTTTACTTATTGAGGGTAAGTCAAAAGACACCAAAAAAACTCGTCTGGGTATGCAAGACATGGGCATTCAGCGACATTTGTGGCCAAAAGTTGTGAATGGTAAATACATAATGGATCATCCAGGTTATACATTTACGCAAGTGAATAAGAAAAAAATTCTTAAGTGGTTGCATAGTGTGAAATTTTCCGATGGTTATGCAAGCAGCATCTTCCGAAATATAAGCACTGATGGCAGCAGCCAATTTGGCATGAAAATTCACGACTATCACGTTTTGTTACAACGACTGATTCCTATTGGCATTCGGCCTTATTTGGAGCCTAAAGTTGTTGAGACGATAGTTTACTTGTTTTAATTTTTCCAGATACTATGTGCCAAGTCGCAAGGAAAGGTTGACCTTGAAGCAATTAAAGAGGAGATTATCTATATCATATGTCGTCTTGAGAAAATATTTCCACCAGCATTCTTTAATGTAATGGTACACCTACTAATACATCTTCTAGACGAGGTAATGCTTGCTAGCATGGTTCAATATCATTGGATGTACCCAATCGAAAGGTATAAAATATTCCTAATGCTAGTATTATTTCTTTAATATATTGTATATATTTAAATCATTTTATATATTTCGTTGCAGAATGTTAGGTACCTACAAGAGGTACGTCTGCAACAAGACACGTCTTGAAGGCTCTATAGCGGAGGTATACATTGCAAAAGAGTCACTCACATTTTGCGCAATATACCTTCGAAACGTTGAAACTTCCTTCAATAGGGCCCCTTAAAACAACGACAGTGGTCAACATTTGGAGACTCTATTTGTATTTTCCCAACCCGTAAAACTGTCCGACAATGGTCCAGTCTCAGAGTCCTCTACTAATAGCGGCATTGCAATGACACCTTGGTTTATATTGAACAACTGTGATGAAGTCTGGCCTTTCCACGACCAGCATGCAACATTTGATGAAGGCCTAATATTCTTCTAATCGTGAGGAAATGGATAAACAATTGTTTCCATATTAGTTTTTTTGCACACGTAAGTCAACTACTGTATTAAATTATTTTTAAATGAACCAAACTAACATTTTTTGTTTTCATACCGGATAGCACAGTTGAGGCTGACAGCTTGCCACACTTCTGCAAAGAATAGATGCAGCTTGTAATTGACCCACTTAGAGGAGAAATATACGCTGGTTGTTACGTTAACGAAGTTAAGTTCGTGTGCACAGAGCGAGATGTTAATTTACCTACTCAAAATAATGGGGTATTCATGCCGGGGGGATGTAGTAATCTTGATATAGGGCTTTACTGTAACGACCCGTCCCGAATTCCGGGATTAGATTAGTGACTAATCTTGATTCGTGAGGTTGTTCGTTAACTTTTTGATTAGACGGTCAAACGTACTTTAACCGATGACCGTGACTTAGTTCGGGACGTCACAAGTTCATAGACAGGTGGCACGTTCGATTCCGAAATACGAGGAAAAAGTTATGACGATCGGAAGTTTAGGGGTATTTTGGTAATTTCGAGTAATAGGGGTCAAATGTTGACTTTTTGACCGGGAGGTCCGATGGACGAGGGCCAAGGATCGTTACGTAGGTCTCGTCGATACGAATCCAATGACAGGCGGCATGCCGAAATTGGAGATTCGACGACGAAGTTATGGTCAATGGAACGAATTAACGAACCGAGGCTTCGATTAAAATAATAATAAAATAATGAATAGTAATTAATGACTGTACACTCTTAGATGAGTGACAAGTGTCACCCATCCCCTAATTTAAGCCCTAGAATCTGCTCCTTGTTTCCCACCCAACATCATCATTACTACATCATCATCATTAATCCACCATTTTCCTTAATTAATCACCCTTAATCCTCCATTATTCCTTCTCTGTGTACTTCAAACCGTGAGAAAAACTGTGTGGGAGAACTGGGAGAATTGGCTCCCTTCCCTTGCCGTTCTTGAGAGAAAAATGAGAGATTAGAGGATTGGGACATCAGGGGAAACATGAGGGATTGAGAGAGTGTTTTGGCCCAATTATAGCAAGCACTGTGCAGGTTACTGTAGTAGGCGCGTGGGTTTCACGCGCAGCCACTCACGGCTGAGCGTGACGGCGCGTGGGCACGAATATCGAGGTGAGGTCAACATGACTTCTGTCCTATTTAATGTAACGAACATTTTGGGATTGGTTTCGTGTCGATGGGACACCGTCTCGATATTGTTCGGGACGTCTGAAGGTTTTAAAACAAGTTTAAAAATATTTAAAAATTCGGTAAAATTACGGAACTTTGATAGGATATTAATGATGAGGTTTGTGACCCTCTAATGTGATTTGGACAGGATTGGGAGTCTCGGTGATAGTGGTGTGGCCCGGGAGGGCCGATGGCACGCGTATCGAGGCATACCGTTAAAACGGTCTGTGAGTGGACTTTGGTTTTACAAATCCTATGCATGCTTAAATGTGTTATATGTTTTATATACGTGATTTCTATGATGGTGATTGTGAGTATTGATTTCGGGTATGTTGCACGTATTTCGAGGTATTTTCCGTATTTCACGTATATCGAGGTTAACGGTTTTATTATGGTTTTATGTGCTTATGGCTTAATGGCTTAATAAATAATGTGATAAAAAGGGTTTTGGAATTGGAAGGATGAACTCGGGCTTGAGGCCCAATTATTTTGGAAACCTCGGACTTGGAGTCCATTTGTGTTAATGAAATCGGGCCGGGGGCCCAGTTGCTTTATGAAATCGGGTCGGGGGCCCAGTTGCTTTATGAAATCGGGTCAGGGGCCCAGTTTTTCATCTAAACGGGCTAAGACCCATTTGAGTGATATTATCGGGCCAGGGGCCCAGTTGATTTACGAATTCGGGCCGTGGGCCCAGTGGTTTATAAAATCGGGCCGTGGGCCCAGTGGTTTACAAAATCGGGCATGGGGCCCAGTTGGGTTATAAATGTGATTTCGGGTCCGGGACCCTATGTTTTATAAATGTGATTTCGGGTCAGGGACCCTACATGGAATTGTGATATTTTATGGAGATTTCGGGCAAGGGCCCATTGTCATGTTGTGAAATGATTTAATAAAACTGTTTTCCATATACCATCTGGATACAAGGATATATGATGGTCTCCTCCGGATGTCTGGGACACTGGGGAAGTCACGGTGCATTACCTGCGAGGGGTCATTGTACGGAGCAGCCGGACCGTATGATGACTCAGGAGCAGGATTGCTATGATTGACGTCAGAGACGTCAGACATCTATGATGTCAGAGATATGGACCCGGAGAGGCCCTGGGCAGCACGCGTAGCTTATTATACCGTGAGATATGACGTCAGGGACGTCAAGCGTCTGGGACGCTAAGCATCTGGGATGCTGGTGATGGTAATGGTAAATATGGATTAATGAATCTATGAAATGGCTTCGGTTGGATTTGTGTTATGTGGTAAAAATGGATTATTGGTTATGTTATGGTATTTCGGGTCGGGGACCCTATATGGTTTTGGATTTATGGATTTATGTTTATGGCTTTGGACGGTGGCCCCCATGGTTTTAATATGTCTGGTAGTGGTATTCCACAGTTTTGGGCTGAGTTCCCACACTTGGTTTTAAGTTAACGGTTTTTGGGCTAAGGCCCTAATGGCTTGGTTGGACAAACGTTTTGGTTACTGGTTTTCGTGGCATGCATACGTTTTTATTGGAGGGCATAAATTTCTTATAACTGTGTTTACTAAACTTAATGATTTTCGTCCACTCACAGCTTTTGGTTTTTAATGCCCTTCAGGTTGATCACGGATGCGACTGCAGCAGAGACTGGGACATTGCACGCCTCCTCCATCGATCCTTGCACACTCTGGAAGCCCCGTTTGGGCAGTAACTTTTGGTTATCCCTTGTCTGACACCCCTTGTTGGACGGGAGCAGGGCACATTCCACGGTAATGCCGGGGGGATTGGGATGGGTCCTGTCAACTTGGTATCAGAGCAGGGTTGCTCTTTTGTGCGCACAGGTCAAGGGTGTGATGTCTCTTTGGACTGCAGTTCATTATCAACCTGATAGATAGTTTTTTTTTTTGGGTTTTAATCGCGGATATAGTGTGTTTGGCCCGATACGCCGTGCGTTAATGTGATTCGACCCAAGTGGGGTTGATTGTGATGAACTGGTATTTTGGGACCGTCGGTTCAGTCATGTGATATTGAATTGTTGTGCTGCTAGGTGCAGCTAGGTTCGTGGAACCTCTTTTGAGTAATGGTCTAAAATGTGAACCCTAGTGGTGGTTGCTCGTGCGAGGGATGTTGGTACATCGGAGTTGGCCGATGTCCTTAGTGGTGGAACCTACATTGAGTTGATGGTAGGTTTGGATTTGACGTCTATACGTTGTCTAAACTGCGGGGTCGGTCAGGTTGTGAATTTTATATTACGGAGAGCTGTTTGGTTCGGTGGAACCATATGGTGTGATTGTGGAACCCTAGTATATGTTGGATTAAAAAGGTAAACCTTAATTGTGACTAGTGGATGAGGTCGTGGACGACCATGTGGATGACTCTAGTGAGTCTAGTCATAACTATAGGATTCGATCTACGGATACGGTTCTTTGTTAAATTATGGAAACCCGAGTTAGACCGGGTATTCGTGTGCTGGGTGGATACGGATCTCGATAGCAATGACCGTTGGTCGGTAGTCATGTGGAGATGACTGGCTATCGAGGGTATTTAGCGTGGTTACAATACTTGGGGATAAGGGGACGTTCAGGGAACGTTCATTTTCCTGAGGTGGATTGTCAGAATGGTGGTACCCAGAGTTGTGAGGTACGGGATCGTCGTTCGGTATGAACGGAAATCCAGGGTTGTCATATTTGCACACGGTGTGCAAGTATGGATGTTTGTGTGTTGGTACTCTTGTACTGATGCTAGTATGGATGCATGTGTGCTGATACTAGTGTTGATGATAGTGTGTTGGTGCTGGTACTAGTCCTGGTGCTAGTGTCAGTGGTTGTGATGACGTTGAGCCACAAGTTGGGGCGTGACTCTGTCATGATGAACATATGTTTAGTATTTGAGATTTGGTAGTGGTGGAGTGATGGACTGGATGGGATCCACTTGAGATTGTGATGTGTTGGGATCAGTTCCGACAGTGGTAAAATGACAAGTGTTGAGTGGGGAAAAAGGTATGTTTGAGACTTGAGTAATCTTGGGATGACGTCCCCTACGTCATGAAAATTAGTGGATTTGGGGAGTTGTGGACAACTCCGAGGTTAGTGTGATTGTATGTTTCTAATATCTCCAGAAAGGACAAGGAAATGATTGGAATTGGAAAAGACGAGGAAAACCATTGGTGGTATAGATGTGGGATTGGTAATTGAGAACTTGGAAAACCGAGTGTTGAACCCGTGAAGGTTGGGATGTACGAACGAAACAATAACGGATTTATTGTGAACACGTGGTTGTCCAAGTGAGTTGGGGATGTAGGAAGTCCTGTGGTTGGACTTGACATCTCGTTGGGAGTAGGTCTGCTTCCAACATGGTTGGAACCTTAGTTTCGAGGAGAGTTGTAATTGTGGGACGAGATGAGTGCTCGTTTCCGCATTGGTGATAGGTATTGTGGAGTCATTGGGGTTGAATTCTTGTTTTCTGCCCTGGCAGACGTTGATTGTAGTTACCAGTACGTTGAGCGTGTATTGGTTGGTGGGCCCATGTGTGTTTTTGGGTCATTAGGAGGAGCTACGTATTCGAAATTAGGTAAACGAGATTTCTCATTTTCTGCTTGGTGGCAGACGATGTTGAGTTACATGGCGTGGTAAGTGCAGCGAGTTTTGTTTGCATCCACGTAGGATGAGTATTGACGTCATCATTTTGGATCATCCTTGGTTTTCCTAGGTGGAATGACAAGGATCGATACGAACTTGGGTATGTGAGTCGTAAATGACGGGGTTGAACTTCTTTTCGAAGTAGAGCCCGTATAGTATCTTACTCGAGTGAATAGGTTTCCGATGTGGTTGAATTTTGTCAACCTTAAACGTGTGGGGGTTGGATTGGCTTCCCTATGAAGTCAATCAAGTGTGTTGAGCAGGTAACTGATAGGTTCGGTTTTGATGTGCCTTGGTAGACGTGAAAGAGATTTCGGGTTTTGGAATCGAATTTCTGGATGACGATTCAGGATTCGATTTGGGAACTTGAAAATGGATTTCCGGATTTGGGTACGGAATGCTTATTCCAAATGCTAGCTTACGGAATAATGATTTCGGATTCAGATTTGGATATGAATTAAAATGTGATGTCTGGGTTTGGATTCGGGATTTCTTACGAAATTGCAGATTCAGATTCGGAATTGGAACTAGATAATGGGTGGAGTTTCGATTTGTCTCATGCTGGATTGGGAAAAAGTGCTCCATTATTGGAACGTGTTTGGCTATGACCTAGGTGGTTGTAGTTTGGTCGATGGGTTATACCCGAGGTGTGTCGGTGAGCGTGTGGTAGTCGGATTGGTTCCGATACCATTGGATTTCTCGTGGACCGGACATTACTATGCAATGGGTCATGGTATTTCCAAAGTGTCTAATTACACACGAGTCGGGAGAAATGTCGGTAAGTGTATATTTAAGTCAAGTAAGTTGGTGGCTTGTGTAGCCACGAGTGAGTCTAGTGTCAGTTTTCGACTGACAACAACTGTGTGGTGACAGATTGTCGGGATGTGTCAACGTGGTTGGTTGAGAGAAGTCAGGTGACTCCCAGTAAGAGTAGATACCAGGTTATACTGGTGAGTGAGAAAGGAACCGGGGAGTTGTTGCGTCAACGAAATGGTCGATTTGACTAGTGGTGTCAATTCGAAACGAGGGGTTTCAGTCATTCGACGGGGTCGAATGTAGTCGTTGTGTTATGAGTACTAGTGGTACGTTGAGTGCAAACACGTTTTTGTTCTGATTAGTTGGTGTACGGGTGTACACGTGTTGCGTGGTCGATTCCACTTTCCACGGGGTGTTTGTGGAATCAGGGTAGTCGAGTTTCGAGAGCGAAACTAATTAAGGAGGGAAGTACGTTTGAGTTTAGATCGGTTGGAATTTCGAGGACGAAATTAATTAAGGAGGGAAGCTTGTAAAGACCCGTCCCGAATTCCGGGATTAGATTAGTGACTAATCTTGATTCGTGAGGTTGATCGGTTGTTAGTAGGGCGAAATCGGACAAAATGACCGTTTTGCCCCTGGTTGTGGGCAAAATGTTGACTTTTTGATTGGACGGTTAAACGAACTTTGACCGATGACCGTGACGTAGTTCGGGACGTCACGAGTTCATAGACAGGTGGCACGTTCGATTCCGAAATCCGAGGAAAAAGTAATGACGATCGGAAATTTAGGGGTATTTTGGTAATTTCGAGTAATAGGGGTCAAATGTTGACTTTTTGACCAGGAGGTCCGATGGATGAGGGCCAAGGATCGTTACGTAGGTCTCGTCGATACGAATCCAATGACAGGCGGCATGCCGAAATCGGAGATTCGACGACGAAGTTATGGTCAAGGGAACGAATTAACGAACCGAGGCTTCGATTAAAATAATAATAAAATAATGAATAGTAACTGATGACTGTACACACTTGGATGAGTGACAAGTGTCACCCATCCCCTAATTTAAGCCCTAGAATCTGCTCCTTGTTTCCCTCCCAACATCATCATTACTACATCATCATCATTAATCCACCATTTTCCTTAATTAATCACCCTTAATCCTCCATTATTCCTTCTCTGTGTACTTCAAACCGTGAGAAAAACAGTGTGGGAGAACTGGGAGAATTGGCTCCCTTCCCTTGCCGTTCTTGAGAGAAAAATGAGAGATTAGAGGATTGGGACATCAGGGGAAACATGAGGGATTGAGAGAGTGTTGAATTCTAGGTTTCGGATTATAGAAAATTTGGGGGGAAAATTCGAATACTGAGTGTTAGGCCGTGAGGATCGAATTGGAGCTCACATTCTGCTTCCTGAGGCCACTACGATCATAACCATCGAAAGAACGAAGTGAATCGATGGCTTTTGGGATCTGAACAAGCTTGGTGACAGAGGAAGAAATTCGAGATGGTGTCGTGATCATTTAGTGATCAAACGACGAAATTGATGAAGGGAAACTGTCTCTCATGGTCCAGTGATGCTTCTGGATGCATCAATTGGAAGAAATCTGTGGCCATTGTGGAAATTCCATGAATGAACAGTGACGGTTGTTCTTCGTGGATCATAGTCGAGTCGTGGGATTGTAGGTAAGTTTTTGTGTAATCAACGATTCAGAACTCTAATTGAACTTAAGTGGAAGCTAATTGAATGATCAATTGATGTAATTAAGGCTGAATTGATAGGATTGGAACCGGGTCGTCTCGCGGGCAAGATGACCCGTTTATCAGACAAACGGGCGAAGAAGACTACTGTGCAGGTTACTGTAGCAGGCGCGTGGGTTTCACGCGCAGCCACTCATGGCGACGCGTGACGGCGCGTGGGCACGAATCTCGAGGTGAGGTCAACATGACTTCTGTCCTATTTAATGTAACGAACATTTTGGGATTGGTTTCGTGTCGATCGGACACCGTCTCGATATTGTTCGGGACGTCCGAAGGTTTTAAAACAAGTTTAAAAATAGTTAAAAATTCGGGAAAATTACGGGACTTTGATAGGATGTTAATGATGAGGTTAGTGACCCTCTAATGGGATTTGGACAGGATTGGGAGTCCCGGTGATAGTGGTGTGGCCCGGGAGGGCCGATGGCACGCGTATCGAGGCATACCGTTAAAACGGTCTGTGAGTGGACTTTTGGTTTTACAAATCCTATGCATGCTTTAATGTGTTATATGTTTTATATACTTGATTTCTATGATGGTGATTGTGAGTATTGATTTCGGGTATGTTGCACGTATTTCGAGGTATTTTCCGTATTTCACGTATATCGAGGCTAACGGTTTTATTGTGGTTTTATGTGCTTATGGCTTAATGGCTTAATAAATAATGTGATAAAAAGGGTTTTGGAATTGGAAGGATGAACTCGGGCTTGAGGCCCAATTATTTTGGAAACCTCGGACTTGGAGTCCATTTGTGTTAATGAAATCGGGCCGGGGGCCCAGTTGCTTTATGAAATTGGGCCGGGGGCCCAGTTGCTTTATGAAATCGGGTCAGGGGCCCAGTTGTTCATCTAAACGGGCTAAGACCCATTTGAGTGATATTATCGGGCTAGGGGCCCAGTTGATTTACGAATTCGGGCCGTGGGCCCAGTGGTTTATAAAATCGGGCCGTGGGCCCAGTGGTTTACAAAATCGGGCATGGGGCCCAGTTGGGTTATAAATGTGATTTCGGGTCCGGGACCCTATGTTTTATAAATGTGATTTCGGGTCAGGGACCCTACATGGAATTGTGATATTTTAAGGAGATTTCGGGCAAGGGCCCATTGTCATGTTGTGAAATGATTTAATAAAACTGTTTTCTATATACCATCTGGATACAAGGATATATGATGGTCTCTTCCAGATGTCTGGGACACTGGGGAAGTCACGGTGCATTACCTGCGAGGGGTCATTGTACGGAGCAGCCGGACCGTATGATGACTCAGGAGCAGGATTGCTATGATTGACGTCAGGGACGTCAGACATCTATGATGTCAGAGATATGGACCCGGAGAGACCCTGGGCAGCACGCATAGCTTATTATACCGTGAGATATGACGTCAGGGACGTCAAGCGTCTGGGACGCTAAGCATCTGGGATGTTGGTGATGGTAATGGTAAATATGGATTAATGAATCTATGAAATGGCTTTTCGGTTGGATTTGTGTTATGTGGTAAAAATGGATTATTGGTTATGTTATGGTATTTCGGTTCGGGGACCCTATATGGTTTTGGATTTATGGATTTATGTTTATGGCTTTGGGCGGTGGCCCCCATGGTTTTAATATATCTAGTAGTGGTATTCCACAGTTTTGGGCTGAGTTCCCACACTTGGTTTTAAGTTAACGGTTTTTGGGCTAAGGCCCTAATGGCTTGGTTGGACAAACGTTTTGGTTACTGGTTTTCGTGGCATGCATACGTTTTTATTGGAGGGCATAAATGTCTTATAACTGTGTTTACTAAACTTAATGATTTTCGTCCACTCACAGCTTTTGGTTTTTAATGCCCTTCAGGTTGATCACGGATGCGACTGCAGCAGAGACTGGGACATTGCACGCCTCCTCCATCGATCCTTGCGCACTCTGGAAGCCCCATTTGGGCAGTAACTTTTGGTTATCCCTTGTCTGACACCCCTTGTTGGACGGGAGCAGGGCACATTCCACGGTAATCCCGGGGGGATTGGGATGGGTCTTGTCATTTACGGTAAATTATTAATACTTGAGGCTTATTCCTTCTTGGTGGATGATGCATGAGCAGGTCGAGTGGCTCCACATCTACCAGTAGATCGTCGCTAGCTAGAAGTGGAACCTCAACGACTACTGATAGTGTTTTGGAATTTTTCAAGGTTGTTTATGTCTGTGGTGTAGAGAGGAATATACTTGAGGCTTTGTCGTCCCAACCTTTGGTAATAGACCTTGAAGAATCAGAGGCCAAAAATATGGAGGGATTTTGGAGGAGTGCCACTGAGATTGAAGGACGAACAAATGGCTGGTGATGATGAGGCCGTAGTGTAAGTGGTCAATGATGGGGATTCCAATGGGGATACTGGGGCAAATGAGCATGCTACTAAAGTTGATGACAAAGAAAAGGCCAATGAAGAATCTTTTTATGCCAATCTGATTAGGACAGCTCTCCTTTTAAACACATATTGAATGTCGTGGATCACACATTGACAACCCTGAGGGAGGTTGATCTGTTTAAATTTAGGTATTTGTATAACGTGTTGGACGATCTTAAGATGGTCAATCACCAGAGGCATCGGTCTTTCATTGCATAGATTACTTAAAATATGGCATTTGTCTACCCCCCGACTCTCGAGGCTACAGGACACTCTTAGTTGAGCTAGGATATCTCTCGGTTAGCTAAATGTGAATGGATGAATCATTTTTTTGGCTTTTAGTCTTTCTTTCAGTTGGAAGGTTGTCATTGCTGACAACAGTGTAGATTTGGGATTATCTTTCTTTTTTCCCAACTAATTTTTAGTTGACAGGGCTTCAGCCCAAAATCATTTTTCCAAAATCCATTAGAAATCATTGAATTCAAATCATATTCCAAATCCCAAAATCAAATCATTGAAACCATGGTCAAATCACAACATAAATCATAATCTCGTAAAACGTGCAATTACGTAAGTATCTCGAAATACGTGCAAAACCGTAAATCATCAAGTTCATATCATAAATAAGAAATCACGTGTAGAAAACGTATAAAAACATATATGCATGCATCATAAGTTAGAAAGCAAAGTCCACTCACAGACCATTCGCATCGCCGCCTCGATACACGTGCAATTACGCTTCCCGGGCTAATCCACTGTCACTGGCTTCCCCGAACCTGTCCAAATCCCATAATAAGGTCACTAACTACTTCATAATGCTTCTACTAAAGCCTTGTAATTTTTCCGAATTTTTAACTATTTTTAACCGAGCCCTAAACCTTCGGGCATCCCGAAAACTATCGAGATGATGTCCGATCGATTCGAAACCAGTCCCAAAATGTTCGTTACATCGAATACTCTAAAAGTCGTGTTGGAACCTTCCCCAAAAGGGGCCCCACGTACCCTCAGGCGCCGCCCAAAGGAGCTGCACTTGGGAGGCGCGCGCCTACTGTTCGTCGTCTCCTACCTTGAGACAGAGCCAGTTTGACCGAACCGGCGCAAGCGGTTCACAGCTATTTTCAACATTTTCGAATCTGATTTTCCTCCTTTTGATTCCTACAGGTTCACTACTTCATTATCTAATGATCTATGGCGTCAAAATGGAGAGTTTAGGCTTAGAATTTACCTTCCCACATTGAATAGTGAACCAGCCACGGTCCTCCTCTGGTTCTGGACACCACAGACCATCACTAGCATTCCCTTCCATTGTGAGCAATTCTGGGTCACCTTCAGAGCCTCACCTAATGAACCAAGACGTAAATCGAGCTTCGCCATTTTTAATTGAAAACTCAAAGCACACGACAATACACCTTACCGTCCATCTTAAACCTCACTGTGGCCACCAATAGCTTCCTCTCGCCTCCTTTGTCATCTTTCATTCAGAAACCATCAACTGAGGATGGAGTTTGAGAGGTTTAGATGGGTGGGATTTCACGGGCATTCCTCTATGTCTCTGTTCTCCACGGTTCTGCTTCCACCGTCCACGACGGTTCACGGTGAGCCTACCACGTTCTTGTCTAAGTTTCTTTTTCTATCTTTTGTTTACAGGCAAGGGTGAAGAGTTAAGGGAAGTCGATGGGGGAAATTTCTCACTTGCACGCACAAGCACTCTGAATACTGTTTCTCTCAACACCGTGCACTTCATTTCAAAAAATTATGAGGCGGTGAGCAAGGTTCTACAACCATCTAGATAGGGCCAAGTGTCAAATTTTCTATGGGCAACATTTCCAAAAAAACAGCCAAGTGTCCAAATCCAACTGGGCACAGATCCCAATGCATCACAATGACCAAAATGCCCTTGCCATGACAAATTACCATTTTGTCCCTACCGTACTTCACCTCATAATTGAGCTGTCCGACATCCGATGATAATGTGCCGCATGTCATGGTACTCAGGGAATCGAGATCTACCTAACGGTCCTCGAAATGTGTGACAGTTCCATGTCGTATTAAAAGTCAACAATTTGACCCCTTTTTACCCAAATTACCAAAATACCCTCAAATTTCTGAATATCATAATTGTTTCCTCGAATGTCGGAATCGGACGTACCACCTGTCTATGAACTCGTGACGTCTCGAATTACGTCACAGTCATCGACCAAAGTTCATTTGACCTCCCGAACTAAAAGTCAACATTTTGCCCATTTACAGGGGTAAAATCGTCATTTCGCACCGTTCGTCCGAAAGTACCCAACTAATCACTGCTTAACTTTCCTAATCTGTCATTAATCACTAATCTAATCCCAGTTTCCGGGACGGGTCGTTACACTAAAATAGGCCCCAATAGTTTTTTTTTTTGGGATAGAGTGGTCAACGAATGTCATAAGCGCACAAAAGGTAAAAAGGGAGCGTAAAAAGGGAGCATGGATATGATCATAGGCGTATCAGTGACAATATCGAGTACCGTTGGCCCGGAACATATTCAAGGACGAGGTCTTAGCTAGTGCTCGACTAGAACATGTCCAGAACCTAGGATAGAGCTCAAGTAGCACTATGCCAGAAATGGCCTATTACAGTGTTCGTTGCCCATGATGTAGTAGGGGTGACAAGTGTCACTCATCCATTGACCATTGCTTTTCATACATGCATACCATCATCCTTCATTCATCTTCTTTGTTTTCCCATATCCAAAACCAACAAACACCCAAACCCCAATCCCTTTTCCCTCACCTAGTTTTGATCTGAGAGATAGATAGAGTGTGGCTAAGAGACCAGGAGATGGCGAGGGATGAGGCAGGACCGCCGTGGATCGCAGAGGAAGGCACGGGAAAGGTAAACATGATACCCATTTAAATTCAAAAATTGGAATTTCATTTGGGACATTTAGAATTGATTTTGATGATTTGGTTGGGTCTATGGAGCTCATACGAGTTGGTAGGGATGATTTTGGGACAGCGGAGGATGGTGGAACCACCTTGAACGGAGGCCTAAAATTGGGTCGTGAGGATCGAATTTCACAGGTAAATTCTAGTACGTTTTTCATGATTTTGAACCCATAGATCATTCCTAAGAACCCAAACAATGGTGTAGGAAGAAACGGGATCAAAACTGGGTTAGAAATGAAGGTTTTAGGAAAGGGTCGAGTTGCGGGTCTGGGCAACCCGTTATAGTGAACCGGGTCAACCCGAACGAAGGGACTTCCACGTGGCAGTTGTCAGAGGTGGACCAATCAGGGACTGCCACGTGATAGTTGTTAGTGCCTAGTTAGCCTAACATGGACCAACCAAATTGTACCACGTGTCACTAATATGTCAGACACATAGACCAATGGGCTGCTAACACATGGTACCTGTCAGGATGACGTCATACTGATGTTAGTCTTTGACCCGTTGACCTAACGTTAGCGTTGACTTTTTGACCAGCAACTTTGACCCGCGCGTGGGCACAAATTTCAAGGTGGAACTAGTACCATTTTCAAGGTTTCAACAATTTAGATCCAATGGTAGTGGTTTCGGGTCGATCGGAGATCGTTTGATAGGTCAAATTGAGGTTTTTAGCCTAAGGAAGCATGTTTGGGACACGTTAACTTTCCCGGGAGTTTTTGGAGTTTATGATTTGGACTTGTATAGATAGTTAGTGACCTTTGAGTGTGATTTGGACAGGTTTGGATGATCCAAAGAGGTTGGATTAGCCCTGAGAGGCTTATGGCATGGTTATCGAGGCGCAATAAGGACGGTCTGTGAGTGGAAAATTTCTTTCTAACTATGATGCATGTATAACTGTTTTATATGTTTTAAATACATGATTTGAGATGCTTGAGTGCATATGTTTGTGGTATTTGATATTTACGCATTTGCACGTATTTTGAGGTTTATGGTTTTATATTGGGTTTATACGTGCTTGTATTTCAATAGTGGATTATGGAATTATTTCGGATTTGGGAATATGGAATCGGGCATGAGACCCATTTGACTTATGAACTATCGGATGTGAAGTCCATTTGATTTAATGAGGTATCGGGCTAGAAACCTATTTGGTTTATACTATCGAGCATAAGGCCTAGTTGGTTATGATATTGGGATGAATCATATTTGTGGTTTATGAAATGTGATTTCGGGCTTGAGACCCTAATGAGATTTGGATTTGGATTTGGGTTGAGTCCCTAATTAGATTTGGAAGTTATACCTCGGGTTGAGACCCCATTGAAATGCTTAAACTGGATTTGAGGTATAACTGGTTTTACGATGGTTTTCTACTGGTTGGATTTCGATTTTTAAACATACAATCCTATGTGTGGATTTTCTCTCCAGGTGTCAGGGACACTGGAGTAGTCACAGAGCCTTGTCTGAGAGGGGCCGCTCTACGCGAAAGACCGTAAAGAGGCTCAGGATCAGGATTGTTAGAGGTTAAAACCTCTGCCCCCCCAAGGAGGGTCATTGACCTAGGTTGACCTTGGGGAGATTCGGACCTGAGATCGAGGGGCACACATAGCCTTAGACCGTGACATTATGATATCTGGGATGCCAAGGATTGGTAAACTGTATTTCAATAAACTGGTTATTTGATATTAACGGATTTGGGTTGTGACCCATACACTTGGTTTTGGGCTGAGTTCCCTCATAGATTTGGGCAGTGACCCACATACTTTGGTTTTATGGTTTTGGACTAAGGCCCTAATGATTTGAGGAAGGAAATGGCTTTGATTGATAAACGATTTTATTAACCTTGATTTGGTTTAACACACAGTTGAGTTAATTTGTTTTCGAATGCATGCATGTTTTTTAGTGAAGGGTATAAATGTCTTTTCCGAAATGTGTTTTATTAAACTATTTATTTTTGTACACTCACAACTTTTCATGATTTTTAATACCCTTCAGGTTGATCGCGGATGTGGGCTGTAGCAGAGATCGAGACATCACATGCCTCCATAGATCCTGATGCACTCTGAAATCCCCGAGAGGGTCAAGTTTGGGTTATCCCTTGTCTAGCACGTGGTGTGAGACGGGATTATGACATATCCCGCGTTAACCCCGGGGGAATTGGGATGGGTCGTGTCATGAAAAGCATTCAAGAATGTCCTCAATAGTCATTACTAAAAATTAGAAACCATAACGTATAACTACAAAAGTTTCAACAAGTTAAAATTGTAAGTTCCAACAGGTTTAGAGACTTTAGTGCAAATTTATGTAATTATTTGTGCATGATTGTAATTTTCTAAAAAAACACATTGATTAACATATTTTTATCTGTGGGAGAGGCTTCAGAGTATCTTACAACACAAAGCTATTATTATTTGATTTCAGAGAAAGTTCAGCTGAAACTTGACTATATTGAGAGATGGCATCCATTCAGAACTTGCTTTACAGGATACATATGGAACGATTCCAAGTGAAACAACTTCCTTCAACCATAGAACATCATGAGATGGCTTCCATTTAGTTTTCTAATAAGTTGTCAATTAAATAAAAGCAAATGAAAAATTCAGCTTCCAGCTTACCTCAAGTAAAAAAACTGCTCAGAAGGCTTGTTTTAGCCTATAAATATAAACCAAGCTTTTCTTTTACTAAAAATCTAATTCATGTAATATAAAAAAGCTCCTAAATCTATAACACGCTACTCCAGAGACAAATTGGAAATGATGGGGGAGTCATGAAACTCTGCACGAAGCATTCATTTGCGTAATAGTATAGAAGAAATAGTCTCATGGTTATTTAACTCATTTTATTTTGAGAAACATTCAAAGTTACAAAATAAGTGGAGTACTATCCAAATACATTGATCAAATTAATTTTCTAAATTCCCACAACAAAACAACTTTAATGATCATGAAATAAAGTTAATGGATCAGTACCATTCCCTATCATTGTGGCTGACGATGTGACAAAGCAGGTTTGCTGGTTTGTTATGACATAACAGGTTTGCTGGTTTGTTCTGATATATCTTGAAGATGCAAAGTTGCCCAACATGTCCATTTTACTGCTCTTGCTCTTGCAGCCTTAAGTATAACATGATCATTGTCAACCACTTTCATGAAAACCTGCCATGAAAAAATGTGTAAACTTTCTACCTTTGATCATCATTGAATACCAAAAATATGTAATTTAAAATTAATGCAATTAAAAAAAGGATTGTACGTCAACCATATTTTTTTTCAATTATAAGCTTGTTGAGTATGAGTGTACCTGTTTTGTGACTGCACAAGACATCCATTCTTTCCATTTCCTCAATGGCAGTCATTCCTTTTGTTATGGATACAAAGCATAGGCTGCAACCATTACTCACTTCAGCTGCTATATAACCAATCAGAATAATGTAAAAGAGCAAAACTCCCAACCCCAGGAAAGAAAAGGCCAGAAACCCAATGATGACAATAAAATTTTCTGTAGGGTTGATGGCACACTTTGAAAGAATTCTAGTTTCGCTTGAAGCTTATAAAGAATGAATTCTCTATTATGTGGGCTATTAGGGTCTTGATTTGGTTTTGTTTTTGTAGAAACTAACACTTGAACTGCCTCTGGTCCTATCATCTTTGCTGTGTAACCATCTTGTTCGATTTATATTGGCAATGGAAATTTCATCGATTTGAAGAAGAAAATTTTGCTAATTTTATAATGATTATAACAATGTATGACAGTTTACCTTGGATTAGTATGTACCAGTAGTTCTCCAATTAGGTAAGGGACAACTACAGACAAGATTTGAGGAGCACAATGATATATATCATAGATGACTTCATGGTAATCAATATTACATTTCACCGACGAGTTGTCTCCTGACATTGATGATATAAGGAACTGTCTAATGCTAAGTTCAAGGTTTCCTGCATATTGTTCTATATCATTCATAGCAAGCCTTGTGGTAGCCACGGTAATATCCTAGTATTTAAATTTACAAGGTCAGAAAAGAAATTGTAGCAGAAAAATACAATGTAACTTGAAAAAAAAAAGAACCAAAAAAAATTATTCCAGATGCCAGAAAATAGATAAGAGATTATTTGACACGACCCATCCGAATGCCCCCAGGATTATGCTAGACGAGCCATGCTCCTATCTAACTCACGTGCGACACGAAAGCCAAACACCTGTCTAACCCCCATGTAACACGAAGGCCAGACCAGGGATACCCAGGCTAACAGCCCAAACAGCCTTCCAGAGCACGCAGGAACAGTAGTGGTGTGTGATGTCTCGGTCACTACTACAGCCCGCACCGCAATCAACCTGAAGGACACTAAAGATCATAAAAGCTGTGAATGGACGAAAATAAATAATTTAATAAAACTCATTTCATAAAAGACATTTATGCCCTTCACTTAAAATCATGCATGCATTCAAAAGCTAATTTATTTCCAAAATAAAAAAAAATTATAAAACCAAAATCATTTCCTTTCTCAAATCATTAGGGTCGTAGCCCAAAACCATAAAGTCAATCAAGTATTGGAACTCAGCCCCGAACCATAAATCCAAACCATGTGGGCCACTACCCAAAACATCTGAAAACAATACGACAACAATCATGATATAATGTAAATCTGAACACAACATTAGTGAAGTGAACCTGCTGGATCACATATCAACGAGTCTTTAAACTCAATAGCATAACAGACCTCCCGGGTAACGAGTCTTTAAACTCACGAGTCTTTAAACTTAAATAATATCGGGCCCCCCGCGGGTCAATTAACGAGTCTTTAAACTCAGGAGCCTTTAAACTCAATAACATATCGGGTCCCGGGTCAATCAACGAGTCTTTAAACTCAATAACATAACATCGGATCTAGAAAATTCAATTTAAAATCATTCAAGTTTCAAGTAAAAACCAAATAGAATCAATCCAATTTATCAATTCCAAATCCATTTAGTGTCTTGAAATTGAAATCACATTTTATCAACCACAAATAGGACTCATGCCCAAAAACATATTCCAAATCCGAAATCATTCCATCAAAACCATTATTTAAACACAGTGCATGTAAAAACACAGTATAAAACCAGTAATAAACCATAACTTCGAAATACGTGCAAATACGGAAATCACAAATACCAAAATCACATAAATCACATATATAAAACATATAAAACAGTTATGCATGCATCATATTTAGAAAACAAAAGTCCACTTACAGACCGTCCTAGCTACCGCCTTGATACGCGTGTCATAAGCCTTCCCGAGGCTAAATTACCATCATCGGAACTTCCAGACTTGTCCAAATCACACCAATGGTCACTAACGAACTCTATAAGGTCAAATCTAAATCACATGAAAAGTACCAGCCTTGGAACGAGTCCCGAACACGCTTCCCGAGGTTAAAAATCTCAATATGACTAACCTAACGATCTTCGACCGACCCGAAACAACCACCAATGGATTCGGATCGTCGAAACTCGTAGGATGACACTTGTCCCACCTCAAAATTCACGCTCACGCGCCCAATGAGCATGGTCAGTGAAAAGTCAATGCATGAACAATAACTGCAGACGTCATCGCTGTCAGATCTGACAATGCCACGTGTCACCCTGCAATTGGTTAACCACGGATATTGTCTGACAGGACACGTCCCAACTGGACTTTGATAACCTTGCCAGATCCTGCTCTTATCTGACAAGTCAAATGAAGTCCTGAAACTACCCCTCAGCATCTATCAGACAAGGGATAACTGTACTGATTTCCGCTCATGCCTCCGCCTCTCGATCAGCCCCGAACGTCGTGCCATGGCCTGGAAGGTCATAAAAACATAAAACGTGTGAGTGGACAAAAATAATATCTTTTGAAAATATTCAAATAGACCATTTTCCCCTCCAGTTTATCAAACCATGCATGCATAGGGTAAAATATATGAATAACCATCATTGGCTTTCCAACCAAATCACATGAAAACACTAACTTGGCCACAAAGACCAAAACCCGTACTCATTACCGGTACGCAAAGAAATTACAATCAACATCAAACCGCACAACTCAAGTGCACAATCAATCACACAATCACATCCACACTACACATAGGCAATATCTCGTGCCTCAGTCGTCTTCAAAGTCACCCTCTAGCTCCGATTGTCCAGGCACACATATCCCCGAGCATCAGTTATCTGGGAACCACCCCGAGCTCCGACTGCCTAGGCCCCGAGTGCCAGCCGCCTGGGAATACCCCCTAGCATCGGCTGCCTGGGAACAATCACAATCATATCCCCCGAGCTCCGGTCGTCTGGGAAATACCCCTAGCTTCGATCGTATGGGAACTCACAATCACAATAAAAACTATCCCGGGATTACATCCCAAAACATTTCAATCAAATCCTTGACTTCAAACCAAGTTAAAATCATTCCCGACAGGGTCTCAAGCCCAAATGTCATTTACACGTAAATCTGTAATATGTCATTTGAAAATATTAAAATAATCCAGAAATCATCCTTGACTCACCAAATAAGTCAAAATATCCTTTTTGAAAACTTTTTGACTCCGGGCCTAGCCCAAAACATCATTTGCACATTCCTCTTAAAACGAGCCCGAAAGACCGATTATAATAATCATTAAATCCATAAATAATCATATCAAATCATAATGCAATCATTGCATCTCAAATCATGCAATCAATCATGGAAAACATTTAACTATGCATGCATAATAGTTTATAAAACAAACGTCCACTCACGCACCGTCCAAATCGCTCAATTCTGAGTTGCACGCCTTTCCGTAATTTCCAAAAATCCTGATTCCTGTCAAACAAGATCATTATGGGTCACTAATGAATCCAGTAATAGCATATTAAACTCCCCCAATTTTCTGGGAATTAAATACAAATTAAAACGTAACATAATCCTTCGGACCCTCGAAACAATATCGAGACGGTGTCCGATCGACTCGAAATCAACGCTAAAATGTTTGTTACACTGAGTACATTAAAAGACATGTTGACCACATCTCGGGGAAGTGGACCACGCGCCCTCACACCCCGCCACAAGGGGCTGCGCGTGAAGCCCACGCGCTAGATACAGTGACGCTACAGTGTCACCTTCCTCGCCCGAATCTTGTAAAACGGATCCTGTAACCCGCGTCTTGACCCGTTCAATTCTCCCTCAATTCAACCTTAATTCCATCCATTTCTTCACCTGATTCCGTCTAATCCATCTTAATTGAAGTTCTGTATGTTTAAGTTTATCAATCATAGCCAAAATCCATCAGTTCACCAAGGGGTTTTCGAACTGGTTTCAATTCCAACCTCACCCAATTCATCTTTTTTTTAATTAATTGATACAGGAAGCATCGTGAGGTTATAATTAACATTAATATATAATTAATTTCACAATTTCTTACCTCCAATCGTTAGAACTTAAACTCGATTTTTCGAAGAACTTGGAGCTTCAAGTCTTGATCAAAACGATGTCGATTTCCTGAGTTGATTCGAAATGGTCTCAGGAAGCTAAACCAAGCCTCAATTTTGATCCTCAAGGCTCCCAACTTTGAATTCGAAAAGTCACCTTGTTCTTTAAATTTTCGGGTGTGGGTTTGATATTTCTCCCTTTTTCTCTTTGGTTCTTTCCTTATTTTTCTTTCTTATCTATCTCTCTAATTTTCTCTCGAAGTTGTCCTCTAATTCATGTGGCACTGATAAATTTGAATCATTCCTCTGCAGCCTTCAATTTTGTTTCTTTTCTTCAATCGGTTACACGACTCACACACAACACTAAGCTTATTGTTTCAAGGGACATGTGTCACTTACAAAAATGACTGAATCACAATTTTGGTGATTCATCAAAACTAGCAAATAGAAGAAATTGCCCCTTAAGATAAAAATGACCAAAATACCCTTGCTTTCATAATTACCAAAATGCCCCTAGACTTCACAAATCCCTAACTTTCCCATCTGTACTCCGATCGACGCATGCCGCCTGTCTACGGACTCAGCGCCTCGAGACCTACCCAACGGTCATGACCAAATGTCCACAAGACATCCCAAACAAAAAGTCAACTTTTGCCCCCATAACAAAGGGAAACATCATCATTTTACATTCAAACTTTCGGATTTACATTTCTCGAATTTTCGGGGCGTCACAACCTACCCCCTTAAGGAATTTCGTCCTCGAAATTCGAACATACTTAAATATAAAAACATTCAACAAGAAAGTGTATCATACATACCATTTACAACACTCAAGAAACTAGATAAAATTATCATCACTTTGAACCACCCTCGGATGCCTTGTAGGTTTCTTGTGGGGTAAGGATAAATACCCGAGCATGTGGACCTGAAGCCCGACCACGTCCTCGGGATTCGCCCCGTGTCCTGTCACCTCCTTTATCACTTATGGTCCTAGAAGACAGGACCCATTCCAACTGGACTTTGATAACCGTGCCCGGTCCTACTCTCGTCTGACAAGTCAACTGAAGTCCCAAAACTACCCCTTAGCACCTATCAGACAAGGGATAACTGCACTGATTTCTGCTAATGCCTCCGCCTCTCGATCAGCCTTGAACATCGTGCCATGACCTGGAGGGTCATAAAAACATAAAAAGTGTGAGTGGACAAAAATAATATCCTTTGAAAATACGTTTCAAATAGACCATTTTCCCCTCCAGTTTATAAAACCAGGTATGCATAAGGTAAAACATATGAATAACCATCACCGGCTTTCCATCCAAATCACATGAAAACACTAACCTGACCACAAAGACCAAAACTCATACTCATTACTAGTATGTAAAGAAATCACAATCAACATCAAATCGCACGACTCAAGTGTACAATCAATCACACAATCACATCCGTACTACGCATAGGCAATATCCTGTGCCTTAATCGTTTGGGAAGCCACCCCCTAGCTCCAACTATCTAGGCACACATATCCCCGAGCATCAGTCATCTGGGAACCACCCTGAGCTCTGACTACCTGGGCCCCGAGTGCCAGCCGCCTAGGAATACCCCCTAGCATCGGCTGCTTGGGAACAATCACAATCATATCTCCCGAGCTCCGGTCGTCTGGGAAATACCCCTAGCTTCGACCATCTGGGAACTCACAATCCCAAAGAAAACTATCTCAGGATTACATCCCAAAACATTTCAATCAAATCCTTGACTTCAAACCAAGTCAAAATCATTCCCGACAGGGTCTCAATCCCAAATGCCATTTACACATAAATCAGTAATATCTCATTTGAAAACATTAAAATAATCCAGAAAGCATCCTTGACTCACCAACTAAGTCAAAATGTCCTTTTTGAAACCTTTTTGACATCAGGCCTAGCCCAAAGCATCATTTGCACAATCCTCGTAAAACGTGCCCGAAAGACCGATTAAAATAATCATTAAATCCATAAATAATCATATCAAATCATCATGCAATCATTGCATCTCAAATCATGCAATCAATCATGTAAAACATTTAACTATGCATGCATAATAGTTTATAAAACAAACTTTCACTCACACACCGTCCAAATCGCTCAATTCTGAGCTGCACGCCTTTCCGGATCAAGGCCACCCTCGAACCCTGCTCTGTGGTGCCACCATTTGCACCACCACCATTTGGTCGGTTCGAAAAATTGCTCTTAATATGTCCAACTTCCCCACAGAAATAACAACCAACTGTGCTGAGTCGTCCAGGTCTACCACCTCGCGCCCTATAGTGCTAATTAGGAACTCCAGGTGATTGAACAGAACCCTGAATACTACCTTGCTCATTTCCATCATCGTCCGGACTGAATCGAGATCCCCCAGAAGAGCCTAAGCTACCACTACCTCTCTTTGGTGTTCCATGACATATCAATCCGGTACCTTGACGCTCTCGGCGTCGTCTAGAGTGCTCTCGTGTAGGCAAACTAGCCTCCACACGAGCAGTAGCATCTGATAGCTCTCAAAGTGTGGAATAATATTTGACTGTCACAGTGGACCGTATCTCATTCTTCCGCCCATACTCAAATCTGCAACACTTATCCTCCTCATTTGCCACATATAATGGAGCAAAACTAGATAATTTCAGAAATTTCTGTTCATATTCAGCCACTGACATGTTCCCCTGCTGCAGTTCAAGGAACTCAACCTCTTTAGCATGACGAAATAAGCGGGGGTAAAACTGATCCAGGAAGCGCTCCTGAAAAGCCTCCCAAGTCAAAGTGTGGGCATTCAAACCAGTCATCTGTAACCCACCCCACCACTGGTAGGCACTTGCTTGCATAATTACCAAAATGCCCCTAGACTTCACAGACCCCTAACTTTCTCATCCGTACATCGATCGACGCATGTCGCCTGTCTACAGACTCAGCATCTCGAGACCTACCCAACGGTCATAACCAAAAGTCCAATAGACATCCCGAACTTTTTCCCCCCATAACCAAGGGCAACATCGTCATTTTACATTCAAACTTTCGAATTTACATTTCTCGAATTTCCGGGGCGTCACATTGTTAGACCTGACATGATGACGTCATTGTGAGCTCAGTGGGAGCTCAGTGGCTTTGGGTTCGGTTGGAACTCCAAAGTTAAGAGAGTTGAGGTTGGTGCAATTCCATGATAGGTGACCCCCTGAGAAATTGCACCGTGAGTCAGATCTTGACCGAGGAGGGTCGGGTCCTGACAGAATAGTATCACAGCTAGACCCCGACCAGGAAATGAGCTAGCGAGGACGCTGGGCCCTAAGGGGGGTGGATTGTAAGTGTAATGACCCGTCCCGGGAATTAAGGTTAAGACAGTGATTAAGATGGGATTAGTGAGCTTAATCGGGGGTTAGTTGGTCACGATAAGGTTGTTAGCCTAGAATGACGATTTTGCCCCTAGTTCGGGCAAAATGTTGACATTTAGTTCGGGGGGTTAATTGAGTTTTGACCAATGACCAGGACGTAGTTTAGGACGTCACGAATCCGTAGACAGGTGGTACCCCCGATTCCGACATCCGAGGAGGAAGCTATGATGTTCGGAAGGTTGAGGGCATAACCGTAATTTGGGTCAAATAGGGGGAAAAGTTGACTCTTCGTGCGATCGGGTTTTAACACGTTGACCTAAGACCGTTAGATAGATCTCGTCGTCCTGAGTTCGATGACAGGTGGCACGTATTCATCGGACTTATGATGTGTGAGATACGGGTCTAAAACGGTAAGGGTAAGATCGTAATTTTGACTTACAAGGAGGGGTATTTTGGTCTTTGTGCTCTGGGATTTGTCCAGCAGAGAGGGACAGATGGATGGCTGGGATTGGGCCATTTGTGTGAGAAGAGACAGGATGGTGACACGTGTAGGGGAACTAGAGGGTTCCAGCATTTTGTGCACGGTCAAAATAATTGGGGGTGCTTGTGTACCCGTGTGTGTTCTTCGACCCAGAGAGAAACAGAGGGAGATAATTGAGAGAATTGGGTGGTGATGGTGATTGTGTTATGTGAATTAGTGAGTGAGGAGTGAGCAGAGAAGTGAAAAAGATATAGAGAGGAAGTTTGGAGGTGTGGTGGCTGTGTGAGGGTGCAAGGTGAGTCACGGGAAAACCAGGAGGAAACAGAGAAACGGAGAGGAGTTGTGGGTGGTGGTGCGGCCGTAATCGATCAATTGAGGCCAGCGGAGGTGTCCAGAGGACGAAGGAGGATGGGAGGAGCTACTGCCTCACGGCTGAGCTCACGACGGCGAGAGGAGAACAGGTAATTTCTTGTTTCCCTTTCTGTGCTCTGTTTTGCCGTCTAGATTCAGACGCTAAGTCGTAGCTTTAGGGACTGAATCGAGGAGTCTAGTGAGGTCTAAGGGACTCAGTTGAGTCCTAGGCAGCTACTGGTTGTGCTGCCGTGACGGGGAGTGCACGGTGGAGGCTAGTACGACGGAGAGTACTGGTGTGCTCTGTTTTTCCGTCGATTTTCAAATCAAAAGTAGTGGGTTTTGGGCCTGAGTCGACGGTCTTGGTGAGTTGGGTGAGGATTAGGACGGTCCTAGGAAGAGTTTTGGTTAGCCACCGTGACGGGGGGAGACCTAGATGGCCGGAGAAGGAAACAGGGGTTATCGGGTTTGTGGTTCGAGTTTGAGTCGACGAGTTGTAGTTCGAGTTGAGGTGTCTGAGTAAGGAGAAAGGGTAGCCTAGGTCTGGACGAAACAGTGGGTGAAGAAAGGAGTCGATTTGGTGGACGGAAGGCGGAGAACCGGTCACGCCGGTTCGAATTGCAGCAACTGTGTCGAACCGGGTCGACCAGAGGTAGACGATGCACTGTAGATGGCGCGTGAGGGCCACGCGCAGCCACTTTGGGCGGCGCGTGCTGCGGCGGCTGGGAAATCGGTCAACATAGTTTTTGGTCTAGGTGTTGTGACGAGTCCGTTGGAGTTGGTTTCGTGTTGATCGGACGTCGTTTGAGGTTAGTTCCGCGAGGGTGAAGTTTAGGGTTTCGGTTCGTTACGATTAGGACTCGGGGATTTTCAGGTAAAATTAGGAGAGTCTTAGTAGACTTTTTAGTAACGTACTTCGGTGGTTGTTGACAGGATCGGGATTTCACGAGGAAGCTGAGGAGCGTACTAGACGTTCGGGACGCAATTGAGGGCTCGGTACTGTGAGTGGACCCCTTCTCTAAGCTCGAGCATGCATAACTGATTTTAATTACTTGCTTTATGATTTTAATCATAATTTTATATTCGTTGAATATGTACTGTGATTTTGCATAAATTAGAGGGTTTTCGAGAAATAACGTATTTGGTACGTTTTAAGAGGAATGTCGATTTCTGAATATAATGCCATGGTTTTGGGGATTTCAAATGAGAAATGATTTTTAATGTTTATAAAGGGATTTTGGAACATGATTTTGATGATCAGGGCTTTCGGTTTTAGAATCGGATTTCGGTAACGGAATTTGGTTTTAAGGTTGGAAAAGTGGAATTCCGGATTTGGGTTCGGAATGACTGTTCTGGACGCCGGAAGAGCATCAGACCAGTGATTTCGGATTTGGATTTGGATATTTGATTTCGAAATGGTTTTCAAATGGTTTGGATTGGATTTGCTGGATCTGGTTATTGGGTTTAAAGACCCGGATATTGATTTGACGGGGGACGGGCCCGGATTAGGTTTAAAGACCCGGATTGAGTTTAAAGACTCGGGAGTTTAAAGACTCGGATAGGTCCAGCAGGTTTGATGGTCAAATGATTGGTTGAACTTTATGTTTTACGTTACGGTTTTATGATGCTTATGATATGATTTCTATAACTGTTCTTATAGTGTTTCTGTTTCTTATGATGTTTTATGGCGATTGGTTTATAATTGTTTTAAGAACTGGGTTATGCATGTGGTTTCAAAACGGTGGGCTAAACTCGGTTTTCTTATAAAATGGTTTTGGAAACTTTTCTTTTATTCTGGTCCACTCACACCTTCTGTTTTAAATTGCCCTCCAGGTCGTGGAGCTAGCGCGGGGTGTCGACGACGAGGCAGCGTCTGAGGCATAGAAGTCGCGAGAGGGATCCCAGAGTGTTTTATATTTTTTTTCCGTGTGCGTGTATCTAGTTTATCGGGTTTTCTTTCTTTTGTACTGTGGTACTATGCTCTGTAAAACTTTTAAATTTCGGGATGTATTGTATAGTTCTCCTACATCTGACTGAGTGTTTTGGTGTTTTTGAGTGAGTTTACCTTAGTGTTGTGTTGGGGAGTCAGACGGGAGCAGGATTTACCTCGGGTTTCGGGGTGAAACCGAGGTGGGTCCTGACAATTGGTATCAGAGCATAGGTTTGTCGAGTTTGTTGGGTTTGTCGGTCTGTGACGTTGTGTTTAGGTTGTTTGACCGTTTCTATGCCTCTTTCAGCGTGTGAGTGACGATGCCTCCGAGACGTAGACCCTCTCCATGACCTGAAGACAAAGTAGCAAGAGAGACAGAGAGTGCTACGATTGAGCGAGCGCAGCGGCTTGGGGCTACTACTTTTAGTGGCGGGGCAGATCCTGAGGAAGCTCAGAGGTGGATCACGAGACTTGAGCGGATCTTTGCAGTGATGCATTGTCCACCGGAGGATCGAGTGTTACTGGCTACGTTTTTACTAGATGGTGCGGTGTACGAGTGGTGGTATACCCTCGAGTTGTCTGGCTGGGACGCCCACACTGTGACCTTTGAGACGTTTCGGGAAAGGTTCCTAGATCAGTATTATCCTCGTTCTTTCCGAGATGCCAGGGAGGGTGAGTTTCTGCAGCTCCAACAGGGGAATCTGAGTGTGGCTGAGTACGAACAGAAGTTCTAGATGTTGTCTCGGTTTGCTCCTGCGTTTGTGGCTATTGAAGCCGAGAAGTGCCGTAGGTTTGAGTTGGGCCTGCGAGGTGAGATTCGAGCCATAGAGACGGCTGGATCGTTTACTACCCTCCGAGAGTTGTTGGACGCTACGGTGAAGGTTGAGGCGAGTTTGTCGGTACGACGCTGGGAGCCACCTTTTCCTGGAGCTTCGAGTCTGAGGACACCGAAGAGAGGTAACTTCGGTGGAGTATCGTCGTCGGGCGATGATCGTTTCGGTAGACCTGGTAGTTTCCAGAGTTCAGGATTTCGTGGTTATCGGACACAACCGACTCCGCAAGCTAGTGCGATTTCTTTTGTGTCGACGGGGAGATCGAGTGGTGGACCAGGTCCTTTCGGTCGGAATGTTTGTTTCTACTGTGGAGAGCGAGGTCACTTCCGATGTGAGTGTCCACTGTTACCGCAGGACGGTGGTGTAGGCCAAGGAGTGGCGAAGCCCGGACAGAGTACAGCGTCAGGGACAGCGGGCACTAGAGAAGGTGGTGGTGCCACTAGTAGTTCGAGGGGACGTGGTAGAGCGTCGGGATCTCAAGCCCGAGTGTTTTCGATGACTCAGCAGGAGGCTCAGTCGGTACCAGGTGCGGGGACAGGTATTTTTACTCTCTTTGGTCGTGTTGTACCTACTTTGTTGTTGGACTCTGGGGTAAAGTCTAGGATGTTCTCTAGGTTACCTGGAGTGTTACGGTGAGTTCCGTTGACGGAGGACGGAAGAATAGGAAAGGAGTGACTATAACTGATCGATGTGAGGTTATTGAAGGAGAGAACCCACAATCTAGAGTTTGTCTTTAGGACTTTGTAGATTTATTCCGACAAGGGGTCGAAGTAGCAGCCGAGGGAGTGAGCTAATAGGTAGGTTTTCCTGTTGGCTTAGATTTTTCTGGGTTAGGACTTGAGTGGGTTCTGGGAAGTGAGGTGGCTGTACGTGAGGATGTACTCTATGAAGTTTATTGGGTACTCCATATGAGGTATTTAAAAATACCTTTGTTTTCTGTTCATAGGGTTTCCCTTGCGTACACCACGAAGAGTAACTGGTAGTTGGGGATGGTGTGAAATACCCAAGGTGGGGATGATAGACAGGAAACCCAGGAGGAGTGGTTGTTGACATAGTGTTGCTTACCGGGTAGGAAACCCTAGGTGTCGGGACTAGCTGTGAAATTTCGGGGACGAAATTCTTTTTAGGTGGGTAGGTTGTAATGACCCGTCCAGGGAATTAAGATTAAGACAGTGATTAAGATGGGATTAGTGAGCTTAATCGGGGGTTAGTTGGTCATGATAAGGTCGTTAGCCTAGAATGACGATTTTGCCCCAAGTTCGGGCAAAATGTTGACTTTTAGTTCGGGCGGTCAATTGGGTTTTAACCAATGACCAGGACGTAGTTTAGGACATCACGAATCTGTAGACAGGTGGTACGCCCGATTCCGACATCCGAGGAGGAAGCTATGATGTTCGGAAGGTTGAGGTCATAACCGTAATTTGGGTCAAATAGGGGGAAAAGTTGACTTTTCGTACGATCGGGTTTTGACACGTTGACCTAGAACCGTTAGATAGATCTCGTCGTCCTGAGTTCGATGATAGGTGGCACGTATTCATCGGTTTTACGATGTGTGAGATACGGGTCTAAAACGGTTAGGGTAAGATCGTAATTTTGACTTACAAGGAGGGGTATTTTGGTCTTTGTGCTCTGGGATTTGTGCAGCAGAGAGGGACAGATGGATGGCTGGGATTGGGCCATTTGTGTGAGAAGGGACAAGATGGTGACACGTGTAGGGGAACTAGAGGGTTCCAGCATTTTGTGCAGGGTCCAAATAATTGGGGGTGCTTGTGTACCCGTGTGTGTTCTTCGACCCAGTGAGAAACAGAGGGAGAGAATTGAGAGAATTGGGTGGTGATGGTGAGTGTGTTGTGTGAATTAGTGAGTGAGGAGTGAGCAGAGAAGTGAGAAGGATATAGAGAGGAAGTTTGGAGGTGTGGTGGCTGTGTGAGGGTACAAGGTGAGTCAAGGGAAAACCAGGAGGAAACAGAGAAACGGAGAGGAGTTGTGGGTGGTGGTGCGGCCGTAATCGATCAATCGAGGCCAGCGGAGGTGTCCAGAGGACGGAGAAGGATGGGAGGAGCTACTGCCTCACGGCTGAGCTCACGACGGCGACAAGAGGACGGGTAATTTCTTGTTTCCCTTTCTGTGCTCTGTTTTGCCGTCTAGATTCAGACGCTAAGTCGTAGCTTTAGGGACTGAATCGAGGAGTCTAGTGAGGTCTAGGGGACTCAGTTGAGTCCTAGGCAGCTGCTGGTTGTGCTGCCGTGACGGGGAGTGCACGATGGAGGCTAGTACGACGGAGAGTACTGGTGTGCTCTGTTTTGCCGTCGATTTTCAAATCGAAGGTCGTGGGTTTTGGGTGTGAGTCGACGGTCTTGGTGAGTTGGGTGAGGATTAAGACGGTCCTAGGAAGAGTTTTGGGTAGCCACCGTGACGGGGGGAGACCTGGGTGGCCAGAGAAGGAAACAGGGGTTATCGGGTTTGTGGTTCGAGTTTGAGTCGACGAGTTGTAGTTCGAGTTGAGGTGTATGAGTAAGGGGAAAGGGTAGCCTAGGTCTGGACGAAACAGTGGGTGAAGAAAGGAGTCGATTTGGTGGATGGAATGCGGAGAACCGGTCACGCCGGTTCGAATTGCAGCAACTGTGTCGAACCGGGTCGACCAGAGGTAGACGATGCACTGTAGCTGGCGTGTGAGGGCCAAGCGCAGCCACTTTGGGCGGCGCTTGGGGGCGCGTGCGGCGGCTGGGAAATCGGTCAACATAGTTTTTGGTCTAGGTGTTGTGACGAGTCCGTTGGAGTTGGTTTCGGGTTGATCAGACGTCGTTTGAGGTTAGTTCCGCGAGGGTGAAGGTTTAGGGTTTCGGTTCGTTACGGTGAGGACTCGGGGATTTTTGGGGAAAATTAGGAGAGTCTTAGTAGACATGTTTGTAACGTACTTCGGTGGTTGTTGACAGGATCGGGATTTCCCGAGGAAGCTGAGGAGCGTACGAGACGTTCGGGACGCGATTGAGGGCTCGGTACTGTAAGTGGACCCCTTCTCTAAACTCGAGCATGCATAACTGCTTTTAATTACTTGCTTTATGATTTTAATCATAATTTTATATTCGTTGAATATGTACTGTGATTTTGCATAAATTAGAGGGTTTTCGAGAAATAACGTATTTGGTACGTTTTACGAGGAATGTCGATTTCTGAATATAATGCCCTGGTTTTGGGGATTTCAAATGAGAAATGATTTTTAATGTTTATAAAGGGATTTTGGAACATGATTTTGATGATCAGGGCTTTCGGTTTTAGAATCGGATTTCGGTAACGGAATTTAGTTTTAAGGTTGGAAAAGTGGAATTCCGGATTTGGGTTCGGAATAACGGTTCTGGACGCCGGAAGAGCATCAGACCAGTGATTTCGGATTCAGATTTGGATATGGATTTCGAAATGGTTTTCAAATGGTTTGGATTGGATTTGTTGGATCTGGTTATTGGGTTTAAAGACCCGGATATTGATTTGACGGGGGACGGGCCCGGATTGGGTTTAAAGACCCGGATTGAGTTTAAAGACTCGGATATTATTGAGGCCTGGATTGAGTTTAAAGACTCGGAAGTTTAAAGACTCGGATAGGTCCAGCAGGTTTGATCGGCAAATGATTGGTTGAACTTTATGTTTTACGTTACTGTTTTATGATGCTTATGATATGATTTCTATAACTGTTCTTATAGTGTTTCTGTTTCTTATGATGTTTTATGGCGATTGGTTTATAACTGTTTTAAGAACTGGGTTATGCATGTGGTTTCAAAACGGAGGGCTAAACTCGGTTTTCTTATAAAATGGTTTTGGAAACTTTTCTTTTATTCTGGTCCACTCACACCTTCTATTTTAAATTGCCCTCCAGGTCATGGAGCTAGCGCGGGGTGTCGACGACGAGGCAGCATCTGAGGCATAGAAGTCGCTAGAGGGATCCCGGAGTGTTTTATATTTTTTTTTCCGTGTGCGTGTATCTAGTTTATCGAGTTTTCTTTCTTTTGTACTGTGGTACTATGCTCTGTAAAAGTTTTAAATTTCGGGATGTATTGTATAGTTCTCCTGCGTTTGACTGAGTGTTTTGGTGGTTTCAAGTGAGTTTACCTTAGTGTTGTGTTAGGGAGTCAGACGGGAGCAGGATTTACCTCGGGTTTCGGGGTGAAACCGGGGTGGGTCCTGATAGTAAGACCCTTGTCCTGGAAGGAACGGTGAACGATCCCACATTCTTGTGAGAGGGGAATGGTCTGGGAGGGGAATGGTGGTGTGCCTTAAAGGCGTAGGCACACACTTTATTAACTTGAGGCCTTTTGGGAGCTCAGTGGCTTTGGGTTCGGTTGGAACTACAAAGTTAAGCGAGTTGAGGTTGGTGCAATTCCATGATGGGAGACCCCTTGGGAAGTTCCACCGTGAGCTTCCGAAAACAAAACCGTGAGGGAGAGGAGGCCCAAAGCGGAAAATATCGTGCTAGATAAGTCGGGTCCTGACATTCTTACATTTCGATAACCATTTAGTTATTAAATTGGATAACCATTTACAAAAATGCTAATAGTACTGAAATCGCACCATACTGTTTATCATTGTAGTGTGCAAGACATTAAGAAAAAATAACCTAATATTGATTGTACATTCTATGTTGTACTGGAAACCTATTTTTGAAACTAACAAACTAATACTGGCATTGATGCCCACTATAAGATCTACATATGTTTTATTGGGAATATAATTGAACGTATATAAACGAGAGAGATATGGATTCATAAAACATATGTCAAGTAACCTGATCAAAGTATACAGATCCATGAAACAAGGGAATAACCACCTTGGAGAGATGATTGCATGGTTTAGATGATATAATAAAACTATCAAAACAAGAAAATAAGATATTACTCAAACTAATAGACAAACACAAAAAGAAACAACACTGACTTGGCAACAGCAAAACATGTACTAAACATTTCATTCACCAGGTCATCACATTTGAGGTTCAATATTACAAGAAAAAACATCATTGAACTTCTTTCTCATGATAAATTTAATCAAGTTGGAACATTACTTCAGTGTAAATCAAGATACAAATAGAAACAAAGCTAACTAGTAATCTAAAATTTAAGTAAGAGTACTACTTTAATATATGGAAAATCTTTTTCCAGTTCCATTATCTGTTGACTTCCAGAAAATGTAGGGATGAGAGGATTCAATAAAATTTCATCTGCAGAAATAGAAAGTATGCATCTTTAATTGTTGAACCGTAAATAGACTTTCATCAAATTTTACTCAGAAAATAGTGCAGAATCACACTATGAAATCATACAAAAAAAAAAAGTGAAATCAAGCTTGAGCTCTCACTTTGACTTTGTCTGTGTTTCTTTGATTTATCTATGGTAGACTTCTCTTATGATTTGGACCAAGGGATATCCTCATAAATTTTAAGCAATTATCCTTAGATGAAAAAGATGAGTCACATGTCATAGTGAAGAAATAGTAAGGAAGGAATATCCGATTAAATTGAATAAACACTAAATCACAATGTAAAATGAATACCTAAATAATCAAAAAAAAAATTACGAAGATGATGGCATAAATTTAATGAGAGATACTTGTTACAAAAGAACGCCAAACATTAGAGAAGAAAGTAGTGAGGTGATCGACTGAAAAGGATGAGCGGCTCCATTTTCTTCAGATTGGTTAGAGCCACCTGAGGCTGAGTGAGAACTCACAGAAGTTGAGGCCGAGAACCTTCGTGCAGAGGCTGAGGTGAACATGGGAAAGGAGGCTGATCGAGAACATAAAGAGGCTGAATGTGGTGAGCGAGAACCGAGAGAAGCTGAGTGTGGCTCAGCCTAAGCACAGAGAGCGCCTGATTTTTTTTCATTGTTGCGAGAACACTTAGATTCGGAAAAGAGTGGCTTTGAATTTTTGGTTTCCCCCATCCCACATTAAAGAAAGAAAGACGCAATTGACTTTGAAATTTGGGTTTTCCCCTCCCACTAATTTCATTTTTTCCTCACATTTCATAGGCCTGCGTTTCGTTTTTCTTTCACAGTGTTTAGGACTTATTTTTTTCTTCTTACATTTCAGCTTTCATAGCACTTGCACAAAATATCTATCATTCAATGTGGTAAATAAGGCAATTTCTTGTAGTGTAGTCGTGGCATGGACTTGGCTTGGCTTGGCTTGTCCTCAAACACAAATCTTGGACCTACAAATGTAGGTTCTTGGTACTTCAAAGTGGCACCCTAGCAGGTCCTCAAACATGTCCAAGGACATATCTAGGACTTAGTTTAGGGCTTTGTTTTCATATTGAGACAACTTCTTTGTTTTAACTCCGATTTGAGCCATTCTTTTTGCATTCTTCTCAGAGTCAACCTATCAATCCAAATCTGCAAATGCTTACAAGATAGATCATTTGATCCTATTGACGGTAAGGATTCACTAAAAAAATGTGTAAAAAGAGCATTAGACGACACCTAGAAGATGCATAAATAATGAATGCACATAGACTTTGCAGACTTGTTCGTGAGATTTGTTCACAACATACCAGATTGTGCTTGAAGGATTTGCTCACTACCTTGATTGGAGTTCATCTTTGAGAATATAGCTTGGGTTTATTTTATCTAACCGTATTCATTCAATCAATGCTTAGGTATGATCTTGAATCCCTGACTACGCCCAAACTACGCATTAAATTAAACACGTAATTTGAGTGTTGTGCAATTTAAACCCTTTTTGTGTAGATGTAGTATTGGTAAATAGGGATCGTTCTTAACCGGGGAAATTAGGGAACATTAATAATGTGTTAGTGGGAAAGAGTAATGAATAAATGAATAATGAATAAATTAATGAATTAAATAATTAAATAATAAAAAAATTAAAGAATTAATGAATTAAAGAATTAAAGAATTAATTAATCAAAGAATAATAAACTAAAAGTATTAAAGAATAAAAGAATAAAGAGATGAAAGAATCAAAGAATAATAAACTAAAAGTATAAAAGAAGAATAAAACAATAAAAGAATAAAAGAATAAAGAATAAAAAGGATAGAAGAATAAAACAATAAAAGAACAAAGAATAAAAAAGGATAGAAGAATAAAACAATAAAAGAATAAAGAATAAAAAAGAATAAAAGAATAAAAGAATAAAGAATAAAGAATTGAAAAGGGGGGTTTTGAAAAGAGTTGTAAATATAAAATAAAGAAAACAAGTAAAAATAATTAAATACTTAATTTTACTTCTACTTTAACCTTTGTACTAGTGAACTTTCTTCAAACACATATTTTTACCAACACTCTAACATCATGCTTATATGGAACCAATCACGAAATCTTACCTTAATCATCTCAAATACATGCATACATTTTTCATATTATAAATGCACCGAACAGCGGATTATTACTTACAATATGATCCACCTTAAGTAAGTGATTTAATGCGCCGAACAGCGATCAAACATTAAATCTCTTCAACTCTATTCTAAATGCCCCGAACAGCGGATCAACATTTAGTTTCGAATTGAAGTTTAAGTACTAAAACATATGAAGTAAAAGAAACTCAAAAAGTAAAACACATGGAGATTGCATTCTTACTTACAAATGTTAGAAAGAAAATACCAACACATATATTGAATTATAAGTAAAACCAATAACAATAACAAGAATTTAAGTAGAGAAGTATGGATTTTCACAAGAATCACCGAACAGCGGCAGGAAACTTGTGAAGATGGAAGAAGAAATACGAGGAATTCGGTCTTAAAACTCTTGAATTGCCTTAGAATTACTTGGCCTAGGTATTTCTTAAGGAAAGCATAAAAATGTGTTTAAGAGATCTCAAAGAAATATCACAAGAGCAAAGTAAAGAAGAAATGAAATTAAGAAAAATAAAAATAACATAAATTAAGAACAAGAATTAAAAGAAAGCTAATTAATAAGAAAATCTACAAGAAGTTAAAATGGTCCCCAAAAATGTCTCTCAAAAGAGAGAAACAAAAGAACTAACTAAGAACTAGAACTAAGGAAAATGAAAGAAATGGAAGAATGAAACTAATTGGGGACCCCCAAAATACAAGGATTGAAGCCCTATTTATAGGTGGAAAAAGCTATCAAAAATAATATAAAAATACAATAAAAAATGTGGAATAATGGAATGATGAGTAGTAAAGATTTGTAATGATGTTTAGAAGTGGTTTGAGTTGTAAAGTTGCAAAATTGGGTTGGAAAGTGGAAGGAATTTGGATGGAAGTTGGGTGGAAATGCTGGAAAATAATTCAGCAGAGAGCTGCTGAAAATCAAACGCAGAATTCGGCGCGTGCTGGCTGAATGGAGGAAAAGGGACTCGGCGGCAGGCTGCTGAAGAGAGGATGGAGACTTCGGCAGGCGCGCGCCGAAGAGGACGCTGGCGGTTTGGAACACGCTCGCCGAATTGGACTGGGCCGCACGGCTTGGACGCGGGCCGGACCTGGGGCTGGGCTTGCGGGCTTGCGGGCTTGCGGACTGGGCTGAATTTCTTTTTCTTTTTCTTTCTATTGGGCTGCAGCATTTATTGGGTTTGGGCTGCACAATTAATTAATTTAATTAATTTAGTAATATTTCACCGAAATTCGTCCATAATTTATTTGTTATAATTCCGATCGAGACGATTCTTTCGCCAAAATACTCCAAATTATAAACTTTATTTATTTAAACAAAAATAACACAAAATAAATTATTTTATCTATTTATTTAATATTTTAATATTAAAAGCTAAGTATAAAGGGTATAAAATAATATAAAATAATGCTTAATTGAGGACCTATCAAATACCCCCACACTTAAACTTTGCTAGTCCCTAGCAAATACTAAAATTAAACTACGAATTCAAAACAAGTAACCTTTAACCATTTGTCTCAATATTTCATTATTACAATCATGGCATAAAAGATTTTCACTTAAAGCGTTTAAGCATATGGAATTCAAGAGTTAATACATTGTAACAAAATGCTTCAACAAGTATGATGATGAGTAAATATGGTGAAATGGATCTCAACATGAATAAAACAAGTATGAATCAACTCACAAGGATATGCACTCATAAATTCACTCAATTTTGTAAGGGTTTGTGTTTGCACTCAAAGTATGTGAGAAATACTCACATAATCGAAATGAAGTACTTTTGCAAAATCTCAAACAAACACCTCAAGATAAAAACAACACATACTTGCGCAAATGAACCAAAACCATAAGCTTACTCAAGTGATTGACTCCACTAATCAAAATTTACCATCTTAAGGATCATAAGGTCTTTACGAAGGTTGTAATGGGGCTAAGTTTAGAGGCAAGGAAAATATAGGACAAGTGGTGCTCAATTCGTTCCAAGACTCAATAGACTCCCAAAACGTATCATAGCTTCCCAACCTTAGTGCAATGATGTCAATAATCCATCCCTTCGAACATAGGCCTAATTCCATCATGTTGGGCCTCAAAATCATTCTTCGTGTCGGATTTACAAATGTAAGGGACTTAACTCAAACATTACATAACCAAACCTTATTACCTTGATCGAGACTCAACTTTTTTTTTCTTTTTTTTCTTCTTTTTTTTTTTGATTTTTTTTGATTTTTTTTTTGAATTTTTTTTTTATATCAAGGTAATAACATGTGTCAACGATACAACAAAGCATGAGTCGGTAAATCCAAATAATTCACATAAAAGTCTTTCCAACATCATTATTTTCTCTTTACACAATCATTATGTCTTTAACCGAGTTCTTGGAACAAGGGTAAAGGATGTCTATACTAAGCTCAAGTGTTTAGATAATCATGGTGATGAAAGAAAGGCTTAATGTGGGCTCAAAAGGGTTAAAACTAAGGGGGTCGCAACTTGTGCGCACAAAATAGGAAACATGGATATTAGAATTTGTGGTGTTAACCCTAATGCCTTAATCATATCCAAAATCAGAGAGTTTATTGACTTAAAAGCTTTGAAAATCACATTGAATAAGTTCTAGTACTCTAGAGTTCATTAAAAGCTATGGCAAGTAGTTATGAGGCATATGTATATCAATTTAAACAAAGAACTTATGAATCACTCATCAAAGATGTATATAAAGTTCTAAAGCTCACATAAGGTTCATATGATTCATACTTATCTTATCATGCTCGTTTATATGCCAATTTACATGCATTATCTTCAAGTTATAACACTTAATCACAAAATATTAACAAACAAATTCAAGTTGTAGTGATTATCTTTATGGCCATAACATATTCCTTTCTATTCATTTATGTCATTGACAAGTTAAATGGCAACTTAAGACTCATAAAAATACTAAGTTTAAACAAAAAGATTCAAAAAAAAACAATAATATTTTTTTTTCATTTTTTTTCACCCTTTTTTTTATAATTTTTTTCAATTTTTTTTGTTTTTTTGTTTTTTGAACAATTAAAATTTTTTTTCAATTTTTTTTGTTTTTTTGTTTTTTGAACAATTAAAATTGTAAACCATTCCCCCACACTTAAATTCTACATTGTCCTCAATGTAGGAAAATACGAAGTAATTAAACATAGAATCAAAGTAAGGAAGATGATTTATGAAAATAATAGGAAAACATTAAATAAACAAAATAAAAGAGAGTGAAGGGTAGAGGATAGCAAATCTGTATTGATGACTCCTTCACATCCCGGGAACACATTGGGTTGCCTCCCAACAGGCGCTTGAAGTTTAACGTCCATCCAGCCTAGACAGAGATGCAAGTTAGTTAGTCAGAGATGTACGTTAATCAAGAATGCAAATTAGATATGCAAATTAAAGTTAATGATGCAATGTGAGTTAAAGATGTAAGTTAGAGGAAGAGTGCAATGCAAGTTAAACTAAATATGCAAGTGAAGTTAAAAATGCAAGTTAAATGAAAGATGAAATGCAAGTTAGAATGAAAGATGAAATGCAAGTTAGAATGAAAGATGCAAGTTAGTTACACTAAAGATGCAATTTAATTTTGTCATGACAAATAATGTAGATTAAGATATAAACAATATTTAAATGTCGGGGGAAGTCAAAGATATATATGGTTCACATAGCTTCAAAGTTTAAATGGAGACTTATACGTCCGTGCGGCCCAAGTAAATATTTTGGATTAATTCAACTGTTTGGGCAAGTTCAAAGGTGACCAGGTTAGAAAGAATACACATAAGAGGCAGGGCTAATTTCTTAGACCCAAAACCCGTTATGAGTACCGTCTCTTGTCCTAGACATCACCCTCGAAAATTTCTTACTCCAGAGGAATTAAGATGACTCAAGTGTTAACAATCACCGTGGGTGAGAGTTAACAAAAGAGTCTTCGCCGATAAAGATCAAAATCTAAATTTTGAAACACAAGTGATCTACATATAGCCGAGACTAATGCATGAATGCAAGAACTATTTACAAGTATGTTTTTTATGCACAATTTACAAATATAACATGACAATTTACGTATGAACAATTTATTTACAAGTATGGTTTTATTCACAAGTACTGATATTTACAAAACAATTTCTCATTAACAAACTAACATAAGTATAAGATTTATTTAACAATTTAGATTTACACTAACACAAAGTGAAGATAAGAAATTTAAATTTATTATTTTTTAAAATTTATGTTTTTTCGGAATTTAAAAAAAAAAATAAATGAAGTTTTTTTTTTTACGAATTTTATGATGTTTTTTTATTTACAAAAGCAATATAAAAATAAAAATAAGGAAAAGTGAATAATTACTATAAGCATTTATGAACATTTAAAAAGAATGAACATTATGTACAAGTATGAACAAGAATAATATAACAAGTAAGAGAATTATAAACAAACATAAATGAAAGTCTATTATGAACAAGTATGTATGTATATTATAAAATATAAAAGTTATGAACAAGTATAAAAGGTAACAAGTAACATATATACAACATTTATTTACAAGTATGAATTAACACTAACATAAAGCTAAGATAAGATTTTTTAAAAAAAAAAAATTATTTACTTTGATTTTTTTTTAAATTTAAATTTAAATTTTATCAAGATATAACCAAATAAATAATTACATAAGAATAAAATAAGTGTAATCAAAAAGTTAATGGAATAAAAAGTTAATGAAATAAAGTTAATGGAATAAAAAGTTAGTGGAATAAAAAGTTAATGGAATAAAATTAATGGAATAAAAAATTAATGAAATAAAAAGTAAATGGAATAAAAAGTTAATGGAATAAAAAGTTAGTGGAATAAAAGGTTAATGGAATAAAGTTAATGGAATAAAAGTTAATGGAATAAAAAGTTAATGGAATAAAAAGTTAGTGGAATAAAAAGTTAATGAATAAATTTAAAGTTAAAGGAATAAAGAAAAAGTTTATGGAATAAAATTAAAGTTAATGGATTAAAGAAAAAGTTAGAAAGTGTAAAGAAAAAAAAAATTAAAAGTAAGGAAAAGTGAATATGTACAATATACATTTATGACAAGTATCAATTTTAATATGAACAAGTAAAAGTAAAAGTAAACAAATGAAATTAAATTATGAACAAGTATCAATTTTAATATGAACAAATACAAAAAAAAAAAATTATGAACATTTATGAACAAGTATAAATTAGAAATTAAGAATAAATAAAGTATGAGCATTATAAACAAAAATAATAAGAACAATAATAAGATGGATAAATATAATATTAACAAAAGTAAAATTTATAAACAAGTATAATATGCACAATTTATATACATACACTAGCAAATTAAAAATGATTTTCAATTTCCCCGGCAACGGCGCCAAAAATTGACTACGCTCAAACTACGCATTAAATTAAACACGTAATTTGAGTGTTGTGCAATTTAAACCCTTTTTGTGTAGATGTAGTATTGGTAAATAGGGATCGTTCTTAACCGGGGAAATTAGGGAACATTAATAATGTGTTAGTGGGAAAGAGTAATGAATAAATGAATAATGAATAAATTAATGAATTAAATAATTAAATAATAAAAAAATTAAAGAATTAATGAATTAAAGAATTAAAGAATTAATTAATCAAAGAATAATAAACTAAAAGTATTAAAGAATAAAAGAATAAAGAGATGAAAGAATCAAAGAATAATAAACTAAAAGTATAAAAGAAGAATAAAACAATAAAAGAATAAAAGAATAAAGAATAAAAAGGATAGAAGAATAAAACAATAAAAGAACAAAGAATAAAAAAGGATAGAAGAATAAAACAATAAAAGAATAAAGAATAAAAAAGAATAAAAGAATAAAAGAATAAAGAATAAAGAATTGAAAAGGGGGGTTTTGAAAAGAGTTGTAAATATAAAATAAAGAAAACAAGTAAAAATAATTAAATACTTAATTTTACTTCTACTTTAACCTTTGTACTAGTGAACTTTCTTCAAACACATATTTTTACCAACACTCTAACATCATGCTTATATGGAACCAATCACGAAATCTTACCTTAATCATCTCAAATACATGCATACATTTTTCATATTATAAATGCACCGAACAGCGGATTATTACTTACAATATGATCCACCTTAAGTAAGTGATTTAATGCGCCGAACAGCGATCAAACATTAAATCTCTTCAACTCTATTCTAAATGCCCCGAACAGCGGATCAACATTTAGTTTCGAATTGAAGTTTAAGTACTAAAACATATGAAGTAAAAGAAACTCAAAAAGTAAAACACATGGAGATTGCATTCTTACTTACAAATGTTAGAAAGAAAATACCAACACATATATTGAATTATAAGTAAAACCAATAACAATAACAAGAATTTAAGTAGAGAAGTATGGATTTTCACAAGAATCACCGAACAGCGGCAGGAAACTTGTGAAGATGGAAGAAGAAATACGAGGAATTCGGTCTTAAAACTCTTGAATTGCCTTAGAATTACTTGGCCTAGGTATTTCTTAAGGAAAGCATAAAAATGTGTTTAAGAGATCTCAAAGAAATATCACAAGAGCAAAGTAAAGAAGAAATGAAATTAAGAAAAATAAAAATAACATAAATTAAGAACAAGAATTAAAAGAAAGCTAATTAATAAGAAAATCTACAAGAAGTTAAAATGGTCCCCAAAAATGTCTCTCAAAAGAGAGAAACAAAAGAACTAACTAAGAACTAGAACTAAGGAAAATGAAAGAAATGGAAGAATGAAACTAATTGGGGACCCCCAAAATACAAGGATTGAAGCCCTATTTATAGGTGGAAAAAGCTATCAAAAATAATATAAAAATACAATAAAAAATGTGGAATAATGGAATGATGAGTAGTAAAGATTTGTAATGATGTTTAGAAGTGGTTTGAGTTGTAAAGTTGCAAAATTGGGTTGGAAAGTGGAAGGAATTTGGATGGAAGTTGGGTGGAAATGCTGGAAAATAATTCAGCAGAGAGCTGCTGAAAATCAAACGCAGAATTCGGCGCGTGCTGGCTGAATGGAGGAAAAGGGACTCGGCGGCAGGCTGCTGAAGAGAGGATGGAGACTTCGGCAGGCGCGCGCCGAAGAGGACGCTGGCGGTTTGGAACACGCTCGCCGAATTGGACTGGGCCGCACGGCTTGGACGCGGGCCGGACCTGGGGCTGGGCTTGCGGGCTTGCGGGCTTGCGGACTGGGCTGAATTTCTTTTTCTTTTTCTTTCTATTGGGCTGCAGCATTTATTGGGTTTGGGCTGCACAATTAATTAATTTAATTAATTTAGTAATATTTCACCGAAATTCGTCCATAATTTATTTGTTATAATTCCGATCGAGACGATTCTTTCGCCAAAATACTCCAAATTATAAACTTTATTTATTTAAACAAAAATAACACAAAATAAATTATTTTATCTATTTATTTAATATTTTAATATTAAAAGCTAAGTATAAAGGGTATAAAATAATATAAAATAATGCTTAATTGAGGACCTATCAATCCCTAACCTTGAAAATTTCGTGACTTGGTTGTTATGCTTAGTTTGATTGTTGTTTTTTCCCTAGTAGATTGATTCATTGTCTTAATTGATATTTAGTTCATGTTCTTGAAACTGACCGCGTAAATAGCATGACTTATATAATGAATTCGCATAAATGATTATGGTAGCTTAAGATTGCATACCACTTTCTAGGTTAGTATAGCGTCATTAAATTCCTTTTGTGCTTTATACTTTCTTGATTGCTTTGGTAGCTTAAGATAACTACTGCATGTAGGGACAGAGCTATAAGGGGACTTGGGCACCCACCGATTTCAATATATTTTAATGTAATATGTGTATATATATTAAATTATATATATATATATTATAATATGCTTAATTAATTAAATATTTATTAATAAATTGGGATTATTATAAAATTGTAGTCTAAGTATATATGTTGTGGCTCCCAATCAATTTACAAATATAATTTAAGGCTTCCAATAGACACATATATCATTAGCATATATGATTTATAAAAATCATATAGATATTTTAATATAGAAGTATATAGTTTATACTATTATGTCTTAGCTATTTTTTTTCAATTCTCAAAATTTTGCGCATGTCTATTTTGTTTTAACACTTCAATTATAATCTATTTTGAGCGTACAATGATTTAAAACTAAGAATCCGTCAAGGATAATTATGGTTGTAGTGAATTAGCACCATGATATATGATATTTTTTATAATTTGGTTAGTTTGATATATATTACGACTTGAATTACGTTTAAATTTTTTTCAAGTATTTGAAAAAGGCCCCACACATATATATTACTAGCTACTCCACTAGCTGCATGTGGATTAAAATTTAGTAACTTAAGAGAAGTAAACATACAAACTATGAAGGACTGAATGTGTGAGGGTGAGCTTAAGGGACCCCACACCACCTCACATCACCCTTCTTTGTATGTCTTGTGTCTTGCATATCTACATAGTACCTACTTGTGAACTATCTAAATTATTACTTTAGGTACACGTTGATTTATGTCCTTATGGGATTTGACCCTTACTTGTTCCACTATATTATTATTTGATTAGTGCACTTTCTAGGATATCATTCTTAAGGATTGTGTGCATTTACTTGTTATGCTTTTCTTCCAACTAGGTTTGGCCACCATTTACAGGGACTTGTCCCTCAACAGTGTTCATTGCTTTCGGTTATTAACTGAGGTTTTGTTACTTTTTGAGGTATATATAGACCAAATATACATGGAAAAAAAGAACATGGAACTAGCCATACTCTTAGGCAAACAATCAGGCATGGAGCAATCATCCCAATTACACATGGAGCAATTTTCAATCTATTCCTATCCTTTTTCCATCTTCTGGACTCCATTATCAAGATAGCTTAGTCCATTTATATCAACATGCTCTACCAACCAATCTCGATGTGGGAGGAAGGTCCTTAGAAGACATGATGGTAGACCTAATTTAGAACACTGCAAACTTTCAACAGAAAATTGATCATGCTATTGGTTCTATCCAGTATAGATTGGGAGATTCTGTCGTTCAAATAAGCAGAATTGGAAATATGTTACTTTCCCCATCAAGTGACATGATGATTGATGATGATGATGATGATGATGATGATGATGATGATGATACCATTAGTCTAGGACCTCAACAATCCGCCATATAGATTATGGCTCTCATCTAATGCCAAGTTGTTTTAGTGCCTCAAAAGCCTACTCATATTCAGTAAGGGGATAACCCTAAATCTGACCCTCAATTGAGGAAATTTGAAATGGAAGAAAAATGGGAGGAAGAAAAAAGGAAGGATGAAAATAAAGGGGATATCTTGGTGGTTTGTGAAGAGCAAGAAACCCATGCAATATGTGACACATGATGTAGTCAAGCTCTGTTTCTATTAGGTTTTTTTTAATAGAGGCGTGTGAGATCCTCACAAGAATCCAACATGCAATTGAGATGAGAGGACCCATCTTGAAAATACTTCGATAACCGTGTCAGATCTTGCTTCTGTTTGACAAATAAATCGATGTTCCAAAAATACTATTAATACATGTCAGACAAGGCATAACGGTATTGATGTTCCGCTTATGCCTCCATCTCTATATCAGCCTTGGTCTCTGTACAATGGCCTGGAGAGAAAACAAAACCCCTAAATGTGTAAGTGGACAAAAACAATCTTTTGAAAATACATTGCCAAGGAAAACAATCATTTACCCTCCAATTCTAAAACATACATGCATATAGTAAAATAGAAACAATAGAATTTCAGATAAAATCAAATCATAAGCCATTGATGGAAAAATCATAAAATGTATCAAATTATCCTTGGCTCACATTTACCTAGATCCCTATTTATAAAACTACGAGTGAAAAACCTGGACACCAACGTCAGTAATCAAATACAATCAATCCCCAAATACTTGGACATTAACCATGATGATCAGTTAGTACTACGGATAGAAAACCTCGAAAGTACGCTCTAGTATCATCTGAGTCAACATATGTGTGGTAATCCCTGAACTGCACACATCCAGGCTATACTAGTATCCCCAAGAGTAGACAACCTTTAGATGGTGTTCTAGTGAACTGGAAATGTCCTTGCGATATTAATCCATGGCATCCCTAGAAACGAGTCTCCAAAGGATTTCCTCATGTCCATGCAATGTCATACCGTGACCTCTATGGAAACGAGTTTCACAACTGACGTCCAGAGGGAACCATATCACATGAGGAAAGTTAACCGTGGAAAATGGTAATAAAACCTAGAAAACTTGCTTTTAGATAAATCCTTGACTCAAAACCAAGTCAAAATATGTCGAAACCTGGGTTGGGCCCAAAACATTGTTTCCACCAAAAACCATAAAATCCATATCGATAACCATATCCTGAACAAATATTCAAAATATTCAAAATCACCAAATAAATATATAGAATTATTTATTCAAACCATTTCAGTCCAACTCATGCAATAAAACAATTTAAACATTTATTTATGCATGTATCATAGTTTATAAAATAAATGTCAACTCATTAATTGTCTGAGAAACTCAATCCTGTGTTGTGTGCTCCTTTGAAGTCCCAGGAGCTATCTGGCCTATCAAAAATCATAATTAAGGGTCACTAGTGTTCACAGTAATCTTATATTCAAATCCCCTAATTCTCAGGAAAACATACTTATTTAAAACCTAAATATAAACACTTCGGACACAAAAACAACCTCGAGAGGAGATACTATTAACTCATAACCTTTGCCAAAATGTTTGTAACATCAAATTCCTTCACATTCATGTTCACCACCGCTGGAGGAATGCCGCTATGTGCCACAATGCGTCGGTGAATGGTCGAGTGACGCTCCCCCTACACCATGTGCCCCCGTGCCTAGGAGGTTATCTTCAACCTCTAGTCGGGTCGACCTAATCTTTGCAATCGGGGTCTCGACCCAATTTGGATACCTAGTGACACGATCCATCCCAATTCGCCCTAGATTAACAGGAGATGTGCCATGCTCCCCTTCTGACACCCCGTGCTAGATTAGGGATACAGCTAAACTCTCTCAAAGGTACCAGAGTACGCCCGGATTTGTGGCGGCATGTGATGTCTTAGTCTCTGCTACAGCCCGCATCCGCAATCAACCTGAAGGGTATCAAAACAGTAAGAGGTGTGAGTGGACGAATATAAATAGTTTATAAAACTATTTCACGAAAATACATTTTATACCCTTCACTATTAAGCATGCATGCATCAGAAAAAAGTTATAACAAACGCTTTCTTTAAATAAAATCATATGGCTTTTCAATCAAATCTCAGTGAATACGTTTATCAATCAAAGAAATTTCCTCAAGAGGGTCTCAGCACAAAGCCAAAACATGTGGGGTCTCTGCCCAAATCAGTAAAATACAGTGTACCTAATCCTTGACATCTCAAATGTCTGACATCCCCGATGACTAAACAATAATGTCACGGTATCTAAGGCTACGAGTGCCACTCGGGGTCTTAAGTCCGAGTCCTCCCCTGGACCCTGTCTGGGGTGATATCAATCTCTAGAAATCCTAATCCTCAGCCTCTCCTCGGAATGGCCCCTCTCAGGTAATGCTCACACTCCTGATCTTGAGCCTCTCCTAGGAGCATCCCCTCTCAGGTAGTGCATCGTGACTACTACAGGATACTACGAGACGTCTGGAGGAGATAATCAACTCATAAGGATGGTATATGTAAAACAGTAATCAAACTAGGGGAAAATCATTGTAAAACCATTTATACCTCAAATCCAGTCTAAAATAGTTCAATACGGTCTCAAACCGAGGTATATCTTTGACAAACCATTTCCACAAAATGTAGATTCCCTGAATCTGATCCAATCCAAATTTCATAGGGACTCAGCCCAAAATCATCTCAATAGTGTCTCAAACCCAAATCTCATTTCATAAACCATAACTAGGACTCAAGCCTAATATCATAAACCAACTGGGCTTCAAGCCCAATATCATAAATCAATTGGGCCTCAAGCTCGATATCATAAACCAATTAGGCCTCAAGTCTGATATCATAAACCAATTGGGCCTCAAGCCCGATATCAAATTTCCAAATCCGAAATCATTTCGTTGCTCAAATCATTTGAAAACACAAGAACGTATAAAACCCAGCATATGCCCAAGGTATCACATAAAATATAAATTTCGAAATACGTGCAAGAACACATATCCACGAAAAATGCTAAAACATTGTAATCATATATATGAACCATATGCACTCAAGGCATCTCAAATCATGTTCATAAAACATATAAAACAGATATGCATGCATCATATTTAGAAATCAAGTGTCCACTCACAGACCATCCATGTTGCGCGCCCGCAAGCTACGCCGTAAGCCACTCTAGGTTAAACCAGACTCTCCGGGTTGTCCAAACCTGTCCAAAACACACTCAAAGGTCACCACCAACCTAGACAAGTCCTAAAAAATAACCCTCAAAACTCATGGAAAAGTCAACGTATCCCGAACACGTTTCCCTAGGATAAAAACCTGAATTTGACCAACCAAATGATTTCCAATCGACCAGAAACCACCACCATTGGATTCAGATCGTCGAAACCTTTCAAACAAGGCCGGTTGCACCACAAAAAATATGCCCATGCGCCCCCACACGCTAGTCAAACTTCCCTGTCAATGCTGACGTCAGCAAAGTCAACATTGACGTCACGATCAACGGTCAAAGTCAACATTTGATGTCATTATGACGTATAATGACGTCATGCTAACAGGTCTAACATGTGTCAGGTCTGACGTGTGCCACGTGCTAGCCCCTGATTGGTCCACGTGTCTAGCATGTCAGTGTTGATTGTATCTAACAGTATGCCATGTGTCAGCACCCTTATTGGCCACGTGGCCTGACACCTCTAACAGATGATGACATCACCCAATGATTCCATCATCTTCTACCTCCAGATGGGTCGACCTGGTTCCCTGAACCATTTTCACTCATTCTTGAACCATTTTCGATCCCGTTAATTACTATGTGATCGTCTTGATCCCTGGAAGAGATATATGAACCCAGAATTAACTAAAAGGGTCGAGATTGTACCTTCCAAAAATTGAATAGTGACGACCACCTGCAACCTTTCTTTCCCATCAATCCCAGCCTATCCAGTCCATGTTTTTAGTCCCTAGGCACTTATACAGACAGGAAGAACACAACCCAAAAGTTAGAAACCTTCCCAAATGTCTAGAAATCGAAAACCAATTTCAAAGTCCAAAACTGGTTTTGGGTTACCTTGTTTCGCGAGTTCCTCCGCTATCCACGGCAGCCCTACCTTGTTCCTCGCCGTCTCCAAGTCTCTCCCTCACTCTCAGTCTCTCTTCCTCTCTGGTCTAAGTTAAAGGGGATGGTGATGGAGGTTTTGGGGTGGCTTTGTGTGGGTTTCGGGTGTGAGAAACAATGAAGATGAACAAATATTGGATCCTAAAATCATGGGTACATTGGCCAATTAGATGAGTGACAATTGTCACTCATCAATTGGTCCACCGAGATTTCGACCCAATCCAAACAAGATAATTGTACACCTTCCTCGTAAAATGTGAATAGTACCATTTTTCTTCCGTGACCCATAACTTTCTCGTCGAACATCCAAATTCGACTTTCCGCCTGTCTGCAGACTTGTATCATCTCTATCTATGTAACGGTCCTCGGTCTTCGTGCATTTGACCTCCCGAGTCAAAAGTCAACATTTTTCCCATTTCAAGGGCAAAATCATCATTTTACATCAACTGTCCAAAAATCCTCGACTAATTCCTGATTTACCTCGATAATCCTCAATTAATCCATAGATTCGGGACGGATTGTTACAATCTTCCCCCCTTAAAGAATTTTGTCCTCGAAATTCAAACTGACCCAAATCCCCATCCCAACTGTGGAAATCCAATCCTGCCACCAACTCGAGGTGCTCTTGTGTAAGCATACACGTCCAAAAATTAGCCACAGTAGTCGTCTGCACCCAAACGTCACTCAACGTTAACCACAATTCAACGGTCAATGTTGAAACTCAGCTCAGTCCTTTGTGACCATAACCACAAACATGTGACCAACTGTCACTGGAAGCTTCCAAAGTTCCAAAACTCAACTCTCATAAACCAAGTCTCAGGAATCCAAACGTCGACTTCAAGTGTCAAAAACCAAGTCTCGATTTCCAAATCTCGAGTGAGACATCGACACACGTCCATCTCACATGTCATCTACTCAGGTACACTTGGAATCCAATTGACAAGTCAACTTACCATCCTGCTCAATTGAAAAATTAGGTCGACAATTCTGCTAAACCAAGATGACACCTTTTAGCTTTCAGCCTAACGACCCTTCTAATCTGACAACCCAAGCTGAAATCCTGCTCTCTCTGAGAGATCTCCAATCTCAAATCATCTGTCACTAGACGGTCTCCTAACCGTAAGCCACGCTCGCGACACACTATCGTGCTCAGCCGGTACTCACGGTTCCACTATCACTACTCGAGTCACTAACAAAAACTTCGACTTACTCTAGAGTCCTATCAGGCTACCTCGTACCAAACCTCGTCTCACTCAGCTTCCAATGTTGTGATCCTGATTCGAGAAAAGTCTCAAAATTGTCACCTCTCTCGTCCTGAGTGCATCTGGACCTCATCGAATACATGCTTCAACATGGGTAACACAACTCAAACCCTAGGGTTCCTCAAGCCAACCATGGCTTTGAGCTCCAGTTCATATAGTCACTGAACCCTCTTAATATCACTCTGCTCTCAAGCACAGTATTCGATGTTCAGTTCACGTTCTCAACGACCCAACAATATCAGAACCAATCAGATTACTAACATGTCCACAACTATTGTCCAATGTGCCCTACTCACAGGTGCACACAACACACAACCACAAGGCACTACTCAGGCCTGCTCAAGAACTATACTCATGCACAACGTAGTATGAACAAACAACCACAACTAGCCCACGCACCACAACAACCTCGGATCTAGCCAGTCCACTACATGGTTGACATGGTAGCCATTCACGGTTTAGCTCTAGAGTCTGCCTGATCCTTGTTCTAGCCAGATCATACGCTTTAACTCAACGTTCCTTCTGAGTTTCCTGGTCACCTGACCAACACCTGAAGTGTGTCCAAACCCAATCAAATCCACCAAGACGTACCAATCCAAACCTCAACACTAAGAGGGGGTCAAATTCTAAAGTCGTGATGTCAACCTCTAACCGGGTAGCATTCTCAAACCAAAACAACCTGACTCCTCCCTGAGTGAAACGTGCCAATAGGCCTCAACCACAGAGATAAACCTCCACCCGATAGTCAATACGCTCATCATGCCTGAGTGAATCCGAACTTCACCATTTTGATAAGCCGACGCCAATCCCAAACTCTCTCAAGATGCTCAAACCACTCGAGCTCCAACCAACTTGACTAGCAACTCGCCCACAAAATCTTGATCTCCTCGATCGTCTCAAACACCAACTGATCCACACTAACTCCCTCGGCCAATGACCCAAAACTGACATGGGTCCACCAAACTGATACTCACTGAACACACTGGTGACACCTAGCACCAACCAATAATATATGTTGATAACTACTGTCGTGAGTCTTCCACGATCAGATTACTCCTCACTTCAGCTTAACATTTACAAACTTATACCTTCATGAGTGATGAGAAGTTCACTAGGAATTTTCAGGAGAAGTAAGTATATTTACTAGTAGTCTGGTCAGGACCAACTCCTGAAGTTCCATCGAAAAGGACATTGGGTCTCCTAACAGTGACACTCCAAGTCAACTAACTCCCAATTCCACCGAGTCTACTAAGTCCAGTCATAGGACTCCCAATGCTCTCAACTCTGTTAGTACCTTCCGAAAATTTGCTGCAAAATGGGTTACGTACCTAGAACCAACTTTGCTAAACTATAACCACACCACTCCTGCGTCAACGGGAAACCCGACACAACCAACTCTCTCCAAGCTCCCTGAGATAACTGGGGATGTTCCAACTCTAAGGGGTCAACTCCTGAGCACCACAATCGTGCAACTCGTCTCACCACCACTAGGGAACCTATCACCAAACCAGGTATCCTATACCTCTGGTAAACCAAGCAAACTCTAACTCATTGAGCCACTCGGAATCCTCACTTTCTCGCTGAACAACTACTGTACTCAGCTAACTGCCAATCAAGTCTCAAAGCTAACGGTAACTCCCATCTAAGCTCCCTGAGTCCACGAATCCCTATGACTTCTCTGCATCGTCCAGAACCACTCAGTCACCGTTGGGATTCCATCCAACTTATCTCTACCTGAGATGCCATAATCGTCACTCGGATCCCACTCCCAAGACCCAACACAAATCGACGAATCTTCATCGTTTGGTTAGCACTGAACATGAGAACACCACAACCAAGTTGCAAACCTCTGTTCGTACCGAGCTCACAACCAATCTCTTGGTCATGTCGGGGGAACTCTACCTCCCTCATAAGTTAACAACATTGGGCAAAAACTACATAAGAAACGTTCCTCAAACGTCGACCAACGCTCAATAGTCTCAACCACAACCACCCTCGATAGCGATGTCTGCCACAACCTCACGTAGACTCAACCAAGAAACACTCCGCTATCTAGACTCTGTACTCAGACGGGCAACTCACCACTTGTACTAACTGTTCTGTACTAACCGAAGCTTGTCCTTGAGAGCGTAACTCAACGTCTAAACCACCTCTAGCATACGTACGCTTTGTCTAAAGTGTCAAATCCACTGATCGGTCTACCCCAGGATCACAAGTACCACTCTCTTGGTAACTTGTCCAACCAGTCTCAACTAGAGTAACCCACAAACTCGGATGCTCCCTGCGGCATAACCAACCTGACTGTCTCACGGTCTCGACTCTGAAAAATCGTTACACTGGGATAATTGGTTGACTAAGTCCCATCCACTCGTACTCTACTACCCTCAGCCACTGAGTCCACAAGAAACTTGGCCCTACTCGGATCTAATACTGCTCAACCATGGCATAGGATGAGAAACAAAACCTAACCAAGGTTCGTTCCCACTAACTATCCTACTCTTACCCTAACTATCAGGCTGATGACGGGTTGTTTTCCTCTTGAGGACATCATATCTGGAACATGCATAAAACTCTAAGAGCAACCTAGTGTTCTGATACCAAGCTGACCCGAACCATCCTAATCCTCTCTAGATTAACGCGGGCTATGCCATGCTCCAGTTTGACACCCCGTGCCAGACCAGGGATACACCTAAACTCTCTCGGGGCTACCAGTGTACGATGTGATATGTGGCGGAATGTGATGGCTCACTCTTTACTACAGCCTGCATACGCGATCAACCTGAAGGGTATCAAAACAGAAAAAGGTATGAGTGGACAAAAATAAACAGTTTATAAAACCATTACACGAAAAGACAATTTATACCCTTCACTAAAAGGCATGCATGCTTCAGAAAATCACTTATAATAAACACTTTCTTTAAATCAAATCATATGGCTTTTCAATCAAATCTCAGTGAAAACGTATATCAATCAAAGCCATTTCCTCAGGAGGGTCTCAATCCAAAACCAAAACACGTAGGGTCTCTGCCCATATTAGTAAAATACAGTATACCCAATCCTTGACATCCCAGATGTCTGAAATCCCCGATGTATAGTAAATAATGTCACGATATCTAAGGCTACGCGTGCCACTCGGGGTCTCAAGTCCGAGTCCTCCCTCGGATCCTGTCCATGGGGATATCAATCTCTAATAATTTTGATCCTGAGCCTTTCCTCGGAGCGGCCACTCTCAAACAATGCTCGCACTCCTGATCCGGAGCCTCTCCTATGAGCGGCCCCTCTCAGGTAGTGCACCGTGACTACTCCATGATATTACGAGTCGTCCGGATGAGGTAATCCACTCATAAGGATGGTATATGTAAAATAGTAATCAATTCAGTGGAAAATCATTGTAAAACCATTTATACCTCAAATCAAACCTAAAACATTCCAATTGGTTCTCAACCCGAGGAATAGCTTTCACAAATCGTTTCCACAAAATTAGGATTCCTCGAATTCGATCAAATCCAAATCTCATAAGGACTCACCCAAAAATCATCTCAACAGGGTCTCAAACCTGAAATCCCATTTCATAAACCATAACTCGAACTCAAGCCTGATATCATAAACTAGATGGGCCTCAAGAGCGATATCATAAACCAATTGGGCCTCAAGCCTGATATCATATTTCCAAATCCAAAATCATTTCATTTTTAAATCATTTGAAAACACAAGAACATAAAAAATCCGGCATACGCCCAAGGTATCACAAAAAAATATAAATCTTGAAATACGTGCAAGATCACATTTCCATGAAAAATGCTAAAACATCGCAGGCATATATATAAACCATATGCACTTAAGGCATCTCAAATAATGTTCATAAAACATATAAACTAGTTATGCATGCATCATATTTAGAAATCCAGTGCCCACTCACAGACCGTCCATGATACGCACCTACAAGTTGCGTCGTAAGCCATTCTAGGCTAATCCAAACTCTTCGGGTTGGCTAGACATGTCCAAAACACACTCAAAGTCACTACCAACCTAGACAAGTCCTAATAAAAAACACTCAAAACTCACGGAATAGTAAACTTGTCCCAAACACGTTTCCCTAGGCTAAAAACCTTATGTTGATTGACCAAACGATCTCCGATCGACCTGGAACAACTTCCATTGAATTCAGATAGCTGAAACCTTTCGAATAAGACCAGCTTCACCTCGAAATATGCGCACAGCCCCCGCGCGCTGGTCAAGCTTCCTGGTCAACGCTAGTCAAAAGTCAACGCTAGCGTCAGTAAAGTCAACGTTGACGTCACCACCGACGATCAAAGTCAACAGCTGACGTCAGCCTAACAGGTCTAACACGTGTCAGGTTTGACATGTGCCACGTGTTAGCCCCTGATTGGTCCATGTGTCTAACATATCAGTGCTGGTTGTATCTGACAATATGCCTCGTGTTAGCTCCCTAATTTCCAAGTGGTCTGACACCTCTAACAGATGATGATGTCACCCGATGATGTCATCATTGTCTACCTCCAACCGAGTTGAACCGGTTCCCAATAACTGGTCGACCGGACCCGTGACCTAACCTGACTCATTTTCACTCATTATTGAACCATTTTCGATCTCGTTTGTTCCTATGTGATTGTCTTGATCCCTAGAAGAGATCTATGAACCCAAAATTAACTAAAATGGTCGAGATTGTACCTTCCAAACTTTGAACAGTGTCGGCCACCTGCAACCTTGCTTTCGCGTCGATCCCAGCCTCTCCAGTCCTTTTTTTTTAACCCCAGACACTCATACAGACACCAGAAACACAACCCAAAAGTTAGAAACCTTCCCAAACGTCTAGAATTCAAAAACCAAATTCAAAGTCCAAAACGGGTTTCGGGTTACCTTTTTTTGCTGGTTCCTCTGCCGTTCATGGAGGCTCTACCTTATTCCTCACCATCTCCCAGTCTCTCCCTCACTCACAACCTCTCTTCCTCTCTGGTCTCAGCTAAAGAGGATGGTGATGGAGGTTTTAGTGTGGGTTTGTGTGGGTTTTGGGTGTGAGGAACATAGAAGATGAACAAATGTTGGATCCCAAAATCATGGGTATATGGGCTAATTAGATGATATCTATTGGTCCACCCAGATTTTGACTTGATCCAAACAAGCCAATTGTACACCTTCCTCATAAAATGTGAATAGTACCATTTTTCTTCCGTGACCCGTAATTTTCTCGTCGAACGTCCAAATTTAACATGTTGTCTGTCTGCAAACTCATATCATCTCGATCTACGTAATGGTCCTCGGTCTTCGTGCATTTGACATCTTGGGTCAAAAGTCAACATTTTACCCATTATAGGGGCAAAATTGTCATTTTACACCGAACGTTCGAAAATCCTCAACTAATTCCTGATTAGCCTTGATAATCCGCAATTAGTCCTTAATTAATTCATAGGTTCGAGACGGGTTCTTACACCAAGTGCCAATTTTTCCATGTCCTATCAAATTTCAACGTTGTAAACATCACAAAAGTTCATAAAACCCCATGAAAGCTATATGATCTTACCATTAGAAAAACCATACCCTAAATTTGACGAAACCAACTTCAAATTTTGGCAAAATATCCCACTTTTCTAGGGGTTTTTCCATGTTAAAAATCGCCAATTTTTTCCACATTCTAACCTTATGAACCTCGAAAAGCTCTTAGAAATCTCAATTCCATGGTTTAAAGGTAAAAACAAAAAGACCAATTTTCGGATGATGTAGGTTTGAATGTGTTCTAGATTTACATGCCATGTTCCTCCTCATTCAAACTTTTGTTTCATTCTACTCCGAGTTCCAGCCTTAATCGCTTACTCTCTTTATCCCTCACCTTCATCTCTTCCCTCTATTTTCTTCTTTCTTTCTTTCCTTTTTCTTTCCTTCTCACTTTCTTTCAACATACCCAGCAGGTGCAACAAATTCAAGTCACATGTAGTGGATGATGATGCGTTACTAAGATGATGACATGTGTCACCATCTCAGAGAGCCAACGATGATTCATCACTTGTTAAAAAGACCGAAATGCCATTGCCTCCCAAATCATGAAAATTCTCTTGAGTACTTTAGACCCGCAGTGATCCCATCTAAAGTTCAATTCCAACATGCCACTTATTTGAAGACTCAGTCATCCAAGACCTATGAAATGGTCCTCGATAAATGTGCACAAAGCTCTCTACTTATAAAGTCAACTTTTGACCTTCAATTAGCAATGAGGGTAAACTATTCAACTTTCTTTTTAAATTCCCAAAATTACATTTTCTTCGAATTTCTAAGTCATCAAAATCTACACCCTTAAAGAATTTTGTCCCTAAAATTCAAACATATATGTCAAATAACCATGGATACTGGGCTCGTGTCAGTACCTCGGACGCCTTCGTGAGCCCTAATTTGATATCATGCATGTTGAACTGATATCTCAGCTCTCCAGCTCATCCTGAGCTCCGTGTAATATCCCGACTCTTTTTTAGTCCTAAATTAATATCTTGACTTTTTCGAGTCTTATCTTCACATATGAATCCATGCAACAGTGAGCATGCACAACTACCAAGACGAATTTAACTACAAGCACCATACCCTATAGAGGAAACATCATCAAATCAAATACCGGCTACATCATCAAATTAATATCTAGACTCTTTTCGAGTCCTATCTTCACATCTGAATTCATGCGGTAGTGAGCATGCACAATCCACTCATCTACCTCATATGGGTCAAACTTGTCCATAAATGCTATGACCCTACTTACGAGGCTCGCTAAATATCCAAAACTACATAAGTCCTCATATACAAGAGTGCAATATCCAATGTTCGGCCCAGTGATCCATGGCCCGTCTCATCTCTAAATCCATCCTGGGATCACGTATGCACCTCGTATTATCCGTCTCGTCCTCATTACCAGGTCATACACGGATCTCGCGTCTTGGTAGCGTTTCGTTTTGTTCTAGGGCTCTGATACAAATTGATAGACCTCTTCTCAAAAATTCTTTGATAATCGTGTCAAGTCTTACGCACGTCTGACAAATAAATCAAAGTTTCAAAAATAACCTTAGTACATGTGAAACAAGGGATAATGGTACTTGTGTTCAACTCATGTCTCCATCTCCAGATTAGCCCCGGTTTCTCCACAACGGCCTGGACGGAAAAAAATCATTAAAAGTGTGAATGGACAAAAAAATCATTTGAAAATACATTGCCAAGAAAAACAATCATTTACCCTCCAGTTCGAGGACATGAATGCATATGGTAAAACATTAACAATCGGATTTTAGATAAAATCAAATCATAAGTCGTGGACCCACAAATCATAAAATGTATCAACTTCCTAGTGGCCCACATTTTCCTGAAATCTATTTTTATAAACCGTGTGAAAAACCTGGACATCAATATTAGTAACCAAATGTGACGACCCGGAAATTCGAAAAAGGGGAAACTTGGAAATTTTATGGGGAAAGGATGATTTTACCCTTGGTTAATAGGTCAAAAGTTAACTTTTTGTTTGGGACACTTTTTGGCCTTTCCGTTAAGACCGTTAGGTAGGTCTTGAGATGCGTTCGTAGACAGGCGGCATGCGGAAATTGGAGCGCGGATGTGAAAGTTACGGGTCTAGAACTATGAAGAGCATTATGGTCATTTCCCGAGGAAAAGGTAAAATAGTAAATTGGCAGGACGACTAGATATTAGATGATGCAGCCAATTGAGTGACTCAGTTTGTCCTTGGAGTGACACATGTCACCTATGGATGAAGGATTAGTGGCTGAAGAGATAAGGGATATATGTGCTTGAATTGAAAATTACCCGTGTGTATATCCTTCCACCAAAAACAGAGCACATGATCATAGGTAATTGATATCAATATTTAGGCAGAGACATGAGGGTTTGAACAGGATCAAGAGAGGGAGAACAAAGAATCAACAAGAGATTGGGGGTGGGAAATTGTAAAGGAAACCCAAAACCCAAACTGTGGGAGTTCAAAGTCTCCAAAAATCAAAGATGAATTTATAGGTCGTGATGCTTCAAATTGAGATTGAATTGAGTCTTTTCGGATCATTTCGACTAGGACTAAATCAAATGTGAAGAGAATTGAGGTCGTTTTTCCTTAGAACAGAAGTGGTGAGGACTTTGGATTTTCGAATTTCAATTCGAGTAATTGGACGGGTTGAAGGCTGAAATTGGCCTTGGAAACCTGTTTAGAAGGATCCCACGAAACTTCATGATGATTTAATTGAAAGAAAACGAATGGAATTGAGGGACTTCGATGGATGAACAGTGCTCGGGTGTCCTTCGAATAATCCAGTTCGAATTGAAGGATTGAGGTAAGTTTTCAAGTAATTGAGATTACATAACCATAATTGGACTCATAAAAATGCTTTTAGATGAATCAATTGAAGAAATTGATGAAGAATTGACTGGGAACTGAACGGTTCATGTCGCGGGTTGCAGGGATCCATTTGCAGGCTATCGGGTAGAGAAGACGACACTGTAGTAGGCGCGTGGACTTCACATGCAGCTGCTTACGGCGGCCAGTGAGGGCGCGTGGGGCTGAGTTGGAAGGTATGGTCAACATGTGTTTTACTATATTTGATATAACGAACATTTTGGCATTCGTTTTGAGTCGATCGGACACCGTTTCGATATTGTTTCGAGGGTCCAAAGCATTATGTTACATTTTATATACGTATTTAAATTCTGAAAAATTATAGGAAGTTAATATGATATTAATTGAGTCATTACCCTTAATAATGATTTTGGATAGGATTCATATTCCTGCAAAGTACCAAAAATTACGGAAAAGCGCGCAGCTTGGAATCAAGCAGCTTGGACGATGTGTGAGTGGACGTTTGTTTTATAAAATGTTATGCATGTATAGTTAAATGTTTTACATGATTGATTGCATGATTTGAGTTGCAATGTTTGCATGATAATTCGATATGATTATTTATTGATTTTATGAAGTATTTAATCAATTTTCGGGCATGTTTTACGAGAAAAGTGCAATTGATGTTTTGGGCTAGGACCGGGTTGAAAATGGTGTTTTGACTTGGATTGTGAGTCAATGATGACTTTATGGAATATTTAATGAATTATGGATGTGTAATTCCCAGAGAAACCAGATGTATCATGCTCGGTAAGTCTGGATGTGTAATTCCCAGAAAGTCTGAATGTGTAATTCCCAGAAAGTCTAGATGCGTAATTCCCAGAAAGCCTGGATGTGTAATTCCCAGGAAAGGTCCTCAAATGTGTTTATGTGATTGATTGTGCACTTATGAGTAGTGCAGGTATTGTGATCTTGTGATCGATGTCTATGTACTTGAGAGTAGTACTGTTTGACTATTGTGCTTGATATGTGAGTACTAGTGACGAGTACTGTTGATGATGGTCATTGTGACCGATTTGATGTTTATAATTGTGTCCTGATAGTTTTCATATGATTTGGCTTAAAAGCCGATTGTTCATGTGTTTTACTCTATGCATGCATGTTTTATAACTGAAGGGGGAAATGGTTCGTTTTGAATTGTGTTTTCAAACGATATTATTTTTGTCCACTCACACCTTTTATGTTTTGATGACCCTCCAGGCTGTGGCACGACGTTCGGGGCAGATCAAGAGGTGGAGGTATGAGCGGGAATCAGTACAGTTATCCCTTGTTTGACAGGTGCTGAGGTTTTTTTCGGGACTTCAGTTGACTTGTCAGACGGGAGCAGGACTAGGCACGGTTATGAAAGTCCAAGTGGGGATGGGTCTTGTCACCAAATACAACTAACCCTTACATTCTTGGGCATCAGTCACGTTGATCAATCAGTATTACGTGTAGGAAACCTCAGGAGCTGCACTCTAACATCATTTGAGTCATATTTTGAGAACAAAGTCAACATTTGGGTTGTAACTAGGAACTGCTCACATCCATGCTACACTAGTATCCCTAGAAACAGACAACTTCAGAGTTGTATTCCTGAGAACTATCGATGTCGAAGCGATCCTAAACCATGACATCCCTGAAAACGAGTCTCCAAGGGATTACTCACATCCAGACAATGGTATATCGTGACTTCTGTCCATGGCATATAGTAATAATGTCACGACCCGACCCATCTAGCACAATATTGTCCGCTTTGGGCCTCTTCCTCACAGTTTTGTTTCCGGGAGCTCACGTGCAACTTCCCAGTACATCACCCATCATAGGATTGCACACGCCTCAACTCGCTTAACTTTGGAGTTCCCTAGGAATCCAAAGCCAGTGAGCTCCCAAAAGGCCTTGTGCTACATAGATACGTGCCCACACATATAAAGCACTTTACCTTTCCTTCCCCGAGTAGTGTGAGATTGTCCACCGTTCTTCTCAAGACACGGGTGTTACAATCCATCCCCCTTGGGGCCCAACGTTCTAGCTAGCACACTTCCGGTCGGGGTCCGGTTCTGAAACCATTCTGTTAAGACCCGACCCTCCTCGGTCAGGACCCGACTCTAGCACGATATTGTCCGCTTTGAGCCTCCTCGCGCTCACGATTTTGTTTTCGGGAACTCACGGTGCAACTTCCCAAGCGGTCACCCATCGTGCGAATGTACCAATCTCAACTCGCTTAACTTTGGAGTTCCTCAAGAATTCAAAGCCAGTGAGCTCCCAAAAGGCCTCATGCTAGATAGATACGTGCCCACACATATATAGCACTTAACCTTACCCTCCCCTAGCGGTGTGAGATTGTTCACCATTCTTCTCAAGGCACGGGTGTTACAAATACAACCAAGAAATTTTACATAAATCTTTTACTCAAAACAGAGTCAAAATATTTCCAAACCAGGCCTAAGCTGACACGACCCATCCCAATCCCCCCGGGATTAACGTGGGATGTGCCATGCTCCCGTCTGAAACGAAGTGCCAGACAAGGGATAATACATACCTCAGCCCATATAGGGCTCCCAGAACACGCCAGGAACAGTGGAGGAGTTCGATGTCTCGATCTCTGCTACAACCCGCATCCGTAATCAACTTGAAGGGTATTAAAATCATTTAAAAGCTGTGAGTGGACGAAAATGAATAAGTTCATAAAACACATTATTAAAGACATTTATGTCCTTCATTAAAAGTATGCATGCATCGTAAAATCAGTAAACAAAACATTTACTCAAATGAACCATTAGGACCTTCGCCCAAAAATCGTAACTCAAAACCAAGTGTGGGAACTCAGCCCAAAACTGTAGAATACTAAAATCCGTAAATCCAAAATCAAGTGGGCCACTGCCCAAATCCATAACCACAAATCCACAAATACTGAAATACCATTTCAAGATTCCAATAATCCATATTTACCACATAACCATCCTTCGCATCCCAGATGCCTAGCGTCCCAGACGCTTAATGTCCCAGACGTCATATCTCACGATAATAAGCAACACGTGCTACCTGGGGTCTCTTCGGGTCAATATCTCTGACATCCCAGATGTATGAGGTTCCAGACGTCTAATCATAGCATTCCTACTCCTGAGTCACTATACGGTCTGATAACTCCATATAATGACCCCTCGCAGGCAATACACCGTGACTTCCCCTGTGTCCCAGACACCTAGAGGAGACCATCACATATCCTCGTATCAAGATGGTATATGGAAAACAGTTTTACAAAGTCATTTCAAAACATCTCAATGGGCCCTGCCCGAAATATCTCATAAAACATCACAATCCATTTAGGGTCCCCGACCCGAAATCACGTTTATGAAACATAGGGTCCCAGACCCGAAATCACATTTATAAAACTCAACTGGGCCTCATGCCCGATTTTGTAAACCACTGGGCCCCCCGGCCCGATCACATAACTGAAAAGGGTCTCAACGCGATTTCGTAAACCAACTGGGCCTCGGGCCCGATTACATAATTCAAATGGGTCTCATGCCCGAATTCATCTTTCTAAAACCAATACCATGCCACAGAATCATTATTGCACTCACAATCACATAGCAATAGCATAAACTCGTAAACCTCGAAATATGTGTAAAGACGGGTTTACCTCGAAATATGTGCAATCGTATAATCCATCAGTGCCACAATCATCATAGAAATTACGTATGTAAAACATATAAAACAATTATGCATGCATAACAGTTTAGAAAACGAAGTCCACTCACAGACCGTCCATAGGCCTTCCCTGGCCCTACCACTATCACCGGGACTTCCAAACCTATCCAAATCACACTAGATGGTTACAAAACTCTTCATTAACCTCTTATGAAAGCCCCCGTAATTTTCTCAAATTTTTAACTATTTTTAAACTTGATTCAAAACCATCGGACACCCCGAAACATATCGAAACGGTGTCCGATCGACACGAAACCAGTCTCAAACTGTTCGTTACATTGAATAGATTATTTCACATGTTGACATCATGACCCAAAAGTGTCCCACGCGCCATCGCAAGCGACTGCGCGTGAAAGCCACGCGCCAAACACTGTTCATCGTCAACCTCTGGTCGACCTAGTTCAGACCAGTTCATACCAGTCCGGTCTAATCCCAACCAGAATCCCCGGTTTTCTTCCATTTTCAGTCCATTTTTTTATCCTTTTAATTCCTATAGCTTTGTCCTACTGATTCTGATCGATTAATGATGTCAAAAATTGAACTTAGGGACTGAAAATTACCTCCCCGATCGACAAACCAAACCTTCATTTTTCTCCGCCGTCTCCAGCCACTATAGGTCACCTCAGACCCTGAAACAAGTCTCGATCGATTCCTGGAAACTCCCAAATACCTGAGAAACCAATTTGATTAACAAAACCCAATTTGTGATTTGCCATTTTTGAACTCAAATTCAAAATTTACGGGAAATGCCTTATCGTCGCATTTGTGCACCTCCATGGCCACCAATAAATTCGTCCTATCCTCCATAACCTCCAGAAAACCACCAAAATCGTCCATCATTAGTAAAACTCGACCCACCATTTTCGAATTCTGAGAAACAGAGCACACGGCTCACCTGCCCGTTTCTGCCACCGTACACGGCGGCCCTCCACGGTGGCACCAGTACGTTCCTCACCACTCACTCACACTTTTCCCTTCACACTTGCATTAGCTGAGTATTGGAAGGTTTATGGATGAAGTTTGGGTGCTCGGGTTTCATTGAAGGACAATGTGAAAATGATGAAGATCGATGATGATAATCAGATGATAGAATGGACGGTGAGGATGAGATGAGAGATAGAGATTAATGGTTAGGATGAGAGATGAGAGTTTAATTAATTAAATAATTGATGACCAATAGACATAGATTCACATTTTGAGGGTTCCAGGCCATGGGATAAGTGACACTTGTCACTCATCCAAGGGCCCCACACTAAATATCTACCTAATTAGCTTTAAGTAATATTTTATTTGGATCTCGAGACGTAAATCCCCGATTCGCTCTCGCGACCATAACTTTTCCATCGAACCTCCGATTTTGACATGTCACCTGTCTATGAATTCGTATCGACCCGATCTACGTAACGGTCCTTGGCCTTCAGCCATCGGACCTCCCTGGTCAAAAGTCAACATTTTGCGCATGCCCAAGGGCAAAATGGCCATTTTGCACATTTCGTCCGATTTCCCTCAACTAATCCCCGATTAGTGATTCTAAACCATAATTAATTAATATTTAATCCTGATATTCGGGACGGGTCGTTACATAAGCCCAAAACACTTTTTCCACCAAAAACCATAAATTCGTGTCTAGAATCATATCCTGAATAAATATTCGAAATCTGAAAAATCACTAAATAACCATTTAGAATCATTTATTCATACCATTACAATCAAACTCATGCAATAAAATATTTAAAACATGTATTGATGCATGCATCACAGTTTATAAACCAAATGTCCACTCACAATCCGTCCCAACAGCTCAATCTCGAGCTGTGCGCTCCTCCAATGTCTCGGAAGCTATCTAGCCTATCAAAAATATAATTGAGGGTCACTAGTGCCCAAAGTAATCCTATATTCAAATCCCCTAATATTCAGGATAACATATGTATATAAAACCTAAATATAAACACTTTGGATATAGAAAACTACCCCAAGATGATGTGTGATCAACTCAAAATTTGTGCCACAATGTTAATAACATCAAATACCTTCACATTCATATTGACCGCGACCAAAGGAATGATACCACACGCCGCCATGTGCTGGTGGACGGCAGAGCGTCGCTCCTACCTATGCCACATGCCTACATGACAAGACTCGTCCCCCAAAATTGTGAAAACCGTACCGCCCACTTCCATCCCACTTACCCTTGCAAGTAGTGGAAAATACTAAATCTAACCTTAAACCGAGTTTTACTACATTATTAACAATTACTATTACTTGACATTCCAATTACATCAATAGTCATAATTCATAATACATAAAGTATGGTGAGATTCTATTTAAATTCTACTAATAATTATAGAAATGATTTTCTATTCCTACATAATTAACTAACCATATTGTAACGACCCAGAATTTCGGAAAAGGAAAATTTGGGAAAATTTGAAGAAAATGACGATTTTGCCCCTAGAAATTGGGCGAACGGTTGACTTTTGGCTCGAGCGGTCAAACGGACTTTGACCGATGACTGTGACGTAGTTCGGGACGTCACGAGTTCATAGACAGGTGGCACATCCGATTCTAACATTCAAGGAGAAAGTTATGATGCTCGGAAGTTCAAGGGTAATTCGGTAATTTGGTTAAAAAGGGCAATTTGTTGACTTTTCAAACGACATGGACTTTTCACGTAATCCGAGGACTGTTGGGTAGGTCCTGAGATGCTGAATCCGTAGACAGGCGGCACGCATCAATCGGAGTTCGGATGACCAATTTACGGGTCTAGAAGCGTGAAGGGCATTTTGTTAATTATGTGAAGGAGGGGGAAAATGGTAATTTCCAAAGGTGCAGTTTGAAACAGTCGTGAGTGGGTTTTGAGGGAATTTTTTAACTAATTAAGTGACAATTTTCACTAAGGAAGGATCATATTAGTGGAGAGGTGGCAAGTGCACAGTGTGTGTGTGTGTGTGTGTGTGTGTGTGTGTGTGTGTGTGTGTGTGTGTGTGTGTGTGTGTGTGTGTGTGTGTGTGTGTGTGTGTGTGTGTGTGTGTGTGTGTGTGTGTGTGTGTGTGTGTGTGTGTGTGTGTGTGTGTGTGTGTGTGTGTGTGTGTGTGTGTGTGTGTGTGTGTGTGTGTGTGTGTGTGTGTGTGTGTGTGTGTGTGTGTGTGTGTGTATGTTAGTGTGTTTGAATTGGAAATTGAACTGTGCTGTTGGAAATGGAAAAAACAGAGCACTGGTTATCTGTTTATGCAGTTGAGTGGTTTGAGCAGAGCACGGGTTACATTGAATATTGGATTGAAGTATCTAAATCAATTACTGGGAAGGAATGAGAGAAACATAGAGACTAAACTGGAGAGGAAAAACGAGGGACCGAGTGAAAATACACACAGAAACCCGAAACCTGTTTTTGGATAAATTCAAATTCGAAAATGAGTTGTAGACCAGCCCAAGTCAAATTAAGGTGAGATTATGTCTTTTGGAACCTTTATTAGTCGATCCAAATCAAGAAATGCAAGGTTCGAAGCTCTTGGAGCCATGAACAGACATGGTGGAATGCTAGAAAATCGCGAGCTGTGTTCGTCTAATTGGGGTTAAGTTTTTATGAAATTGATTACAAAATCATCTTTAGAGTAAGCCTACGATGCTCCCTAACCAATTAATTTTCGAAATCAGTGACTGTTTGATGAACTGGGACGATGAACTTTCATTAGAGCTTGGATTCCATTGAGGTAGTTTGAGGTAGTGACGACTGAACTTCACGTTAAAGACCCTTAATTAAGTTAATTGCGATGCTATTTGAGGGTTCAATTGAAGAAAACAAGTTGAATGTGGCAGGATTTGAATCGGGTCGAGCACGCGGGTCGCAGACCCGTTTTACAGAGGAGTCGGGCGAGGAAGAAGCACTGTGCAGGTTACTGTAGCAGGCGTGTGAGCCTCACGCGCAGCCACTTGCGGAGGCGCGTGGGAGAGCGTGAGCGGGATTTTCGAGGCGAGGTCAACATGACTTTTCTCTATGCAATGTAACAAACATTTTAGCGTTGGTTTAGAGTTAATCGGACACCGTTTCGATATTGTTTCGAGGGTTCTAAGGTTTATGTTACCTTTTTAATTAATATTTAATTTCCGAAAAATTATGGGGAATTAGTATGATGTTATTTGAGTCCTTAGTGACCCTGAAGAATGATTTCGGACAGGATTCGAGATTCCTGGAAATGTCGGAAATTACGGAAACGCTTGCAGCTCGAAAAACAAGCGATGTGGACGGTGTGTGAGTGGACTTTGCTTTCTAAAATTTAATGCATGCATAACTGTTTCTATGATTTCTTTGATTATGATTATGACTTATGGTATTTACTATTTCGTATTTATACGTATTTCAATATGCAATATGTAATTGGCACGTATTTCGAGATTATTACGGATTTGCACGTTTTACGAGATTTCGAGCATGTTGTGGTTTGACCGTGATTTTGGTGAATTGAATTTGGTATTTGAAATAAAATTTGATGCCCAGTTCATAACAGTGGTTTTGGATGAACGAGATTTCGGGTTTCGGAAACGTGAAAGTGGATTTCCGGATTTGGGTTCGGAAAGGTTATTCCGGATGCTAGCTTACGGAATAATGGTTCTGAATTCGGATTTGGAAATGGATGGTGGATATGATTTGAGATTTGAATATGAAGTTCAAACATGAGTTCCATTTCGATAAGACGTGATGTCGGATTTGGCTTTGGAATTTGAATTCCGATGAATTCTAGATTGGTTGTGAATTACATATGTTTTGGGTTTAAAGACCCGGTACTATTGCTGGATCATGTTTTGGGTTTAAAGACCCGGTTGATTGATGACGGGGGAGGGCCCTGATTGATATGTTTTGAGTTTAAAGACTCGGTTATCGTGACATTCCCCGAGGCCTATTGATTGTGTTTTGAGTTTAAAGACTCGTTGATATCCTGGGAAGGCCTGATATATGTGAGTTTAAAGACTCGGTAATTGATATCCAGCAAACTGATTGACGTGTGATTTATTGTTGATTTCCGATGTTCGGATGTGTTGGGCAATGGCCCGGTTTATATGGCTTGACAAATTTTTGGGTTATGTTTTGTACTTGGATTTTGATTCATGATTTTGGGATGAAGCCCTGTGTTTGTGATTGCAGGCTAAGACTCGAAGGTTAAGAAAAGGAAAATGATTTTGATTTTCATACACGGTTTTCTTATATTGGAAATGAAATGGATTGTGAAATGATTTTTGAATGCATGCATTGGTTTTACGCGGAGGGTAGAAATGTCTTTTGGTAACCATTTTTATAACCGATTTCATTTTTGTCCACTCACACCTTTTGTGTTTTTATTGACCCTCCAGGTCGTGGCGCGATGACCGAGGCTATTCGAGAGGTGGAGGTATGAGTGGGCACACGTATGATTATCCCTGGTTTGACAAGTGCTGAGGGTAAATTGGGAATTTCAGTCGACTTTCCAGACGGGAGCAGGACAGGGCACGGTTATCAATGTCCCTTCGGGGACGGTCCTGTCACATATTGATTCTCATAAAAGGAATGGTAGTTCTAAACATCTTCTTTTTCTCCAAGACCAAACTAGATAATATGCCTTTTTCCTTAAGTACCACAATTCCTCTTATTTCTTGTCATGGTGTAATAATATAAAATAATTCATGTGCATGATAATCCATTTATCCATACCATGTATGTAGGTGTATAATCCAATTCTAGTCAAATATTTGTCATTATAAAATGAAAAGAGGAACTCTTTCAAATCATATTAACAATTACAATTTCATAATTACAATCCTAATTAGTTTACAGTATCTTATTGTCCAATATTTCACATCTTATTTTCATGTTCATAGTTATGCACTCATCACCATAAGCTCATTGTCCAAACAAATGATAGTTAAGCCTTTAAGTCGTTACCCAGCTACTATGAGAATTCCTAAATTATAGAATTAATTGACAATTGCATAAGAAAACATAAAACTTTGAACAAACATAACTTCTTAATAGGATGTCCAATTGACTTAATTTTTGAACCATTGAACTTTAAAGCCAAGAAGGAACAAGTTTCATATTGATCGTTTTTCTAGATTCCAGCCAACGCACCCGCATGCACAGAGAGAAGTCAGGGACCGCTTCTGCGCGTGGGCCTCACGCACCTGCACAGAGGTCATCTTTGACCTCCCATGGGTCCTGGTTTCGGGTCTTCATGACCCGGGATCGTGACTTGATTTTATCTCCTAATTTCCACATCTATTTTTCATATTTTAAATGTCTAACAAATCTAGAGAATCATAGGAAGGGATCTATAAGATCAAAAGCTAGAAAACTTACCTCAAATGAATAATCCAAGTTCATGGCATGTCGGCCATGGCTTCACACACATACTACTGTCGTTTCAGGCATCCCCACTCTGTTGTTTCAGTCCCATAGTGACCCTAGGAACTTCATTTGATGTCTAACAATCCCAAATAATCTCTGGAAAGCCTCAGAGATAACTGGTGATCTAGGACCACCATAACCCTCATAGGTTTTGAGTTCTGGGATTATCCAGAACGTCCACACTTCATCCATTTCCCTTCTATCCTAATTTCCTTCTTTCCTTCTTCCTTCTCCCCCTGCTTCCCTATCCTCTCCTGTTTTTCCTCCTTACTTCATTCATCCCTTACAGATTGGTTCCATGGCATTCGTGCGCATTCGGTCCCAAAAAACCGAATGATAAGTCTTGAATTAAGCATCATTTTATACTTTTTATGCTTATCTTTTAATGTTTAAATACCAAACAATTGAAGAAAATAATATATTTTTTGAGAAATATGCAGAATTTGATAGAGCTCGGAATTATGAGAATATAGACGAAAGAATCACCTCAATCTAAGTTATATTGAAGAAGTTATGATTGAAACATGGGAACCCAGCAAAAATAACATAGGATTTCGGTAACTGGCAACCGAATCAGTCTAAGAAGGCAATCTCCAATTTCGGCAGCTGCCTACTTAACCTCCTATCCTCCCCTCGGCGCCCGTGTACCAACGCATGCATCTCCTTTCTCGGTGTGCATCTCCTGAAATACCTAAAGTCCATTTGGCGCGCGTCCATTGAAGAGACCTTCAGCAGCCTAGCGCTTAGGACCCTAGTGGACTGCACATTGACTAGCTTCTTCCCATCAACTTTGACCACCTATTTCAGTGGCTGACCATCGAATCTGGTCTTGAGACTTTAATTCCGACTTTTAGGTTATTTTAGGAATAATTCAAGTTGTTTTCACACCTATTCTCCATATTGTATTAGGATTTCAATCTTATTTTCTTTTATTTTATTATTTTCACCCTTTTTACTTGTAGGAAAGGTTTTAATTAGTTTTCTTATATATTTAGGAAACCTTTTCCTTTTAGAATTAAATTGTAAACTCCTATTTATTTGGGGACTAATTTTCTCCTCTAAATAGAGAGGTTTAGGTTATTTGTAAAGGTCGCTCATTTTTATACCGAAACTCTACTTGACCAAAATTTCCAATTTATAATTTATATCATCGATATTACTTTGCAAGATTAATTACATCATACTCTATCTTCTACCCTTCATATGTGGCATAGTTGGGCGTTTCGTATTGTCACACCAAAGAGAGTTTATTCACTTAGCATCCTTTGGGCATCCCGGGAGAAAAATGGTAACAGGGCCTCTTACTTCGTAGTTATCTTTTGGCATGAATATCGTTTCTATGAATTGATTAGTAATCTTATCTTGGTTCTTGGTTTTATGTTTTATATTGACTTCGTATAAATCTTCCATGTGTTCTAGTATTTTGTTCTGTTTGTATATTGGTGCTTACTACTTGATAGATGATTTGGGCATTCCCTAGTTTATTATTGAAAGTGTCGTCGGGTGTCCCGAGCACGTACTTACGAATATGCAACCATCTTGTAGAAATAATGTTATAAAATTTTGTATGTTTCAAGTTGATTTAATTTATGAATGAGTAAGCAATAAAGAATGAGTTGACCACGTGAAAATAATAGATTAAGTTAGTTTAGATTTAGTTTAATTACTTAGGACTTTAAAATCAATCTTTACCCCCAATTAACCAATCAAACGACAATCATGCTTAGGTACCCTCAATCTCTGGTCCAGAACGATTCCTATTTACCAATGTCACATCTACAAAAAAAGGGTTTTTAAATTGCATGTGTTTTCAATAAGTGTTAATTTAATGCTTAGCTTTTGGATAGAGCTTGGAATTACGAGAATTTAGGTGAAAGAATCACCTCAATCGGAGTTATGTTGAAGAAGTTATGATTGAAACAAGAGAAGCCACCAAAAATAACATAGGATTTCGGTAATTGGCTTCTGAATCAGTCTAAGAAGGTAATCTCCAGTTTCGACAACCACCTACTGAACCTCTTATCCTCCCCTCGGCGTGCGTGTACCGACTCATGATGCTCCTTTCTCGGCGCACATCTCCTGAAATACCTAAAGTCCATTCGACGCGCATCCACCGAAGAGACCTTATGCAGCCCAGCGCTTAGGACCCAAGTTGACTGCGCGTTGACCAACTTCTTCCCACCAACTTTGACCACCTGTTTCGGTGGCTGACAACCAAATTTGATCCTGAGGCTTTAATTCTGACTTTTAGGTTATTTTTAGGATTAATTCAAGTTGTTTTCACACATATTCTCCATATTGTATTAGGATTTCAATCCTATTTCCTTTTATTTTATTATTTTCACCCCTTTTACTTGTAGAAAAGGTTTTTAATTAGTTTTCTTATATATTTAGGAAATCTTTTCCTTTTAGTATTAAATTGTAAACTCCTATTTATTTGGAGAATAATTTTCTCCTATAAATAGAGAGGTTTAGCTTATTTGTAAGGGTCGCTCATTTTTATACCTAAACTCTACTTGACCAAAATTTCCAATCTATACAATCGATATTACTTTGCAAGATTAATTACATCATACTTCGTCTTCTACCCTTCATCCGTGGCATAGTTGGGTGTTCCCTATTGTCTCACCAAAGAGAGTTTATTCACTTAGCATCATTTGGGCTTACTGGGAGAAAAAGTGTAACATGACCTCTTACTTCATAGTTATCTTTTGGCATGAATATCGTTTCTATGAATTTATTATTAATCTTATTGTGGTTTTATGCTTTATATTGATTTCGTATAAATCTTCCATGTGTTCTAGTATTTTAGTTTTTGTTATGTTTGTATATTAGTGTTTAATGCTTGATAGATGAGTTAGGCATTCCCTAGTCTATTATTGAAAGTCCGGTGTTAGTGTCTCCCTGCATGTACTTAAGAATATGCAATCATCTCATAAAACGAAGGTTATAGAATTCTGTAGATTTGAAGTTAATATAATTCATAAATGAGTAAGGCATAAAGAATGAGTTGACAATGTGTAAATAATAGATTAGGTTAATTTAGGTTTAGTTTAATTACTTAGAACTTTAAAATCAATCTTTACCCCCAATTAACCAACCAAACAAAAATCATGCTTAGGTACCCTCAATCCCCTGTCCAGAACGATCCCTATTTACCAATGCTACAATCTACAAAAAAAAAAAAAAAGGGTTTTAATTGCATATGTTTCCTTAAGTGTTGAGTGTGATTTTGTGTTTACTTTAATGCTTAGTTTTTGCGTATCAATTTTTGGCGCCGTTGTTAGGGATTGAAAAATCTCTTGTGTGATTTTGTTTGTGTAAATATGTTTATAATGTAAATATCATACTTGTGCATAAATATCATACTTGTTTGTAAATACCATATTTGACTTCCCTTACTTATAAATATTCTCAGTATGTTATGTATATTCTTTTCTATATCTCGTCTTCTTTCCATGTACATATTCTCACCTACCTCTCTTGAAGGAACCCTCAATATGCAATTCACTTAATCTAAGACCCATAAACTAGACTTGGGGACGCCCTTGTCAAGGAGTTAGCGCATGAACCTGACCCTCGGATTCAAGATTGATTGACGCCTTACCTAGATGCAATGGGAGAGAACGACGTGGAGTTCGAAAGAGTGCATGGACCTCGCATCGAATGAGTTGATTGAAACACTTTGTCTAGGCTGAAGACGTTAAATTCAAGCGCTTGTTGGGAGGCAACCCAATGGAGGAGTCTACAACAGATTTGCATTCTCTTTCCTTATCTTTTAATTTTGTTTGCTTTTATTCCTTTAGTTATTTTCGTTAAACTCTATCTCATACTTGATTCTATACTTTTACTTTGATACATCGAGAATAATGTCGAGTTTAAGTGTAGGGGAGGGGTTTACAATTTTGTAAGTCTTAAATTATACAAAAGAAATTTTAAAAAATTAAAAAAAAAAGAGGAAAAAAAAAATCTGTTGTTTTAAAACAAAAGTTTTCAAAACTTTGTTGTTTACAAACAATTGTTCCGTTTTTTTTTAAGTTGCTTTCAAAAAATAATTTATTTTATTTAATTTTTTCAAAATACGATAAAAATAATTTCATTTTTAATTAAAAAAAAATTTGTTCTTTTATAAACAAAAAATAAAAAAATTCAAAAAAAATGATGTCTTAAGTTTTTTGTTTTCAAGAGTTTTAGGATGACCTTAATTAGTCAATGATGAATTGGAACAAAACAAGAATATTATGGCATTTTCATATCAATTTGTTGGAATTCTTGTGCTAATTGAGATATTTTGAGTGTTTTGGCTTGTAGTAGATATGGTTTGTGAACCTTGGTACAGATTTCACATGTTAGAATTATGTTTTGAATCGCATAAACCCTTGTGAGCTTTTGAGCTATATGTTCCTTCTTTCTTGAGTGTAAATCATTTATAGCTTATACATGCCTCTTATGATTCTTGTGATAGCTTTAATGAACTATAGATTGCTAGAACTTATTCATGTTTATTTGCAAAGCTTATAGTCAATACATACTTTGATTATATGACAGGACCCGCCCCGATCCCACAGGGACAACAAGGGGACGTGCCCTGCTCCCGTCTGACACCCAATAATTCATACCAATTTTAACCTCAAAACATCAAATGCATAAATAACCAAATTAAAGTTATACAACAAATCCGAATTAAACGAATGTCAGACAAGGGATGAAATTCAAAAGTACAAGTTGCGAGCACGACTCTAACATAAACCTGCGGGTAAAACACCCAGCAGGGGTTCAGGTACGCAGAAGTAGATCTATGCTTCAGCCTCAGGTTCCTCCTCTACCTCAGTATCACGACCTGGAGGGGTTACCAAAAACATTAAGGGTGAGTGGACCGAACTCAAGTTTATAAAACCATTTGATAAGTAAAACATATAATTTACCCCTCCGTTTTCCAAACATGCATGCAATCGTATTTAAAACCATCAATCATATAATATGAACCATAGGGCATATAATAAAACCATAAGTATAATTTTAGTTGCTGCACTATACACTCCAATCCCGACATCCCTGATGTCTGACGTCCCTGACGTCAATAAGGTCACAATCACAAGGCTACGCGTGCCACTCGGGTCTCAATTTCCGAGTTCAATCCCCGAACCCCGTTCGGGTACAGCATCCCCGATGCTTAGCGTCATAGACGCTGGACGTTCTAGACGTCCGTGACCTCTCCGGGGTACCTCATCCGGAGGAGACAATATAATATGGAAGGATCTATACAATGCAGTACCAAATACATTTTATTGATAACCACATGCAAGGCATATATATACCTAGATAAAATCTGAATCAATCATTAAGTTTCATCAAACGGGTCTCAAGCCCAAATACCGTGAAACGTGCCATAACCATATTTTCCATATCATCAAAACCATCATTGTTTTTAGCATGTGAATAAGTATAATAAATCAGAAAACGTTTATGCACGCAAGGGTTTAAGAAAATGGCCCACTCACAGTACAGTCCTGCTGAAAACCGAGCGTTTACCCTCGATCTGGTACAATTACAAAATTCCTGTCACATCCAAAGTATACGTAAGGGTAAATACAAACCCCTAACATTCAACCATGAAACCCTAGACCGAAACCGGTCCGGAAAAGTCTCCCGAACGCGCTTTCCAAGGCAATAACTCTCATTTTGACCAACTTAATGATCTCTGATCGACCCGAAACCACCGCCATTGGATCCGGATCGTCGAAACCTAAAGAATGGTGGTGGTCCCACCAAAATTACTGTTCACACGCGCCCCCACTCGCCTGGTCAACCCTCTGGTCAACTGTGCTACAGTACTGCTGACGTCAGCATGACGTCACTGCTGACGTCAGCATGACGTCATCACTGACAGTGTCAGAGGACACGTGTCAGCAGTCCATTGGTCCTTGGTCTGACTGATTTCTGACATGATGACGTCATCATGACGTCAGCATGATGACGTCATCAGCTACAGTAACCGGGTCTGAGAACCGGGTCACCGCAGACCCACGGTTCGACCCGATCAGTTCTCATCAACCCGACCACCATTTCTGATGGGATTTGTTCCTATGGACTCGTCTCAACCTCCTCAACGGTTCTGTGCAATTAGAACTGGATTTTAGGTCGAAGAGATTACCTGAAAATCGACTGGAAGGTTGGCTGCCGGTTCAGGTTATCTTCTCCGGCGAGTCGACGACTTTCCAGTCACGGTCCTGGGTTCAAACTGGTCGTCAAGGTCCCCTGAATGTATCCTAAGAATAACCAAACAATGTCAACGTCAAAAACAGACGTTTCGAAGCAGGGAAGGAAAACGGGCACTCACGGGTTTACCGTCCTATCGCCGCCGTGTCGCAGCCGCACACCGTCCAGATCAGTTCCTTGTCGTCCTGTCGTCACGGCGAACCTAACCGTACGTTGGTTCGAGTCCCAGAGTGAAGGTTTGGATGGTTTGGTGACTTGGGCTGTTCGGGTTTCCTTCTCGGGTCTGGGAGGAAACCGGCCGTGCAGGGTGGCCGTGGGGTGGTGGCCGGCGTCTGGGGGTGGCAGTTGGCCGCCTGGTGTTGCCGTGAGGGTGAGGTTGAGAGGTGAGGTGCTGGAGTGTTTGTTCGAAGGGATAGCCGTGCTCACGGTTTGGGAGAATGAACAATGTGGGTGTAATGTCTCCTGGGTTTATAAAACAGAATAGGGATTAAATCAAGGGCCAGGATTCCATCAGATTTAAGATTCAATGGTGAGGATTTGAGGAGAGGAAATCAATTAATTAATCTAATGGCCAACATAGATCCTTGTTTTAGGGAGTGTGGGGATGAGTGACACTTGTCACTCATCCAAGGGTCCAGATTGATTTGATTAAAGTAATCAGATTCAATTAATAAAATATTATTTTAATCCGGTTCTCGGTTGGTTCGGTTAAATGCGAAATACTTCCGTGACCATAACTTCCTCGTACGAAGTCCGATTTCGGCGTGCCGCCTGTCTACGGACTCAGGACGTCGAGACCTACCCAACGGTCCTTGAGTCAACTGAAAATTATTTTCCAAGAGAAAAGTCAACATTTCCACCCCCAAATGTCCAAATTACGGTAATGCCCCTGAACTTCCGATAGTCATGACTTTTTCCCTGATCGTCCGAAATGGACGTGCCACCTGTCTATGAACTCGTGACGTCCCGAACTACGTCACGGTCATAGGTCAAAGTCCATTTAATTTATAAATCAAAAAGTCAACAATTGACCACACCCATCACAAGGGTAAAAGCGTCAATTCAGACATTAACTTACAATATTAAAATCCCCGAATTTCCGGGGTGTTACATTATAGATATGATTGAAGGCACCTAGGTTTTCCACCACTTTTCGAAATAGCCATGTGCCCCTCTTTTGTGCGCATGAGTTGCGACATCCCTAGTAAGCCTTTTTGAGCCTAAATTTAGCCTCTTTTTTTCTTTAACATGCATATCTAAACTTTTACCCTAGTATAGGTATCTTTACCCTTGTTCGATAGACTTGGTTGAATATTTCGAAGCTATCATACATGAAGATGGCATGATGATGTTCTGTTCAAGGTGATGATGTGTGTATGGGAATAGACTTGTCCAAATTACTTGATGTATTGTGTGATTGCCGAAAAAAAAAGAAAAAAAAAGATTGAAATTGCAAAAAAAGTGAAATTAAAAATCGATGACCTTGAGAGCAACAAAGTGTTTAAAAAGAACAAAAAATATGCATGTAGCTCTCCGACAATATGTTTTGTATGTCAAAATTTGGATTGATTACAAAATGATATTTGACTCCCACATGATCTTGGTGATGTTTTGGAAGCAGATATTCTCGTTATTCATACGTTTTGGTGCCACAACTAAGTCTTTGGAATGTTCTTTACCACCATATATCCAAAAATCTGAATGCCTTAGCCCTAGCCCCATTACAACCCATAAATAAAGACCTTTATGTTCCATGAGATAAGTAGCTTTTGATCTATTGAGTAAGTTGTGTGAGTATGCATATAGTTTGCGTTCATTTGTGCAAGTAATTCATTCTATTCATTTGGTGTTGTTTAAGTGTTTTTATTGTTGATATATGTGAACTCTTCTTACACATATCTTTGAGTGAAACCCTATTTCATGAGTGAAACATATTATGAATGCATCTATTGTGAGGTGATCTTAACTTGTTCAACGCATTCTTAGACTTATTTCACCATTGTTTTCTTCAAGTCTTATTTGTTCATGACACGATTATATCTCTATTATCTCTTGAATTCCATATGCATATTTGTTGAATGTCACAATGCCATATACTTCTAATAATTTCGGAGACATTTGGTTAAGGGCTTTAGAGTTGTTTTACTAAATTAAAAAAAATATATATTTAGAGTCTTTGTTTGTTTCTTTTGTTTTGTGTGCTAAGGGTCTAGCAAAGTTTAAGTGTGGGGGAGTAAAACTGGGTTTAGTTTTGTTACAATTAATCAGGGCTTAGTTGTTTTTAATTAGCTTAAAAAAAATTGTTTTGTCAATTCTTTATTTGTTTTTAGTTTTGCTAGGGACTAACAAAGTCTAAGTGTGAGGGTATTTGATAAGCCTTGAATTAAGCATCATTTTATACTCTTTATACTTATCTTTTAATGTTTAAATACCAAACAATTGGAGAAAATAATATATTTTGTGAGAAATGTGCATAATTGGATATAGCTCGGAATTACGAGAATTTAGGCGAAAAAATCAGCTCAATCAGAGTTATATTGAAGAAGTTATTATTGAAACCAGGGAAGCCACCAAAAATAACATAGGATTTTGGTAACTGACAACTGAATCAGTCTAAGAAGGCAAACTCCAGTTTCGGTAGCCGCCTACTGAACCTCTTATCCTCCCCCCTCCCCTCGGGACGCGTGTACCAACGCATGATGCTTCTTTCTCGGCTCGTGTCTCTTGAAATACCTGAAGTCCATTCGGCGCGCGTCCACCAAAGAGACCTTCTGCAGCCCAGTGCTTAGGACCTGAGTTGACTGCTCGTTGACCAACTTCTTACCACCAACTTTGACCACCTATTTTGGTGGCTAACCGCCGAATCAGAACCTGAGGCTTTAATTCCGACTTTTAGGTTATTTTTAGGATTAATTCAAGTTGTTTTCACACCTATTCTCCATATTGAATTAGGATTTCAATCCTATTTCCTTTTATTTTATTTTTTTCACCCATTTTACTTGTAGGAAATATTTTTAATTAGTTTTCTTATATATTTAGGAAAACTCCTACTTATTTGGGGACTAATTTTCTCCTATAAATAGAGAGGTTTAGGTTATTTGTAAGGATCACTCATTTTTATACATAAACCCTACTTGACTAAAATTTCCAATTTATATAATCGATATTACTTTGCAAGATTAATTACATCATACTCCATTTTCTACCCTTCATCCGTGACATAGTTGGGCATTCCCTATTGTCTCACCAAAGAGAGTTTATTCACTTATCACCCTTTGGGCTTCCCAGGAGAAAAAGTGTAACACGACCTCTTACTTCGTAGTTATCTTTTGGAATGAATATCATTTCTACGAATTTATTATTAATCTTATTGTGGTTTTATGTTTTAAATTGTTTTCGTATAAATCTTCCATGTGTTCTAGTATTTTAGTTTTTGTTATGTTTGTCTATTGGTGTTTAATGCTTGATAGATGAGTTCGGTGCTCTCTAGTCTATTATTGAAAGTGAGGCGTGAGTGTCTCCCTACATGTACTTAAGAATATGCAATCATCTCGTAGAACTAAGGTTATAGAATTTCATAGGTTTGAAGTTAATGTAATTCATGAATGAGTAAGGCATAAAGAATGAGTTGACAACGTGTAAATAATATATTAGGTTAATTTAGGTTTAGTTTAATTACTTAGAACTTTAAAATCAATCTTTACCCCCAATTAACCAATCAAACGACAATCATGCTTATGTACCCTCAATCTCTGGTCCAGAACAATCCCTATTTACTAATGGTACAATCTACCAAAAAAAAAAAAGTTTTTAATTGCATATGTTTCCTTAAGTGTTGAGTGTAACTTTGTGTTTATTTTAATACTTAGTTTTTTGTGTATCACCGAACAACCCTTAAGCACACCTACACACACAGATATATATATATATATATATATATATATATATATATAGTTGTATTTGTTGGTGGAAGGAGTTGTGACGGGAAAATGGAGAAAATTGTGGAAGGCTTTGGAACATTCTAGGCCCTTGTAGAAAGACCAAAATATCATTCATGTATAATTACCAAAATGCCCTTGACCTCTTTTAGACGTATAAACGTCTTATCTAACCTTCGATTTTAGCGTGCTACCTGTCTACGAGGTCAGGAACCTGAGACCTTTGTAATAGTCTTCTCAGAATTCTCAAAAGATGTTCATAACAAAAAGTCAACTATTTGACTTATTAGTCAAAAGTTAACGCTTCGATTTTAGGTATGCCCCTTGTAACATGTACTGAACAAAGTTTTAATTTAGAAGTTCATGGATTTTTCTCAACTTTTGCTTAGTCGGTCGTCGACCTGGTGGTTTAGATAGGTGCCAATTTGATAACCATATTCAATGAGTTGTGTTTTTGCCAAATTATGGTTAACCATCTGTTTATATTTTGTAATTTGCACGTTGTCGAACACTAACTGAATAAGATGTTGAGTCGAATTCGAGTCTCGAATGGTCTGTAGTTATTTTGTAGCGAGGGTTGATCTTGGTTTTAAATGAAGTATTGATCTATACAATGAATTGGGGACTCGTCAGTGGGTATCTGAACAAGCGTCTAACTAAATTAGCTTGAACATTTTTTAAAGTATTTTTTTAATTTGGTACTAATCGATACTGGTACTAACTGGTGGGTGTCTAAACACATGTCCGAATAAAATTAGCTTGAATAAACAATAATAATTTTTTTAATATGTATCATAGTTGGCTTCCCTAGGTCGATTAAGTTGGGTACTGATCGGTGGCTGCTTCAACACGCGTCTCGCCAAATCCAAAAATGGTATAACACTAATATGTCAAAGTTTGATGCCAAGTTAGATGGTTGGTGTTGATCGACACTGGTGCCAACCAGATCTCTAAACACACATCAATTGTAAAGACATGAAGGATCAAAATAATGATTTTTCATTAATGGTAAAATACTAGCATTGGTCCGCTTAAGTCTATACAAAAGTAAGGAAGACTAGGCTTCACTTGTAGTAATATTCCAAATGATAAGTATTCCATGGATGAGGTAGTGGTTTGCCTCTAGAAGATTGTAGTTAATAGGTGCCTAGTTCGCAGATTCTTATCATCTGGTATGGTCCTTCCCATTTTGGACCGAGTGTGCCATATCCTCGTTCCTTGGTAGCCAACATGAATTTTCTGAGGACCCAGTCTCCTGCCTTGAAACTTCTTGAGTGGGTCATCGGGTTAGCGTATCATGCTACCCTTTACGGGTAAGCCATGTTACGTATGTTTTCTTGCTCATGATGATCTTCTAGAAAGTCAAAATAGAGGATAAGAAGTTCATTGTTTTCATTGAGGTCGTAGGAGATGACCTGATAGGAAGTTTCCTTGATATCCACTAGTACCATAGCCTTAGTGCCAAAGGCCATGGAGAATGGTGTTTTATTTGTGAATGTGCAAAGTGAGGTGTTGTATGACCATAGAGCATCTGGTAGGTAGTCTGACCATGCTTCTTTGGATCCCTCGTAGAGGTAAGTTTTGAGGTTGTATTGCTAATCTTGTTGATGCCTAACTACTAGCTCGTGGATGGGTGATAGAAGCAAAGCAAAGAGCGATGACATAAACCTCACAGAATGATCTAAACCAAGTACAATCTAATTGTTTTCCATTGTCCATCATGAAAGTGTGTGCAATTCCCAAGCAACAGATGATATTTTGGTAGATGAAAGTTTCAATTTGCGCACATGTGATTGTCACGAGGAATTTTTCTTCTACTCACTTTTGTAGTAGTCCAATGCCACCACTACATGTTTTACACCTCTTTTTCCTTTGGATATTGGTCTGATCAAGTCTAGTCTGCATTGAAAGAATGACCAAGGACTGAGCATTGGTGTGACCTTTTCTGCTAGAAAGTATTGTATGGGTGCAATGTCGTTGACATCGATCACACCACTATGTGAAGATTATTGAATCTACTTACATGGAAAGCCAATAGTAGCCTTGCCTGAAGGCCTATTAAGCGAGGGATTGTGGTTCAGAATGGTTGCCACATATGCCTTCATCTTTCAGCACAGCTTGGCCTTTGCCGTGTGGTAGGCACTTAAGTAAAGGAAGAGTGAAACCTCGCATATATTGATGACCATGGACTATGGTATAGCAAGCTACCTTGCATTTGATGAGCTTAGCTGCATTCCTTTCGGTTAGGAGTTCTTCCTCCCTAAGGTAGTGGATGGCTGGAACCATCCATGTTCGATCAGCATTGATAGTATTGACATCTCGCTCATGTGTGCTTAGCACTTCAAGTTGCTCCACCAAAATACTTCGCCCAATTTTGTTGTCAATCGACGAGGCTAATCTGGCTAAAGCATCAGCATAGATGTTCTATAATCTTCGAAGTTTGGTCACCTCATAAGCCTAAAAGTGGTGGAGCAATGATTTGAACTTATCGAGGTATAAGGACATAGTGACATCTTTTGCATGAAAAAATTTAATCACTGGACTCACCAAAAGTTGGGAGTTGCTGAAGATTTGGATCTACTTTGCTCATATGTCTTTAACGAGGGAAAGAATAGTGAGGAAGGCCTCGTACTCTACTTCATTGTTTTTTGCTTTAAAGGAAAAGCAGAAAGCATACTCGAGCTTCACATGATCTGGTGTGGTGAGTACTAGGCCTGATTTAGAGCCAGAGCGTCATGCCGACCCGTCCACATAAAGGATCCAAATTGGTTTAGATCTATCAAAAGGGTTCGCATTGGTCTACCTCCTAATTTTTCGCAGATTGCTACCTTGAAATTTTTTGCTGGCCTTCCGTTGTGTATTTAGTGGGCTCATATGTGATTTCAGAAATCAGATCAGTAATGACTTGGCCTTTTCTAGGGGGTCTTGGGGGCATAAGAAATATCAAACTCGATGAGTTCAATTTCCTATTTTGTTAGTCTTTTTGTGTTGTCTGGCTTCTGTAGGATATTTTATAGGGGCTTATTGGTGAGGACTAGTATAGGATGAGCTTGGAAATAATACATGAGCCTCCTCGTAGTGATGATGTAAGCAAAAGAAAGCTTCTTGAGATGCCATATTTGGTCTTTGCATCCCAAAATGCTTTTCTAACATAATAGACCAAGTTTTCCTCCTTGTCTGCCCTCTTGATTAGGATAGAGGTGATCGCTGAATTGGAGACCAAAAGGTAGATGACGAGTTTTTCTCTCAATTTTTTCCTAGCAGCATTGGACATGTATGCCTTAAGGTCAATGAAAGCCTTATGACATTCAGTTGCCCACTGCACAGTTGTTCCCATTGTTTTGAGGGCTTTGAAGATGGGCATGCACTTATCAATGGCTATATGGAAGAATCGAGTGAATGCAGCTAACATTCCTGTGAGGCTCTGGACCTTTTTGCTATTTCATGGACGGTGCATATCAAGGATAGTGTTAATCTTCTCAGGATTGGCTTTGAGCCCGCTTTGATTGATCATGTACTAAGAAAGTTTCTAGAGCTAACTCTGAAAATACATTTTGTCGGGTTTTTCCTTACTAGATATTTCATCAGTACCTCAAACATTTTTGAAAAGTTGTAGACGTGGTTCGCTCCAGTTTTCTTCTTGACAAGGATATCATTGGCATACACTTACATAGTCTTACCAATCTAGACGACGAACATGAAGTTCACCACATGTTGATATGTCACTTCAGTGTTCTTTAGGCCAAATGGTATAACATTATAGTAGTACACTTATAGATCAGTGTGAAAGCCGATGTGGATTTGATCATCTGGATGCATAAGAATTTTATTGTATTAATAGTAGGCGTCCATAAAGCTAAAGAGTTTGTAACATGTTCCGTCGACTAGAAGATCAATCTTGGAAAGAGGGAAGCTATCTTTGGGGCATGCTTAGTTAAGATTGGTGAAATCAATACACAATCTCTACGCCTTTGAGGGATTCTTGACCAAAACCACATTGGCTATCTAAGCTAAATCTTCCAAACAAAGTGGATGTAATGAGCTTGATGATCTCATCCTGCATGGCCAGTTGATGCTGAGTGTCATATGTTCTTCATCTTTTCATTATGGTTTTGAAGGAAGGCTCAATGGTCAATATATGGTAGGTGACGTATGTTGATATGTCAAGCATAACAGTGTAATAGCAGGCGAATGGTTTGCTAGTTTCCATAAGATGCTTGGTGTGTGCGTGCCTCGTATCTTTCTGTATTGAGGTCTCAATCTTAATCTGTCGGTCTAGATGGTCAAGGTAAAGTGAGATTGGTTCCATTTCCTCAATTATTTGAGGTGTTTGAGTGGCAGCTAGATCCTTGAGTCTTCTAGAGTAATAGATTAGATATGTTTCATGAGTTCTGAATCAACATGATTATCCTCATACACCCTTTTGGTGACAAACATGGTCTCCTTGTTGGCACTAGGGTTTACCTTGGTAAACTCACATTGATACCAAGTTTTTGCTATGATTGGTCTCCCCTAACTTTTCTGGTCTCCATAATTATTGGAAATTTTATCAAAAATAATCCCGAGCCTAAGGTGACATTGTAAGTCGTAGGAGAGTCCACTTCCAAGAATGTGACAATTGTAATTGTGATGCATGGAGTGGTTCCTACTGAGATTGGAAAGGATACTATACCAACATGTATTACTAAGTCTCCTAAGAAACTAAGTAATAGGGTTACTACTTTTTTCAGTTCTTTGTCATCAATCCCTAACTGGTTGAAAGCTTCCATGCAGAGCACATTGACTGAATTGCCTATGTTGGCAAGTATTTGTCTAACATCAAAGTTTTCGATTTTGCATGGATGATGAAAAGGTAATCATGAGGGAAGACAATGCCTCATTCCTTTTCCTCTGACAAGGTTATGGTATCCTAACTAACCTTGCCAAGTTGATCTAGCGATTATGGGCGACTGGGCGCACATGTTTAAGAATGGGTTGATCTTCATGTCTCTGACTACGCCTTTAACAATTTCTAGGAATGCTACACAATTGTCTATGGTATGGCCATTGAATTTATGTTATTAACAATATAAGTTTGAGTAGTTTGGTGGTATAGGGTTTTTCGTTCTTTGCTTTGGTCTTTCGATCATATTATCCACATTCATCAAAACATTCTCCAAAGAAGTATTAAGGATGGTGTAGGTTTCATGCCTTGGTACTAGGACACTAGGGTGGTCTCCTTGGGGAGCGTAGTTGTGGTCTTATGTCCTTGGTTATTGTTATAATGTTTGACCTTCTTCTCCTTGTAACTATTATCATAGGAATCTTTCCTCTACCTGAGTAAGAGTTGTTCACATAGCCTTGGACTTGATTTTCATGGTTCAGGTAATGTAAGCGAAGGGATTAAGTTAGTAAGCGAAGGGAGATTAGACACAGTTCAGGTAATGTAAGGCTTAGTGAATGGTTGTTACTTTGTCTAGGGAAATGTGCCCCATATTTATAGTGATAGTAAATGTAGTGGTTGGTACCCCAACAAAGTAAGGCCCAATTCGTCCTTCGAGATGGTGGCATGTTTCTCAAGGGCTTAGGATGCCAAATAAGTGGTGGTAATCTGTTTGCACATTAGGAGAGTTATGTTTCCGTGTGGACGGAGGTGCCGACCAAGGTATGTCGACTACGAAGGGTTTTTGGGTTGAACGTGGTCATGAGGTCAGCATGGAGCATGGTTGACCATGATTGCTTTCCGTAATGTTGGTCTTCCTTCTCGTGGTTGGTTAGAATGGTATAAACACCATTTATGAAATGACCATATAACTTAAATACCCATCAAATTTGGGGGTCAATTCGCGATGCCAATCAAATCGGCCAGTCTTTTGCCACCATTTTTTGGTACCTTATCGTAAACTTGGTGAGGATTTGTTCCTCTTTGAGTCTAATTAGCCTACCGTGTTCGGTTTCTCATATCTTAATCTATTTTGTGGGTCTAACTTGAAAAGTTTCGTAATTTAGCTTTAGCAATTGACTAAAATAATTTAATTGTTCTACTCGTCGAGCTCTATGTGATGGTGTAGATTTTTTTTTACATCCATGATGGTTGACTAACATTTGCAATTCTACCTATTGTTATTATTTTTGGTTTTTTAAAATATTACTTTTAGATATCTTAATCTTTTAAAAAAATTAATAATAGAACGTAAAAATTGTTTTCATGGTTAACCATATATTGATGGTTATGGTTATGGTTATGGTTATGGATATAAGTCATAACCATTTAGTTAAATAACTCATGGTTCGAAATAACCGCGCGCGTTTATAATCTTAAATGGTTATGGCAAAAAAAAAACCCGCAATTAATGCACACAATTTTTTTTTTTTGCCCATTCTTACGCATGACGTTTTTTTCCTGATGATTTTGGTCATCTCAAATTTAGAGAATATGGCAACTCCTATTTGGTTATTCTTTAGTCATCTTTGGTTACCGACCTATGTGGGGTAGACTGAATTTTTTTAGATTAGCAGTTGTTCTTGTGGATGTAACAACCCGGCCCAAAAAACTTTGGACTAAATTTGGGAATTTAGTTGGAAAAGGACGGTCTTACCCTCGTATTTAGAGGGGGTTGAAAGTCAACTTATGTTTGGGGATACTTTTTTGAGTTTTTCTTAGACTGTTGGATGGGTCTCAAGTTTATGAGTTGGTAGACATATGGCACAAAATATTGGAGTATGGAAAAGTTATGGATTTAGAACGGAATGGTACGTGTACTTAAAAGGCAGGGGCATTGTGGTCATTTGGTTTAAGAATGAGTCAGCATGGTTTTGGGTTGTGACACGTGGCACACTCTAGTATGTAGCCTCAAGTGTTGCATTAAAACAACATCACTTACATCCATCTTTTGGGGAGTTCTTTCTTTCTTCACGACCAAAACCATAGAACCCATGTACCCTTGAACTTGAATCTTGGATTTTGAACTTAACTTTGTAAATTGAGCTCACCAAAGTAATCCCCTTACCTTCGCGATCAAAACCATGTGAAATTCGAAGGGAAATATCCATGTTGAGCCCATAATCGAGGAGAGAGGTCAAACTTTAGATCCATTTTTTGGCCCCCACAAGTGAGACTTCTCAATTTGACTTCAGATTTCAATTCCTGGTGATGAGTAGAAAAAATTTCATATATGGAATGTCAAAATTGGTCAAGAATTGAAGGAACTAGAATTTTGCTAGAAATGGCCATTTCTGGTGAGATTTCCAGATTCCAAGCACTGTTGACAGCGGCGACAGCAGTGGTTTAGTCATTATCTCGGACGAAGAGCCAATGACCTAGTTCAGTGATGTTGTTAACCACGACGTCAAGGATTTAACGGAATATACTGACGGTGTTAGCATCTTCTTTTAAATATTAACTACGTTACGACAAAATCTTAACGCAGTTAGGTTCGACAAAATATTCTTTGCCATTAGCATATTTCATTAGTCATGATGGAATATTCCATCAGAGTGATGGAATATTTCGCCACATTTGTGCAAATGCGTGTGCAGCCCATAGGACACGTAACTAGCGCATGGGGGCGCGTTGTTGGCGCATGGAGTATTTCCCGGTCTTCCTCCTACACGTTGCGATGCGTGGGGAATTTTCTAGCCTATTCTTGGTGCATTGCTAGTTTTGGATTGGCTGCTGATCTTCTGCAGAAGCGTGGGACAATTCTCCCACCCATGGTGGCGCGTACCTGAGATTTACATTGCTCTGGATCCATTTATGATGGCTTCGAGGCCATTGGAGTTCATTTAAGCCTCATTTGAGTGAGTTTAGTTCATATCGGTCTATTACGAGGCATGTATACTTGAGGGTCAAGGGAGCAAAATTTAGGAGATATCATAACAGGGCTCAGGAAGAGTAGGAGATATCGAATTAGAGCTCAGAAAGACCCAGAGATATTGGATTAGGGATCAAAAAGAGCCAAAGATATCATATTAGAGCTCAAGGAAAGCAGGTGATTTCGAATCAGGGCTCAGGGAGAATTGGAGATGTCAGATTAAGGCTCGAGAAAAGTTGGGATATCGAAGAAGGACTAGGAAGGGCCAAGAGAATGGGATATCGGGCTATGGCTAAGAATGAGATTAACGAGCGTGAACTTAACTAAGTCTTGGACACTAAACTAGAACAAATCGTTAAGGCATGATGTATGAGTTGATGATTGATAGCCGAGAGAATTACCGACTTGTTTGATTATTATTCATGACGTGGTTAACGAGCACAGTCTGAGTTATCTGAGTTATCGAGCGAAAATTTACTCCCACATCAGAGTGTGGGTTGGTGTGAGCGGCGACTCAAATTAACAACTTATGATTGGTATTCGCATGTAGATATCCTTTGTCTGATAAAGTTGAAGATGGGTTGACCTTCTTATAGGGGAAGTTCAAGTCAATTTTCTAATAGATTCCTTGTATTTATCCTTTAAGGTCTTAAGGATATTTTTGAATTTTTTATCTAATTGTCAAACGAAAGCAGTACCTTTCACTTTTATCAAAATGATTTCGGAAAGGGTCATGTGAGAGGAAATTTTATTAAGGTCCCTTTGTTTTGTACTACTCATGTTAGTTCCTTAAGCTCTTTATTTTGATAAAACAGAAAACAAGATGAGTTTGTGGCGATTTAAGTGAGATTAAACTTGAATTTTAGAAGCATTTTTCATTAAAAAAAACAAAATTAATTATTATAACAGAAAAAAATAATTTTAAAAAAAAATCCTCCACTAACCACTTATGTTTTCCTTTTTGTGAGAAAACCTCCATTAACAGGCTAGGTGCGTAGACACAGAGACGAAGGGAGAGTTGTACTAGTTCAATTCGAAATCAAATGGAAAGGGTAAGAAAATAAAAATAATGAACAAATGAAACTTATTAGATATAGATAAACAAGAGGCAAGAGGCAACGGCGTGGACGTGCCCGGTCGTCTGGCATCTCAGATCCCCATCCTCGTTGGTTCACATTCTTGATAAGGATGGACTACCTTGCCGTCGCTCATGCTGATGGATATGGAAACTAGATCTTGGACCCCTCTCGGAGGAGGTCTGAAGTATTCTTTATGAATATCATTGAATTTCTGATCAAAGGGTAAAAAAGAAAAAGAAAAAGAAAAAGAAAAAGAAAAAAAAAAGACAACCTTGACATCACACTTTAAATGACTAGAAGCCTACAACGTTACAGTATGAATATTAGCATTTACAATTATATTCTACTTCCTGCACCTCCAGGCGGAGACAGAAAACAAGGGTCGATCCTGCCAGGAGATGAAGACGCAACCATTCTCTTCTCTCATTCGATACCCATCGCAACCATAACCCTGCAACGTTCTCTTTGCCTGAAGCATACCATAGTAGCTCAATGGAACATTTCCAAAGCCAGCTAAATCAAGCCTTTGAATCCACTTGTCAAGCTTTTCATGTCTTTCCTTCCTCTCGGATCCCTCACACGCTATGATGTTCTTAATTTGCTCCCCAAACAGCATTTTCTCTACCTTGAATCTCTCCAAGGAATTTCTTGACATGGTAGATTCCAAGCAATCAAACAATGCAGCATAAGAGTATAGAGCTTCCAATAGTCTCTCCATCAGAGTGGACCCGTTGTGGTTCGAATCTTGTTCTGTTATGACCATAACCTTGGGTGTCAAACTCCAAAATGAACTAAGAAAGCTATCCAACTTCACTGAAGCGGTTAAAGAGAGTGGCGATGATGAGGTTGAGTCAGGACTCGGACAGTAACCATTGCGCATCTCTTTCTCTAGCAACTCACTCAATGTGCCTAAATGAGCACCATTTGAATTCTTTGATACTAATGGTAATGGGGATTTCTTTTTCAGCTGTTCATCGTCAGACCACAAAAGGGAATGCAACTGCAGAGCCGAGTTGATAGCTAGAGCCTCACCAGTTTTGACACGAAGCTTGTTGATATCAAGATTCTCCAAATTGCTGACTATGGGACAGAACTGAAATGGGATGTCCGATTTTTCTGCTTCCTCAGTCAACCTATGAGCCATTTGATCTAGAACCTCTTTCCGTTGATGAACACCGGTAATTCTCAAATGCGGTGGACCTTCAGGCCTTGCACTTAACACTTGAAGAAGAGCAATCCATTGTGCAGGTTCTACTGCATTAAGATCAATTATATGAACCATCTTTTCTCCTTCCATTGCTTCTATGATAGCTTGATTTGCAAGCACAAAAGCCACCTTTAAGAAAGGAAACATCTCAAAAAATACTTTCCGAACAAACATTTCTTCCGAAATCAAAGATATCTTAGTGGAATTAAGGGCCTTGTGAAGACCAGGCCAAGCTTTGAGGATTCGATCTGCGAGAGCCTCCGTGAAGTATGCAGCAATCCGCTGCATGGTGTCACCATCGGCAGAGGAAAGTTGGGAGATTTGGTCAAGGGCAACATTGGCATTTTCAAGGTTTCCATTGGCAACATGGTTTGCACAAGTGATCAACAAGTGGATCAAGCACAAACCCCGTTCCTCGGATTTGAGCTCTTTAAGCCACTGGTATGGTGATCCTAAACTAGGTGAAAGTGACATCATGGAAAAGAATTGGAGAGGGGACGAAGTTGCAGAAGATGATCCTTCATCTTGAAACATCGGTGCCATACAAGCAGACAATGATTTCGTAATTCAGGAACAAAGTTGAATAATTTTCAACAGAAATTAAGCAGGGACAGATCAAAATCACTTCACACTTAGGAAATATCCAACTGCTCATGCAAGAACCAAATTTGCATGAATACACAAATTGAGAGAAATGTGGATATCAAGCATTTATAAGAATAAAAGGCTAAGAATTTACAGAGTGTATCTTATGATTCATATCAAATATGCAAAGAATCAGAAAGGGGTTTTAATCCCTTATCCAATAAAATGATCAGAAATTCAACCTTTTGACTTGAGTAGTGAGAAAAGCAAGTTTGAACAATCCAGGTTAATTTCAGAAACAGGTCACAAAAGGAGTGAGAAAAGCAACAGAATCAGCTTGACAAACTAACCCGAGGGAAGAAAGAAGAGCCAAATCCTTGGTGGGTTTTGTGATGGATCAAAAACTCATGTAGAAACCGATGAGAATTGAAGGAAAAGCCTCTTGAATCTGTGTTGAAGGTGAAGCCCGGAATTTGTTTTGGGTTCTATTACGAGTGAATGAGTGGGTTAAAATAGTTGCACTAATTGATATTTGATTTTAATGGAGATTTCTCCCTTCAGAGCTTTGGAGGAAAACAGGGCTTCATGGCTACGTTGTCGACAATGCGTGGAGACTCTTTTTGTCCTTATTGCTTTGATGTCCTTCACTCTCCAAAGTGGAACATGGAATTTGTGAGAAGATGGGGCCTTCTGTTGAAGTTCCTTCCTTTTAACTTTTTGATTCCTCTCTCCGGAAACAAACCTCATGCATGTCGCTTATTTTTTTGATAGTAATGGATATCAAATTTTGTATAAAAACTTATGTGTTTAACTTGAGTAGCAACTTATTGATATATCTATTAATTATTTGATATATATATAATCAAACGATCTCTATTAATCTTAATAATTTGTTGCGAATGTGGTCTTAAAGGAAAGAGAATTGAATTATTCAAACGATAATATATGTAATAAAAAATCCTTCAGCTAAAAAGGCATTAGGGGGAAAAGAAAAGGTTACTCTAAAATAGAATGATTTAAAGTTTGTCTTTTATTTTCTCTCTCTGAAATTTGTGACATGACTTTATTTGTGTTTTTGTCTTGGCTTGAGGTGGATAAGGAATCATGCGTGGGCCGAAGACAAAGACTTGTTAGTATTCCGAAAGGCTCACATAAATCCAAACATGCCCTAACAAAGACAAACAAGGCCCCCAATTTTGTTTCCTAGTGGGGTGAGTGGCAATTGCAAGAAAACTCTCAACCTATTTTGTTTTCTTTCCAAATGGCAATTGGAATTACCTATTACCAAACCTTCTTCATATTAAGACAAAGACACAAGGAGCTTAAGCAACCCTCCAAAACTACATCACACGCTCTTATCTCTTACCAAAATGATAAACGTTTGTATTGAAAATTGTTGCATAAAAAAATAGAAGAATTAATAATTTTAATCCAAATCTTTTGACTCTATTGCACCTGCACTTGTGCAGGTTCAAATTTAAGCGTATTGATGTAAACCTTGACGTTGCCAAGAATTGGTCCCTTCTTGATGCTTAGTTTGCTTCTGTTTGTGTAGTCTGCGAGCGTGTGATGAAGTGGTTCAAGTACTAGTCTAATTCGCTCACACATATGACATTTAATATCACTCTTATGGCGTCTGAACTTGTGAAGGGACAATCAAACTACTAGAATTTAATTATTTACACCATGATGTGAGAAGAAATGCCTATGACAACATCAAACAAATATGAAAATTATTAACTAACATCACATCTCAATAAAACAAAAATCGTCATATCATGTGGTTTGAGTTGGTTGTGACATATCGAATAACTCAGATACACGCACGAGACTCCAATGATGTATTGCCATGTTGATCACAATGCACATTACACACCTCCTTTTACACCTTTTTCGTATGAAGACAAAGGTGATGAGATATCATGCAAAGATTTCGAAAAATACCAACCAAAACATTAACAAAATTTAAAATAGAATAAACATCACTATTCACCCATGTTATTAGTTGTTAAAGGTTGGTGATCGGTTTTTTCATTTTCCACCATCCCTTTTTTCGTTTTCCCTTTGTTCAAGGAAAATAGTTGTTTTATTTTTAAATTTAAATTTTGATTTTTACTACTTTATCCTCAAACCCATCTTTTATTTGAAGATTTTTATTAATTTGGGATTTTGGAAAATTTAACTAAAAAGCAAAAGTGAATCTTCTCTCTTAAAATTTTGATAAGGATGAAAGTACTTTTAAAAATAAAAATTGGGGGATAAAAAAAGACATTGAGCAAAATTTGAAGAATTTAGAGCATATTTACTTCACAAAAATAAGAATAATGAGTAATAGGAGAAGTAGACAATTGAAGTAGTAGGTAATCATTCCTATTAAAGTTTTTACTAACAAAAAATAATCAGAACATTAATGAAAATAATTTTCATTGTTACTGTTTACTAACAATTATCAACATAATGAAAATTAATTGATTACTAAAATACCCTTTATTTTTTCCAATTTTCTCAACCTCTTGTTCTCTATCACATCATCTCAAAACCCATTTACTGAAAGATTTGATTCATTAAAAAATAAATAAAGTGTTCTTTATTTTGTGAAATATTCTATTTAAAAAAAATTGTTTTATTTACATGTATAGAAATATACTTAAGGTAAAGAGATGAACCGAGTTAATAATTAAATTAGATCTCATTCATAGCTTAAGAATATAGTGAACCAAAAGAAAAAATGAAGAATAATTTCTTCCATGCTGCTAACTTCTTCCATGTTGTCCATATAACTTAACAATATAAACAACATGAAAGTAAAAGAAACGACGTCAATAAATTCATAATCTCTGTAAATAAAATTCATCAATCCTTATATGTCATAGTCTACCTAAAACGTTTATTAACTCTATAAATGCATAATTGAATTTTGTAATTATTCTAAAAATTTTAGAGTAATTTTGTTAAATAGAAAAATTAAAATAGGTAATGAGAATGATAACACCTTCACCCTAATTAATTTCATTACTCCAAGTAAAGTTCTCCGTTAGAATCACTCATTAATTTTATTTTTATTACTCCTAAGTAAACACCCCCTAAGTACCTCTTTGTACAACCCCTTTGGTTTATCAAAATTTTTTTGTGTGTATGATATGATTGAAACATTCATTAACTAAATTATCATTTCAACATTATCTCCATAAAAATAACAAAATTGACGTCCATTTCATCATTTATATAAATCAGATAAATCAACGATTTTGATAACAATTAAAACCTTCATTATGGATCGCATATTTAGTTAATACATATGAATGACCAAAATATCTTTAACTTGAATATAATCTGTGATTTTTAGGAATTACAGTGTTTCGATTATGATATATATATACATATAATGACAATAAATCGAAAAGATGATTATACCACTAAAGTGGAATGTTAGAATTATCCCAAATTTAAAAGCAAAACAAAATGAAATAAACATTTGAAGATGAGGCCAAAAATAAGTTTAAAGCAGTCGCGCGAGTCCGTAATTACCAATTGCCTTGTTTAACAGGTACATTGGAGCAATGGAAACAACAAAGTAGGACAAATGGGGACTTTGGGAAATTGGAATGCAGACTTTAAAGCGGAGGTGTCTAGAAGGTTAGGCTTGATTTCTCAGCCAAATTTGTAGTTTTTTTACCAAACTGTCATACATACCGAGGTCACGTAAATTTAATCTCTTTTATGAATCGAGATTCGAATCTCCTTACACTCACCAAGTTCGATCCCCCTAATGTAGAGACAAATTTGAGGGCCTACCAATGGAATTTCCTCAAACTTCTATATTTTTTTACATTAGTTTCTCTGAGCCAGTTAGAAAGTGCTAAGAAAATTAGCAAGAACATTAAGGACTAATGACAACGATTGAGGTCAATAATTTTTTTTCAGACTGAAATATAAAAGGAAACTCCAGAAATGAATATAAATGAATATAAATCATCTAACACAACATAATGTTTCTGGGGTAGAAAGGCGCAGTTTTCAGCGTACAATACTGAACATTATAGCTTAGTCATACCATGGCAACTAATGTAGCTTAAGCAAGTACTAACGTACATAAGTAAGACTAGTGCATTGGCACATCATCAAAGTCCAAAACCTGAGACCAAATCGCTAAACCCTGGACCTTCATATATCATTATGCACAAAAAATAATAAATGCAAATTCCCTGAGAAGAAATAAATACCTCAATTTCGCAAATGATCGGTTTCCAGATAGGGTTGAAATCATTTCGAGGCATAGAACGTCTACTCACTACCTGTCCAAAATAAATGCAGTTTTCATATGTGAAAATGCAGCTTACTTGCATCTGTAAATCCAGTAATCTCGTGCCCGACACGAGATAGCATAGTTGTATCAGTAAAATAATGTATATCCAGTGGGCATAATTCCAATTTTTCAACTTTTTGATTCCTCGGAACTTTACTGACAAAGGGCATAGCACTAATTCCTATCGCAAAATGTTTTAAAAAGTATGATATAGGACATCCACAAATGATTAAAAAAACCTCTAACTAGTGGAACATCAACAATATTCCAAAGTTTCTAGCGGAACACCAACAATATTCCCAAGCTGCTCAGTCTTGATCACAATCTTTAAGGGGCTGGGGTATCCTTTTTAACCAATCCCTAGCCACTGCTTAGTGGCTTTCCTTTCTGACTACTCTGTCAGATAAGGATTTAATATATTACTTGCATACTTTCATGCTAAAGAAACATTTTCCTCTACAATTAACACATTAAGTTTATTATCATTATTATAGAAAAACAACAAAATATTGCGTACCTTTATTACACTGTTTTCTAATCTTCGCAAGTGCAACTGCAATTTTAGCTCCAACATGCGCATTGTTCTTCACCAGTGCAATGTCTAATTGTTGGTTAAGAAATTAGGTTGTTTAATCAAACAACATCAACAACTTTTTCTTCTAACTGCAAGACCAAGAAACTTTTTTGCAAGACACATTATTTTTTGCAAGACACATTATGCCTTAGACTTGGATAGATCACCACCTATGCTAGGATTGAGAATATGAATGTATCAACATGTTGTGCAAATAAGATTAGATTATAGACGAAGGATACTCAAAGCAAGAGAAGCCCCTCCGGTCAGTTCATTCACTCTCGCAAGCAAGAATGGAGTTGCAGCATTTCCTATTATCTTCTTATCCCTGAAAACACACTTGTAATTTAGTACATTTGAAAAGATGAATCCAACAAAATATTAACTTGTCACTGTAGATTATGGATGAAAAAAATCACAGGTTACCTAGCGTCTTTAAGGGCTCTCTGTATTGCAGACTCAATTAAACTTCCAGAAGATGAGTGTTCCTTAGGGATTGGAACAGCAATCAAAATTCCAGCTCCAAGCTCAAGTTTCAGGTTCGCATCTATAAAAAATATATATAAATAATAGATATTTTATTTTTAACAAAAGGGGTATTACTTTTAAGTTTTACCATAATTTCTTCATGTTAAAAAAATTAACTGCCTTTTAACTTACCTATCAGCTGAGCAGAGTCTTCTGGGGTATCTAGACGGCAAGGCACCTAGATTTTCAAATAATGATTGAATAAAATACATCAGACAAATATACAATTGAAACAAATTACGCTCTCTTGTAATCAGGTTGGTGTAATTGGTCAAAGCCTGCAAAGCTGCTCTCGCACATCAACTTCCTTCCTTCCATGAGTTATAACCACAATTTTCTATATTTGACATTAATTCTCCAACTAAAAAGAAACGCTTTTCTTTCGGTTTTCCCACTTGAATAATAACAGAATTCACAGTCCTCTAGTTTTAACAGTTGACCATTATTGTAAATTGTGAGAACTGTGCCTAGAATCTCTATTCTCTCCCTAGCCCCTCCCATGCCATTTGTACTTAAGGGTCATGAGCGTAACAGTGGTGATTTTAATCAGAACAAAAGATAGGCTGAAACTTCCCCAGACACAATAACCACCATGTGGACGACTTTCATCCATATGGAATAAGGTAATAGCAGACAGAAATGGACAACACAAACACTTACACAGAAATTGTGGTTGTGGCACCATTTCTTAAAATAAATTGGTCGAGTATACATAAGGATAAACTATCGTCACAATATGGAGAAAAACTGAAAGAGTAACATTTTGAAATAGAGCTGAAGATCAATACCTTGCAACCACTTGCTTCTGTGAAAAATGCTGGAAATTCATTGGTCCCATAAGCAGCAACACAAACTCCTTGAGTTTCCTATTGAAAAAAGAAGTTATATTCGAAAGTCTAAGTTATATTAATTTCAATGATATACATGAGATGGTTTAGTGCATACTAAATATTCAAGGGTCCTTGGGATATCCAATATTGATTTTACACCAGCAGAGATGACAGCTACTGGTGTCCTTCCAAGCTCAGTAAGATCAGACGATATGTCCATGGCTGCAAAAATGAAGAAACAAAAGTCTGTAAAGTTCCATTGACCAATGCACTCCTTTAACTGCAAAACACTATTTCTGATGCATTCTGAAACATCTTTTGAGCCCAAGGTGAATAGTTTAATATTTTTTATATACTAAATGCTAGAGCTTAAAAAATAGTAATAGGCCTCCACAATTTTTTTTTACGCAACAATGGGAAAAGTGCCTACAAGATCATCTCTAGGTGTAAAATTTGGACAAAATTAGTTTCACAAATAGCCTGACACAGAGGTTACTGTAGACTTCAGTTGCCCTTAACTTCAGCTACTTACTTCTGTTGGTTTCTATTAATGTCAACTAATGTAAAGGCATTGCAACTTTTTTGACAGTCAACGGTTACAATTCTCCATGTTAAGTTGTACAAGAAAATTATTCATTTCCAAAAGGGCCAATATCAGACAACCAATGCCAGTATGTCATACAGTTCCAAAGACTATGTTTTCAACAGTCTATGGTTGACTCAGTTTTCTCAAGGATAACTCTTCAATTTCACAAAAGCAGTGGTCATGCTTATATATGGTCCTTAGTTATCTTTGGTCCAGGGTTTTATCTAAATTGAAAGAGTTTTATGATATCCCTTTGGGAATTAAACTAGTTCTGACCTTAATTTTATATTCAAATATTCTTTTTTACATTGAAGACTCAGCATTCTCATCAGGTTATATATCAAGTGTGCAGCATGCTTGAATGCGTCTACGTATGCATGTATTTGTAGTTGTTCATGAGCTAGCATTCACAGCCCAAGAGTGGTCCGCAAAATCCATCTTCTCTGAATTTTGTGCAGCCTAAGTAATTCACATTTTTTTCCCAATTTTAAATGATAAGTCCTCAACCATCAAATAACCCTGCTAAAAAACCATAAACCAGCTGGTTCCCAGAGAAGCCCTGCACCCAGATTTCTAGAAAGCAGCTCCTACCAGAACTTCCCAACAATTTTTCTTCCCCATTAAACCCGTAAATCAGACCTCTTATATAACAATTTTAAACAGAATTTAAAACACATAAATCTACTGCTTCCCAGAAAAACCCTACATCCAGATTTCAACAAAACTATCCCCCTTTTGCCTATAAATTCCTCAGCCATAGTTTCATAGAAACCTTAAACTAGCAGGCCTTCTAATTAGTCCTACACTAGTTCTTTTGCCTACTACGATGCTCACCTGTGTTCCAACATTGACTAATTGGTACATCATAAACTCATGTAACACAGAAACAATATGAATAAGAAGAAAAATCATCTATGATGATATCAGGAATATGGGTTGTCTTTGACTTTTAATATCAAAAAGCATGGGCAGACTTGTATACAAAAGTCAGTTTCAGTCAAGAACTTTTACTAATATCTAACACCAATATATAAATGGGATTGAACTCACTATGCTCGCCCTGTCTATGCACTCCTCCAATTCCTCCAGTAACAAACAATGAGATTCCAGCCTGCAAGAATATGCAGTTTAAGTATTGGCATAAGAAGGTATGCTTGGAGGAAGAACTACAAAACAAGAAGGGACTAGGCTAAATTAAATGTACCACAAAAGATTAGATGTTAGAATTTCAAAAGGCAGATGCACTACAGTTAGAGGAATTTCTAAGTGACTACTAGTATAGATATCGAGACCCTTCTTTAGTGGTTTTGATATGCTCATGCGGAACATGTGCTCCCTGTTAGGATTTTGGCTCGTCAATTATGTCCTAGTTGGTTTAGGATTGTTCAGGAAAATTAGAGGTATACCAATTCTTGTCCTAAAGGGATTAAGAAAGAATTTCTGGTTTCCTTCTTCAATTATGTTTTGGATAAGTGTAAATTCCTATTTCTCTTAGGAAGAGGAATTCAATCAGCCTTGGGACATGCATGCCAACTCTAACTCTATAAATAGGGTGCGGCAAGGCTTATTGTTAGAGAGAGGAAAAAAAGTTAGAAACAGCCAAAAGTTTGGGGATTAGTTCTAGGGTTACAAAAATTCTGTAATCTCTATTATTAATAAAAGGAGTCGTGATTTCACTACCTAGAGAAATCACAACTGGACGTAGACAAAAGTTTTGCCGAACTAGTATAATACTTGTGTGTTTCTAAGTTTCCTAAAATTTGCTAGTTTAGTCTATTGTCGTTGGTTACATTAAAGAACCAGATCCGGCTATGGGTTATTTAACAATTGTTATCAGAGCTTGGCTCAAGGGGTTTTGCGATGTCTAGAGGAAAGATGAATGCAGATCTAGGACCTTCATTAAAACCTTTTGACGGCAAGGATGACTTCACGAACTGGCAAAGATGATGAAGAACGTACTGATACAAAAAGACTTGGATGATGCACTAAACGAAGAGAAGCCGGCAAACATGACAGACGCAGCATGGACTAAGGTTCTCAAGAAGGCCAAGAGTTCCATCAAGATCCATCTCACAAGATCAATTCGGTCACACACCATCGAAAAGATGACTGCCCATGAAGCATGGGAAATGTTGGAGCATGTTTATGTGGGCAACCGTGTCCAATAAACTTTTTCTAAAGGATGAACTATTCGAACTTCGACTGGAAGAAGGAGGTGATATTGAAGATCACGTATGCACGTTCCAAAATTGCATAACTAATCTTCAAAAGGTCGAAGAAACTTACAAAGGTGATGATTTGGCTATCATCTTACTGAGGTCTCTACCTTCGTCTTTCAAGCACTTTCGAACAACTCTAATGTTCGGAAAAGAGTCTCTGAAGCTTGAAGACGTAATTCAAGCTCTTCAGTCATATGCTAAACTAGAAGATATAACTAAAAGCTCTCAAGGACATTATGCCAAAGGCAAGGAGAGGGGGCGGGAAAAGACAAATGAAGAGAAAACAGTCAACAAAGTGAGGTCAAAATCCAAGAAGAAAAAGGAAAAGAAGGAAGGTTTCTTCGAATGTTATTCAGCCGATCATTGAAAGAGGAACTGCAAGATTTGGAAAGAGACGAAAACCAAGATGGAAGAAAGCTCAGGCTCAGCTAGTGCAGTCACCGAGCATGAGAGTGACGGGGAGCTTCTTTCAGTAACATCAGGCTCCAAGGCTTTCAAAAATTGAATTTTGGATACCAGACGCACTTTTCATATGTGTGCAGTAAGAGAATGTTTCGATACTTACAAAGAAGTCAGCAGCGGAGAAGTTTTAATGGGAGACAATTCTTCATGTCCTGTAAAAGGAATCGGCACTATTCGAATCAAAATGTTTGATGGGATGATATGAGTTTTGGGGAACGTTAGATATGTCCCTAGACTAACGAAGAACTTGATTTCCTTGGGTACCTTAGATGAGGCCAGCTACGAGTACGAGTCTAAAAAGGAAGACTCAGAGTAGCCAAAGGATCACTGGTGGTAATGCGAGGTGACCTACAACCCAATAAGTTGTATAAGTTAATTGGGACCACTATAATCGGGGGAGCAGCTGTTTCTCAAGGTATAGAAGACAAGACTGAACTCTGGCATTATAGGCTCGGACACATAAGTCAGAAAGGGTTGCAAGAACTACACAAGCAAGGCCTGTTAGAAGGCATGTCATCCTGCAAACTGGACTTTTGTGAATATTGTGTTCATGGAAAGCAAAAGAAGGTATCATTCTCGAGTAGCAGTGCAGATAACCGAAGCAAGGAGCAACTCAGCTATATTCACTCAGATGTTTGGGGCCCTACACCAACCAAATCAAATGGTCGAGCTAGGTACTTTGTTTCTTTCATGGATGATTTTTCTAGGAAGATTTGGGTTTATTTCATGAAGCATAAATTCGAGGCTTTTGCAAAGTTCAAAGAATGGAAAACATAAACCGAGAATCAAACTGGAAGAAGGATCAAGTACCTGAGAAGTGACAATGGAGGTGAATATACAACTAATGAGTTTACTGATTACTGCAAGCAAGAAGGCATAATAAGGCACTTCACAATAAAGAAAAATCCCCAACAAAATGGAGCTGCTGAGAGGATGAACCGAACTCTCATGAAGAAAGAGAGAGGAGCATACGATTTCATGCAGGATTGCCCGATAGTTTCTAGGCAGAGGTTGTTAATCATGCAAGTTATTTGATTAACAGATCACCATCTACAATTCTTGGTTTCAAGAGCGCAGAAGAGGTATGGTCTGAGAAGCCAATGGACTATTCCAAGCTCAGGGTATTCGGTTGTAGTACTTACGCGCATATTCCAAGTGATGAAAGGTCCAAGCTCAAACCAAAGTCTACGCATTGTATATTCTTAGGTTTTGAGAAAGGAGTGAAGGGTTTCAAGCTTTGGGATATCAACAACATGAAAAAAGTTGTCAGCCTAGATGTTGTCTTCGATGAGACAACCATGCCTCTGAATAAAGTCGAGCAGTAGGAAGAAGAAAGACGATGTTGAAACTGAAGCAACTAGGATTCCGATAATAAATTCAGACAAAGAAGAAGCTCAGGTGGACAAATTGAGCAAGATAACGAATCTGATGTTTTTGAGGAAAAAGATGAGCATCAGCATCGTTCACCAGTTAGGAATCAGGTGGAGCAAGAAAAAGGGCAGATTGAAGGCACTTCAATCCGCCAGACATCCCAAAGGGTTCAAACTCCAACCAGCAACCCACCTGCAATCCAGAGATGCATGGCACTGGACAAACCTAATCGGAACAAGAAGAAACCTGACAGACTTAGGTTTGACCAAGACGAAGTTAATTATGCTCTCAACATTAGTCAAGGAGATCCAACTACTTATCAAGAAGCTATAGCAAGTGATGAGCGAGTTAGTTGGATAAGTGCTATGACAAAAGAAATAGAGTCGCTTTTGGGAATTGGTTCCTAAGCCAAAAGACAGAAAGCTAGTTGGATGCAAGTGAGTATTTAGGAAAAAGGAAGGACTACATGAACAAGAAGCCGTGAGATTCAAAGCAAGGCTCGTGGCTAAAGGGTACTTACAAAAGGAAGGGGCGGATTATGATGAGATCTTTTCACCTGTAGTCAATTCTATCAGATTGATTTTAGCAATGGCAACTCAGCATGACATGGAGATTGAGCAGATGGATGTGAAGACAGCATTTCTTCATGGGGATCTAGAGACAATTTCATGGCTCAACTAGAAGGGTTTGTTGAAAATGGGAAAGAAAACCTAGTATGTCGGCTAAGGAAGTCTCTATATGGTCTGAAACAGTCTCCAAGACAGTGGTACAAGAGGTTCGATTACTTCATGCTGAAAATTAATTTTAGAAGATGTTTATATGATTGTTACGTGTACTATCATGTATTCCAAGATGAAAAGATCATATTGCTATTGCTATATGTGGATGACATGCTAATTCGCGTGTCAAGACAAGTCTAGAATTCGAGACTTGAAGATGTTGAGCGAGGAGTTCGACATGAAGGATCTAGGTGCAACTAAGACGATCCTTGGCATAGAAATTCATAGAGATAGGACCACAGGAAGGATCTGGATATCACAAGCCACTAATATTCAGAAGGTTCTTGAGAAGTTCAACATACGAGAAGCAAAGGCAGTTTCGACTCCTTTGGCAACTCACTTGAAGTTAAGTGGGCAACAGTGTCCTAAGTATGAGGAAGAGCACCAAATAATGGAGAAGGTGCCCTATGCTAATGTCGTGGGTCGCCTTATGTATGCAATGGTATGTATAGTATGAATAAACCTTGTGGTTTTGATTGATTAACTGAGTATACAGAGGTGCCTATTTATACAAGTGGAAGTAGAGTCCTATTTAGGATAGAACTAGTAAAGTCCTAACTAGGTAAGTGCAAATAGAGATTAACTAGGAAGCAATTACAACAGGAAGGAATCGGAGAGGATTCCTAGGATACGGCAGATCACTTAGAGATATCCTTGATCTCTTGTGATCGGCTGGGATCCTGGATAGGATCCGTAGGACCCTTAATACGCCCCCGCAAGACGGTGGAGCCGTCGGCGACATCGACCTTGGACCGAAGGAGCTGAAAGCGAGGTCTGGGAAGGGCCTTGGTGAGGGCATCGGCCAGCTGATCATCGGTGGAGATGTGAGAAACTTGGAGGAGACCACGGCTGACCTGGTCCCAGACAAAGTTGTAGTCGATGGCAACATGCTTCATGCGGGAATGAAGTGTGGGGTTGGAGCACTAAAAGGTGGTACCAATATTGTCACACGAGATGCCAGGCGGGCGAGGAATGGAGAGGCCCAGTTCACAAAGAAGGAACTGCACCCAGAGAAGTTCAGCAGTCGTGGAAGCAACAGTACGGTACTCGGCCTCAGTGGAGGACCGGGAAATAGCCCGTTGCTTGCGAGAGCTCCAAGAAATCAGGTTGCCACCTAAGTAGACAAGGTAGGCCGTGGTTTACTTACGGTCGTCTGGATCACCAGCCCAGTCTGCATCGGAGAAGGCATGAAGAGTGGAAGGAATGAGCGACCGCATGAAGATGGCTGGAGGTGTTGCAGTGGAGATGGAGACCATAAGTGAGGGTACCTTTCAAGTACCGTAGGACCCGCTTGAGAGCTTGCCAATGCTGGTTAGTTGGGGCATGCATGAACGGAAACAGTTTATTCACAGCATAGGACACATCAGGCCGAGTGAGGTTGATGTACTGCAAGCTACCCACGAGACGTCTGAACAGAGTAGCATCGGCTGGGGGGGAACCATCCCAAAGCGGTAGGGTAGGGGAGACAGCCAGAGGGGTGGCCATAGGTTTGGCACCATCCATACGGGCCATGGTGAGAAGATCGTAAATATACTTGTGCTGGGATAGGAACAGACCTGAGGCAGTAGGGAGGACCTCAACACCAAGGAAGTAGTGAAAGGATCTTAGGTCCTTCACAGAGAACCGGGCGGCCAAGGTGTGAATGAATGTGGAGACAAGCGCAGGGCTCGTTCCTGTCACAATGAGATCATCAACATAAACTAGAAAATACAACACATTAGGACCCTTGCGGAGTATAAAAAATGAGGCATCAGACTGGGTGTTGACAAAGCCATTGTTGAGATGTGAGGAAAATGTCCCACATTGGAAAAGCACAACTACAATTTGTGCCTTATAAGATCTTGAGCTACTCCCCCCATTGCCAATTGGTTTTGGGGTGGAACCTCAATTTCTTACATGGTATCAGAGCGGGGTTATCTCACGTGATTGGCTTAACCGTCACACGTGTCACACATACCCAATCAAATCGTCACGTGATAGGCTGGAAAATCCGCCACACGTGAGGGGGCGTGTTGAGATGTGAGGAAAATGTCCCCCATTGGAAAAGCACAACTACAATTTGTGCCTTATAAGATCTTGAGCTACTCCCCCCATTGCCAATTGGTTTTGGGGTGGAACCTCAATTTCTTACAGCCATGGGAGTGGAGAAAGGTAGTAAGCTCCTTATACCAGGCCCGGGGGGCTTGTTTGAGGCAATAGATGGCCTTGCGCAGCTCGCAAACATATGTGGGATGCTGGGGATCAACAAATCCAGCGGGCTGAACCATGTGAACATCGTCATGGAGAGTGTCTTGGAGGAAGGCATTGTTGACGTCCAATTGGCGGAAGGGCCAGCCATGTGGAGGACATTCCCCGAATGGTGGTAGGTTTGACCACCTGGCTGAATGTGGCAGTGAAGTCCACGCCATGACGCTGGTGGTACCCTTTAGCAACCAACCTGGCCTTGTAGTGGTCAACAGCACCCGTAGGGGTTCGCTTGATCCTGAACACCCACTTATTACCAACAATGTTTTGGGAAGGGTGAGGAGGCACCAAGTCCAAGGTACCATTCTGAATAAGAGCATTGAGCTCATGGGACATGGCCTGATGCCACTGAGGATCTTTGGCAGCCTGGGACACACAAGTTGGCTCAACCAGGAAAGGGGAGAGGGAACCGGATAATAGCTGTGAGGGCATAGGAAGGAACGGGGGGAATAGTACCTGTTTGGGTGCGGGTGAGCATCGAATGGGTGCGGGTGGGAGGGGGGAGGGGAAAAGGGTAGAGGAATGGGGGCAGGGGGTCTAGGAGGCCGCCAGGAGTAGGTGCGGAGAGGGGGGGTGTTCGGTGGGGAGGGACAAGTTAGCAGGGGTTGTGGCTGGTGGAGAGGAGCAGCCAAAAGCAGGAGGAGCAGAGACAGGCAGTGGCAGGACCTGAGCCAGGGGAGGTCCAGCCTCAAGAGCGTGCAAGGGCGGTGTGTCGAGGGAGTCCAGTGCAGGTGGGGAAGCAGCGGTGGATGGGGCAGAGGATAGAGAGGAGACCGGGGGAAGAGTAGATAGCCAGGAATCAAATGTGGCCGAGGTGATGGAAAGGGTGGAAAGGCTGGGATTGTGACCAAGAAAGGTGGACTCATCAAACTGAACATGACGGGAGATGTACAAGCGGTTAGAGCTAATGTCAAGGCAGAGATAGGCACTTTGTTGAAGGGAGTAGCCAAGAAAGAGACATGGGTAGACCGGGGGTGCAGTTTGGAGGGTGCATAAGGGCGAAGCCAAGGGAAGTAGAGGCAGCCAAAGGTGCGAAGACGGAATAGTTGGGAGACTGATGAAAGAGAGCAGTGTAAGGGGACTGATTATTGAGAATGGTGGTGGGAAAGCAGTTTATAAGATAGACCGCAGCTCGAAAGGCACAAGACCAGTAGGACTGAGGAAGGTGGGCAGTGTGAAGTAAGGTGAGACCAGTTTCAACAATATGACGGTGTCGTCGTTCAGCGACACCATTGTGCTGAGGAGTGTGAGGGGGGGTGAGAAAATGGAGAGAGAGGCAATGGGCTGGTTAAAGAATTTTTCAACAAGGGCTTTGAAATCAATGAAAGTGAAATAAACATCAGATTTTTTCGAAGAGGATAGAGCCAAGAGTATTTAGTGAAGTGATCAATGAACATAACATAATAGGAAAAGCCATCAATGGAAACAGAGGGAGCAGGCCCCCAGACATCAGTGTAAATTAACTGAAGAGGCCGAGAGCTATGTAATGAAGAGGCACCAAATAGAAACATTGGACTGACGAAGAACAGTTTGAAGAACTTTAAAGTGGGAAAGTGGGGATGACCTAGACGACGATGCCAGAGATTAGGGGAGACAACCACACCCACCAGAGCATGAGGTTGAGAAGGGAGGGAGGAGGACCACTCGTACACACCGTCCTTACTCGGGCCTTGAAGGAGAACCGTGATAAAGATACCCGGAAATCCCAGGAGATTGAGGATCAATCTCCCTGATTCCCAGATCTCAGAAGTCAAAGGAATTCATTCAATTCCTTCCTAAAACTGTCCTAGGATCTTTGTAGATACTTCCCTAGTTAGGTCCACGATTTCCTACCTAGTTTATAATTGTTTTCCTACTTAGACTTACCTAGGAACTGTATAAATAGGCCTCTCCTATTGTAAAGTATTATTCAGTTAATAAACAAGGAAATTCATACCACTTTATGGTATCAGAGCGTAAAGCTCCACCGAGCAACCCTAGAAAGCAAACCCTAATCCATGGCCGCCCAACCCACTCCTGCAGCCGCCACCCTTAACCCTAATCTCCCACCTACCACCGACACCACCTTCCCCTTTTCATCTCTCATCTCCATCAACGCCGCCCAGTTCCCTGTGAAACTGACCGCCACCAACTTCTTCCCGTGGCGAGCACAATTCAATGCTCTCCTACTCGGCTACGATCTCATGGGGTATGTTGATGGTACCCGTCCCTGCCCACCCGCAACTGAAACCCTAGCCCGTGCTCTGTGGTTTCGCCAGGATCAGCTCATCCTTCATGCGATCCTTGGCTCTGTCTCTCCTCAGGTAGTAACCCTGATCGCTGCTGCCAAAACTTCAGAGGCAGCCTGGACCCGCCTCACACGGCTCTATGCCAGCAAGGCTCGAGCTCGTGTTCTCGGCCTTAAGGAGCGGTTGACTCTCCTTCGCCGTGACAATCGTCCTGTCACTGATTACCTACAGGAAGTCCGTCTTCTCTCAGACGAACTGGCTGCCATTGATGCCCCCCTCTCAGACGATGATCTCCTTCTCTACGTCCTTAATGGCGTCGGCTCTGCCTTTAAGGATATTTCTGCTGCTGTTCGTTCTCGAGACACTCCTGTCTCCTTTGAGAACCTGCACGATATGCTGGTACAGCATGAGGCTGCCACCACACGTGAAGCCCCTGCTTCCCCCCAACCCCCCATCACTGCAAATCCGGCCAACACAGCCCGTGGCACTTCCTATAACCGTCAGCCAAGAGGCTCTTCTGACTCCCGGAGCTCCTACCAGCAGTCTGACCACCGTGGTTACTCCTCCAACCGATCTTCTCAGCCCTCCACCAGCAATCGCAGGTCCAATTCAAACCAAGGCAGCGGCTATCGAGGGTTCTGTCAATGGTGTGGCATACAGGGGCATAGCGCCAAGCGCTGTCCACAACTTCAACAAAATTCTGCTGCCCAACCCGTAGCCAATCCAACCAACCCGGGCGCCTCCTCACCTTGGCTCCTCGATTCTGGTGCATCTCACCATGTGACCGCCTCCCCTCACCATCTGTCTGCTGTTTCTGAATACCAGGGCCCAGACGAGATCATCATTGGTAACGGTAAAGGGCTCGACATCACCCATGTCGGCTCCACCACTCTATCCTCTCCCTCTACTAAATCCTTTCATCTCCATAATGTTCTCTGTGCACCTCAAATCACCAGAAATATTCTTTCTATTTCTCAGTTTAACAAACAGCACAATACTTCTATTGAACTTTTTCCCTCTTGTTTTCATGTGAAGGATCTAAGCACGGGGGCGGTTCTCCTTCAAGGCCCGAGTAAGGATGGTGTCTACGAGTGGTCACCTGCAACCTTACATCAACCACAGGCACTGGTAGGCATTGCTGTTTCACCCAATCTCTGGCATCGTCGTCTTGGTCATCCCCACTCCAAAGTCCTCCACAACGTTCTTCGTCAATCCTCCATCAATCTGTCTCCCAAGCTTAAAGAGTCCCCATGTTTGTCATGTCTTTGTAACAAGAGTCATAGGCTGCCATTTGGCACCTCCTCCCTTCACAGTCATCGTCCTTTACAATTACTATATACTGATGTGTGGGGTCCTGCCCCTCACATTTCCATTGACTGTTTTTCTTATTACATTATCTTTGTTGACCACTACACCAAATATACATGGCTTTATCCTCTAAAGAAAAAATCTGATGTCTTTTCCACATTCATTGATTTCAAAACTCTTGTCGAAAAATACTTTCAACATCCTATTCAGACTCTTTACACTGATGGTGGTGGTGAATTCACCAAACTCAAACCCTTCCTTGCCACCCACGGCATCAATCACCTTCTTACCCCCCCTCACACTCCCCAACACAATGGTGTGGCTGAACGACGTCATCGTCATCTTGTTGAAACCGGCCTCACCCTCCTTCATCAAGCTAACCTACCTCTAACTTTCTGGACCTATGCCTTCAAAACAGCCGCATACCTCATCAACCGGCTTCCTACCTCCATTCTCAACAACCAATCTCCATATACTGCCCTCTTCCAACAGCCACCCAACTACCACCGTCTCCGAACCTTTGGCTGTCTTTGTTTCCCTTGGCTCCGGCCCTACAACTCCAATAAACTGCAGCCTCGATCTACTCCCTGCCTCTTTCTCGGCTACTCTCTAAATCAAAGTGCATACCTCTGCTATGATACTTCAGCTCACCGTCTCTATGTCTCCCGTCATGTCCAGTTTGATGAGTCCACCTACCCTGGTCTAAGTCTCCCGTCCGCTGTTCCTCATGTTTCTCCCGATGCCTTCCACCAATGGCTCTCCTCCCAGCCTCTTGTCTCTACTCTTCCAGTGTCTGATTCAGCTGCTTCACCAGTGCCTGCACAGTCAACACCTTCCCCTGAAGGCCACTTGGATTCATCCTCCTCACTTGTTCTTGACGCTGCATCTGCCCCTGCCTTAGTTCCAGCACAGAACCTGCCCCACACCACCATCAGCACCACGGCCTTCCCTCCACCTCCTATCCCTCCGCCCCCTGCACCACCTACTCTTCGTACATATACACGGCGGTCCTCACGGCCGGCCCCCACCCCTGCTCCTCCACCCCCCCAGCCAGCCCCCACGGCTTCCCCTCCCCCTCTAACCCCTACACCACCAGCACCCACTCATCCCATGCTCACCCGCAGCAAAACTGGCTGTCTTCCCCAAATTCCCAACTATGCCCTCACGGCAACCGCCCATCCCCTCCCTCTCCTTGAACCCACTTGTGTTTCCCAGGCTGTGAAACACCCACAGTGGCGCTCTGCCATGTCCGAAGAGCTAAATGCCCTCATTCATAATGGCACATGGGTCCTGGTCCCTCCTCAGCCTACCCAGAATGTCATTGGCAACAAATGGGTCTTCCGGATCAAACGGAAGCCCAATGGAGCTGTTGATCGATTCAAGGCCAGACTTGTGGCTAAGGGCTATCACCAACGCCCAGGCCTGGACTTCACTGCTACTTACAGCCCCGTGGTCAAGCCCACAACTATTCGACTAATTCTCCATCTCAGTGTGGCCCATGGTTGGCCCATACGACAGCTGGACGTCAACAATGCATTTCTGCAAGGCACCCTTACCGAGACTGTCTACATGGCACAACCTGCTGGATTTGTGGATCCCCACAACCCTACTTATGTCTGCCAGCTGAAAAAGGCCCTATACGGTCTCAAACAGGCACCCCGGGCCTGGTATCAAGAGCTTCACTCTTTCCTTCTGGCCAACGGCTTTGTCAATGCCAAATCCGATGCCTCTCTTTTCCTCTACAGGCAAGGCTCTCACGTTCTTTACTTCCTCGTTTATGTTGACGATCTTATTGTTACAGGCAGTGACTCTTCCCTCATCTCAAAGTTCATCACCACATTGGCCACCCGGTTTTCTATCAAGGATCTCGGCCCCTTGAACTACTTCTTGGGCGTGGAAGTTCTGCCCACCTCTGATGGTCTCTTTCTGTCCCAGCATCAATATCTGCAGGATATTCTCACCATGGTGCATATGGAGGGGGCCAAACCCGTGTCCACCCCCTTGGCCGTTTCTCCACCTCTCCTTCTCAATGATGGCTCCCCGCCAACTGATGCTACTCTCTTTCGCAGAGTGGTGGGCAGCCTGCAGTACCTAAACTTAACCCGCCCGGATGTCTCCTATGCTGTAAACCGTCTCTCCCAATTTATGCATGCTCCCACGGATCTTCATTGGCAGGCCCTAAAACGTGTTCTACGCTACCTCAAGGGCACTGTTCTCTATGGCCTCCCCATCCGCCGCACTGCCACCTATCATCTACATGCTGTTGCTCACTCCTTCAGCACACTCAGTGCCTTTTCAGATGCTGACTGGGCTGGTGACCATGACGACCGCAAGTCCACCACAGCATATCTTGTTTACCTAGGTGGTAACCTAATATCTTGGAGCTCACGCAAACAACGGACCGTCTCCCGCTCTTCAACCGAGGCTGAATACAGGGCTGTTGCCTCCACCACTGCAGAATTACTCTGGGTTCAATCCCTCCTGCGGGAGCTCAGTATTCAGGCCACAGGAACACCTACCATTTCCTGCGACAACCTCGGCACCACATTCTACTGTGCCAATCCTGCTCTACACTCCAGGATGAAACATGTGGACATTGACTTCCACTTTGTTCGTGATCAGGTCACCCGTGGCCTTCTTCATGTCCACCATGTTCCCACTGATGATCAACTCGCAGATGCCCTCACCAAACCCCTGCCGCGCCCACGGTTCCAGCTCCTCCGTGACAAGATTGGCGTCGCAGACGGCTCCACCATCTTGCGGGGGCGTGATAAAGATACCCGGGAATCCCAGGAGATTGAGGATCAATCTCCCTGATTCCCAGATCTCAGAAGTCAAAGGAATTCATTCAATTCCTTCCTAAAACTGTCCTAGGATCTTTGTAGATACTTCCCTAGTTAGGTCCACGATTTCCTACCTAGTTTATAATTGTTTTCCTACTTAGACTTACCTAGGAACTGTATAAATAGGCCTCTCCTATTGTAAAGTATTATTCAGTTAATAAACAAGGAAATTCATACCACTTTAAACCGCCCCCTTGTTGAGATCCTTCACAAGAAAAGAATAAGGAAAGAATTCAATAGAGGTGTTATTTTGCTGGGTAAATTTAGATATGGAAATAAGATTGCGAGACATAGAGGGAACACAAAGAACATTGTGAAGGGAAAGGGGGGCAGAGGGATGGGAGGGTAACCGGAAAGAGCCAGTGTGGGTAATACCTAGTCCCTTACCATTCCCGGTGATGATTTCATCAGGGCCGTGATATTGAGTGGCGTCGGATAGGTGGTGGGTGCTGCATGCAACATGGTGAGAGGCACCAGAGTCGAGGAGCCAACTGGAGGAGCCTACCTGAGTGGCAGAATTGGCTACAGGGGGCGCGGCAGAGGAGTGCTGAAGCTAAGGACACCGTTTGGCGCTATGGCCCTGGGTTCCCTGTTGCTGCGGTTTGCGGTGATGATCAAAGGAGGGGAAGTGGGAACGATAGCCATTGGAGCGGGAGCCATCAGAAGGCTGAGAGGCAGAGCGATGGCCAGAGGAACCGCGATTATGGCGGGAGGCAGGGAAGCTGCAGTTCGAGTGAGCGGGGTTGGCAATGATGGGTGGTGAGGGGGATGGTGGAACCTCACGGTTGGTGGCAGCTTCATGCTGAACCAGCATATTGTGAAGATTTTCAAACGTGACAGGATTGTCACGAGAGCGTACAACTCCAGCAATTTCACGAAATTCAGGACCAACACCGTTGAGGACGTGAAGGAGCAGATCATCGTCCTTGAAAGGAGCATCAATCGCAGCGATTTCATCAGAGAGGATGCGGACCTCTTGGAGATACTCGGACACAGGTCGTGAGTCACGACGAAGAAGAGTAAGGCGTTCTTTTAGGCTGAGAATGCGGGCCCTGGCAGTGCTCGCAAAAAGGCGAGTGAGGCGGTCCCAGGCTGCGGCAGAAGTTTTGGCGGCAGCAATCAAGGTGATGACCTGCGGGGAGACAGAGGCCAGAATGACACTGAGGAGGAGCTGATCCTGGCGAACCCAGAAGGTGCGAAAGGCAGGGTTCGAGGCTGGAAAGCAGGGGAAGGTGCCGTCAACAAATCCCATGAGGTCGTAGCCAAGGAGGATGGAGTTGAACTGAGCACACCATGGGAAGTAATTTGGGTGGGGCGACCATGGCGGGAAAAGAGGAAAAAAAAAACAGAGGGGATCGAGATACTCGTGAGAGCGTTAGGGCTCTGATACCATATAAAGGTATGAATAATACTTGTGGTTTTGATTGATTAACTGAGTATACAGAGGTGCCTATCTATACAAGTGGAAGTAGAGTCCTATTTAGGATAGAACTAGTAGAGTCCTAACTAGGTAAGTGCAAATAGAGATTGACTAGGAAGCAATTACAACAGGAAGGAATCAGAAAGGATTCTTAGGATACGGCAGATCACTTAGAGATATCCTTGATCTCTTGTGATCGGCTGGGATCCTGGATAGGATCCGTAGGACCCTAAATAGTATGCACACGTCCCGACATAGCTCAAGCAATCAATGTCGTTTCCAGATACATGGAAAATCTAGGAAAGCAACATTGGGATGCAGTCAAGTGGATTTTGCATTATTTGAAGGGTTCTTGGCAACAAAAGATTATGTTTGAAAAACAAAAAGAACATGCAGGGGTGTTGGGATATGTGGATGTCGATCACGCAGGGGACTTGGACAAAAGAAGGTCAACTTCTGGTTATATGTTTACATGCGCAAGAGGACCAATAAGTTGGAGGGCACTACTGCTACCAATTACAGCTTTGTCGACCACAGAGGGAGAATATATTGCATTGGCCGAAGCTGGAAAGGAAGCAATTTGGCTTAGTGGTTTGGTAAGTCAAATGGGAATCACCCAAGATTGTGCGAAGCTGAAGTGTGACAGTCAAAGTGCCATTCACTTGGCAAAGAATGAAGTTTTTTCTGGAAGATCAATGCACATTGAAGTAAGATATCACAGAATCGGAAATTTGGTGGAGTTTAAGGAGATTTGGATTGAAAAGATTCATACGGATGACAATGCCGTAGATTTCCTTATAAAGATAGTGTCAGCCAAGAAGTTCAAGTATTGCTTGAACTTGATCAATCTTATTGATTAATTAAAGTGGAGCACCCCTCACTTGAGGTGCAATGAAGCAAGATGAAGTTTTCCAAGGTGAAGACTCTTGAAGATTTCCAGAGCTGCTTCAAGGAGGTTCAAAGTAAAGAGTTTGGCATAATTGAGAGTGGCATTGAAAAGAGCAGTGTATGGACATTGGCTTCGTAGGAGAGGAGTGGGGAGGTGGTTGATAAGGTAGGCAGCGGTCTTGAAGGCATAGGACCAGTAGGTGAGGGGGAGGCGGGCTTGATGAAGGAGTGTGAGACCAGTTTCGACAAAGTGTCTATGACGCCTTTCGGCTGCACCATTGTGCTGAGGAGTGTGGGGAGGGGTGAGAAGATGATTGATGCCATTTTCAGCAAGAAATGGTTTCAATTTGATGAATTCACCACCACCATCAGTGTAAAGAGAGATGATGGGTGAATTAAAGTACTTTTCAACCAAGGTTTTGAAGTCTTTGAAGGTTGAATAAACGTCTGATTTTTTTCGAAGTGGGTACAGCCAGGTATATTTCGTAAAGTGGTCAACAAGGATAAGATAGTAGGAAAAACCATCGATGGAGGTGTAGGGGGCAGGTCCCCACACATCAGTATATATTAAATCCAGAGGACAAATGCTATTTAAGGAGGAAATGCCAAAGGGTTGGCGATGACTTTTATTGCAAGCACAGGAATTACATATAGGGTCTGAAATTTTGGAAGAAAAATGAACATGAAACTGACTTAAGACATTTTTGAGGGTTTTGGACTGAGGGTGACCAAGACGACGATGCCAAAGGGAGGGGAAACTGTCACGGCCACCATTGCTTGAGGTTTGTGAAGAGAAACCGATGACCACTCATACACATCATCCTTACTAGGGCCTTGTAGGAGAACCACCCCCGTGCTGAGATCCTTCACATGAAAATAACCAGGAAACAGTTCAATAGAGGTATTATTCTGTTTATTAAACTGGGAAATGGAAATTAAGTTGCGGGTCATGGATGGAGCACATAGGACATTTTTAAGATAGAAGGGGGGGGGGAGGTGGGAGAAGGAAGTAAAGTGGAGCCAGTGTGAGTAATAAGGAGGCCATTACCGTTGCCAATGATGATCTCATCTGGACCATTGTAGCTGGTAGCATCAGAAAGGTGGTGGGAGCTGGTTGCTACATGATGGGAGGCTCCCAAATCAAGGAGCCAGCCTGGGGAGAAGGCCTGAGTGGCTGGATTGGCCACCAGAGGTGGCGGGTGGCGGGGCAGACTGCTGAAGGTGAGGGCAGCGCTTAGCACTGTGGCCTTGAGTGCCACACCATTGACAATAGCCACGGTATCCAGTGGGCTGGGAGGATGAGCGACGGGAACTGTCATTGGACTGTTGGTGGGGCCGGTTTCCAGAGAAACGGTGGGTCCATGGGCTGAAAGTTGGACCTTTGGCCAGAGGAGCCCCTAGTGTTGCGGTTGGAGGAGTAACCACGAAAGGATTGAGTTGGGTGGGCTGTTATTGGAGGAGTGGGAGTTGCGTGGGCTGCACGTTTGGAAGCAGCCTCATGCTGAACAAGCATGTCATGAAGGTTTTCAAAGGGGACAGTGGTGTCCCTGGACAGCACAGCTGCTGCAATTTCTCTAAATTCGGGTCCAACTCCATTAAGAACATGGAGAAGGAGGTCATCATCAGACAGTGGTCTGTCAATGGCAGCCAGCTCATCTGCAAGAACCCTAATTTCCTGCAGGTATTCAGAAACTGGGCGGGAATCTTGCCTCAGAAGGGTCAGTCGTTCCTTGAGGCCAAGGACACGGGCCCGGGCTTTGCTGGCATAAAGGTGAGTGAGCCGTGCCCAGGCAATGGCTGAAGTTGGTGCAGCGGCAATTAGTTGAATCACTTGAGGGGAGACGGAAGCCAGAATGGCATGAAGCAAGAGTTGATCCTGACGAACCCAAAAATCATGAAGGGCTGTTTCTGTGGTGGGTGGGCAGGGCCAAGAGCCATCAACATAGCCCATGAGATCATACCCTCGAAGCAGGGCATTGAATTGAGCTCGCCACGGAAAGAAGGTGGTGGCAGTAAGCTTGACGGGAAGTTGGGCTGCAGTGTTGATGGTGACGAAAGTGGGAAGATTAGGGTTTGGTTCACCGGCGGTTGGTGGGAGGGTGGTATTGACAGGGGCGGCAGTGGTTTGAGCAGCAGCAGCGGTGGGTTGAGCGGCCATGGATTAGGGTTTGTGTTTTGGGGTTTTTTTTTTCTAGGGTTTGCTCGGTGGAGCTTTTAGGGCTCTGATACCATAAAGAGTTATAGAAGCTTTTTGTTCTATTGAATTCAATTAAGATGTGCAGCGGTAGTTGTGTTTTATACAGACCTAGACTAGACCTAACTAGGAAAGAAATAAAGACTATCTAGACTAGGAAGTTTATACATCAAGAAGGAATCAGAATTGATTCCTGCTAATTAATCCTGGCAGATCAGTGGGAAGATTAGGGTTTGGTTCACCGGCGGTTGGTGGGAGGGTGGTATTGACAGGGGCGGCAGTGGTTTGAGCAGCAGCAGCGGTGGGTTGAGCGGCCATGGATTAGGGTTTGTGTTTTGGGGTTTTTTTTTTTTCTAGGGTTTGCTCGGTGGAGCTTTTAGGGCTCTGATACCATAAAGAGTTATAGAAGCTTTTTGTTCTATTGAATTCAATTAAGATGTACCGCGGTAGTTGTGTTTTATACAGACCTAGACTAGACCTAACTAGGAAAGAAATAAAGACTATCTAGACTAGGAAGTTTATACATCAAGAAGGAATCAGAATTGATTCTTGTTAATTAATCCTGGCAGATCAGGAAGATTGGATAATCAATCTTCTGTGATCTGGTGGACCCGTGGAGGATCCTTAATACAAAGATACTCTGTGGTGCAACGATCAAGACTTGGTTTGACTCACCAAGGTGGAGATTGTTAGGATTTTGGCTCATCAATTATGTCCTAGTTGGTTTAGGATTGTTTTAGGAAAATTAGTGGTATATCAATTCTTGTCCTAAAGGAATTAAGAAAGAATTTCTTGTTTCCTTATTCAATTAGGTTTTGGATTAGTGTAAATTCCGATTCCTCTTAGGGAGAGGAATTCAATCAGCCTTGGAACATGCATGTCAACTCTATATCTATAAATAGGTGCGGCAAGGCTTACTTTCAAAGAGAGAAAAAACAGTTAGAAACAGCCAAGAGTTTTGAGATTAGTTCTAGAGTTACAAAAGTTCTATAATCTCTATTATTAATAAAAGGAGCCGTGATTTCTCTACCTAAAGACATCACAACTGGACATAGGCAAAAGTTCAGCCGAACCAGTATAATACTTGTGTGTTTCTAAGTTTCCTAAAATTTGCTAGTTTAGTCTATTGCCGTTGGTTACATTAAAGAATCAGATCCGGCTACGGGTTATTTAACACTCCCTTGGTGGTTTCTCAACTAGTTACTTACAAATCCCTCTATTTAATGTTTGTTGTGCATTTCCTACCAACATAGCCTAGATCCCTTGGTACTTTGAAGTTCCTCATCCAATCATACTCTTAACAGATATATGATTTCTTTATCTTAGTATACAGCAAACAAGAACAGAAGTCTTTATGGAAAGCTAATATAATTTGGTTACCATAGAAGCAAAAAACATGGTTGCTGAAACAGTAGTAGCTCCATTCCCTCTGGTTGCCACCTAAACAAGGGTCAGCATGTCATCTTGTAAACTTTAGCATTAGAAATGACCGTGAAAGGAACTATGGTGAAGATTCAAACGTTTCATTTGTTAGAAATTTGTTGAACATATATTAAAACAGAGTAAGATACCCCATAATTATGTGGCTATGAATGATATTCATGGAGAAACAATACCACTGATTGAAGCCTACGAAATTAACCATTTTTGGCACTTTCCGGACACTAAAAGCATGAAGGTAAACTTAGAAAGCCAGATTTGAAAACTCAACCTTCCCTTTTCAATAAACGGTGGAATAAGTAGCAAGGTGCGTTTTCATAAATCATGTGGCAGCAAATTTTCAGGTGTGGCATGCCTTGTAATACTACCATATATAGCTAGAAGAACAACATAAAATACAAACTAAGAGTAGTCAACATGATGAATGAATCATATTGCCTACTATATTCCTAATAATGATAGATCCAATAAGTGCATTTTTCATAAGTTACTCACAACATGTGCAATGTCTCTTCGAGCGGTTTTCTGAGCTCCGGGTCCTAGAGTGGCAAGCTTCTCCAATTCATCCATACTGAGGCCTACAGAAAAAATAAGTAAGAAAAAAAAAAGCAAAAAAAAAAAGAAAAGAAAACATGTCATCAAACATCCCTAAAAGGCGCATTTCTCTAAGCCGAGATTTTCTACTCCAACAATTCAACCACGAAAAGCAGAGGACTAAAAGCTTATTGAGACCTGACCAAAAATATCTTTTATGCTTTTTGAGCAATTCCTAATTAAATCCGATGAGGCATTTAGTCCCATGGCAAAGACCAAGTATGCTCATAAATGCTGCATAAGAGAGTGGGAGGCAGCACAGAAATCCCTTTTTGCTTTATTTAAATCTCTTCATTCAATTAAGGCAGACAAACATTTACAAGAGCATGATATTTCCTTACAATCTTTTCTGAATTCAAAAAGCTGAGGAATCAATAATATTGCTCATTGACTTAAACAACATAAATAGAAAGTGTGACCTAATCTTTTATGCTGCCTGATATAATGAAATGTGACTTGACTGGTCTATTTTAACTTGGTTGTGTGACTTGGCCGACATGGCAGGTTGTCCAATTGCAAAAATATACCGTGTACTTAAGGGTTCAGGGTGCTTCCCATAACATAGACAAGGGGCCCATATTACTGAAATCATAAATGCATATTCATAAACCACAGAATGGGAGTTAAACCTTTGACAGAAATTGTACACAATGTATCACCATTATTGGCCAATAAATTTATCATTATGCTTGGCCAAAAAATGTATCACCATTTCAACAATTTCTGCATAGGTAAATTCATATCCTTAAGAACTTTTTTGAAGGTTATAAGTATAAGATATGTGGAATTTTATGTTTATTCACTTAATCACAAAGTGTACAGGGTAGACAGGTTTTATACAGGAAGAAGTAGAAAGTCCTAACTAGGTATAAACTAGAAGAGTCCTAACTAGGCAATATACAACCTAGCTAAGTGTATATACTAAGGAAGAACAGAAATTAAGGAGGAGATTGATTGCTGTGATTCCTTAACACGCCCCCGCATGAAGGTGGAGCCATCTGCGACACCAATCTTGTCACGTAGGAGCTGAAAGCGAGGTCTTGGTAAGGGCTTAGTGAGGGCATCAGCTAGCTGATCATCAGTGGCCACATGAGAGACAGTGAGGAGGCCACGAGAGACATGGTCCCGGACGAACTGGAAATCAATGTCCACATGTTTCATACGTGAGTGTAGGGCCGGATTGGCACAATAGAAGGTGGTGCCAATGTTGTCACAAGATATATTAGGTGGACCCGGGAGGAAAAGGCCAAGCTCCTTCATGAGGGACTGGACCCAAAGTAGCTCTGCTGCAGTGGAAGCTACAGCCCGGTATTCTGGTTCAGTAGATGATCTGGAGACGGACTTCTGCTTGCGGGAGCTCCAAGAGATGAGGTTTCCACCAAGATAAACTAGGTAGGCAGTGGTGGACTTTGGATCATCACGATCTGCGGCCCAATCGGCATCAGAAAAGGCTGCTATAGTGTGAAAAGCATGAGACACAGCCCTGAGTTCATGAGTGGACTGTCTGTGGAGATGCAGGCCGAAGTGGATGGTGCCCCAGAGATATCTGAGAACTCGTTTTAGGGCCTGCCAGTGAGCTATGGGGGCATGCATAAATTGAGATAGCTTGGTGGCATGGGACACATCAGGACGAGTGAGGCTCGGATATTGTAGGCTGCCAATGATGCGTCAAATGAGAGTGGAGTCGGCCGGGGGGCACCCATCTTGGAGGATCAAAGGAAAAGACACGGCTAGGAGAGTGGGAACTGGTTTGGCATCCTCCATACGGGCCATGGTGAGGAGGTCATGAATGTAAAGGTGCTGAGATAGGAACAATCCTGTGGGAGCGGGTATGACTTCCACTCCAAGAAAGTAATGGAGGGGTCCAAGATCCTTGACAGAAAACCGGGCTGTCAGACTGTGGATGAAGGTTGTGAGAAGCTGAGGTGCATTGCCGGTGAGAATTAGATCATCCACAATAGACCAAAAAGTAGAGTACCTGGGAGACCTACTTAAGAACAAAGAGAGAGGCATCAGAGAGGATGGTTACAAAGCCTTGTTGAAGTAAGAAGCCATGTAGTTCCTCGTACCAGGCCCGAGGGGCCTGTTTGAGACCGTAGAGGGCCTTTCTGAGCTTGCACACATAGGTGGGTGTGTGAGGGTCAAAAAAACCCTTCGGTTGGGCCATGTAGACATCCTCATTGAGGGTTCCCTGGAGGAACGCATTATTGACATCCAGCTGTCGGATGGGCCAACCATGAGTCACTGCTAGGTGTAGGATGATGCGAATGGTAGTAGGCTTGACTACAGGGTTGTAGGTTTCGGAAAAATCAATGCCCGGGCGCTGATGGTAGCCCTTGGCCACGAGGCAGGCTTTGTATCTGTCCACAGTACCATCCGGGTGGCGCTTGATGCGAAACACCCACTTGTTGCCCACAAGATTTTGGTCTGGGTGGGGAGGAACCAAGTCCCAAGTGCCATTGCGAATGAGGGTTGTGAGCTCAGCGGACATGGCAAAGCGCCAATGGGGGTCCTTGATTGCTTGGGAGACACATGTGGGCTCAACCAGGGGAGGGGATGCGCGGTCATGGCTAGGGCATAGGAAGGGACAGGGGGGATGGCACCTGATTTAGTGCGGGTGAGCATGGGGTGAGTGGAAGATGGTGGGGGTGGTGGTGTGGGAGTGGATGGGGGATTGGGGGAGGGGAAGGTGGCCGTTTGGAGGAGGTAGAAGGCGTGGTTGGCGCCTGGTGTAGGTGCGCATTAGGGGTGGGGAGGGAGGGTTGGCCGAGCCGGGGGCAGAAGATAGGACTGGTGCAGGAAGGTGGGGGGAGGTTGGTGGTGGGGTAAAAGGGGAACAACAGATGGGAGCGGTGCTGCTTCAATGCCAGGGAGAAGAGGTGTGTTCGTGGACTCCAGGGGTGCTGCAGCTGCTGGTGGGGAAGCAGAGGTGGTGGCGGGAAAATGGGGAAGAGAGGACACGGGTGGAAGAGTGGAAAGCCACTGCTGAAAATGGTCAGAGGGACCGTAGGAGCAGTGGAGTGAGGGGAGAGACTAGGAAAAGAGGACTCATCAAATTGGACATGCCTAGACACGTAAAGGCGGTTGGAGGTAGGATCGAGACACAGATAAGCACTTTGGTTGAGGGAGTATCCGAGAAATACACATGGGGTGGACTTGGGCTGTAGTTTGTTGGTGGTGTAGGGGCGCAGCCAGGGATAGCACAGGCATCCAAACACCTTGAGACGGGTGTAATTAAGGGGCTGGTGAAACAAGGCAGAGTACAGGGTTGAGTTGTGAAGGATGGAAGTGGGAAGGCGATTGATTAGGTAAACCGCAACCTTAAAGGCATACGGCCAGTAATGAAGAGGAAGACGGGCTTGGTGGGGAAGGGTGAGACTAGTTTCCACCACATGGCGGTGGCGCCGTTCAACCACCCCATTATGTTGTGGTGTGTGAGGGGGGGTAAGCAAGTGATGGATGTCGTGACTAGCAAGAAAAGCTTTGAGTTTGATGAACTCTCCACTGCCATCGGTACAGAGAGTGGCAATGGAGGTTTGGAAGTAGTTTTCGACCAATTTTTTGAAATCGAGGAAGGTAGGATACACATCTGATTTTCTTTTCAGAGAGTATAACCAGGTGTATTTGGTAAAGTGGTCAACGAAAATGACATAATAGGCATAGCCTTCGGGGGAGATGGAGGGGGCAAGACCCCAAACATCAGAAAACAATAACTACAAGGGTCGTGTGCTTTTAAGAGAAGTCTCACCTGACGGGAGACGATGACTTTTATTGCATTGACACAAGGAACAAATAGATGCTGGAAATTTGAAAGGTATATGAATTGAATTGGAACGAAAAACAGACTCGAGGACTTTGTGACTAGGGTGACCAAGACAACGATGCCACAATGTAGGGGATGCCGCCACACCAGCGAGAGCTAGAGGTTGTTGGGAAGGAGGGGACCATTCGTACACACCGTCCTTACTCAGGCCTTGAAGAAGAACCGCCCCCGTGCTGAGATCCTTCACCTGGAAGTAACCAGGATAGAATTCAATAGAAGTGCAGTTAGTTGTGTTGAATTGAGAGGTAGAAAGCAGGTTTCTGGTCATATGGGGAACACAAAGTACATTTTGGAGAGTAAAGGGACGAGACGAGGAAGAGGGAGAGTGGTGGAACCGGTGTGGGTTATTGGTAACCCCTTACCATTGCCAAGTATGATTTCATCAGAGCCACGGTAGGTGGGTACTTCAGTGAGTTGTTGAGGGGTGGAGGTGACATGGTGAGAGGCACCCGAATCAAGCAGCCAAGGAGCAGAGGAACTCTGCGTGAGGGAGTTGGCCACGAGTTGGTGTACTGTTTGGGACTGCAGTTGTGGGCAGCGTTTGGCACTGTGCCCTAGAGTGCCACACCACTAGCAAGTTCCACGGTAGCCGCTGCCAGGAGGGGTGGAGTTGCGGGTGAAGTCTGAGCCAGTGGTAGAAGGACGCTGGTTGAAGTAGGAACGGGTGGGCTCATGGTGGCTGGGACGGGAATTGGAGCCACGATTGGGACGGTGGGTGCCACAGGATGCTTGGGTGGCGTTAACCGTAATGGGGGCAGCAGGTGTGGGGTTGACACGGCTGGAGGCAAGTTCATGCTGAACGAGCATGTCATGGAGGTTCTCGAATGAGACAGAGGTGTCCCAGGACTGGACAGCAGCAGCAATGTCTTTAAACTCAGAACCTACACCATTCAAGACATGGAGAAGGAGGTCGTCATCAGAGAGGGGAGTGTCGATGGCGGCCAGTTCATCAGCAAGGACCCGAACCTCCTGGAGGTAATCAGAGACAGGGCGGCCATTCTATTGAAGGAGGGTCAACCTCTCCTTGAGACCAACGCGTGCTCTTGCTTTGCTGGCATAGAGATGGCTGAGATGACCCCAGGCATCAACGGAGGTCTTGGCGGCAGCAATAAGAGTGATCACCTGCGGTGATACAGACGCTAAGATGGCGTGAAGGAGCTGGTCTTGACGGAACCAGAAAGCTCGTTGGGCTGATTCGGTAAGAGGAGGGCAGGGACGGGTGCCATCCACATAGCCCATAAGGTCATATCCGTGAAGGAGGGCATGGAATTGTGCACACCAGAGGAAGAAAATGGTGGGCGTGAGTTTGACGGGGAGTTGAGCAGAGGTGTTAATGGTGATGAGGGAGGGGAGGGTAGGTAGTGTATCGGTGGGTGGTGGGGGATTAGGTTTAAGAGTGGCGGCGGCGGCGGCAGTGGGTTGGGCGGCCATGGATTTAGGGTTTTGTTTTCTAGGGTTGCTCGGTGGAGCTTTTACAGCTCTTATACCATATAAGGTATGAGGAATTTTATGTTTATTCACTTAATCACAAAGTGTACAGGGTAGACAGGTTTTATACATGAAGAAGTAGAGTCCTAACTAGGTATAAACTAGAAGAGTCCTAACTAGGCAATATACAACCTAGGTAAGTATATATACTAAGGAAGAACAGATATTAAGGAGGAGATTGATCTGCAATCTCCTCCGTTGGCTGTCACTCCTTAACAATAAGTTCCCACTGACCAAAAGCAGTTAACGTAAGTTGACTTGCTCACCCAATCTAATTTATCACACTATCATTGTATTCAGTGGGACAAATTATAGAAATTTCTAAAAATCCATATATTGGAATAACATAAGCTGCCTCTTGAAGCCTATATATTCCTCGGAAAGCAGAGAAGAACAAAGTTAAGTATAAACACCTACACACCTACGCAAGGTACACCATCCAAAATGGCAATAGTGGCAGGAACAGCTCCTTTTTCTCTCACAACAGCCTCAACCTCCTTTGCAGTCTCCAAGTTCTTAGGATATGGCATTCCTTAACACGAGAAAACAAATTGAACAAGAAAGTCAAAATTGCGATTCCTCATAGACAGGTAAAGCTATCCATGAACCTACTCACACATGTTTCAGCTATCACTTATTAGTAAGCAGAAAATACTCCTCTTTCTGCGACTCAAACCCTAAACCATGTCAAGAAGAGTAACTCCAACCATTGAAATTACGGTAGCAAGAAAATTCCAAATTGGATTCCATTAGAATGTAAACAAACATAAATCAACAGTGGAGCAGTTTAAGCTATAAACACTTAATGAAAATCACAGGAAAAAAAGGAAACAACTGACAATACAGAAAAATTACTAATGATTATGTGTGACTGTATGCAGTGAGTTACCATGAGAAATAATGGTGGATTCAAGAGCAACAACAGCATGCCCATTTGACAAAGCTTCAGAAACCTCTGCAGAAATCTTGACTAACCCCACTCCACCCTTGACAAAGAAAACCGAAAAAGAAAACACAACTCTAAATGTGAAATTTGGAAGACAATCTGAACATAAATGAACAAATGAGAGAAAGAAACGGCGAAGGTGTGGTCGGTGATGGGCACCTTGCTTAAATGGGAGGTATCGAAGTGTCCACGGAGATTAGAAATTCTTGATAGCGCCGAAGAAGACGACGACGCCATATTCTTTTGTTGTGATGAACCCTGAAAATGGCCAATTCCTTAAAAATGGCTCTGGGTTGTAATGTTGGTACTGGTTGCAGCTATGAACTAAAAGCGGTAAACAGGCACTAATTCGTTAAAATTGTTGAAACAATATTTTGTCTTTTCGAAATAAATAAGTTATAAATTATTTGACGTAAAGAGAATATTTAGTAAGTAAAAATTATTTTTTGCTTCATTAGGAAAATTTGAGTTAGAAATAGAAAATTTTTGGGGATATAAGGATTTCAAATGATAGTGAATTTTTCAAATGATAAATTGAAATAAGTAAAATTATAATTTACATAATTTTTTAAAATTGACATCCAAACACCTAAAGGATATATTAATCAAACGAATATTTATCTAAGATTTAGAATCAAAAGGATAAAAATCAAACAGTTTGACGGAACAAAAATCAAACAGTTTGACGGAACAAAAATCAAACAGTTTGAGAATTCAAACCGCTATGTTAATAACGAATTAGATTTGAATTTTTATTTTTGAAATTCATTAACGACAAATCAGACCGTTAAGGATATATTAATTTTTATTAATATTTAAATATTATTAATAAAAAGTAAAAATAATAAAAATAAAAAATATCTAGATATATCCACATAAAGATATGTATACCTAGATAAGAGTATATTAAAAGATTATTAAATTATAATTTTTATTTGATAAATTTTAATATAGTGGTAATGTTTGCAATTTAATCCTCCGCAAGCTTAATGTACAAAATTTTGAGTGTTGATTATTCTACTATTTTTTGTAACCTTGTTTCTTTTTGTATTCTTACTGGTTTTTTTATGCCTAAACAGTTTCACAAAGTTTCGATCCAAACCGAACTGTTAGTAACGGTTTGTATCGAAACAGTTTCATTTCTAAAAAAATCCAAATCGTATCGTATTGTTAAAATTTTAACAGTTTGAATTTGGATATTACTAATATCTGTATCAAACTGCATGGTACCCGTTCAATTCCATTAATGCAATGTTTGATTTTTCTTTTATTTATACTCAAATAAATACTTGTCATGTTACAAATTTATATTTTTTTTATTTTTTATATAGCAAATTTATATGTTCTTAAAAGATAAAAATATAGAAAATACGTTAGACAAAAAAAATAATAAAGCAGTTCTTTCAAAACGTCTTTATTTCTCATTGATCAAACTCACTATTTATATGCTTTAAAGATAGATTTTTAGTTTAGAATGCCAATTATTGGTTACAAGATACCTATTTGAGCTAGGCCATTATATGATCTCATCAAAATCCAAAACTGAAATTAGATTAGCTTTTGGGCACGAAATAGGTTCAAATACCAAAATATGGCTAGAAACTCAATGACAAATTCGAACCGGTAGCTAATTAATGAAGGGAAGACTTTATCCACATATTGAAATATGACAAGGAAATAAATCACGATTACGTCAAACAACCATTTATATTTTTATCCACGTATGAAACAAATGATGCCAATCATATATTAATATGGTAAATTCAATATACAATGAAGATCAAATTATGTCTCAAATCAACCACATCCAATCATTATGAGATTAAAGCCAACCTTGGCCAGAATCGTGTTGATTGAGCGATCAAAGAGAGTCAACATCTATCATTAAAATCAAGGAAGTAATTGTACTGATTATTGATTTTTCAAGTAGGGGGCTTTGGGTACATAAAAAACCATATGAATCTGAAGCTTTGAAGAAAAAAAAACAAGATATTTGTAACACACCAAACAAATTGTCATTGTAATCACCCGATTCGTAAATACGATTTATGGGAATTATCGGAAATTTTTCGGGAATTATACGGGATTTTTTTGGAATTGATTAGCATTTTGACGATTTTACCCCTTGGAGTAATATTCGCTTACTATTTAAGGAAGGGGCAATTTGGAGAAAATGGAATTTTGGATATTTGGGGGTATTAGATAAGGTTGGAGAATTATCATGTTCTTTTTCACATTTTCCTTTCTTTCTCTTTCCCTTTCATCCATACAAACGTACACACAAAATAACCATACATCACTAATCCTTATATCTGGATTTTGAGGGACTTTTGGGTGAAACCATGACCAGAAACGTGCTCAGGGGACTCTCACGATCCTTAGGAGGTCAGGTTTGAAGAGAGGAACGGCTGGGATTGCATGACGTGAGAGTTTGAACTTTTTCCGAAGCTATCTAAGCTCATAGCTTTGAATCGATGTGAGATTTCTCAATTCTGGTTTCAATTTTAGAATCCTTGGGTTAAGTAGATGAATTTTGAAATAAAGTTTGTAAGATTTGGTTGAGAGCGGAGAGACATATGAAGGTTTGAAATTTGGTTGAGAGCTGAGAGACATATGAAGGTTTGAAGATTGGACCTTCAATGGAGATTTTCCGACTGGCCACGGCTGCGCGACCGTTTTCTCCAGCGAATGATGACGTCAGCATGACATCATGATGATGTCACCAAGTGACATGATGACGTTACCAGGTGACATCATGATGATGTCATCTAACAAGTGTCAGGTGACACGTGGTAAAGGGTGACAGGACCCATCCCAAACCCCCCGGGATTAACGCGGGATGACCCTGCTCCCGTCTGACACGAAGTGTCAGACAAGGGATATTTCCGACCTTTGCCCTCCCGGGCTATCAGAGTACGCCAGGATCCGGAGGAGGTATGTGATATCTCGATCTCTGCTACAGTCCACATCCGATGTCAACCTGAAGGGTATTAAAAACAGAAAGACTGTGAGTGGACAAAACAAAGAGTTTATAAAAACATTTCCATAAGAAAGACCTTTATACCCTTCACTAAAAAGCATGCATGCATAGTTAAACCATTTATCCAAACACATATGTTTAAACAACCATCATTAGGGTCTCAGCCCCAAATTCCGTAAATACAAGTCATACGGGCTCCTGCCCAAAACCATTTATCATCATAAAACACAATTTCCCAAACCACTTGAAATCATGTTTATCCATTATATTTCATATCCAGAACCTGTCACGGTAAAATAGAGCTACGCGCGTGCTAACCGGAGTCTCAAACCCAAGTCTCTCCAGGGTCCACCCAGGTCAATGTTCGTAGATCAATGACCCTGCTTGGAGGTAACGAACCATGCCCATCCTGAGAGTAAGGAACCCAACTGGGGGGCGACTCCACTCAGTCAGTGCTCCGTGACTACTCTGGGGTCCACCCAGGCCAACGACCCTCCCCGGAGGAGACAATCATATATAAAGGATGGCATATGAAGAACCTTTTGAAATCATTCTTGAAACCTTTCAAGGATTCATGCCCGGCCCCTATAAGCCGTCATGAACCATAAAATCCTTTCCAAGGGTTCATGCCGGTTCCCATAAACCGTCATGACCCGTAAATCCATTTCAAGGGTTCATGCCGGTTCCCATAAACCGTCATGACCCGTAAATCCATTTCAAGGGTTCATGCCGGTTCCCATAAATCTTCATGAACCATAAAAACCATTTGTAACACATAGCTGGGCCCTAGGCCCGAATCCACATACAAACTGGACCTCCGGTCCTAATCGTAAACCAACTGGGCCTTGTGCCCGATTCCGTAAATCAAATGGGTCTCGTACCCGAGTTTACCTTGTCAAATCCAAAACCATTTCATTAAACTATTTCCAAAACCATAAAAATGGAAAATCAGAGTAAAATCGAAAAACCTCGATTTACGTGCAAGCACTTAAATCGCCTCGAAATACGTGAAACCATATAATTCACAAATATCCAAATCAACATCATCAAATCACATTCATAATCCATATAAAACATTTATGCATACATCACAGTTTAGAAATCAAGGTCCATTCACAGACCGTCAGAAGCCGCGCCTCGATATGCGTGCCATAATCATCTCCCGGGTCAATCATCGTCACCGGGACTCCCAAACCTATCCAAATTCATTTAGAGGGTTACTAATAGCTTCATTAACCTTTCATTGAAGCCCCGTAATTTTCCCGAATTTTTAACTATTTTTAAACGATCCTAAACCTTCGGACACCCCGAAACCTATCGAAACGATGTCCGATTGACACGAAACTAGTCCCAAAATGTTCGTTACATCGAATAGATGATTTTTTATGTCGAACACTTCCCCAAATTATGGGCCACGCGCCCCAAGAAGTCCCTGGGCACTATTCATCATCACCTACAATGGACTGAACCGGTTTTCTAATTCTTGGACCGGTTTACTGTGTTGAACCGGCGTGACCGGTTCAGCAGTTTTCCTCCTCCATTTCGGTCTGATTTCAACCCCAATTAATCCTATAATTTCTATTTTTTCATTCCCTATCATTTCCAATCATTAAAACTACCTAAAAACACCTAAATCCTACCTATAATCAAAGGGCCTCACGACCTTGTTTTTCCATTTGCATCCCATGGCTTCCACAGCCGTCCAACCCCCATAGAAACCTTCTTTAAACGCCCTAAGAAACCTATTGAACATTTCCTAATCACCCATAAGCAACCATAATGGAAAAACCGAAAATAAATGGAAAAATGGGTAACCGGGTACTTACCGTTTCTCAGCCGTGCACGGCGGCCCAGCCGCCACCTGCCACCATCTCCATCTTCCTGGTCTCAGTCTTAGCCTCCCTCTCAGTCTCTCTTGGTCAGCACAGGTAGGGGAGAAGGCTTGGGGTGGTGTGGTTGCACGAGATCGGGTTTGTTTAGGGAGAAAAGGATGAATGATCGATGCAATGGGATGATATGCATGAATGAGAATTAAGAGCCAGTGGATGGGTGACAAGTGTCACTCATCCATTGGGCCTCCATAAAATATCTGGGCCCCACTAGAATCCAAAAGTTAGTTTGTCTCGTAATTCGTGCAATAGTGCACTTGAACTTCCGTGAAACGTAACTTCGTCGCCGAACGTCCAAATTCGACGTGTCGCCTGTCTATGGATTCGTATCATCCCGATCTACATAACGGTCCTTGGCCCTCGACCATTGGACCCCCTCGGTCAAAAATTCAACTATTTTCCCCTTTTAACCATAATTACCAAAATGCCCCTAAATTTTCGAACGTCATAACTTCCTCCTCGAACGTCGGAATTGAACGTGCCACCTGTCTATAAACTTGTGACGTCGCGAACTACGTCACGGTCATCGATCAAAGTCCATTTGACCACCAGAATGAAAAGTCAACGTTTTACCCATTCTAAGGGCAAAATGGTCATTTCACATCGTTCGTCCGATTTCGCCTAACTAATCACCGATTAGCCTCACTAATCGTGATTTTTCACTAATCTAATCTAGGAATTCGGGACGGGTCGTTACAAAGGGTGCCACGTGGTAGGGGATGGGTGATGCCACGTGGCATGTGTCAGGGGTGCCATGTGGTAGTGGTGTCAGGGTTTGTTAGATGACACATCAGCTAGGGCTGATGTCACCAGCTGACATCAGCAGCGTTGACCAGGCGCGTGGAAACTTTGACAGACGCGTGTGGGCGTATGGGCTCAAATTTCGAGGTGAAATGGAACTTGTTTGAAAGGCTTCGACGTCTTGAATCCAATGATGGTAATTTTAGACCCATTTAGAGGTCGTTTGATGGTAATTTTTTGGGGTTTTCTTTGCTAGACTTGCGTTCAGGACATGTTTTCAGTTCCGGGGTTTTAGGGGGTTTCACGTATGGACTTTAATAGATTGGTGGTGACCCCCTGGTGTGATTTTGACAGGCCATGACGTCCCGGAGGCTTCATATTAACTTATAACTCGGTTTTTGGGTGATCGGCGGTGTTAGAGTGGACATTTGCTTTCATAACTGTGATGCATGCATATTTACATATTTATATGGATTTATACTATGGTTTGGAAGGTTATGATTTGGTTATATGATGGTATATGATTTCTGGATAAATTCTTGGGTTTGGTATATATATATACATATACATATTTTTGGTTTTGGTTTCTGAACTCAAGTTTTGTTAATGGTTTTGAAAATTGGATTTTGGGCTGGTGCTTGGAAGGTATTTTGGATCGCTATTTATGGTTATGTTTCTACTTGGGTCAACCTCAGGCGATTGGATCGTTATTCCGAAGTTGGACTCCGATGATTCTCAAGGGGAGGCTCGAACATGGTCTAAGTTGGACTCGACACGTGCCGACGGAGTTGGACTTTGTGGATCCGTGGTTGTATACCAGTAGTACAAAGGGAATGCTAATTGGACTAGTAGGCTGGTTTGACAGGACCCGTCCCAACTGGACGTCAAAAATCGTGTCCAGTCCTGCTCCCGTCTGACAAGTCAACTAAAGGTCTGAAACTACCCTTCAGTGCTTGCTAGACAAGGGATATTTGCGCTGATTTCTGCTGCTGCCACTGCCTCACGATCAGTCCCGAACGTCGTACCACGGCCTGGAGGGTCACAAAACAGAAAAGGTGTGAGTGGACAAAAATGACCTCTTATAAAAACATTTGCCAAAATACATTCTTACCCTCCAGTTTTCACAAACTTGCATGCATATCGTAAAACATGAGTAATAGTATGAAATCATTCACGATGAACAGTGGACCGATAAAATCAAAACATATTTACCCATGGTCCGTAAAACTCATGTTCACCAAATTAGTTCATGTTATAAAACATCGAATCCCGGCTCTCAGGCCAAAACATGTGAAAACATAATCACCTGGCCACAAAGACCAAAAACCTGTACTCAATACCAGTACGTCATCACAAACAACATCAATCAGCACTAATCACAAGTGCACAATAAATATATCAATCCAATCAATCCGCACTACTCACAAGTGCACAAACAAACCATCAACTGCACTACTCACAAGTGCGGCACTACGCGTAGGCCAATATCCAGCCACACTCTCGGGAGCAGACACCTCTGGGCTCAACCCCCTCGGGCTCAGTCACCTCTGGGCGAACACATCCCCAAGCTCAGACCCATCCGAGTGGTACATCCAGGCTCAGTCTCATCCGAGAAGCTGACTACCATAGGATCAACTCATGATCCTACAATCACATCCCCCCAAGCTCCGGTCGTCTGGGTAATCCCCCCAAGCTCCGACCGTCTGCGAATTTCACAATCACAATGAAAACCATCTCGGGAATTACATCCCAAAATATTTCAATCAAATCTTGACTTCATACAAAGTCAAGATCATTCCCGACTGGGTCTCAAGCCCCAAAATACCATTTACACATAAACCGTTAAAATCACATTTTAAAATAATAAAATAATCCAGAAATCATCGTTGACTCACCAACTAAGTCAAAATATCATTTTGGAAATCATTTAGACTCCGGGCCTAGCCCAAAACATCATTTGCACATTCCACGAAAAACGTGCCCAAAAGGCTGATTAAAATAATCATAAAATCACAAAAATCATTAATTTCACCAAATTCACAAGTGATTCCAAATTCGAGTCAAAATCACTATTCACTTGGGTTCTCACGCCCAAAATATCATTACCACGCAAATCCATGCGTTGGAACCTCCGTTGCCATTTTCACGTAAATCCACAAAATTGACCCTAGTCTCATTCCCGAGTCACAACATCATTTTTCAATCTATGACTCATAATCCGAGTCCAAACATTATTTTCAATCAAATTCAATACCGAACTCATAAACCAAGTCCAAACATCATTTTTAACCAAATTCATAATTTCTCGAAAATCGTGCCAAATATAATAATATAATAATCCATAAAATCGAGAAATCACCGGATTGAAACGTCAATCATGCCAAAGCATATAAAATCATATAATAATTCATTTAAATCATATATGCATGCATCACGGTTAGAAAACAAAGTCCACTCACACACACCGTCCAAAACGGTTCGTTTCCGAGCTGCACGTTTTTCCGTAAATTCTGGAAATCACAACTCCTGTCCAAAATCATTATAGAGGGTTACTAACATCTCAAAATACTTCATATAATTTTCCCCAATTTTTTCGGAATTTAAATACGTATTTTTAACGTAAAACAAAACTTCGGATACGCGGAACATTAATGAAACGATATCCGATTTCCTCGAAACCAGCATCAAAATGTTCGTTACAATGAGAGGATTCAAAGTCATGTTGACCTCACCTTGAAACTAGGTCGTACGCGCCCTCACGCGCCGCCGTGAATGGATGCGCGTGAAACCCACGCGCCTGCTACAGTCACTGTCTTCCTCACCCGTTTGTCTGTAAAACGGGCCCCTTTAACCATCGAACAGACCCGACTGGTTTCCTAACAATTCAACACCGTTTTCATCAATTGAACATTCAGTCAGCTTCAATTCAAGTCTAATTAAAGTTCTGAAACATCAATTACATGAAACCTTACCTTAATCCTTAAGATCAAAGATGAACATTCGAAGAACACTCCGAACACTGTTCATCTTCGAAAGTCGTCAATGTCAAGCGTTTTCCTTAAATTGATTCAACCAGAAGCTTCAATGGACTCCGTTAAACACTTTCCCCAACTGAATTGCATCAATCCAAGCCTCAATTCCCTCGACTCAAGCTCGAAATTTCTGCAACTACAGTCCTTTTGTTCTACCTCAAATGGACCTCAATTACCCTCGTTCCTTCGATAAAACTGATCGTAGAAATCCCAGAAGACTAAAACTAAACCCAATTTCGATCAAAAAGGCTCAATTCTTCCAATTCGATTTTCCCTCCCAAAAACAAAATTTTCGAAATCCAGTTCCTCAGCTCTCAATCAATCCCTCGTTTTTTCCCAAATCGATTCAATTTCAACAAACACTCAGTTTCACACTCTCAGGTTCAGAAATGGAAGAGGAATGAAGGTTGGGAGAAAATGGTATTATGGTTGTACACAGTTGAAGAAGGCTGAAGAGATTAATGGAGGATTAATTAATAATTAAATATAATTAATTAATAAAACATCATAATGATGTTTCCCTAAGACAAGGATTCTGGTTTTAAGCCTGAATTTAAGGGATGAGTGACACTTGTCACCCATCCAAGTGTGTTCTGTCACCGGGTACTGTTCATATTAAAATATTATTTTAATCCCGGTTCGTTCGGTTAATCGAGTCCGTTCTCGTGACCATAACTTCGTCGTCGAATCTTCGATTTCGGCATGCTGCCTGTCGTTGCATTCGTATCGACGAGACCTACGTAACGGTCCTTGGCCCTCGTCCATTGGACTTCCTGGGTCAAAAGTCAACATTTGGCCCCCTTTTAGCCAAATTACCAAAATACCCCTCAACTTCCGAACATCATAACTTTCTCCCTGAATGTCGGAATCGAACGTGCCACCTGTCTATGAACTCGTGACGTCCCGAACTACATCACTGTCATCGGTCAAAGTCCGTTTGATCGCCCGAACTAAAAGTCAACATTTTGCCCACGCCAAAGGCAAAATGGTCATTTTGCACACTTTGTCCGATTTCACTCAACTAATCCCCGATTAGTCATTCTAAATCATAATTAAGTAATATTCAATCCCGATACTCGGGATGGGTCATTACAGGTTGGACCAACTGGACGAGGTTTGACTTTTGTGGCTGGTTGGACTAGTGGGACCATATTTGGTATTTATTTAATGTGGTGTGTCTAGGGGTTTTTTAAAAAGATTTACAACCGGGGTTTCTAGGGAAATGTGGGCCACGGGATTTCTGTAATTTCATATGTTTATGTATGCATGGTTTTCTAAACGGAGGGCTTAAAGAATGATTTCGGAAAATGGTTTTCCAAAGCTTTATTTTTGTCCCCTCACAGTTTTTATTGGTTTTGGCACCCTCCAAGTTGATCTCGGGACATGGGAAGTATTGAGGCTAAGGCATTTCCGTGCGTCTACACACTCGGTAATCAAAGTAGGTTCTGGTAGTCATTTTCATTCGTGTCTAGTGCTCTGGATATGCAATATTATGCAAATTATGTTTGTGCTTGACACGGGGCATATCCCTTGTCTCGCACACGATTTGATATATATTCAATTTGGGGTTAATTTGGTAGTTTGAGTGTGTTTGTATTAGATGGGAGCATGGCCTTTCACAGGAATCGAGGGGAATTCCGGGGAGAGTAATGTCAATCATATTACTTTTTCTTCATTTCTATATCTTTTTCAATTTTTACGTCCATATTTACATCAACTGGTTGTTCATTTAAAGCCTTGATTCTAAGGGAGCAAAAGAATCAAGGCCAATATTTGGCTAAACAATTATTTGGTTAGAAGCTAGATTTACTGATACACCTACCAATCACATTCCATTCACGTCAATACGTGGCATGGTGGTGCACACCTATCCATTTAATGGACGAATGACCAAAATCCCATATTTCGGCTTAATTTTTCAAATCAATAAGGGAAACATATTTTGGCATGCCAAGTGGGACACATTTTATAGGCAACCACATGGAGTGGAAATATTTCTTTCAACGCTTACAATTTTCAAGGGGGCTTTAGTTTCCAATACAGTTCTAGTAGCCAATCATTATCTCAATATGGCTACAATTCTCAATATAAGAACTAATTGGTTGGCCAATATGGTAGGTGCGATTATAATGGCCTATATGATAAAATTTATCACAATGGTTCATACTATCAATGTTTCTCCAATAACCAAAATGGAAACAATTCACTAGCTTGGAAGCTATACAATTATATATTTATAATAAACTATAGGCTTTATATTGTAGATGCACAAGGAATGGGCCAACGTGACAGGATCCTTCCCAAAATCACTTTGATAATCGTGCATAGTCCTACTCCGATCTGACAACCCAACTCCACATTCTAGAATTTCCTTTCGGACAACACAACTGAGAACCTGTTAGACAAGGGATGTACACTAACCGTGTTGGAAATATTGTCTCGATGTACAAACCAAACATAATTCGTTATGTTGTAGTCATCGCCTACACTAACCTACTGACCCTTACAATTTGGAATGCAAAATCTTGACTTCTTTCGAGCCCTAAATTGACAATGAGAATCTTTTTAAGTCTCAACCTAAGATTTTGACTTTTCCCGAGTCTCAAACCAACATTCTAGCCATATAAGGAATTCAATATTCAAACTCCCAAACCTCAGGAGTTCCACTTGTACCTTAACCATGAACACTGCCACTTTGGACGTTCCAAAATACTTATAAAGAATGTCTAATTGACCCAAACCTTGTACTTTTAGATCCGTATCGGATTCATGAAAAGTCGTGTTGATTGGAACCAGTGATACGATGCCACAAGTCTCTTCGCGCTAGTTGCCAACTAAGCAGCAATCTCATATGCACCATGCACCCACGTGCCACATGCTATAGTGTCATCTTATTCCTCTCGCTGGGTCAACCTAAAATCCTTCAACCGGGTCCGAACCCGGGTGACCAGACCTTATCCATTTCATCCAAATTTTGTCCATGTCTTTCATCTAATATCTCCAATCCAAACTACTTAAACCTAGGAACATTAAATATACCTCAAAACTAGAAACACTTACCTCGTTTCCATGGAAAGGTGTTCGAAGCGCACGACCATGGGTCAAGCTTTACAACGACAGCCTCCTAGTATCCTATACCCTTAAGGCTTAGTCTATTTGGGTTGTCCAGTTCTAGTGAAAGCACTAGGCACCTCGGTTTCATGTTTTAATGTCTCAAACCAACTATGCTTCTCCCATGGTCACAGTTTGAGTTTCCTTATTTCCTCATTTATTCTTGTAATGCTCTGACCCGTAATCACGGGATTACCCGGAGATTTCTGAGATTTAATCGAGGATTATCAGACGATTTGTGGTGTAATGAAGATTTTTCCCTTGGAGGGAAAAATGTTGACATTTGACCCGGGATGTCATTTGCACGTAGACTGAGGCTCATTGCGTAGATCGCGGGATGGTGATTACGTAGACAGGCGGCATGTCGATTCTGGACGTCGGGAGGTTATTTTATGGGTCAAGGATTATTTTAATCGATTTTTACTATCCATGTACTTCGAGGAAGTTGACTTTAGTTGTTTGTCTATTGTGGGACCCAAAATATCTGGTTGAGAACCAGAGGATAAGTGACAAGTGTCACTCATCCTGTGACCCTCATCTTTTATCACACCACATCTCTCTCTTAAATTGCAAACACACCTACATGGTCATACCCCGCACCCCTCATCCTTATGCTACCATCTACATCTCCTTTGCTCACGTTGTGAGGAGTCATAGTGAGGCTGAGGGACTGAAAGAGACGGTGGAGGACGGATGAGCCATGGTGGCTGCCTAGAAGTCGAGAGACAGGTAAAAACCCGAGAACCCATTGCGGTTGAATTTTGGATTTTGGTCTTCTGACGTTGTATGTCAGGACTCGTCCCAAATCCCTGGGGATTAGCGTGGGACGTGCCTGCTCCCGTCTGACTCAAAGTGTCAGACCAGGGATATTTTCGTCCTTTGCCCAGCCAGGGCTATCACAGGGCGCCAGGATCCGAAGGAGGAATGTGATGTCTCGTCTCTGCTACAGCCCTCATCCACGATCAACCTGAAAGGCATTCAAAATACAAAAGTTGTGAGTGGACAAAACCAACGTTTTATAAAAACATTTCATAAAAGACCTTTATGCCCTTCATTAAAAACATATGCATGCATTCAAAAACCATTTCTAGGGTTCATGCCCGGTCCCCATAAACCGTCATGAACCATAAAACCATTTGGGCCTTGGCCCGAAATCCGTAAATCAATACATGGGACCTCAGCCCAAACCAAAACACGTGGGAACTCGTCCCAAATCCATCTCATATGGGTCTCATTCCAAAACCAATACGCGTGGGTCTCAGCCCAACGCCGTCTCAGTGAAACTCGTACACATATACGTATATACATATATAACCCATCCTAGGCACTTCTTGAGAAGATGCCAACTCGGGGCACACAGCCCCTAGGGAACACATCCCCGATATATGTCACGAATTCTCTATATATATATGTCAGGACCCACCCCGGTTTCACCCCGAAACCCGAGGTAAATCCCGCTCCCGTCTGACTCCCCGACACAACACCCAAGTAAAACTCATTCAAACCTAGTCAGACGCAGGAGTAATTACAAAATATCCCAAAGTTATCGTTTACAGAGCATAGCACTAAATTACAAGGAAAATAAAAACTGATAAGGTACACGCATACAGAAGCCTTTAAACTCTTCTAGGATCCCTCACATCACTTCTATGCCTCGGACACTGCCTCGACGTCAAGACCCCGCGCTCGCTCCACAACCTGGAGGGCAAGTTAAAACAAAAGTGTGAGTGGACCAGAAAGTACAAAAAGTTCAAAACCACTTTATAGGAAAACCGAGTTTAACCCTCCGTTTTGAAACCACATGCATAACCAACAGTTATGAACACAGTTATAAAATAATCATTATAAAACATTATAAGAAACGGAAACACTATAAAATATCATAAAAAAACCATAGCATGAGTATCAGAAATCGTATCAAATCCTCATTTCCCGATCGAACCTGCTGGACCTATCCGAGTCTTTAAACTCCCGAGTCTTTAAACTCAATCCAGGCCTTAATCATATCCGAGTCTTTAAACTCCCGAGTCTTTAAACTCAAGGCCTACGGGGGAAATCAATATATCCGAGTCTTTAAACTCCCGAGTCTTTAAACTCAATCCGGGTCTTTAAACCCAATCCGGCCGGTCCCCCGTCACATATATCCGGGTCTTTAAACCCAATATCCAGATCCAGCAAATCCAATCCCAAAACCATTTGAAAACCATTTACCAAATCCTCATCCAAACCCGAATCCGAAATCACTGATCCGAAGCCCTTCCGGCATCCAGAACCGTCATTCTGAACCCAAATCCGGAGTCCACTTTCCACTCTTAAATTCTAAAATCGAAAACCTTGATCATCGAAATCATGCTCCAAGATCCCTTTATAATCATTGTAATCATTTATCCTTTGAAAGCCCGAAAACCGTATCTTTATTTTCCAAAACCGCCTTTTCTCGTAAAACGTGCAAACACATAAAATCATCACTTCATATTCAATAAAAATAGATTCATAAGTAAAACCATGAAATACGTATATAAAAACAGTTATGCATGATCGAGTTTAAGGAAAGGGTCCACTCACAGTACTGAGCCCTACTCGCGTCCCGAACGTCCAGCCCGTTCCTCGGCTTCCTCGGGAAATCCCGATCCTGTCAATCATCGTTAAATTACGTCACTAACACGTCTACGAAGGTTCACCTACATTCCCACAAAAATCCCCGAATCCTAACCGTAAGAACCCGGGACCCTAAACCTTCACCCTCGCGGAACTAACCTCAAACGACGTCCGATTGACTCGAAACCAACTCCATTGCACTCACCACAACTCCTAGACCAAAACCCATGTTGACCGTTTCTCCCAGAACCGCCGCACGCGCCTCCACGCGCCGCCCAAAGTGGCTGCGCGTGGCCCTCACGCGCCAGCTACAGTGCACCTTCAACCTCACGTCGACCCGGTTCAACACAGTAGGCTGCAGCTTGAACCGGCGTCAACGGTTCTCCACCGTGCCTGCACCAAAACACCTCCTTCCTTCTCCTATAGCTTCGTCCAACCTTACTCTAAGCATCCCCATCCTCCAATCACCTCGACACACCCCCTACACCGTCGACTCAGACTCGAAACCAGACGGCCCAATTCCTCTGTTTTCCTCTCCGGCCGCCCAGGTAACCTCCCTTCACGGTGGCAACACCAGACGGTTCCTAGGACCTCAAGGAACCTAACCCGACTCTCCTAGACCTTCGACTCAGTCTCTAGGATCACGACTCTTGGTTTGAACCAAAACGGGAAAACAGGGCACACAGAGTCCCTCCGTCGTGCCAACCTCCACCGTGCACCTCCCGTCACGGCAGCTCAACCAAATGACGCCCGTTTGAACTTTTTGTACTTTCTGGTCCACTCACACTTTTGTTTTAACTTGCCCTCCAGGTTGTGGAGCGAGCGCGGGGTCTTGACGTCGAGGCAGTGTCCGAGGCATAGAAGTGACGTGAGGGATCCTAGAAGAGTTTAAAGGCTTCTGTATGCGTGTACCTTATCAGTTTTTATTTTCCTTGTAATTTAGTGCTATGCTCTGTAAATGATAACTTTGGGATATTTTGTAATTACTCCTGCGTCTGACTAGGTTTGAATGAGTTTTCCTTGGGTGTTGTGTCGGGGAGTCAGACGGGAGCGGGATTTACCTCGGGTTTCGGGGTGAAACCGGGGTGGGTCCTGACAATTGGTATCAGAGCATAGGTTTGTGGGGTTTGTGGGGTTTGTTGGTTTGTGAGGTTGTGTTCCAGTTGTTTAACTACTTCTATGCCCCTTTCAGCGTGCGGTTGACGATGCCTCCGAGACGTAGACCCTCTCCACAACCTGAAGAAGTAGCAAGAGAGACGGAGAGTGCCACGATAGAGCGAGCCCAGCGGCTTGGGGCTACTACTTTCAGTGGCGGGGCTGATCCTGAGGAAGCCCAGAGGTGGATTACCAGACTTGAGCGGATTTTTGCGGTGGTGCATTGTCCGCCGGAGGAGCGAGTGTTGTTGGCTACGTTTTTGTTGGATGGTGCGGCGTACGAGTGGTGGTATACCCTCGAGTTGTCCGGTTGGGATGCCCGTAGATGGTGCACCTAACCACTGATTAACTTCACTAATCACACTTTAATCACTCTACTAATCCCGGCTCTCGGAACGGGTTGTTACAATATAAGTATGCATACTACTCGGGTTCTCACTCCAAGTCTTCTCCTAGGAATTCTCCATCTGGGAGTCTCTATCTTCGGACCTAGTCCGATCATCTCTCGGGAATCTGGTCCGGGATGCCAATCCTACTAACTATCGTACCGGCATCCCAACAATCAGGTTGAGCACGGACTACAGCCCCTTGAGATATCACATCCTCGACTTGCGTACATACTCCAAAAGCTGCACGGTTGCTCGAATAGAGACAACCCCGCTCTGATACCACGTTGACAGGACCCATCCCAATCCCCACGGACTGCAGCCCCTTGAAAAGTCAACGTTTTGCCACCACCAGGGGCAAAACAGTCATTTCGCATCGTTCGTCCGATTTCGCTCTACAAATAACGGATTAGCCTCACTAATCGTGATTAGTCACTAATCTAATCATGGAATTTGGGACGGGTCGTTACAACCTTCCCTAAACTTGTCTCAGACGTCGAGCCTGGGGCTCCGTAATTCCTGAGACTAGGATCGTTCCTCAGACGTCGAGTCTGGGGCTCCGTCATTCTTGAGTCGGTCCACACTCGGATGTCGAGTCTGGGACTCCGTCTTTCCCGAGTGATATTAGCCTACCGGTAGTTGCACCTTGATATGATGATTTAGCAACAGACATCGAGGTTGATTTGATAAATTGGTGCGTGCAGTGTGACTGATATGGCTACGTGTTGGTATGTTACATTTTGTTGGTACATGAAATAAGTTTTAAATGGATAGGCTTTTAGTAAGACTACATATTTAGAAGTTCCTAGTTCTCTAGTTATTGCACATATTTTGAGATTCATGTTTTATTCGTAAATTCAATGCATGCATAACTTTATTAAACAGAAGGTTTAATGAATGATTTCGGAAAAGAATTTTTCCAAACCTTTGTTTTTGTCCACTCACACTTTTTATTGGTTTTGGTACCCTCTAGGTTGATCGCTGACGCGGGTGTGTGAAGGCTGGGGCATCACATAGATTTGTGTAATATGGATGTCTTGTTTAGAATGTAGCTCTATCCCTTGTCTGACACGTGGTAAATATACATACTTAAATCTCGAGGGTACTTTAGTGTTTTTGCATGACGTGTCATACGGGAGCAGGTCCTCCCACACTAATCGAGAGGGATTACGAGGAGGGTCCTGTCAACTTGGTATCAGAGCACTAGGTTGCTCTTCATGGGATTGCACACTGGGTGTGCATGATAGTTTCATTTCGGTCGTGATGCCTCCATGACGACAGCCCAGTCATCAGCCTGGCCGCGAGGTTAAGGATAGGAAAGCGATAAAAGTTAAATGAGAAAGGACCTTGTATTGGTTCTATTAGGCACTAGATGCTGTGTTTTAGCGAGGTTGGACTCTGAGGAGGGCCAGTTTTGTGTGGGCCCAGCGGCTTGGAGCCGTGGACTTACTAGTTGATTTGATCCCAATATGGTGATTATTCAAGTGTTGTGACCGATGGTCGGTCAGGATGGAGGTATTGACAAGATCCATCCCAATCCCTCCGGGATTAGTACGGGATGACCCTACTCCTGTCTGACACGAAGTGTCAGACAAGGGATATTTCCGACCTTTGCCCTCCCGGGCTATCAGAGTACGCCAGGATCCGGAGGAGGTATGTGATATCTCGGTCTCTGCTACAGTTCACATCCGATGTCAACCTGAAGGGCAGTCAAAACATTAAAAGTTGTGAGTGGACAAAACACGAGTTTATAAAAACATTTTAACGAGAAGACATTTGTACCCTTCACTAAAAAGTATGCATGCATTCGAAAACCATTTATCCAGAAAAACTATAATGAAATCAAGTACAAAGGCCACTGCCCAACTCCATAAGGGACTCAGCCCAAATCATAAGAAACTAACCATACGGGCCACTGCCCAAAACCTGTGTAAACGCACATCATACATCATATCATATATAGCATACATCACATATACATATAATTCACACAACCAATCCTGTCACGGTTTCCAAAGCTACACGCGTGCTACTCAGGTCTCAATCCGAGTCTTCTCAAGGTCAAGATCAATGTCCGCAGACCACTGACCCTACCCGAGGTAATAGTAATCATAGCCTTCCTGAGAGTAAGGAACCCAACTGGGGGGTGACTCCACTCAGTCGGTGCTCCGTGACTACTCCGGGGTCCACCCAGTCCAACGACCCTCCCCGGAGGAGATAATAGAACAAGTAAAGGAAGGTATATGAATACATATATATACATAACATAAACATTCATTCCCGGTTCCCTTGAACCGTCATGATCCATAACATCCATAAAAAGGGTTCATGCCGGTTCCCATAAACCGTCATGAACCAGAATGACCTGACAAAGGTTCATGCCGGTTCCCATAAACCGTCATGAACCACAATGACCTTTCTAGAGTTCATGCCGGTTCCCATAACCGTCATGAACTTGGAAATCCACGTAGGGTCCCTGATTACATATATACACATAAACCGTAAACTGTAAGGTAATTGGGTCTCGTGCCCGAACATATGACTCAACTGGGCACCGTGCCCGATATCTAAGGGTCAGTCACGACTCCGATCATAGTGATGCGTGCAACCATCCATCCAGAACCGCCCTCAATCCTGGTATGTCGCCGTGAACGAATCAACCGACGCGACCACCACAAGATCATGGTACACTTATCACCGATCGCTATCCTGAACCGTCAGCACTCCGAAGTCGAGCCTCCCCAGGCTGCCCAAGCACGAATCGTGCATCGTGACCTCTCCAGAAGGAACACATCCCAATCCGGAGGCGAGCGTCGTATCGTCGATCATCGTGCACATAGCACCCGTCGCGACCACGATTTAGACCCGAAGGTCGTAAATAGCGTCATATGCCCGAGACCAAACCAAATGGGTCTCATACCCGAGTTTATCCTTTTAGAAATCCAAAACCATTTCATTTAAACTAATAAAGAAATACAGACCCGTATAAGCACCGTATAAGGCCGAAACCTCGAAATACGTGCTTATACGTAACCACATACAAATGCACCCATGGCATCATCAAACATGTAATAAAACATATAATAAACATTTATGCATGCACCAATTTAGAAAACAAGGTCCACTCACAGACCGTCCGAGCTGCCGCCTCGATTTGCGTGCCATACGGCTCCCCGAGCCGATCACCATTACCGGGACTCCCAAACCTGTCCAAATTTTAATAGAAGGTTAATAACTACTTAATTAACCTCCCATCAAAACCCCGTAATTTTCTCGAACTTTTAACTATTTTTAAGCCGGCCCTAAACCTTCCGATGCCCCGAAACATATCGAAACGGTGTCCGATTGACACGAAACCAGTCCCAAAATGTTCGTTACATCGAATAGAAGATTTCCCGTGCAGAATACTTTCCCAAATTATGGCCCACGAGTCCTCACGAGCCCCTAGAAAGTCGAAAATACTGTTCATCACCATCAACCTCAGGAAAATCGGTTTTTTTTCCTGGTTTTCCGGTCCGGTCACTGTGCTGAACCGGCGGAACCGGTTCAGCGTCCCTCCATCCTCATTTTTGGTCCGTTTGCTCCCATTTTAATTCCTAAATTCCTATTTCTTCATTTCCTAGCTAGCCCAATCATCAAAACGACCTAAAAACCGCATAAACCCATGGTTTAATTTTGAACCAAACGGTTCAATATTTCCAAAACTCACCCACGGCTGCCCAGCCGTCCAACCACCATAGAAACCTTCCTAAAACTATCCTAGCAACCTATTTGACTCATTAAAATCATCCAAATCGACCCATAACAATTAAAACTGAAAATGGATTAAAATCGGTTAAACCGATACCTGCACGGGTTTTGGGCCTCCGCCGTGCACGGCAGCGCCATCCTGGCCGGCCACCACGTCCTCAGCATCCTTCTCATCTCTGGTCTCTCACTGATGATCATAGGGTAAGGGTTTGGGTTGGTTTGAATGGTTGGGTGAGATCGGGAAAATGTTTTGGGAATGAAGGAAAATAGATCGATGAAGATGATATGCATGAAGGCATAAGGATATCCTGTGGATGGGTGACACTTGTCACTCATCCATTGGGCAGAAGCTAAATGTCTGGGGCCCACTAAGTCCAAAAGTGAACTCGCCTCGTAATTCGTGCAATAGTGCACTCGAACTTCCGTAAACCGTAATTTCGCCGTCGAAAGTTCGAATTCGACATGCTGCCTGTCTATGGATTCGTATCGTCCTTATCTACGTAACGGTCTTCGGCCCTCGGCCATCGGACCTCTCGGTCAAAAAGTCAACATTTGACCCCTTTTTAACCAAAATTAACAAAATGCCCCTAAACTTCCGAACGTCATAACTTCCTCCTCGAACGTCGGAATTGAACGTGCCACCTGTCTATGAACTCGTGACGTCACGAACTACGTCACATTCATCGGTCAAAGTCCATTTGGCCGCCTGATCAAAAATTCAACGTTTTGCCACGACTAGGGGCAAAACGGTCATTTCGCATCGTTCATCCGATTTCCCCTAACTAATCACAGATTAACCTCAATAATCGTGATTAGTCACTAATCTTATCATGGATTTCGGGACGGGTCGTTACAGGTATTGCTGGGAGTATTAGTGGTTGTTGATGACCCTAGAGTATGACCGGTTGAACAAAATATCTAGGGACGTTTACTGGTAGATCGGATCTCAAAGACCGATCAGTGGATCTCACGCTTGAACGGAGTGTACGGGCAATGGGTTACCCTCACGAGGGTATGGTACTGATATGAGTGTGCTTCTCAAATGGTTATGCATATGGTTGGTGTTAGACATTGCTATTTGCATATTTGGATGTGACTACCGAGACTTAGGCGGCGCTCAAGAAATATTTCAGACATCATATTCGCCCTTAATTTTATCATGAAGCCTAGGAGGTAGAGTTCCTGTATTCGATGCAGAGGTATCTGGCTAGTTGCTCGGTATGAGCAGAGATTTCTAGATTTGGCTCGGCTCGTATTGGGTGCGACGACGATTAAGGTAATGAGGCTTCGTTAGATTGCGTCGGGCCTTTGGAGTAAGACTCGAGCAATGGTGCAAGCTGCAGAACTTTCCATATTCCGGACTCTAGTAAATGTGCCATCTCTTAGGGAGATGAGTTTGACGGAATCCCAACAGCGATTGGATGTTTCCGACTAACACCGAGGGCGTCTAGCGTATGCATTTGCCAGGGAGCTTTGAAGTGGGACACTTCTGGCTCTGAGTCTTCGATTGGCAATCGTGTGATTGCAGTGGTAGATGAGAGGGCTGCTTAAGATATCCGTATTTTTCTAGTCCAGTGGACTACACCTGAAGTAGAGATATGTGTTTCATCTTGCCTTGGCATAAATGCACGAGTATTGACGGATTACGAATCCACACACTTTTATTTCCAGAAGATGTACACTCTTGTTGACTCGAAGTTGATTCCACTGGGTTGGGACACGAGTATCAGTACTCTGACTTGGACATGATTTGAGACCATTTGATTTGGGTGGAAGGTTTTGACAGTAAGGAGGATTGGATTTCGTTAGATACTTATATGACTTGGACGTGATCATAGCAATCAATTTGTGGACTACCATCATGCCTCGGTTAAGTGTTTTGAGAAACCATAGTCTTTGGTAGTCCTGGCTTGCCATTTTTTTGGCTTTTGGTGGGAACTAGAGGATACTTCTTCCAGGAATTAGTTCGGCTTTGGAAGCTAGGAAGTTACTACAGAATAGCTATTAAGGATATTGGACTTGTGTTAAGATGTCCCTGGATGGCTCAGTGATCTTGGGGAAGATATCGATTATGCGGGTATTTTCAGATGCGATTCTAGAGGATTTACATGGGTGCAACCTCAGGATGATGTTCCGGGTACTCAATCCATTTCGCAACCACCACGTCAGATGGTACCGATAGAGTCGAGAGAATTGATGGTTCAGCTGCAGGATTTAGCGGATTTTGGGTTCGTTTGACTTATGATGTACCCTTGGGGAACCTAGTGTCGTTAGTGTGAAGGTGGATTACACCCTGAGATTTTGGAATTGGCTATTGGCAACCGATCAGGGCGACAATGTGAACAATAATCATTATCGTGGAAGTTCTACTTAGTGATCTTTCTTCATTGCTCTTCACTTCTAGGTTTCATGAATGTAGAGTTTGGATTGTGACATTACGCCTCAGTGACATTGATGGACTTGATGCACCGAGTCTTCGAGATTGTTGTGGAAAATATCTTGATGTGTTCAAGGAGTGTGAGGGCATGTGTGGAATACCGAAACCTAGTAATGATTGCCCTTAGGGGAAGTAGTGGTATGCCCAGTTGAATAAGTATCAGTTTTGTTGGACCAGTGATGGTTTCCTAGTCATGATTTTATTATTGAGATGATTTGTGTGAGCAGGGTTCTCAGGAATTGAGAAACGATTGACTACTGCTCTGGCTTGACTATTGGACGATAGTGAAGGTTTTGGAAATGACGGTGATGCATCAATACACGGGTTTAGCTTGTGCACTTGTGTTACACGTGAAGGGTTTTGCTTATGGAGCTAGGCAGTTGAGATGTCTTGAGATGACCTAGTTTACCCATGTTTGGGAGCTTGCCGTAGTGGCACATTTACAGAAGAGTTTGACTCATTATCTTCTGAGGAGCTGTACAGGATACTTTATAGATCACCCGAGCCTTGTGTGTTGGTACTCCGAGGGAGTCGAACTCGAGGCAAAGGAGATAGATAGAGCTGATTGACTGACGATAACGATACATTTATGTTTCAAAGAAAGGTGAGTATAGTCGTTAATGCCTTGAGTACGATGTTTGCAAGCTCGTTATCTCTCATGCCTATGGTTCATCTACCTTATTCTTGAAGCTCCAGATAGAGGGATTGTGCTGGGGGTAGATGAATGTGGAGTGTTATTGAGCAGTGTTTCTATAAGACGTATATTATTGGATTAGATGTTTACAGCATAGCTTCAGGATCCGACCCTTCGCATCATCATGATGGGGGTCGAGGAAGTAACCGACGAGACTTTTCACTCAGGATTGGTACGTATTGGTAGACATAAGTCGGTTGACCTTTGGGGTTAACCAAAATAGTGGAATGGTTAGTGAACTGGACGGTTCATCTTGAGAGTTCTCGGGAAGTATGTGTTGGACATGTCTTAAGTGTTGGTCGAGTGACCAGGAGAACACGGAAAAGATTTTGAGTTCCGTATACGATTTTTCATGATTTGGGATTAGACGGACATGGTCTAGTGTCGGGCCATGATTGGCATGGTAGCCATATGATAATCAGATTGGATTTGAGGTTGACTGTGCATTGAGATATTTGGACCAGGCATCGAATAGTGTGCTGTAACGACCCGTCCCGAATCCCGGGATTAGATTAGTGACTAATCTTGATTAGTGAGGTTGATCGGCGGTTAGTAGGGCGAAATCGGACAAAATGTGCAAAATGAGCGTTTTGCCCTTGGTCATGGGCAAAATGTTGACTTTTTGATCGGGCGGTCAAATGGATTTTGACCGATGACCGTGACGTAGTTCGGGACGTCACGAGTTCATAGACAGGTGGCACGTCCGATTCCGACATTCGAGGAGAAAGTTATGATGTTCGGAAGTCGAGGGGCATTTTGGTAATTTGGCATATTAGGGGCCAAATGTTGACTTTTTGACCGGGAGGTCCGATGGGCGAGGGCCAAGGACTGTTACGTAGGTCTCGTCGATACGAATCCAATGACAGGCGGCATGCCGAAATCGGAGATTCGACGACGAAGTTATGGTCAAGGAAACGAATTAACGAACCGAGGCTCCGATTAAAATAATAATAAAATAATGAATAGTGACCGTTGACTGCGCACACCTGGATGAGTGACAAGTGTCACCCATCCCCTAATCTAAGCCTTAAAACCTGATCCATGTTTTCCTCTAAACACTATCATTACAACATCATCATTATGTCTAATATTTGTTAATTAATTGTTAAATCCATTAATCCCCTTTGTTCTTCAAACCGTGCACAAATTGGGGGAAACTAAATTGAGAGAATTGAGCTCTCTTCCACTGCCGGTTTTGAGTGAGAATTGTGAGATTAGTGAGAGTGAATTAAACTGGGGAAACACTAGGAACGATTGAAGGCTGGGAGCTGAGAATTCGAAAATTTGGATTTTGGGGGGGAAGATCGAATTTTAAACTAGGGGCCGTGGGGATCAAATTGGAGCTCACATTCAGCTTCCTGGGATCCCTACGATCAGTTTCGTCGAAGGAACGAAGGAAATTGGCCATCAATTGGCTCTGAACGGACCCGGTGACAGTAAGGAAATTTCGAAGTCGAGTCGTGATCTTTGAGTGATCAAACGGTGTAATTGATGTGGGGAAACTACTTCTCAGGATCCCACGATGCTTCTGAGTGAATCAATTGGAAGAAACTGGTTGAGATTGACGGAATTCCATGATTGCACAGTGACGGGTGTTCTTCATTGTTCATCATGGAATCGATGCATTGTAGGTAAGGAATTGTGTAATCAACATTATAGAACTTAAATTGAACTAAGAACGAATCTAACTGAATGCTCAATTGATGAAATCAGTGTCGAATTGATAGGATTGGAACCGGGTCGTCTCGCGGGCTAATTGGACCCGTTTACCAGAGAAACGGGTTAGAACGATACACTGTACCAAGCGCGTGGGTTTCACGCGCAGCCACTCACGGCGGCGCATGACGGCGCGTGAGCACGAATCTCGAGGTGAGGTCAACATGACTTCTGTCCTATTTAATGTAACGAACATTTTGGAATTGGTTTTGTGTCGATCGGACACCGTCTCGATATTGTTCGGGATGTCCGAAGGTTTTAAATTAAGTTTAAAAATAGTTAAAAATTTGGGAATATTATGGGACTTTGATAGGATGTTAATGTGGAGGTTAGTAACCCTCTAATGTAATTTGGACAGGATTGGGAGTCCCGGTGATAGTGGTGTGGCCCGGGAAGGCCTATGGCACGCGTATCGAGGCATACCGTTAAAACGGTCTGTGAGTGGACTTTGGTTTTATAAATTCTATGCATGCTTAAAAGTTTTATATGGATTATGATTGTGATTGTATGATGTTGATTTGATTGTTGGTAAATTGTACGGTTTCACGTATTTCGAGGCGATTTACATGCTTGCACGTAAATCGAGGTTTTTCCAGTTTTGCACGGATTTTCCATGTTTATGGTCTTGGATATAATATGATGAAATGGTTTTGAAATTGGAAAGATGAACTCGGGCTTGAGGCCCAATTATTTTGGAAACCTCGGACTTGGAGTCCATTTGGGTTAATGAAATCGGGCCGGTGGCCCAGTTGTTTATGAAATCGGGCCAGGGCCCCAGTTGTTTATGAAATCAGGCTGAGACCCATTTGAGTGATATTATCGGGCCAAGGGCCCAGTTGGTTTATATAGTCGGGCCGTGGGCCCAGTGGTTTATAAATCGGGCATGAGGCCCAGTTGGATTATAATGGTAATTTCGGGTCAGGGACCCTATGTTTAATAATTGTGATTTCGGGTCAGGGACCCTAAATCGAATTATGTTGTTTTATGGAAATTTCGGGCAGGGCCCATTGTAATGATGTGATAAAAGGAATAAATAAAACTGTTTTCCATATACCATCTTGATACAAGGATATATGATGGTCTCCTCCAGGTGTCTGGGACACTGGGGAAGTCACGGTGCATTGCCTGCGAGGGGTCATTATACGAAGCAGCCAGACCGTATGATGACGCAGGAGCATGATTGCTATGATTGACGTCAGGGACGTCAGACATCTATGATGTCAGAGATATGGACCCGGAGAGACCCCGGGCAGCACGCGTAGCTTATTATACCGTGAGATATGACGTCTGGGACGTCTAGCGTCTGGGACGCTAAGCATCTGGGATGCAGGAGATGGTAATGGTAAAATATGAATTAATGAATCTATCAAATGGCTTTCGGTTGGATTTGTGGTTATCTGATTTAAATGGATTTATGTTTATGGTTTTGGGCTAAGGCCCTAATGGCTCGGTTGAGCAAACGTTTTGGTTACTGGTTTTCGTGGCATGCATACGTTTTTATTGGAGGGCATAAATGTCTTATAAATGTATTTGATGAACTTATTGATTTTTGTCCACTCACAGCTTTTGGTTTTAATGCCCTTCAGGTTGATTACGGATGCGATTGCAGTAGAGACTGGGACATTGCACACCTCCTCCATCGATCCTTGCGCACTCTGGATGTCCCGTTTGGGCAGTGACTCTTGGTTATCCCTTGTCTAACACCCCTTGTTGGACGAGAGCAGGGCACATTCCATGGTAATCCCGGGGGGATTGGGATGGGTCCTGTCAACTTGGTATCAGAGCAGGGTTGCTCTTTTGTGCGCGCAGGTCGAGGGTGTGATGTCTCCTTGGGCTGCAGTTCGTTATCAACCTGATAGATAGTTTTGGGATTTAATCGCGAATAGAGTATGTTTGGCCCGAAACGTCGTGCGTTAATGTGATTCGACCCAAGTGGGGTTGATTGTGATGAACTGGTAATATGGGACCGTCGGTTCAGTCATGTAATATTTGATTGTTGTGCTGCTAGGTGCAGCTAGGTTCGAGGAACCTCATGTGAGTAATGGTCTAAAATGTGAATCCTAGTGGTGGTTGCTAGTGTGAGGGATGTTGGTACATCGGAGTTGGCCGATGACCTTAGTGGTGGAACCCACGTTGATGGGATGGTAGGATTGAATTTGACGTCTAAACGATGTCTAGACCGCGGGGTCGGTCAGGTTGTGGATTTTATATTACGGAGAGCTGTTGGGTTCAGTGGAACCATAGGGTGTGATTGTGGACCCTAGTATATGATTGATTAAAAAGGTAAACCTTAATTGTGACTAGTGGATGAGAACTTGTGCTGCAAAGAGCGGCTGAGGTCATGGATGACCATGTGGATGACTCTAGTGAGTCTAGTCAGAACTATGGGATCCGATCTACGGATACGGTTCTGAGATAAATTATGGAATCCCGTGTTGGATCGGGTATTAGTGTGAGGTATGGATGCGGATCTCGATAGCAATGACAGTTAGTCAGTAGTCATATGGAGATGACTAGCTATCGAGGGTAACTAGTGTGGTTACAATACTTGGGGACGTTCAGGGAACGTTCATTATCCTGATGTGGGTTGTCAGAATAGTGGTACCCATAGTCGTGAGGTACGGGATCGTCGTTCGGTATGAACGGAGATCCAGGGTTGTCGTATTTGCACACAGTGTGCAAGTATGGATGTTTGTATGTTGGTACTTTTGTGCCGATGCTAGTATGGATGCCTGTGTACTGATACTAGTGTTGTTGATAGTGTGTTGGTGCTGGTACTAGCGCTGGTGCTAGTGTCGGTAATGGTGTTGACGATGAGCCACAAGTTGGGGTGTGACTCCGTCATGATGGACATATGTTCGGTCCTTGAGATTTGGTAGTGGTTGAGTGATGGACTGGATGGGATCCAGTTAAGATTGTGATGTGATGGGATAAGTCCCAATAGTGGTGAGGTAACCAGTGATGAGTGGATTAAAAAGGTATATTTGAGACTTGAGAAATCTTGGGATGACGACCCTTACGTCATGAGCATTAGTGGATTTGGGGAGTTGTTGGCAACTCCAAAATTTGTGTGATTTTATGTTTTTATTATCCCCAAAAAGTACATGGAAATGATTAGAACTGGAAAAGACAAGGAAAACCATTAGTGGTAAAGATGTGGGATTTTGTAATTGAGAACATTGAAAACTGAGTGTTGAACCTGTAAAGGTTGGGATTTGCGAACAAAACAATAACGGATTGATTGTGGACACGTGGTTGTCCAAGTGAGTTGAGGAGGTAGGAAGTCTAGTGGTTAGACTTGACATCTCGTTGGGAGCATGTCTGTTTCCAACATGGTTGGAACCTTAGTTTCGAGGAGAGTTATGACTGGGGAACGAGAGTGGTGCTTATTTCCGCATTGGTGATGGGTATTCTGGAGTCATTGGGGTTGACATCTTATTTTCTGCCCTGGCAGACATTGACTGTAGTTACTAGTACGTTGAGCGTGTATTGGTTGATGAGCCCATGTGTGTTGTGGGGGTCATCAGGGGGAGTGGCGTATTCAAATTAGGTAAACGGGATTTCTCAATTTCTGCTTGGTGGCAGACGATGTTGTGTTACATGGCGTGGTGAGTACAATGAGTTTTGTTGCATCCACGTAGGATGAGTATTGGTGTCATTGTGTTGGATCATCCTTGGTTTTTCCTAGGTGGAATGACAAGTATCGATACAAGGTAATCGGTGAGAATCCGCAGTCTCGACGTGTCTTGTCGTTGACTGATCAGTCTAGTTGTGGGAGTTGGTTGTCGATCGGTTTGACGACCTAGGATTGTGACGTTATAGTCAGGGACACAGTGTCTATCTGGGTCGTGATCTTGATGATCCAGATAGGGGGAGAGTATATCACTCTTATTTCGGTATGTGAGTCGTAAATATCGGGATTGAACTTCTTTTCGAAGTGGGGCCCGTACGGTATTCTACTCGGGTGAGTAGGTTTTCGATGTGGTCAGGTTTTGTCAACCATAGACGTGTGGAGATTGGATTGGCTTCCCTATGAAGTCAATCAAGTGTATTGAGCAGGTAACCGATAGGTTCGGTTTTGGTGTGTCTTGGTAAATGTGAACGAGATTTCGGGATTTGGAATCGAATTTCTGGGTGACGATTCAGGATTCGATTTTGGAACTTGAAAGTATATTTCTAGATTTGGGTACGGAATGATTATTCCAAATGCTAGCTTACGGAATAATGATTTCGGATTCGGATTTGGAAATGAATTAAAAATGTGATGTCTGGGTTTGGATCCGGAATTTCTTACGAAATTGCGGATTCGGATTCGGAATTAGAACTAGATGATGGGTGGAGTTTCGTTTTGTCTCATGCTGGATTGGGCAAACGTGCTCCATTATTGGAACGTGTTTGGCTATGACCTAGGTGGTTATAGTCTGGTCATTAGATAGATGTGTGTACTTCGTACATGGTTCGAGGTACAATACCTTGTAGACTTGTGATGTCTAGTTATGGTATACGGGTTATACCCGAGGTGTGTCGGTGAACATGTTGGTAGCCGGATTGGTTCCGATACCATTGGATTAGTCGAGGTCGAGAACCGGACATTGGATACTATGCAATGGGTCATGGTATTTCCGATGAGTCTAATTACACACAGGTCGTGTGAAATGTCGGTAAGTGTATTTGTGAGTCGAGTACGTTGGTGGCTTGAGTAGCCACGAGTAAATTGAGTGTCAGTTTTCGACTGACAACTGCCAAGTAGTGACAGATTGTCGGGATGTGTCAACGTAGATTGTTAAGTGAGGACCGTTGACTCCCAGTGGGAGTAAATTTCAAGGATAGATTGGTGAGTGGGAAAGGAACCGTAGAGTTGTTGCGTCAACGAAATGGTCGGTTTGACAAGTGGTGTCAATTCGAAACGAGTGGTTTCAGTCATTCGACGGGGTCGAATGTAGTCGTTGCGTTATGAGTACTAATGGTACGTAGAGTGCAGACTAGTTTTTGTTCTGATTAGTTGGTGTACCGGTGTACACGTGTTGCGTGGCCGATTCCACTTTCCACGGGGTGTTTGTGGAATCAGGGTAGTCGAGTTTCGAGAGCGAAACTAATAAGGAGTGAAGAACGTTTGAGTTTAGAGCGGTTGGAATTTCGGGGACGAAATTAATTAAGAAGGGAAGGTTGTAACGACCCGTCTCAAATTCCGGGATTAGATTAGTGACTAATCTTGATTAGTGAGGTTGATCGGTGGTTAGTAGGGCGAAATCGGACAAAATGTGCAAAATGACCGTTTTGCCCCTGGTCGTGGGTAAAATGTTGACTTTTTGATCGGGCGGTCAAACAGACTTTGACCGATGACCGTGACGTAGTTCGGGACGTCACGAGTTCATAGACAGGTGGCACGTCCGATTCCGACATTCGAGGAGAAAGTTATGATGTACGGAAGTCGAGGGGCATTTTGGTAATTTGGCATATTAGAGGCCAAATGTTGACTTTTTGACCGGGAGGTCCGATGGGCGAGGGCCAAGGACCGTTACGTAGGTCTCGTCGATACAAATCTAATGGTTCGGTTGAGCAAACGTTTTGGTTACTGGTTTTCGTGGCATGCATACGTTTTTATTGGAGGGCATAAATGTCATATAAATGTATTTGATGAACTTATTGATTTTTTTCCACTCACAGCTTTTGGTTTTAATGCCCTTCAGATTGATTACGGATGCGATTGCAGCAGAGACTGGGACATTGCACACCTCCTCCATCGATCCTTGCGCACTCTAGATGTCCCGTTTGGGCAGTGACTCTTGGTTATCCCTTGTCTAACACCCATTGTTGGACGAGAGCAGGGCACATTCCATGGTAATCCCGGGGGGATTGGGATGGGTCCTGTCATGTGCACTAAAGGAAAGAGGCTATAAAGGTTCAAACTACACTCTAGCAAAAGAACCCTAGTAAAACCGATTTATGATTATCCCAGCTAGTGCAAGTATTCGATGTGGTCAAACTACACTCTAGCTGAGTGAGATGTCGAATTTGGACTCGAGAGGAGTCAGGAGTACAGAGTTGGTCTCTTGGTGAGTCGAAGCACCGTAAGAAAACTCTGGTGCGAGTCATATATTGGTAGAGAACCCGGACGAAAATAGTGAAGCCAATGGGTTACCGGCTGGTCACGACGGTTCGTCGTGGGTGTTGTTGATAGTTGAGACTTTCGGGTGGAAAAGGACTTAGCATTTCTCAGTGGGAGCAAAAACGTCAGACTAGTTTATGAGTTACACCGGTGTGGTGGCAGGTGAGGTCAAGGAGTGTCGATGCCTCGAGCGAATCTTAGGAGTTGAGTTTTGAAGTTTCAGTGACAGTTTAGCCCCTTACTTATCGGGCACGTACATTAACGATGAGCCTAGAGTCGGCATTGACCATTGGCTTAGATTTGACATCAGGGGACGTTATGTTCTCGTGTGTACTGTGGATGGATTTTGGGACGTGGACCTGCACATGGAAGCCACGAGTTGGCGGTGGTATTGGCTTTCCATAGTTTTGGACTTAGCAGGGACGCAATTCTTTAAAGGGGTGGATTGTAACGACCTGACCCATAATCACGGAATTACCCAAAGATTAATGAGATTTAATCCAGGATTATCAGACGATTTGTGGTGAAATGACGATTTTGCCCCTAGAAGGAAAAATTTTGTCTTTTGACCCCGAAGGTCATTTGTACGTGGACCGAGGCCCATAACGTAGATTACGGGATGCCGATTATGTAAATATACGGCACGTCGGGAAGTTATTTTATGGGTTAAGAATTATTTTAATTGATTTTTACGGTCCACGTACTTCGAGGAAGTTGACATTTGGTTGTTTATTTGTTGTGGGACCCAAAATATCTGGTTGAGAACTAGAGGATGAGTGACAAGTGTCACTCATCCTGTGACCCACATCTTTTATCACACCACATCTCTCTTTCAAATTGCAAACACACCTACACGGCCACACCGCACCCCCTCATCATGCTACCATCTCCATCTCCTTTGCTCATGTTGTGAGGAGCCAGAGTGAGGGTGGTAACCAATGGAAGTGGGTGGTAACCCCGAAATGGTGGGCTTAATTTCGTTAATCTAATCAATTATAGACATCCAATAAAAATTTTAATATCTCTTGTCTAACAAAAGTTGTCAAACGAGAGCATGACCAGTTTTAGTTTTTCATGGGATTAGGGACTGGTCATGTCACTCTATAATGGCACCTTGGGAAAATGTTTCTCCCATGAGCTGATAGAGACACTTCGTAATGCCAGTCCAGTAAAAATCACAAGGTCTCTTGAGGATGGTCAACCGTGAAAAAAAGTTCATAAAAACCAAGAAAAACTTTTCTAAGATAAATCCGTAACCTAAAACCAAGTCAAAACATTTAAACCCGTGTCTGAGCCCAAAACACTATTTTCACAAAATCCATAAAAATCGATGTGCAGTAAACCATTTTGCATAAAAATAATCATTTAGAGTAATTTTTCAACATAAAAATGATTCACAAATAAAAATAGAATAACTAGATTATTTTTATGCATGCAAAATCTGTAAGAAAACATAGACTACTCACTATACATCCAACAACATACTCCGAGTTGTACTTACTAGTGGAATTCCCGGAACAACATTACCTTGTTTGCTCTGATACCAAATTGACAAGACCTGCCCCAGAAAAAGCCAAGAAAAATGTACCCGGTTCTTCTCCCATCCAGCACACTAATTGAGGTTCCAAAAGTACCTTAAGACTTTACTCCTAGCACAAAAATCCATCAGAGAAGGGATATAGCCAACAAAAATAGCTATATAGGGGTCACCACCCGCACTAACCCACTTACCCTAGAGGTAAGGTAACACTTAGTTTACTAACCCTAACCTTAATTGTAATCCATGGCAAGAACAAAATCTCAACAACTAGTAACTTCTTCAGCCAACATCCATGATTTTCCAATAACCCATTGGCTCTACTGCATCTGCCCGTGCGCTGAAACGATATTCGGACTCGCCCCAGAGCCTCAATTCGGTATGCCAACTAGCTTGGATACCCAATCTACTATTCCAGTTGACATGACCTATCCCAAATCCCCTAGATTATCGAGGGACGTGCCTGCTCCCGTCTGACACAAAGTGTCAGACAAGGGATAATTCCAACCTTAGCCCGTTCGGGGCTTCTAGAGTGCGCCAGGATCGGAGGAGGAGTGTGATATTTCGGTCCCTGCTACAGCCCGCATCCGCGATCAACCTGAAGGACATTAAAACCATTAAAAGTTGTGAGTGGACGCAACCAATAATTTAATAAAACATTTCACAAAGAAGACATTTATGCCCTTCACTAAAAAACATGCATACATTCGAAAACCAGTTAATCAAACCATTAGGGCCTTAGCCCAAAATCGTAAAACCAAGGTATGTGGGAACTCAGCCCAAAACTAATCATGTGGGAACTCAGCCCAAAACCAAATCCGTAGGAACTCAGCCCAAATCAAATCACGCGGGTCTCAGCCCAAATCCAATACATGTGGGAACTCAGCCCAAATCAAATACATGTGGGTCTCAGCCTAAAACGAATACATGTGGGTCTCAGCCCAAAACCAATCCTCGGCATCCCGGATGCCTGACATCCCAGATGTCACAATCCACACCGTCACGGCTCTAAGATACACGTGCTACCCGGGGTCTCAAATCCCAAGTCTTCCCAGGGTCCATACAGGTCATTGACCCGCAGATCAATGACCTTCCCTGGGGGGAGGTTTTAACCTCTGGCAATCCTGCTCCTGAGTCACTATACGGACCTATCGCTCCGTTCAATGACCCCTCGCAGGAAATGTCCCGTGACTACTCGAGGATACTACGAGACATCTGGAGGGGACAACCCACCACTCCAGGATACTACGAGACGTCTGGAGGGCAACCGTTCGTGAGGATGGTATATGGAAAACCATTTTGTAAATCATCTCGAAACCATTCAAAAGGACCTATGCCCTGGTTTTCCATAAAACCATCATAAATCCATAAATCTAATTTCCAAACTTACGGGTCTCAGCCCGAAATTCAATTTCATAAACCAACTGGGCCTCTAGCCCGATATCATAATCAATTGGGCCTCAAGCCCAATCATATAAGTCAATTGGGCCTCCAGCTCGATTTCTCATTAAATCAAATGGACTCCAAGTCCAAGGGATTCCAAGTCAAATAGGTCTCATGTCCGATTCCATATTTCTAAATCCAAAACCATTCCATAAAATCATCATAGAAATACTAGCACGTATAAGCACCGTATAAAATCGAAAACCTCGAAATACGTGCAAATACGGAAAACCACCAAGACATCACCACATATGCACTCAAGGCATCTCAAATCATGTATTTAAAATATGTAAAACAGTTATGCATGCATCACATTTTAGAAATCAAGGTCCACTCATAGACCGTCCAAGCTGCGCCTCGATACGCGCGCCATAAGCCTCTCCGGGCCAATCACTATCTTTGGGGTTCCCAGACCTGTCCAAATCATACTATAGGGTTACTAACTACTTTAATAACCTCTCATTAAAGCGCCCTAATTTTCTGGGATTTTTAACATTTTTTAAACTCGATCCTAAACCTTCGGACATCCCGAACTATATCGAAACGATGTACGATCAACTCGAAACTTGTCTTAATATATTCGTTACATCGAAAGGATGATTTCATACGTTGAAATTATCCCTAAAAAGTGTCCCACGTGCCCCCATGCACATCCCAAAGGCGCTGCGTGTGGAGCTCACGCGCTCAGGGACTGTTCATCTTCAACCTCCAGACGAACCGGTCCAAACTGGTTCTCTGGTTTTCGGTTTGACCGAACTGGCGAGGCCGGTTCTCTCCAATTTCTCAACCATTTTCATCCTAGTTCATTCCTAGGTTCGTCTCATCATTTCCTACCCATCCATGTCCTTAAAAACATGAAACACGGCCAAAGTTTTTACCTTTGAATCGAGGAACCTTCGCCTCGTTTTCCTCCTCTGTTTTCGACCTTCCCGACCACCTCCGGCCACGATCCTGATCCCCAGATGCTAGTACAACCATCAGGAATATCACCCAATTAATATAACTCACCCCCAACGTCCAAAACTGAAAATCCAAATTTGAATTAAAAAGGGGTTATGGTTTTACCTGGGTTCTGGGCTCCTCCGCTTTCCACGGAGATCCTGCCGCCTCCCATCGTCTCTCCCAGTCCTTCACTCACCCTCTGCCTCTCACTTTTTGGTCCAAAACAAGAAGATGGATGAAATGGGGAAGGGGGTTTCGGGTTGGTTTGAATGGACAAAGGAAAATGGAAGATGCATGTATGAAGAGCAAGGAGCAATGGAAGAGTGACACTTGTCATTCATCCATTGGGCCTGTTCAAAATATTTGGGGCCCACTAAATGACAAATGTCATCTTGTCTCGTAAAACGTGCAATAGTTCCTTGGAACTTCCTTGAACCATAACTTTCTCGTCGAATGTTCGATTTCGACGTGCTGCTTATCTACGGACTCGTATCGACCCGATCTACGCAATGGTCCTCGGCCCTCGTCCATCGGACCTCCCGGGTCAAAAGTCAATTTTTCACCCTCATTCAGGGGCAAAATCGTAATTTCGCCATGAACGTCCGATAATCCTCGGCTAATCCATAATTAAGTCTTAATTAATCCCTAAAATTAGGGACAGGTCGTTACACCGGCTTATCAAGAATTCTAATTTGATAACTTAACTCGTCTAGAGTTCTAAATGGATAACTTGACTTGTCTAGAGTCCTGAATGGATAACTCAACCCTCAAGACAACCGATTCTAGTGGTAGTTTATACTCATTCCAAAGTATTTGCTCACAACACATTACATCTGAGGACTAAACTCGAGATCTATCGCTAACGTACTAACTCCCAAGTATGAAATGTATCTAGGCTTTGGAGATAGCGCATGAGCTCGTCTAAGATTCTTATAATGTCCTAACATAAGAAAACAACCCAATATTCTCAAATAACAAAAACAAGCATTCAATTTACTACATCATCATCACATCATTCCATACATTGCAACAATAAATATATGTGTATGGCATGAAATCAAATCACCTCATTTCAAGGAGTTAACCAAGTGCACAGTTACACGTACTTCTAGCTTAACCCTGAAAATCACCACGAGCACCAACTTGGTTCATGAGACTCACCAGCTTCCATCATCAAAGTATCTCACCATTAAGAAATTAACATTAATACATGACAAAGTAATCATATACAAACAAGGCAATCCCTCTTGAAAACCCAAGTTCCTTATCCTCAAATTTACACAACTTTGAACATCCGGAACTAACACTAAATGAACTCTGATGGACCCCAAACGCCTACCATAGTATTCATAATGTCAAAACCTTCAAAACCCAACTCACCGGAGGCTAGGAAAGGCCTCATGCGCCTCACGCGCCACTGTCTCCCTTGCCCATCTTGGCCGCGACTGGGGTCACGCGCCCCTAACTTCGTGCCGACGCTAGCTTCACTAGCACTAGTCGGAATCGGCCATTGTTGGCTGAAACCTAAGCTCTGGAAACTCCTCTCATTATTATATTTATCATAATACACAATATCAATTATATACTAATATCTAAAATACATAACCGTTTGTATATTCCTTAAGTCGTCAACTTTACATTTGAACAATATAAGTCATAATCCTATATTAATTATGGTAGCATCTCTTACATAAATAATAACTATACATGTAAGGCCTTAGCTAAACACCTTTTCCATGTTCCATAAATCCTTTACTCATCATAAGCTATCACTAATATCAACCTTGGCCTTTGGCTTAATCCATTTATCATGATCTCTCTCAATTACTTATCATCAAATTGCCAAAATATATAAACCTTCAATTAGTCACGTAAATAATACTCATAATCAACCCTTATTCTTCTCTCTTTTATAAATCCACCTTGCCTCATAAACAACGACAATTTATTAATTTTCAAGTAACAACAGTCATTAAGTTCTGAGGTAGTCATATTTAATCATTATTAAACATGATATTTAGACTATTCCCTTGAAAGCATAACAACAATATTTATGTATGCAAAAATGCATAACTTAAGGAAAGGTAAGTTTATTCATACACATGTTTTGCGAAATCAAACGTATCTTCCATAAAGTTCTATTAATCCAATCTCAATCTTATCAGTTTAAAATCATTAAATATCCAGATTAATCTCATGCTTAAATTCCCAATTTTTCCACCTTAATTCCATGTTTAAAATATAAGCATATTGTTTCGAACGTTCAAAATTGTACTCAAACGGCATCCGATTAACTCAACAATTGCACCAAAATATTCAAGAGAACGAAACTAAAAAACTAATGTTGATCCTCACTGGAGGGTCCGCTGCACGCGCTTTCATGCACCAGTGGGAGATCTTTGCGCGTGGCCTTCACGCACGGGACCGGTCACCAGCAACCTCCCGCCGGGTTGACTCGTGAGCCTACACGCATGACCTGACCTAGCTTCAAACTCATCGTTTCTTATCATTTTTATTCATTTTAACTGCGCATATTCATCTAAAAGATGTTATAAGGTGATCTAACGTTTCAAAACGTGACAGGACCCACCCCCAATCCTCCGAGATAAAGGGCTAAGTCCTATTCCAGTCTAACTTACACATGACACGAAGGCTAAATTGACGTCCAATCTCCATGTGACATGTAAGTCGGACAAGGGATTTTCCAACATGCCGTTCCAAACTTCCGGACTTCCCAGAGCGCGCAGCCTTTACTGTGGATCGCGTGTGTGATGTCTCCGTTTCTCTCTATCAACAGCCTGCAGCGCAACAACCTGAAGGGTATCAAAAACATGAAAAGACTGTGAGGGGAAAAAAAATAAATAATAAGTTTAGAAAACAGTCCAGAAGAAATTACATTTTTACCCTCCAAGCAAAAACCAATGCATGCATATAAAATCCATGTCATGAAACCATTTCACATCAAAAACCATCAATGAAAACCATTATTGAAAACCCGAATCAAATCCGTCATTCAAATCCAGGGACTCAGCCCAAACTCACAAATCAATCTCAAAGTACGGGAACTCAGCCCCAAAACTCATCAAATCCAAATTATCCGGGCCACTGCCCAAAACATCTGAAAACCAGTGAAAAACCAGTGAAAAACATCAATCATGCGAGTTGCTGGATCTCAAGTGCGCCCGAGTCTTTAAACTCAAAACCATGCGCATAATCAGGCCTTCCCGGGATATCAACGAGTCTTTAAACTCAAAACACAATCAACAGGCCTCGGGGGATATCATAATAACTGAATCTTTAAACTCAAAACATATCAATCCAGGGCCCTCCCCCGTCAATCAACCGAGTCTTTAAACTCAAAACCAGATCCAGCGGTTTTTCTTTTTCTTTTCCAGGTCTTTAAGCCCAAAACCATTTTTCAATCAAGTGAAAACTATAGAAAATCCATATTCGAATTTGCAATAATGATTTCGTAAGCCGGCATCTGGAACCATCATCCCGAACCCAAATCCAGACTTTCCGTTCAAGTTTCAAAACCAAATCCAAAACATCATTTCCGAAATCCAGTTCCAAAACTGAAATCTCGTTTATCGAAATCACATGAACATGGCTCCAAGCCCGAAATCACTTTCCAAAATCGATTATAAAACATATTTCAAACCCCAAAATTCAATCATCAAAATCATGCTCAAATCACAATAGAAAGCTAAAATCGTAAAACGTGCAAATATGTAATTATCTCGAAAATCGTGCAAAATCGTAAATCATCAAGATCATAATCAAAATCATAGAATCACGTATAGAAAACATATAATAACATATAAGTTAGAATGGAAAGTCCACTCACAGACCATTATAAAACTATCGCCGGCTTTCCCTAACCTGTCCAAATCCCATAATAAGGTCACTAACTACTTCACAATGCTTCTACTAAAGCCCCATAATTTTCCCGAATTTTTAACTATTTTTAAACGAGCCCTAAAACCTTCGGACATCCCGAAACATATCGAGACGATATCCGATCAACTCAAACAAGTCTTAAAATATTCGTTACATTGATTACATCATTTCACATGTTGGACACTTCCTCAAAATGTGTGCCACGTGCCCACACGCGCCGCCCAAAGGGGCTGCGCGTGGGCTTCACACGAGTCACTACTCATCGTCTCTGTCCTCAGGCGAACCGGGTTCGAACCGGTCCAGGCCAAGCTAGTTCAGACCCAAATCGGCGTGGGCGGTTCAACCCCATTCCTTCTTCGTTTTCAGTCCATTTTCAATTCTAATTAATCCTCTAGCTTTGTCTAAGTGTTTACAGTCACTTTAGCACCAAAACACAGAAAGTTAACCGTTATAATGTACCTCCTAAAGTCGATCGATAAACCGGCCGTTCCCTCCGTCGTGTTCATCGTATCCCGACCACCATTCTTTTTGGTTTTGATCCCAAACGTCTTCTGGAGTCCCTAGAAACACTTTTCAATCGTCACAACCTCTCAATAGCCATCAATTCTTCACTTGCCATAATCGATTTCAAACCAAGCTATTTCGAGAAAATGACCTTACCGTCCGCCATGAGCTCCACCATGGATACCACCACATTCCTCTCGACTTCCCCTCTCCTTTTGATGCACAAACCATGGTCAAAAGATGGAATGCAAGGAAAATGGAATTCATGGTCAAGCATGCCCTACCCTTTGTTTCTCACAGTTGGAAAACGACCGTCCACGGCGGCTGAACAGAGGGGCACCACCTTGTTCCTCCTCTTAAATTCCTCTGTTTTCCCACATCTCTCACAACAGGATCAAACCAAGGTTCACTCTGATTGTTTCCACTCCATCACACACTCCTGAGCTCTCTGTTTTTCTTTCTATTGGTCTTGATCGTGCATTCACAATTTAAAAACAAGGAAGACGGTGATGAGGCTTCTACAGCCATGCAGACCCAGCCAGGTGTCCAAAACCTGGTGGTCCCCTATCCAAAACAGCCAAGTGTCCTACTATCATTGGCACAGATCCCTAGGCCACCATAATGACCAAAATGCCATTTAATGCATAAATTACCATTTTGCCCCTTCTGTTTCTAGACCCATAACTCAGTCGTTCGAACTCCAATGACTGTGTGCCGCCTGTCGTTGTACTCAGGGGATCGAGACCTACCTAACGGTCCTCGTATTACGTGAAAAGTCCATGTCATATGAAAGTCAAACAAATTGCCCCTTTTTAACCAAATTAGCAAATTACCCTTGAACTTCCAAACGTCACAACTTCCTCCCCGGATGTCGGAATCAGACGTGCCACCTGTCTATGAACTCGTGACGTCCCGAACTACGTCACGGTCATCGGTCAAAGTCCAGTTGACCGCCCGAACAAAAAGTCAACATTTGTGCCCATTCGAGGGGTAAAACTGTCATTTGCACTGTCCGTCCGAAAGCACCCAACTAATCACCGATTAACTTTACTAATCTGTCATTAACCACTAATTTAATCCCAATTTCCGAGACGAGCTATTACAATCTACCCCCCTTAAAGAATTTCGTCCCCGAAATTCCGCATCTAGTACTTCTGTAAGTAACTGGGGGAAATTCAACTGGTCTCACACCTGGGTCTCCTACCCGGTGTTCAGCACCTACCAATCCAACTTATCTTGACTATTCCCAAACTGTCACCCCAACTCGGCCAAGCGAACCATCTATCAAGGTTCAGTCCAACTGGCGGATCATCCCTTCTCTATCGGGGTCAACCCATTTCCAATTTGTACCCGAGATACCTCTAACGTCTCGCCAGCAGTCAGTCACGGCTCAATCAACACTAAGTACGCCACAACACCCCTACTACCAATTTCAATACTTCCGACTCTGTCTCAAGTCGAGCGTACCGAGTACCAATATCCCAATACCTCTTGCGAGTTCGCCATCAACAAACACAAACCTCAAGTACACCCATTCACAAGACGGCTTCTACCGGTCTCGGTACTTCTATTCTTCAATATTCGTACCATGATCCGTACTACTTCCATCAGCAATCCGTGCCGACCTTACCGGGGTCACAACGTACTCGTCTATACCCCTAATTCAACTAATCATCTCACCCGTGGTTCTACTAACCACTAACACCGTCAACCTGTGGGAACACCATCCACGTCCCACACTACCTGCCTGCAACCGGACCCTATCACAGATCTGGTTAATCGTGCTTACACATCTCAATATAAGGGTCCCACCAGCCATTCATAGCTCTGAGCATCCAGCTCATGTCAGTAATCATCAACAGATCACTCTGGATCACCCGGATCCAGTCCACATGCTCTGTCAAAATTCATCATATCGGAGCTATGCCGATAATCAATCCTACCATAGCATACCTCGGCACTAAGTCGATTATCAACTCCCTACTAGAACATCACAATGCACGTCCAATCGCATCAGAACACATAGCAAGTATATGCATCAATCACAACCATCATGAATCACGGTGCATACCACAACACAACTCGTAGAGTACCTCCTCAAGTACTTCCAACGACATCCTATAGTAAAGCCATTAATCATTCACATCGGCATCAGCCGAGTTCTAATTAACCCAAAGTCCAACACTATAGTGTACCCGTCACCCTTACAGGGTATCTCCAGGGCACACAACATCCTCGTAACGATACTGATTACCACCTGACTACGAGTCAAACACGCTTCACTTTTGAAGCCCATCGGTCCAACCCAATACTAGGCCAACACATCAGGCCCAACACGTCTTTCGACGAACACCATCTCAAGTCTATTTCGAGTCTCTCGGTCTCCTGGGTTTCCCTGACCATTATGAACTCCACTTACATCTCACGTACGAATACCGGGCAGACCCAGTACCAAATCTTGCTATGCGTCCTGCACAACGCTAAGATGGTCAAGATATCCAGCCACTTTTACTCATACAAGATAGAGCAAGCCCCTCAGTTGAATGTCTAACCTCTGTCTTGCCTACGATCTTCCTGTTCCACAACAACTCAATCTAGATCCATAAGCGTTCCAATCCCAATCCACTCCTTGTCCCTACAACTCTTACCCTCAAACCATTACATCGAATTAAATCAATCCAAAATACCACACGTGTCCAATATCAAGGGGGGTCGCAAATCTAGACATCCCAACAACGAGTCTCCCAACTCAACTCTAGAGTATCCACCACACAACCTAATAACCAACTCGGAACCAACTACAGTATCTCATAGTCTCAATCTCAACATCTCCTAATTCCGAGATTCCAACCAGGTTGGAAGTATGTCCACCTTTTCCAACTATGGGACTTCATCCTCAAGTATACCACCTCCGGACTAACTATCCAGATGTCAACTCCTCTACGGGTCTTAGAAAAGTCCACACCTCCTACGGATCACAACCACGTGTCCGTAACCAAACCAAGTCACCGACCAACTCGCATGTCGGTTCTCAATGTTTATACACATCCCAAAGGGTATCAATCATCACTCTTTCTGATAATTGCATCCCAACCTTTCCGAGGTTCGACTTCCAGCACCTGCTAAAATACGAGTCACCAACTCTCGAAATCCTCAATCCTCAATCACTGACCTCCGACTCCCCAATTACCACCCTCGAAGTCGCCACTCACCAAGTGCCAACCCCGGCATCTGCCGACATCTACTTACACATCAGGGGGACTCCACTAAAACCAACATCACGAACGGTCAAACCTAACCATACAAACCTAGCCTGACCGTTCATCCCGCAACATGACCTACCAATGGTCATCACATATCCCCACTCAGTTAGTGGTTCCTGCCAAACACCGGCACCTCACGACTGGTCACAACCTCACGAGGTGCCCATCGTACCATTCCAGCATCCCGGCTTGTGGCACATCATCTCTTATCTCGGCTCACAGCATACCAGTCCAGAATCTCTATACAAACTGAGCCGAGACCCTCAATCTATGCTTGGAACGGGGGAACTAACCTTCCTCGTAATCCACAACTCTGAGCAACCAAATGCTCAACCAACGTCGTAATCTCACTGGACTCTTCCAGAGTCATCTACTAATCATCCACGACCTCGGCTGCACCTAGCAGCAACATCTCTAGTCCGGCCGTGAGTCGGCCCAACCACAACAACTATTAAACCATGAACCCCAAACTTACGGTTTCCAGGCCAGTCATTCCACAGGGTTCCTCAAATCCTTCTCCTCACTCGGGTTATTCAAACCCGCATCAACCACTTGCTCACAATAACCTTACTACTCGGGTCATCACACCCGACTAAGACCATCCCTTATCGTAACTTTACATACCAACATCAACCAGTATCCAATACTAGGAGAATTCCCTCAGATCCTCAAAGTTGTTTCCCACACCCCTGCCATTCGAGGCATTCGGCTACTCGTAGCTGCACCAAGCCAATCTCAATCAAATTGACCAAAAGGTTACCAATCTATACATCCGTCATCCGGCCTAACTCGGCTTAACCAACCACCATCAACAGGCCTCCTCGGCCACATGTATCACCAACTCAATAGGCTACTATCGGGCCCCGCAGGCTGACCAGTCTACTCGTAATCGTAGCTCACCTACTACCAACCAGGTTAATCACGCTGGCATATAGCCGGCCCTATGGTCCAACCATCGAGCATATCCAGCGCCAAACATGCAAACTATTCCTGCCTCAAGCCGACATACATCATATTTAACATCGCGTATCGAGCAACTATCATCATGACACTAACAATCGCCGCTAACTACCCACTAATGAGCGTACTGTCACTATCGCGTCCAGGCTGATGACATGCTGTTTCGCGTCGAGACATCACATCCACAGTAGCATCACAACACCAAGTCGACGAACCGATGACTCTGGGAACCAAACCTCGCGCAGAGCACACAAAACCTGCTCTGATACCAATTCGACAGGACCCACCCCCAATCCCCCGAGATTAAGGGCTAAGTCCTGCTCCCATCTAACTTACGCATGACACGAAGGCTAAATTGACGTCCAACCTCCATATGACATGTAAGTCGGACAAGGGATTTTCCAACGTACCGTTCCAAACTTCTGGACTTCCCAGAGCGCACAGCCTCTACTGTGGATCGCGTGTGTGATGTCTCTGTTTCTCTCTATCAACAGCCCGCATCGCAACAACCTGGAGGGTATAAAAAAACATGAAAAGACTGTGAGTGGACAAAAATAAATAATAAGTTTAGAAAACAGTTCAGAAGAAATTACATTTTTACCCTCCACGCAAAAACCAATGCATGCATATAAAATCCATGTCATGAAACCATTTCACATCAAAAACCATCAATGAAAACCATTATTGAAAACCCGAATCAAATCAGTCATTCAAATCCATGGCCTCAGCCCAAACTCACAAATCAATCTCAAATTTCGGGAACTCAGCCCCAAAACTCATCAAATCCAAATTATCCGGGTCACTGCCCAAAACATCTGAAAACTAGTGAAAACCTAGTGAAAAACATCAATCATGCGAGTTGCTGGATCTCAAGTGCGCCCGAGTCTTTAAACTCAAAACCATGCATATAATCAGGCCTTCCCGGAATATCAACGAGTCTTTAAACTCAAAACACAACCAACAGTCCTCGAGGGATATCATAATAACCGAGTCTTTAAACTCAAAACATATCAATCCAGGGCCCTCCCCCATCAATCAACCGAGTCTTTAAACTCAAAACCAGATCCAGCGGTTTTTCTTTTTCTTTTCCAGGTCTTTAAACCCAAAACCATTTTTCAATCAAGTGAAAACCATAGAAAATCCATATTCGAATTCGCAATAATGATTCCGTAAGCCGGCATTCGGAAACATCATCCCGAACCCAAATCCAGGCTTTCCTTTCAAGTTTCAAAACCAAATCCGAAACATCATTTCTGAAATCCAGTTCCAAAAACGAAATTTCGTTTATCGAAATCACATGAACAGTGCTCCAAGCCCGAAATCACTTTCCAAAAATCCATTGTAAAACATATTTCAAATCCTGAAATCCAATCATCAAAATCATGCTCAAATCACAATAGAAAGCGAAAATCGTAAAACGTGCAAATACGTAATTATCTCGAAAATTGTGCAAAACCATAAATCATCAAGATCATGATCAAAATCATAGAATCACATATAGAAAACATATAAAAACATATATGCATGCATCATAAGTTAGAAAGCAAAGTCCATTCATAGACCGTTACGCCGCTGCCTCGATACACGTGCACTTACGCCGTTCCCGGCCAATCCACTATCGCCGGCTTTTCCGAACCTGTCCAAATCCCATAATAAGGTCACTAACTACTTCAAAATGCTTCTACTAAAGCTTCGTAATTTTCCTGAATTTTTAACTATTTTTAAACAAGCCCAAAAACCTTCGGACATCCTGAAACATATCGAGACGATGTCCGATCGACTCGAAACCAGTCTTAAAATGTTCGTTACATCGATTACATCATTTCACATGTTGGACACTTCCTCAAAATGTGTGCCACGCGCCCACACGCGCACCCAAAGGGGCTGCACGTGGGCTTCACGTGCGTCACTATTCATCATCTCTGTCCTCAGGTGAACCGGGTTTGAACCGGTCCAGGTCGACCCGGTTCAGACCTAAACCAACGTGGGCGGTTCAACCCCATTCCTTCTTCATTTTCAATCCATTTTTAATTCTAATTAATCCTCTAGCTTTGTCTAAGTGTTTATAGTCACTTTAGCACCCAAACACAGAAAGTTAACCGTTAAAATGTACCTCCTAAAGTCGATCGATAAACCCGCTGTTCCCTCCGTCTTGTTCACCGTATACCAGCCACTATTCTTTTTGGTTTTGATCCCAAACGTCTTCTGAAGTCCCTATAAACACTTTTTAATCGTCACAACCTCTCAATAGCCATCTATTCTTCACTTGCCATAATCGATTTCAAACCAAGCTATTTCGAGAAAATGACCTTACAGTCGGCCGTGAGCTCCACCGTGGATACCACCACATTCCTCTCGACTTCCCCTCTCCTATTGGCACAAACCATGGGAAAAAGATGGAAAGCATGGAAAATGGAATTCATGCTCAAGCATGCCCTGCCCTCTGTTTCTCACGGTTGGAAAACCACCGTCCACGGCGGCTGAACAAGGGGGCACCCCCATGTTCCTCATCTCAAATTCCTCTGTTTCCCCACATCTCTCACAACAGGATCAAACCAAGGTTCACTCTGATTGTTTCCACTCCATCACACACTCCTGAGCTCTCTGTTTTTCTCTCTATTGGTCTTGATCGTGCATTCACAATTTAAAAACGAGGAAGACGGTGATGAGGCTTCTACAGCCATGCAGACCTAGCCACGTGTCCAAAACCTGGTGGTCACCCTATCCAAAACAGCCAAGTGTCCTACTATCATTGGGCACAGATCCCTAGACCATCATAATGACCAAAATGTCCTTTATTGTACAAATTACGTTTTTACCCCTCCTGTTCCTAGACCCATAACTCAGTTGTCCGAACTCCAATGACCGTGTGCTGCCTGTCATTGTACTCAAGGGATCGAGACCTACCTAACGGTTCTCGTCTTACGTGAAAAGTCCATGTCATATGAAAAGTCAACAAATTGCCCATTTTTAACCAAATTACCAAATTACCCTTGAACTTCTGAACGTCACAACATCCTCCCCGGATGTCAGAATCGGACGTGCCACATGTCTATGAACTCGTGATGTCCCGAACTACCTTACGGTCATCGGTCAATGTCCAGTTAACCGCCCGAACAAAAAGTCAACATTTGTGCCCATTGTAAGGGCAAAAGTGTCATTTTGCACTGTCCGTCCGAAAGCACCCAACTAATCACCGATTAACTTTACTAATCTGTCATTAACTACTAATATAATCCCGATTTCCGAGACGGACTGTTACAAAACGGGAAGATTTTACCTCGAAAGCCATGGCCCAATTTTAGCTTCCACGGCCAAATTTCCAGTTTAATTTCCATAACTTCCATACATCCAACTCCTCATTTTTCTTACTCAAACTTACCTTAAGAACTTATACAAGCTCCAAGAAACCTCAGTTAGATACTCTAGACATCCAAATTACCTCAATGACTCACGGCCAAAATCCAGCTTCACGGTTTCCTTCTGGGTTGGGGTGTTTCCCCTTCGCTAGCCTCCTTCATGGCCCTCCTCTTTTCCTCCCTCATTCTCTTATTTTTTTTTCTCCTTTTTTTTTCTCTTTGATTTTCCCTTCTACTCTGTAGTTTTTCTTCACTTGCTTCATTTTCCTAGCTCTCGGCCACCACTCACTGAATGCCCAAAAATACACACTCTTCATTTTTAAAGTACTCTAGGTCAGTGGAGGAAAGTAGGAGGGAATAGTGAAGGCAACTCTAGGGATTTCTAGGAAATTCTACGCCCTTCATGTAAATTTACCAAAATACCACTATGCTCAAAATGGCCAAAATGCCCCTACCCATTTTTACCCTCTATCGAACCTGTTCGATCTCCGATTTTGACATACCATCTATTTATAGACCCAGAAGTCTGAGACCTTTGTAACAGTCCTTTCAAACTGTCCAGAAAATGTCTAAATCAAAAGGTCAACATTTGACCTTTTGTGAAATCGTCATTTAGAATTTTCTCTAATTTCCGGGTCATTACAACCTACCCTCCTTGTTGACCTTTTGTGAAATCGTCATTTAGAATTTTCTCTAATTTCCGGGTCATTACAACCTACCATCCTTGTTGACCTTTTGTGAAATCGTCATTTAGAATTTTCTCTAATTTCCGGGTCATTACAACCTACCCTCCTTAAAAAAAATTTGTCCTTGAAATTTTAGGACAAATCCGATCTTATTTTCATACTCAAATTGGACAACTGATTACTCAAAATGGAATTAACCTTCCTATTTCGTCTCACAAATTCATGACTTCATTTAGACATCAGCAATTTTGGAACCTATATAGCCTTAACTAATTCATATAAACAACCTTACTATAGACATCAGACAAGTCATGTTTAGCATCACTCATATCCCACCAAACCATAACTTAAGACCTCAAATACCAACCACATCACACAACGGCACTAAGCGTAGGCCACCACCACAAACATCATCTAGATCAGTTTCAAAATAGTACCAACACATCATCCAGACAAATATTCCCCCGGGGGTATTTGTACTATCGATAGGTAAACCAATTAGAATCTAGAGCCCGGCTCGACGTCCGAATGTAACATCACTCAAGATCTGGAGCCTTACTCAACGTCTGAATGATAACTAACTCGGGATTTGGAGCCCAGCTCGACGTCTGAATCATCACAATATTATTCTTAGGATCTGGAGCCCTGCTCGATATCTGAGACTAACGATCATAGTACCAATCTTGGGATCTAGAGCCTAGCTCGATGTTCGAGACTAACCACGGCTCAGAACTTACATCATCTGAGAAGACCTGATCATAAATATAACAATGCACCAATATCGAGGAAAACATATTTATAACCCGTAACTTAGGCATAGAACACAACATTAAACGAAACCTTGTAAAACGTGCATAAAAAGTCGTCAATAATTTCCCAAAATTCATTAAGTAATCGTTCGACAATCATATTCAAAAAATTCCAAATTATCATTTTGAAATCCAAATCTAAGCCCATCACAATTTTTCATAAAACCCTCGCAAGGCATGTGCTCGAAGTCTATTCAGGATTCCATAAAATCAGCAATACTTATTTGAAAACCAATTCCAAAACATTATCACATAAATCCCAAACCGGCTTTAATCTAAATAACAAAAGAATTTTTCATCAAACGTTCACTTCATATTATTCCATAAAATCATCAAAACTCATTAAAACATCATAATCAAACCAATACCATACAAGTCATGTAAGAAAACATTTTCAATATGTTATACACAATGCTTAAATCTCAAGACATGAGTATTTTATACTGATGCTTTGATACCAAGTTGACAGGACCCGTCCCTAACTTTACTTTGAAAATTGAGTTGGTCCTGCTCCCGTCTGACAACATTTGTCAAACAAGGGATAACTCTTATTTTTGTTCGTGTCCGTATTAACTTAGCCAAATTAAGCCCACCCCTGTGGAGTTACCACCAATGTCCAACCCACTTGCTCAAAAAGTAGTGGAATGTACTAATTCGACCATATTCAATCTCACTCCCATTATTATATTTATCATAGTTCACAATATCAATTATATACTAATATTTAAAATTCATAACCGTTCGTATATTCTTTAAGTCATAAACTTTACATTTGAACAATATAAATCATAATCCTATATTAAGTAGGGTAGTATCTCTTACATAAATAATAACTGTAAGTCCTTAGCTAAACACCTTTTCTATATTCCATAAATCTTTTATTCATCATAAGCTATCATTAAGGTTCACTAATATCAACCTTGGCCTTAGGCTTAATCCATTTATCATGATCTCCCTCAATTGCTTATCATCAAATTGCCAAAATATATAAACCTTCAATTAGTCACATCAATAATACTCATAATCAACCTTTATTCTTATCTCTTTTATAAATCCACCTTTCCTCATAAACAATGACAATTTATGAATTTCCAAGATACCTCAGTCATTAAATTCTTAGGTAGTCATATTTAATCATTATTAAACATGATATTTAAACTATTCCTTTGAAAGTATAACAAAAATATTTACGTATGCAAAAATGCTTAACAACTTAAGGAAAGGTAAGCTTATTCATACACATATTTTGCATAATCATACCTATCTTTCATAAATTTTTGTTCATCCAATCTCAATCTTATCAGTTTAAAATCACTAATTATCGAGATTATTCTCATGCATAAATTCCCAATTTTCCACATATATTTCATGTTTAAAATATATGCATAATATTTCAAACGTTCAAAACTGTACTCAAATAGTGTCCGATTAACTCAACAATTTTACCCAAAAATTCACGAGAACGAATGACACACTCCAACCCAGATATTCATGAGAAGTCCAGGACGAAAGTATGCCAGTTGGCATGTGGCACGAGGCACACATGTCGCAGCCGAGAAAAATATAAGACGAGCGTTTAGGAAGAGTAGGTCGTGAGCACCATAAAAGGTTCAAATCCAAGAATATTATTATCACAAATCATAAGTCAAGTGGTTACAACATAGAAAGAAAATTTAAAATTTAAAAGTCTGGTGCATAATGATCCATAGTAAAAGAAAAACATAAAGATAGGTAGTACGGGGTGCTATCCCGTATATGAACATGGTGTGTCAGAACCACAACTTGTACTGTCCTCCTCGTAGATAGATGGTCCCGAGCTCTCTATTACTTGAGGGGTGTAAGAAAACAAGGGTGAGTGGAACCAAAATTTAACTTAGTGAAAAACGAATACAAAAACAACAAAGTCGCCCCTTGATTTTAAGAAGACAATATAGTAAATCAACTTGCACGTCCTACGAGGAATAACAATATAACAGTCATAAAAAGCATCAAATAACTCAAAACATGAAGTAATATGCATGAACCACAATCTATTACTCATGAGTGGCACAAGGCATTCGTTCATGCCAGGCTGGGTATCTTTGCTCGTGTACGACAACCACGTGAAAGCTGGGTGCTAATCTCGGTCACCACATGTTCCCCTAGAGCTCGAGGTACAAGCTGGACACATTTTTAACTAGTATTAAGAGCTGCGCAGGGTGAAAAATCACGTGGAAGCTAGGTCTGTGGCCACTCAGACGGGGTACAAGATACATACGACTACTAAGTGGTCCTAAACATCTCAGTCTCATCAATGTCCCGAGACTCAATATGCACAAATGCCATAAATGTCAACTACCATGCAATTTAGTAAATAAATCAACTATGCATACTCGGGAGTAAATTAACACATATCATCACGTCTCATTTCATGGCACACACTTGTGCCTCAAATACCATATGACATGTTAACATGTCTGAGAATATACCATAGAGTATGCTAACATCATATCAAACACATTTAAATCTAAAATAAGCAAAAAAGCATGCTCACCAATCACATATTAAAACATCGTAAAACGTGTAATAATAGCTTTATAAAATAGTTTAGGGTAAGGGGTCCACTCACAAGCAGTCGGGGATAAAATCAATCGACCTAGTAGGGTCCACGTAAGCTCATGTTTAAGATTCCTCTGTTACACGTAAGTTGATCAACCTATTAATAATTAATAATGTGTCTAAGTCCAAACTAAGTGTAAATTTTTTCTAACAATGTTAAGGAGTGGGATTAGGTAAGAGTCTGTGATGAAAATTAGGCCTAGAAGTGTTCATGAGAGGTCCAACATGCCACCGTAGAGCCACCACATGCTGCTACCAGAGTGCAAGGATGAAAATATCGATATCGACGGATATATCGCTCGCCGAATTTACGGATATCTCGCCCCAAATATCGATATCGATATCGATATCGTTTACGGTCAACAAAAATGCCGGAAATTGGGTCCAAATGACGGAAATTTGGAATGAAACTTTGGCAAACACTTAAATACCCAATAATGGTTATATAGGACTAATAAAAACTATAAAATGACTTTGATATGATAAATATATGATGAATCATATGATAGAATATAGATCTGCCGACCACTAACAGTATAAAATCTTAAAGATAAACTTAAATTAAAACATAATTCCATTGATAATATTGCATTAACAATATTGTACATATTGAACTTGATCAAAAACAAGTAGAGTGTCGACCAGCTTGAAAATTAGATTGGTTGGTCTTGAATCTCTAAGATACATGAAAAATAATGAGAATTTGATAATGACAAATAATAATAAAATTATTTCAATTAGAACATATATTCTAAGTTAGACTTTGATGATGATAAAAAATTAAGGAGCAAATACACATATATTCATAATTTTAATATATATTCTAAAATAAAACATATATTATAAATTAAAACAAATATTACCAAATATATGAATTACCCCATATTTCATATTAAAACATACATTCATAATTAAGGAATATATGAATTACATAATAATACATTTTGAATTTTGAAAAAAACGTTTAAGGCTTCATTTTTTTAATACATATTCATAATTAAGGAACAAAAACACATAAATTCATAATTTAATACATATTCTAAATTAAAACAAATATTACCAAATATATGAATTAAACCATATTTTATATTAAAACATACATTACTAATAAATGATATATTAGTAAATAAAAAATGATATATTTTATTATGAAAAATGTTAAGGCTTAATCTATTTTAATACATATTGTGAAAAAAAAAATTAAGGCTTAATCTATTTTAATACATATTAAGGCTTAATCTATTTTAATACATATTAAACCTTAATCTATTTTAATACATATTAAGGCTTAATATATTTTAATACATATTGAACCTTAATCTATTTTAATACATATTAAGGCTTGATCTATTTTAATACATATTGAACCTTAATCTATTTTAATACATATTAAGGCTTAATCTATTTTAATACATATTAAACCTTAATCTATTTTAATACATATTAAACCTTAAGCTATTTTAATACATATTAAGGCTTAATCTATTTTAATACATATTTTGAAAAAAAAAATTAAGGCTTAATCTATTTTTTCTATTTGGGGTTAAAAAACAAAATTAATAATAAATGATATATTTTATTATGACAAATAAATAATTAAATAAAATATGTAAATAATTAAAAAAAAAGGGTTAGAAAATAAAAGGAACGAAACGCGCGTTTCGTTCCTTATATTCATTATTTACTCAATCCGTGGTCGTCTTCCTCAGTCGATAATTCGATATAATCGATTTGGGGCAAAATCGATTTGGGGCAAATTGGGGAAAAGGAGAGGGGCGACTCGTGACGGTGAGGGCGAGGGCGAGACGGTGACCGGTGATGGTGAGGGCGAGACGGAGGAGACGAGAGAGGGCTGGAGCTGTGGCCGTCAGTCGTCCTCCGACGAGTCGTGCGAAGTGGAGAACCGGGAAATTTGGTTGCAGAGAGGGTTCGTATGGCTTCGGGTCGACGTCGGCAGCTTAGTGGTGGGCTAGGTTCGTGTTTGTTCTTCGTTTCTTCGCGACTTCGCCCCCAATTTGTGCTTGAAGTGGTGAGTCCGTCCGTGAACTTGGGTACTTTGTTTTTTTTCAATTATTCTCTTCGTCCGTGAACATTATTGATGAATCTATGAATCATGTTTGATTGAATCCGTGATTTCCTTTTGTTTCTGTTCAATCCGTGATTTATTTCGTACGATTTCCTTTTTTGCTTGATTTCGGCTGTCGATGGTTACTTGCTTGTTCGGTTGTGTGCTCCCAAAATCGTCGATATCGAACAATATCAGCGAATATCGGTGATATTCGCTGATATTGTTCGATATCGACGATTTTGGGGGAAGAAATAAGTTCACCCCCTCTATCTCTGCCGGTGACCGGAATTAGCAATATATCGCCGATTCCGGCGATATTTTCATCAGTGCCAGAGTGCAACAACCTCCACGCACTACCCCTACATAGGCAGCAACTTCAACGCGCTGCCCCGTGCCACTAGCAACTCCTATGAGCTGCCACGCGCTGGCAGTAAGTTCCACGGACTACTACGCACCGAATAGGGCCGACAATGCGCCAGGAAAAGCGCCGACGCGCTCTCACGCGTCATCAGAAGACTGCCACGCATTGCCACATGCGACCTGCAGTTCCCATGTGTCTTCATGCGAAAGTTGGACTTCCCTCACGTGTGCACGTGCCTCACACGTGTAGCCACACGCTGCACCTACGAGAATATTCCATGGAGAATATTCCTTCTTTGACAGCATCATGGCTTAACAGAATATGCTGACATCGTCAGCATGTTATGTTAAGTCCTAATGGTTCCATTAAGTTAACAGTGGGGTCCAATCGCCGGAGACTCACTGGAGACAAGGACTGCACCACCGTCACTATTGCCGTCCACGACGGCCATTTTCTAGAAAGTTCACCATTTTTGAATCCGACTTGACCAATTAACTCGAATTCCAGCCTAGATTTCAGATATCAAATTAGGGAATCAACATTATACCTAAATAGGTTGAAAACAAAAATGGTAGGAAACTTGCTCTGTTCTTTGTTCTCGAGTGAGCAGCGACCTCCGATGTCATCCCTGTTGGCCTCGAAAACCACATGCAAGGCTGGAATCAGGATCCCCGCGAAAAGGGAAACATAACGAGCTAAAATTCAAGGGAGACTACCTAAGATTTTGAGAAGTCCCAACAAATCACGATTCTTGAGTTCATCGTTCGTCGTCCTTAGTCCACGTCCTACCTAGAACAATCGTTCACACACAATTGACCCAAGCAGCAGTACATTTCTAGTCAATCAAAGGTATTGAGAACAACGAGAAAAGTAATTAGATTTTTACCATGAGTAGTTATCAAACTGTCGAGCCCTATTCGAGTTTCACGAACCCAGATTCCGGTGGTCACTCGTCGAGCTTCAACCTCCAAGGTAGTTACATGCAAAGCTTCAGTTGAGTTAGTTCGATGATAGGGAGTATGAATAATGGTTTTTCGAAGGAAGGGGCTTACTGTCGAAGTCGTTTACAATACTCTAGTGAACCTTTGTAACTTTAGCTGTCATGAGCTTCGTCGTGCCGCCTAAAAAAAAATCACATGCAACTAGCCCATCAGATAGCCCTTGACAAGAGCAAGCCATTGATGTAAGATTTGGGGTCAGAAGTTACCTGTAGTCCTTGGAAAATCAACGTGACATGAAGGGATATTGTGTTATTCATCGAGGGTAATGGGTGGTCCATGGGGTCTTACTCCTTCGAGTAGTCTCCTTCGCTCAACGTCCCATGGTTGGTTCCCTAGGTGCTTCGTAAACTCGCAGTGGATTGGTAGAAGGGAGGCGTGAGTGTTGCGGGTCCCTAGGCCATAGGGACTCACGATGGTAAGGAGTGGTTAGTGGTGGTCGCAAGTGGTGGTCTGCTCCCAGGGGCAGTTAGTAGTGGGTTGTTTGAAGTGGGGTGTCACTGGGCTAGTCTAGTTGTCGTGGAGGGTGAGGCAGAGTGCGATTGAGATGCTCCCTAAAATGGAGTTGTCCAACGGTCGTGTTTCCCCCTACTTGTGTGCCTTGAACAAAGTGGTGGTTTGGGAGAATCCTTCACCCATTGCATGTATGACACCTGCCCTTCCAAGGCTATTGAGAGACCCATTATTATTGAGCCAACCCATGGTCCAATAACTGTTTAGTTAGTAAGGTAGCCTTGTTCCTAGGCTAAGTAACTAGGGTTAGTTTTAAGGGTGACCTTCCACGTAAACACACAAAAACAGTTTGGGTCGTAACATTCTACCCCTTAAAAGAAATTTCTTCCCTGAAATTTTATTGAAGTTGATTGCATGTAAGGGAAAAGATACAAATTAGAAAACACTATAGTAAATCTTAAAACAAGTGAGGGTATTACTCTTTCATCTGATCTTCAAGCTCCCAGGTAGCTTCCTCCTCGGTGTGGTTCTCCCACCAAACTTTAAGGAAAGGGATTGTTCGATTCCTAAGAACCTTTACCTTTTGATCCAGAATCACCACTGGATATTCTTCGTAGGAAAGATCGTTGTTAATCTTCAAAGTTTGGGTTGGTGGAAATGCATAAGATGGGTTGGGGACGTTTTTCCTCAGTAGAGAGACATGGAATACATTGTGTATTCGGGCGAATTGTGGTGGTAGATTGAGCTGGTAAGCAACATCACCCACTCATTCAGTGATTGGGTAGGGCCCAATAAACCGGGGACTTAACTTTCCTCATTTTCCAAACCGAATCACCCCTTTCCAAGGTGAAAGTTTGAGGTATACCGTGTCTCCCACATCAAAGTCACGATCCTTAGAGTGTCCATCTGCTATCTTCCTCTATCGGTCTTAAGTGGCCTTTAAGTTATTGGTGATGATTTTGATTTGTGCTTTGGTCTTATCCACTATCTCGTGTCCATCTAAGGTTCTCTCCCCGACCTCTGAACAGCATACCGGAGTTCGCCAGGAGTTTCCATAAAAAGCTTCAAACAGGGTCATCTTCAAACTAGAATGGTAGCTATTGTTGTAAGAGAACTTCATTAAAGAGATGTATCGATCCTAGTTCCCGCCAAATTATAGTACCAAGGAACGAAGTATGTCTTCTAGTGTTTGAATGGTCTGCTCAGATTGTCCGTCAGTTTGAGGGTGAAAAGCTATGCTGTAAGATAGTTGAACGACAATGGACTTTTGGAGGGCTTTCCAACAGTTTGAAGTAAATCAGAGGTCGTGATCCAAGATGATTGATACAGGGGTACCATGGAGTCAAATTATTTCCTTGATGAAGAGCCAGGCTAGTTCATTCAAGTTGGCATTCGCACGGACCGGTAAGAAATGAGCCGACTTCGTTAAGAGATTAATAATAACCCAAATGCCATCATGCTCAGAGCTGGTTCGAGGTAACTTGAACACAAAGTCCATGGTTATTTTCTCTCATTTCCACTTAAGGATAAGTAATGGCTGCGATAAACCATAAGGTTTCTACCTTTCGGCCTTCACCAGTTGACAAATAAGGCACATGCATACATAATCCGCCCACTCCTTTTTCATTCCAGGCTAGTAGTAGAATGGGCGGATGGTGTGATACATCTTTGTACTCCCTGGGTGCATGGCGTAGGTAGATAAGTTAGCCTCTCCCAATATAGTTTTCTTTAGCTTCCAATTGTCTGGCACAAATAGACGGTTTCCCAACCGGAGTGCCCCATCCCTGTAGATCTAGTAATCCTATTGTTCCTCAGCATTAACCTTTTGGATTATTTCCCAACTCCTCTCGTCGTTTCCTTAGGCTGCTAATACCTGGTCGATGAGCGACGGTCAAACTTGAAAGTGGGCCACCAATCCCCCGTCCGAAGATGGGGTTACAGTCACTCCAGTTTTTCTTAGTTCGATTCATAGTGAAAGGCTCTGCTATCTGGATGGAACTAACTCGTCCATGAGACTTCCAGCTTAAGGCATCGACTACAGAGTTGGCTCGCCCCAGGTGGTAGTCAATGGTACAGTCGTAGTCACTTAAAAGTTCCACCCATCGCCTTTCCCTTAAGTTGAGGTCTCATTGTGTCAGCTAATACTTTAAGCTCTTATGATCAGTGTAGATCTGACAAGTCTCCCCATAGAGGTAGTGCCGCAAAATCTTCATTGCAAAGATCATCACCGCTAGCTCCAAATCGTGGATATGATAATTCATTTCGTGCTGTTTTAGCTGCCAAGAAGCATAGGTAATCACTCGTTGGTTCTGCATCAAAACACACCTCAATCCTTGAAGAGAAACGTCAATATAAATTTCAAATGGTTGATTGGGCTCTAGCAATACCAATACTGGTGCAGTGGTGAGTCGCTGCTTTAGATTCTGAAAAAAAAAATCTCAATTTTCATCCCAACTAAAGGGCACCCCCTTCCGAGTCAACCTTGAAAGAGAAAGAGCTAGGATTGAGAAATCCTTCACAAAACGACGGTAATAACCCACCAAGCCCAAGAAGTTGTGTACGTAACCAACACCGCTGGGTCGTTCCCAATTCTGAACGTCTTAGACCTTTTTAGGGTCCACAAAGATTCCTTCTTCCGAAGAAGCCTATCTGATCCAACCAGAACTGGCATTTCTCAAATTTGGTGTATAACTTCTCCCTTCTCAGTTTACTCAAAACTAGTCTTAAATGCTTAGCATGTTCTCTCAGACTCCTAGAGTAAATCAATATGTCATCAATAAACACAATAACAAAAAGGTCCATGTAGGGTTGGAAAACCCTATTCATCAAATCCATGAAAGCGTCAGGAGCGTTAGTTAACCCCAAATGGCATAACTCCGAATTCATAGTGTCCATAATGTGCCCAGAAGGCCGTCTTTGCAATATCTTCATCTTTGATCCTCAACTGATGGTAGCCTGACCATAAATCAATCTTGGAAAACACTTGTGCCCCTTCAACTGGTGAAAGAGGTCATCAATGTGGGGCAACATGTAACAATTCTTAATGGTTACCTGGTTGAGTCGACGATAGTCTATGTATAGTCTCAAAGTTCCATCATTCTTCTTTACGAACAATACCGGACTCCCCAAGGAGAGGTACTAATGTACCACTGCTATGACAGGACCCGTCCCAACTGGACCTCGATAACCGTGCCCGGTGCTGCTCCCGTCTGACAAGTCAACTGAAGTCCCGAAACGATCATTCAATACTTATCAGACAAGGGATAACTGCGCTGATTTCCGCTCATGCCTCCGCCTCGTGATCAGCCCCGAACGTTGTGCCACGGCCTGAAGGGTCATCAAAATAGAAAGGTGTGAGTGGACAAAAATATAATCGTTAAAACACATTTATCAAAACACATTGTTTACCCTCCAGTTTATCAAACCCGCATGCATAGGGAAAAACATATGAAACACAATCACTGGCTTTCAGCCAAACCATCTAACAAGTCAAACTCTCGGCTCTCAGGTTAAACACATGAAAACATAGTCACCTAGCCACACAGACCAGAACTCGTACTCAATACCAGTACGCAACATTAAACAGTACCATGCACAAGGTCACAATCAATTACTCAATCAATCCGCACTATTCACAAGTGCACAAACCATCACACTATCACGTCTGCACTACGCGTAGGCCATAACCCGTGCCTCAGTCGTCTGGGAAGTCACCCCGAGCTCCGATTGCCCCAGCACACATCACCCCGAGCGTTAGCCGTCTGGGAACACCCCAAGCCTCGGCTATCTGGGAAAATATCTCACCCCGAGTACCAGCCGTCTGGGAACACCCCGAGCTCCGGCTGCCTGGGAACAATCATAATCATATCCCCGAGCTCCGGTCGTCTGGGAACACCCCTAGCTTCGACCGTCTGGGTATTCACCATCACAATCACAATGAAAATCATCCCGGGAGCATATCCCAAAACATCTCAATCAAATCCTTGACTTCAAACCAAGTGAAAATCGTTACCAACTGGGACTCAAGCCCAAATAGCATTTATACGTAAATCCGCACATAGAAAACATTATAATAACCCAAAAATCATCCTTGACTCGCCAATTAATTCAAAATACTCTTTTGGAAACCTTTTTAACTCCGGGCCTAGCCCAAAATACCATTTGCACATTTCCTCGAAAAAACGTGCCCGAAAGACCGATTAAAATATTCAATAAATCACACATAATCATGCCACATCATCAGGACATCATTGCACGTCAATTTATGCAATCAATCATGAAAAAATATTTAACTATGCATGCATATCAATTTAGAAAACAAACGTCCACTCACACACCGTCCAAACCGCTCGCTTCCCTCTCACGCGCCCCCACGCGCCGTCGCAAGCGGCTGCGCGTGGGTGCCACGCGCCTGCTACAGTGCTGTGAACAGTCATCGTCCCAACCCGTTTAACTGGTAAACGGGTCTGGTTAGCCCGCGATGCAACCCGACTGGCTTTCTGCCAATTCGACCTCATTTCCGTCAATTCAATCATCTATCAGTATCGTTAGGGTCTTAATTTAGGTTCTGTGAAATCAAGAACATCAAACCTCACCTGAATCCCTACGATTCACGGTTCAACATCGAAGCATCTCCAGTTACTGTTCATCATCCAATCTTTATTAATTCTCCATGTTTTCCTTCAATTGATGCGTCATGAAGCATCGTGGAGTCCTAATAAACATATTCCCCTTGTCAATTTCACAGTTCCATGTCTCAATTTCCTCGACTCAAACTCGAAAATCCTGAAACCTCATCCTCTCTATTCTACGGCCAATTGACCCCAATTTCCTTCATTCTTCATCTGGTTCGACTCGTAGCAATCCCAGAAGGCTAAATGTAAGGGCAATTTCACTCAGAAACATCTACAAATTCGAAATCGATTTTGAAATCCTTTAATGGCTTTTCGGGTTTCTCAGTAGGGTTTTAGGTCCTTATAACTCCATTCTTTTCGGTTTTTCACGTAGTTCCTCTCTGTAGTGTTCTCTTTTCATCTCAGGTGGTATCTGTTTTCTTCCTTCACCGATCAATTTGATCGAATTCAACACGGGACGGTGGGCGGGTGCGTTTGTTTGTGTTAGGCATTCAAGCCACTAATCCTTCACAAATGGTGACAAGTGTCACTAAATGGTCAATCCACGCCTAACTCCCTTGAATCAGCTAATCAATTAGTACAATTATCCCTGCTACAACAAAATTACCATTTTACCCTTTAAGGCACAAATGACCAAAATGCCCCTACACTTCCCAACCCCTGTAACTTTTTCGTTCGGACTCCGATTGATGCATGCCGCCTGTCTACGGATTCAGCGTCCTGAGACCTATCCAACGGTACTTCCGAAAAGTCCAAATAATGTCCCGATCAAAAAGTCAACTTTCAGCCCCTTTGACCAATTTACCAAACTGCCCTTAAACTTCCGAACGTCATAACTTTCTCCTCGAATGTCGGAATTGGGCGTCCCACCTGTCTATGAACTCGTGACGTCCCGGACTACGTCACGGTCATTGGTAAAAGTCCGTTTGACCGCTCAAATTAAAAGTCAATTGTTCGCCAAATTCCAGGGGTAAAATCGTCATTTTCCTTCAAATTTCCGAATTTTCCCTTTTTGACTGTCCGGGTCGTTACAACCTTCCCCCCTTAAGGAATTTCGCCCCCGAAATTCAAACAACCTCTCCAACAACAACCATGGAGACTCAAATCACATCCAGTTCAATACCTCGGGTTCCCACCTGAACCCGCACTATGTACAACCATTACCACTCCTGCCATCCTTCCCGGCACATCCGGAGCCCTCATAGGACATCATGACTCATTCCGAATCCCAAACTAACTCTTGACTCCTGTTGAGTGCAAATTCACTGTCATGACTCCTCTTGGGTCAAAATCAACATGTACTAGCATCAGTGCCACCACTGGCATATCCGGTCACCTAACACACATCTCTAGGCGAACCACATCCAATTCAGGATCTCCCACGTACACTAAACCAATTTTCGGACTCCCTCGGAGTCCCATTACCCGCTATCCTCAGATCGAGGTTATCCCGGGCCTAACATGCCCACCATATGCCATACCGTTATCGTAAACAACCATCTGGACCATCACAAGTCCGACCCAATCGAAACACATGATACAAGACTCGACCCCCAATCTAGGGTCATAATCATGCCAGGGATTTCCGACACCCTCATATCTCGTCTAATTACCAGGCCGCGCACAGGGCTCGCATCTCGGAGGCATGGCAGAATCGTAACCAAATGCTCTGATACCACTTTGACAGGACCCGTCCCAACTAGACCTCGATAACCGTGCCCGGACCTGCTCCCGTCTGACAAGTCAACTGAAGTCCCGAAACTATCCTTCAGTACTGATCAGACAAGGGATAACTGCGCTGATTTCCGCTCATGCCTCCGCCTCGTGTTCAGCCCCAAATGTTGTGCCACAGCCTGAAGGGTCATCAAAACAGAAAGGTGTGAGTGGACAAAAATATATTCGTTAAAACACATTTATCAAAACACATTGTTTACCCTCCAGTTTATCAAACCTGCATGCATAGGGAAAAACATATGAAACACAATCACTGGCTTTCAGCCAAACCATCTAACAAGTCAAACTCTCGGCTCTCAGGTCAAACACATGAAAACATAGTCACCTAGCCACACAGACCAGAACTCGTACTCAATACCAGTACGCAACATCAAACAGTACCATGCACAAGGTCACAATCAATTACTCAATCAATCCGCACTATTCACAAGTGCACAAACCATCACACTGTCACGTCTGCACTACGTGTAGGCCATAACCCGTGCCTCAGTCGTCTGGGAAGTCACCCCGAGCTCCGACTGCCTCGGCACGTATCACCCCGAGCGTTAGCCGTCTGGGAACACCCCAAGCCTCGGCTATCTGGGAAAATATCTCACCCCGAGTACCAGCCGTCTGGGAACACACCGAGCTCCGGCTGCCTGGGAACAATCATAATCATATCCTCGAGCTTCGGTGGTCTGGGAACACCCCTAGCTTCGACCGTCTGGGTATTCACCATCACAATCACAATGAAAATTATCCCGGGAGCATATCCCAAAACATCTCAATCAAATCCTTGACTTCAAACCAAGTGAAAATCGTTACCAACCGGGACTCAAGCCCAAATAGCATTTATAAGTAAATCCGCACATAGAAAACATTATAATAACCCAAAAATCATCCTTGACTCGCCAATTAAGTCAAAATACTCTTTTGGAAACCTTTTTAACTCCGGGCCTAGCCCAAAATACCATTTGCACATTTTCTCGAAAAAACGTGCCCGAAAGACCGATTAAAATATTCAATAAATCACACATAATCATGCCACATCATCAGGACATCATTGCAAGTCAATTTATGCAATCAATCATGAAAAAACATTTAACTATGCATGGATATCAATTTAGAAAACAAACATCCACTCACACACCGTCCAAACTGCTCGCTTCCCTCTCACGCGCCCCCACGCGCCGTCGCAAGCGGCTGCGCGTGGGTGCCACGCGCCTGCTACAGTGCTGTGAACAGTCATCGTCCCAACCCGTTTAACTAGTAAACGGGTAAGGTTAGCCCGCGATGCAACCCGACTGGCTTTCTGCCAATTCGATCTCATTTCCATAAATTCAATCATCTATCAATATCGTTAGGGTCTTAATTTAGGTTCTGTGAAATCAAGAACATCAAACCTCACCTGAATCCCTACGATTCACGGTTGAACATCGAAGCATCTCCGGTTGCTGTTCATCATCCAATCTTTATTAATTCTCCATGTTTTCCTTCAATTGATGCATCAGGAAGCATCGTGGAGTCCTAATAAACATATTCCCCTGATCAATTTCACAGTTCCATGTCTCAATTTCCTCGACTCAAACTCGAAAATCCCGAAACCTCATCCTCTCTGTTCTACGACCAATTGACCTCAATTTCCTTCATTCTTCATCTGGTTCGACTCGTAGCAATCCCAGAAGGCTAAATGTAAGGGCAATTTCACTCAGAAACATCCACAAATTCGAAATCGATTTTGAAATCCTTTAATGGCTTTTCGGGTTTCTCAGTAGGGTTTTAGGTCCTTATAACTCCATTCTTTTCGGGTTTTCACGTATTTCCTCTCTGTAGTGTTCTCTTTTCATCTCAGGTGGTCTCTGTTTTCTTCCTTCACCGATCAATTTGATCGAATTCAACACGGGACGGTGGGCGGGTGTGTTTGTTTGTGTTAGGCATTCAAGCCACTAATCCTTCACAAATGGTGACAAGTGTCACTAAATGGTCAATCCACGCCTAACTCCCTTGAATCAGCTAATCAATTAGTACAATTATCCCTGCTACAACAAAATTACCATTTTACCCTTTAAGTCACAAATGACCAAAATGCCCCTACATTTCCCAACCCCGTAACTTTTTCGTTCGGACTCCGATTGACGCATGCCGCCTGTCTACGGATTCAGCGTCCCGAGACCTATCCAACGGTACTTCCGGAAAGTCCAAATAATGTCCCGATCAAAAAGTCAACTTTCGGCCCCCTTTGACCAATTTACCAAACTGCCCTTAAACTTCTGAACGTCATAACTTTCTCCTCGAATGTCGGAATTGGACGTGCCACCTGTCTATGAACTCGTGACGTCCCGAACTACGTCACGGTCATTGGTCAAAGTCCGTTTGACCGCTCAAATTAAAAGTCAACTGTTCGCCCAATTCTAGGGGTAAAATGGGCATTTTCCTTCAAATTTCCGAATTTTCCCTTTTTGACTGTCCGGGTCGTTACATGCTAGATGCTCTGTCAAGGTTTTGTTGTGCCCGTTCTCCCTAAAGTTGCATAGAGGGAAGCTCCGAATACTGAGGGTTGTACTCATGTGATGGTTATGTGGCACCAAACTGCTGGGGGTGCATAATCTGAGTATTGATAGGGTGCTCCATAATACTGAGCAAAGTAGCCAAATTGTTGGGTTAGTGCTTGATTAGTTAGGGGTGGTGGGTTCGTAGGTGGGCAAAAGTGAGTTGGTTGATGACCTGCTACGGGTAGGGCGTTGAGCTGGTCTGATTGCGGGGGCAATCTCTGTACCTGTGTTCACTTTGACCACAGGTGAAGCACTTGTTATCAGCATACTCCCTCGACCTACAAGGGCCACTGTGTCTCCGATTACAATTTTGGAAAATTGGGTTTCCCGAGTTGCTTGTTCCTCCAAAACCACGCGGTGGTTGGAATCGAGAAGATCAAGTGGAGCCTCTAGAAGAACAGGCAAAGTAGAGCTCGAACCCCCGCCCGATGATGCTCAAGCCGAGCTTCTCTTGAACTGCTTCCCTCTTGGGCCACCAATGTAAGCTTGATTCATCCTCTAATGATTCTATTGTCGCTACAGATTCTATTGATGTCCCCTGTTTTTGTTTGAGTCTCATTCTCCATGTGTTTGGTAACTGAAGTCACAAGCTCCTTTCATTTCCAAGGCTGTTACAAAGACATCCTTATAGCAGAAACATCCCATAGCCATCACAAAAGGGCATATCTGGTCGTTTAGTCCCAGCAGAAAATGTCTCAAAAGATCCTCATTATTTTGTGTACCGGTGGATAAATAACAAGCAAGCCTTCGAAACTTCATCTCATAGTCTGTCACTCTCAAATCACCTTGCCTCAGGGATAGAAACTCCTTCTGCAGGCGGTTAATATACTTTCGGGGAACATAATGGTTCTCAAACCTCTGTTTGAAAATATCCCACGTATACCACCCTTCGGATCAGTATGAGTTTCTCAGATTTCCACCATTTCTTTACTAAGTCACGAAGGAAGTAGACTGCTGTTGAGACCAATCTCTTAAGTGGAAGGTCCATCCCCTCAAAAGTTTCTTGGACGGTTTTGAGCTAGTGTTTCACTTCTTCACTGCCCTCGTTTCCAAAGAACGCACTCACACCGTGTAAGCGGGCAATCTCCAAAGGGGTACGTTCTACTCTTCAGTTATTAATGAGGTCGGCAAAGAGTTGACCTAACTGGATTATGCTGAAGGCCTCAGGTGGACCTAGATTGGGCATAGGGATTTCTTCCCCCAGATTGTGAATAGGGTTTTCTTTCCCTGGAAGGGAGGAGCCTTTCGAAGACTAAGACGAGGAGGCATGGTTCCAACACAAAAATACAGCGTTAGCGGATCATCATGCAATATACTTATGCCAAAAATCATTCCTCTTACACCCACTCTGATACCAAATTGACACATCCCGACCCGGATATTCATAAGAAGTCTGGGCTGAAAGCATGCTGGCCAGGACGTGGCACAAAACACACGTGTTGAAGCTGAGAAAAATGTAAGAGGAGCGTTTAGGAAGAGTAGGGCTTGAGCATCATAAAAGGTTCAAATCCAAGAATATTATTACTACAAATCGTAAGTCGAGTGGTTGCAACATAGAAAGAAAATTGTAAACTTAAAAGTCTGGTGCATGATGATCCATAGTAAAAGAAAAACATAAAGATATGTAGCATATGGTGCTATCCCGTACATGAATAGGGCGTGTCAGGATCGAAACTTGCATGTCCTCCTTGTAGATGGTCTTGAGCTCTCTATGACCTGAGAGGTGTAAGAAAACAAGGGTGAGTGGGCCCGAAATTTAACCCAGTGAAAAACGAATATGAAAAGAACCAAAGTCACCCCTCGGTTTTAAGAAAACAATATAGTAAATCAACCTGCACATCCTACGAGGAATAACAATATAACAGTCATAAATCTCATCAAATGACTCAAAACATGAAGTAATATGCATGAACCACAACCTATTGCTCATGAGTCGCACAAGGCATCCATTCATGCTAGAATGGGTATCTTTGCACAACCACAACAGGCATAACCGCAATATATACCACATCTCACAAGCCATCACATCAATCCACAACCAACATCACCACAGAACTCTCATATAATCAACTCATCATCAATACATAAGCACAACATCAATCATCACATCACAAGGTAGTACTGGTAAGCCATTACATACACATTCACTCGAGAATCGGAGCCCCAGGCTCGACGTCTGAGACTACACAAACAACCACACAGTCAACACACATCACGCATATCGAGAAACATGTGTTCACATCACATCTCAATATCACATTTCATCACAACATATCACATCATATATCACAATTCAAATCCACAATCAGAATCTCGGGCTTAAACCCCAAACATGGCATAACACAATTTCTTGTAAAACATGCCAATAAGGTTACATTCATAAAAACCGTCCAGAAATTATATAAAATTCATAATTATTCCAAAATCACATTATTCAAAGTCACAAACCAAGTTCAATTTGAGATGACAATCAAAATGATATCTAAAACCAGTTTACCAAAAACTTCATAAAACACGCATTAAATAATAATAAAATATTCATAGAATCACCGAAAATCCATATAACATCTCAATCACTTCAATATCACCAAAATCACATAAAACACATTTAAACCATGTAAAGATGCATGCATAAAAGTTTAGGGAAAGAAAGTCCACTCACATACAGTTCGGATAACAAGATCCCACGTTTCACGTTTTTGCGTAATTTCTAGGAATGTCCATTCCTGCCAAAATTCCCATCTAAAGGTCATTAACTATCTCAAATAACTTCTATTGTAATCCCATAATTTTTTAGAATTTTTAAATGTATTTAAAACAAATCCTACACCTTCAGACAATCAAAACAACCACGAAAAGATATTTGATCGTCTCAAGAATTGTACCATTGGACTCGTAACATTGAAAGGATAAACATTTGTGTTGACCACACCTCAAAATTCTAGCTCATGTGTCACCCAAAGTGGCTGCACATGAGAGCCACGAGCCATGTACTATTCAATCATCCCCTACTTCTATTCAGTTTGTTTTCCTGCAACCGGGTCGCCCGACCAGGTGACCTAGACCCGATTCTATCTCACCCATTTTTTGACCTTTTCCTTCCCTATTTTGTCCAATCTAATCTAATCCATCTCTAGGTTGGGTCTATGGTGACAAAACAAAGAAAAAAATGACTCAAAATCGAGAGACAATACCTTTCCTTTTCGATCAAATATCGACCTTCGTCTTGCACCAATTTCCAGCGTCTAAGCTTCGAGCTCTAGGCCTGTTGACGTTTCGTAATCACATAGAACTGATCAGTGAGCTTAGTTTCCAAGCTTCCACATGAAACCTGGGTCGTGCAACCTCCAACCCGAAACACCCGCACGGGTTACCATCTCTCTCTCTCTCTCTCACGGTTTGAGTTTGAACTTCTTCCCTCTCTTTTCTTCATCCTCACTCCCTCATTTCTTCTCTCTTCTTTCCCCTAGTTCTTTTCTCTTCGTTTTGTTTCATTTTCTTTCTCGATCAAAGAACACCGATCACACACACACACACACACACACACACACACACACACACACACACACACACACACACACACACACACACACACACACACCACAAGCTACCCTAAAACATATAAACCCAGCACATACAAGTACAAAAGTGGTGGCACAAAATAAAAAGGGATAAGTGACACATGTCACCCCCCAATTCAGCCACAAGAAAATATCCCACCATAAAATATAACTAAAATACCCTTTCTAGGAAAATTACCATATTGCCCCTACATGTTTTAGACTCGGAACGTAACCGTCTGATCTCCGTTTCCAGCATGTCGCCTATCAACGTAATTAGGAAACCGAGACCTTCCTAACGGCATTTTTGGAATCACCAAAAACCATCCCAATCAAAAAGTTAACATTTTTACCTTTGGTAAAAAGTCAACCCTTTGATTTTGGGCAAAAAATCAACCCTTTGACTTTGACCAAAAAGTCAACCTTCACCTTCTAGTGGTAAAATGGTTCATTTCATCCAACTTTTCAGATTTTACCCTCGTTAAAGGTCCAGGTCGTTATAATACCTTTGAGATCTCTTGGTTGGAATCCCTTGTTAGTATATATATGCGTAGGTATGAACTGGATGTTGGAGTTGGGTTGTAGGCTTTGGGCTAAGAGCCTTTGAGTATGCCACGGTTTACCCCTAGGTAGACACCTAAAAGTATTTTATGGGCTAATTAGTTTCCTTCGAGATAGGCGTGCCACTATCAGATACTACAAATAAATAGTAAATAAGATTTCCATATGGTCTAATGTAGAGACTCGAAAATTCGAGAAAATGGAAATTACCATTTTTGCCCCTAAAAAGTCAAAGAGTTGACTTTTGAATCTGTATACTGATTGGATGTTCCGTAAAGACTGTTACAAAGGTCTCGAACTCCCAAGTCCGTAGACAGGTGATATGGCAAAATTTGAGATCAAATAGATTCGTTATATGGTAAAAAGGGCTAGGGTCTTTTTGGTCATTTTGGACATAGGGGTATTTTGGTAAATTCACATGGAGGGCCTAGAATGTCCTAGAATTTCCTCAATTTTCCCTTCTCATTATCTCCTCATTTCATCGACCTCAGCTTGTGTGTATATATATATATATGGATGTGGAGGGGAGGAGGGGGACTTCAGTGGTTAAAGGCCGAAAAGAAAGAGAATAAAGAACAATAAAGAAACGAGAGAAAGAGGAGAAGGAAAAAGAAAATCGGAGATGAATGGGAGGAAAGAGTGAGAGATGTTGTGGAAAAAGGAAGAAACTGGTCAAGAAAGGAGCTCGGGGTGACCACAGATTTCAAAACCATGAGTTCCACGATGATTATGAACCCTCAGCATGTCCTGAAGTTTCCTAATGTTTAGCTAGGTATTTTGGGCTGTTAATTAGGTCCTTAGGACTATGTTGAGACACAAAGCAAGAAGCTTTGGACTTGGAATGTTGTAGGCAGAAGCTTGGTACCATGACCGAGAGCTATGAAGTTGGGACACATGTTCGAGGTAGGTTTTCTTGTGTTTGACACCATAGATAGTCTTCTGGAGTTGTGTAGGTGTTATTAGACTCTTAAAACGTGAAAAACCATTGTGAAAATGTGGTTTGCGAACTGGGTCATGATTGCTGGTCAGGCAACCCGAATCACAGACCCGGCTGGAGGTTAGAGGCGAATAACCATACGACTGCGTCTGCAGTCATGCATGGAGCACACATCCAGAGGCCTCGGCGCGCGCATGAAGGCACTGTGGCATCTGTTGGTCGTCCTGTCAACATGAACTTTTAAGTCCTCATTCTTATGTATCCAGTGGTATAAGTTCTAGGTTGATCAGACATAATTTAAGGGCAGTTTAACTGTTTAAAGTATGTGTATTATCTAGTATCCCTAAGTAAATCCTAATGATTGGGAAAGGCTGTTATAAGATTATTTTACGTTTACTCGGATAGGTGAGAGGGATTGATATATTTAAGAGGATTGTTAGAGAGTCATTGTATATGATTATATTTTGTGCTTACTTAAGATATTGAAGATGTAAGTATGATTGTGCTTTTGTTAGTGCTACTGAGTATGTGAATGATTAGGAATTTTGTAATTATTTTTATTATTGCCCTTAATGTATGAATGATGAATTTAAGTAATACCATTTATGTTTAAACCGATCAGTTCTATTTCGTGTCAGGGTAAGTGGGTTGGAGGTGGGTGGTACCACGTAAGGGCAGGGTTAGTTTTGATTAATGGACATGGTTAAAAGTGATAGAATCCCTTATCTAATAAGAGATGACGGATGGGAACAGGACCGGCTCGATTTTCAAGAAATTTTGTGGCGGATCCTATCAACTTGGTATTAAAGAAAGGATAATGGATATTTTGTTTCTAAGATTAGAATTTTGTACGTAATGTATGTAACTAATAATTGATGTTTTGGGGAGCTATGATGTTCATGTGATGACAATATGATGAAAATGATGATTTACTATTTTTTGCTATAGACTGAATTTTGAACACTGGATAGGTGATAAATAATCCTGTTTGGAAATATCATTTTTGTGCATAGCGTGTTTTAATTGTTTTAGTTATAAGATTTACAAATGATGGTATTAATTATGTTTTAAAAAATGATTTCTGAAAGTTTTATGGAATTATTTGCAGTACATGTTTTACGAGACTTATCATAAACAGTGTTTGAACTAAAACATGGTTTGAAATTTGGTGATGGTTTATGTAATACAGACTTGAAGTTATTTTTTTTTCCCGAATGATTATTGATGATTTTTGAATATTTCAAGTTAATTTCGAATACACTTTTGACGAGATTTTATGGGAATTGTACTGGATTTTACACCCATACTTCAAGTAATGTTTACCATCTAAGAATTGGATGTACGTTGATATAATTTGAATGTAATTTTCAAATGGTTATTTGGTGATTTACGGAATAAAAATTATGGATTGTTTTGCATGCACGTTTTACGGAGTTTCACAAAATTTGTGTTTTGGGCTTAGTCTCAGAACTTGAAATGTGGATTTGACATTGAGAAATTGATATGTGCTATCTCGATACTTGTGCATTCTTGTGAATTGTTGGTTGGCATTATTGTATCCATGAATGGTTATGTGATGTAATGGTGATGGTTAGTCTCAGACATTGAGTAGGGCTTCGTTTCCTAAGAGCGGTATTTGGTTGTTGTGATTATCCGGATGTTGCTTCGTGTAGTTCTCAGGGATGTTGTGCTAGTTCGGATGGTGCGTGAGTGCAGTTCTTGGACATGACCTAGGTGGTGCCAAGTGCAGTTCTCGGGAGTGCTATGACTGGGTGCTTCGTGCAGTTCCCAGACGTGCCCGATGGTGCTTCATGCAATTCCCGGGGGATATTAGGATAGTCTGGATGGTATTATGTGCAGTTCCCAAATATGTTCGGATGGTGTGTTCATGCAACTCCCGGATTAGGCCTAGATGATACTTTGTGCAGTTCCTGGGCCGTATATACATTGAGCTGTAAATTCGAAGTAAGAATTGGTTAGGCCTAATGAAAGGGCTTGTATGCATTAGTGTATAATATTCATCGTTGATGTGATAAATGATTTGGGTATGACTCGGATGATGCTTCGCGCAGTTCCTAAGGCTAGTTGATTGTGACAAATGATTTTTGAATATCGTTTGGATTATGATGACTCGTATGTGATAAACGATTGCATAAGTTGTGATTTGGTAATAATTTGATGTTCCATTATATTGATTTGATTACGATTATCACATGCATTGTTGAGATATGTTTGTACTCTGAAATTTATGATGACTTGGTTTAGAAATGTTGTAGTGATGTCCTAGCATAGTACTGTTGTGTGATGTGACTAGTATAAATTGGCTGAACTTGAGGAAAGGCTACTTTGGTGTACTTTTGGTTATGATTTGATGTTCTGTCATGTTGATATGATTCATGCTGTTGTTCGAATTTTGATATCTGTTTATACTTTTGAGATTTATAATGTATATTTTATCCCTAAGAATTGGTGATTGCATTCACTTATTCTTGGAAACTTCGGGGATGAAATTTTTTAAGAAGTGTAGATTGTAACGATCCGAAAATTTGAGAAAATGGAAATTACCATTTTTTCCCCTAAAAAGCCAAAGAGTTAACTTTTGAATCTGGATACTGATTGGATGTTCCGTAAAGACCATTACGAAGGTCTCGAACTCCCGAGTCTATAGACAGGTGATATGGCAAAATTTGAGATCAAATAGATTCGTTATAGGGTAAAAATGGCTAGGGGCATTTTGGACATCAGGGTATTTTGGTAAATTCACATGGAAGCCTTAGAATGTCCTAGAATTTCCTTCACTTTTCCTTCTCATTATCTTCTCCTTCCACCAACTTCAGCTTGTGTGTAGATGGGTGGAAATGGGGGAGGGGGACCTCGGTGGTTAAAGGTTGAAAAGAGAGAGAATAAAGAATAAGAAAGGTACGAGAGAAAGGGGAGAAGGAAAAAGAAAACCAGAGATGTTGGGGGGGGGGGGGGAGGGTGGAAAAAGTGAGAGAGGTTGTGAAAAAGGAAGAAATTGAACAGGAAAGGAAGTCGGGGTAACCTCAGATTTCAAAATCGTGAGTTCCACGATGATCGTGAACCTTCAGTCTGTCCTGAAGTTTCATAGTGTTTGGCTGGGTATTATTGGTTGTTAATTTGGTCCTTCGGACTATGTTGAGATAGAGAGCAGGAATCTTTGGGCTTGAAATGCTGTAGGCAGAAGCTTGGAACCATGGCTGAGAAGCTTGGAACCATGGCTGAAAGCCATGAAGTTGGGATGCGTTCTCGAGGTAAGTTTTCTTGTGTTTGACACTATAGATCGTCTCCTGGAGTTGTGTAGGTGTTGTTAGACTCTTAAAACGTGAAAAACCATCGTGAAAATGTGGTTTGCGAACTAGGCCACGATCGCAGGTTGGGTGATCCGAATCGCAGACCTGGCTGGAGATCAGGGGCGAGTGGCCCCACCACTACATCTGCAGTCGCGTGTGGAGACCACGTCCAGAGACGTCATCGATGCGTGAGGGCGCGTGCAACGTTTGTTGGCCTTTTGGTCAACATGAACGTTTAAATCCTCGTTCTTGTGAATCCAATGGTATAATTTCTAGGTTGATCAAACATAATTTAAGGGAAGTTTAATTGTTTAAAGTTTGTGTATTATCTAGTATCCCTAAGTAAATCCTAAATATTGGGAAAGGCTATGATAAGATTATTTTACGTTTACTGGAATTTAAATGTGAAGTTTGATGCACTGGATTAGGTGATAGGAATTTGATATATTTAAGAGGATTGTTAGAGATTTATTGTATATGATTATATTTTGTGCTTACTTAAGATATTGAAGATGTAAGTATGATTGTGCTTGGGTAATTTAAACCTACGTAGTTATAACTTTTGTTAGTGCTACTGAGTATGTGTATGGTTAGGAATTTTGTAATTATTTTTATTATTGCCCTTAATGTATGAATGACAAATTTAATTAATACCATATATGTTCAAATCAGCCAATTCCGTTTCTTATCTCGGTAAGTGGGTTGAAGGTGGGTGCTACCTCGTAAGTGCAGACTTAGTTTTGGTTAATGGACATGGTTAAAAGTGATAGAATCTCTTGTTTGATAAGTGATGTCGGAAGGGAGCAGTTCTGGCTCGGTTTTCAAGAAATTTTGGGGTGGGTCCTGTCACCTAAGGATCTACTTTAATCAAGTGATCGTGGTATGAGCGGGACATTAGTTGATTAATTATTTTTATGTCTTTTTCTTATTGATCTAAGGACTTATGTATTATTTTCTTTTAGTAAGTCAAAATTTAAATAGTGATGTATATATATATTGTTAGGGTCGTAATTTATTATGCTCGAGATATCTTTATTGGGATATGTTATGTATTAATGGACTAAGAACATACACACTATTTTATGACTAGAAGCATCCATGAAATGCATGCGGCCCGCTTAAGAGATTCACTTGAAAGATAAACATCACTACAAAGCGAGTATTGAATAAATGATAAGAAAATAACAAGATAATAGTTGGATCATACTAGTTGACAGAGCAATAAAAATAAATAAGAGATTCAAAGAGTGGGGAAGTTGTTTTCCTAGAGGTGTTTGTATCCAATTCGAGATGTGAGAGTTGAGTTTGAGCTTTTGCAAGCAAGCTTATGAACATAAATATTCCTGTGAGAAATTTTTTGTTTTAAATAGAAAAGCTTTCCGAAAGCTTGCCACCCCTATTTATTAGTAAAGCTCGAAACACTGGTATCATTGCTATATTCTATATGTTACTTATTAGTCATCTATGTCTTATTGCAGGTCAGCACCTCTGAAAGAAACGGAGGACTTCATTGATTGAGTGACTCTGCGACATAGTAATCAAACTTTCTGAAAGAAACGGAAGACTTCATTGATTGATTGAGTGACTCTACGACATAGTAATCAAACTTTCTGAAAGAAACGGAAGACTTCATTGATTGAGTGACTCCGTGACGTAGTAATCAAACTTTCCGGAGGGCTCCCTAAGTAAATCAACCGTTAGGTCACCTGTACCTTTCTTGCCGTTCTTCTGTTTTAAATAGAAAAGTTTTCTAAAATCCGCTTTTAGGGCAAGTGGTCCCTCTTGGTGCCCACTTCTTGATTCTTCTACTCTTCTAAAATCCGCTTTGTCTCCAAGTGATCCCTCTTATGGCTTATTTGAGCTCGGCTAAATAATTTGGGCCTTTAGTTTCTTCAAAATATCCTCAGTTTTAGTTTGGGGTTATTTTCAGGTGTAAACAGTATTGATTTGATTACCGTAGATGGTATTTTGACTAAAGTTTACGGTACAGGTTTCTCTGCGCATTATTTATGGTAAGCTGCCTAGCAAATAGAAATGCAAGCACCACTAGTCAGTCACTAGTCTGAATTCCGAAATACCTGCTCTTTTCATCCCCTCTGCCAATTGCCATTGCTGACTCTTTGCCCATGGCTTCCACGCTCGCATCGCTCAATTCCATTCCTAATCTTGCAGTCCCACCTAAAACCTTCCCAAAACACTCTCAACAAATATCTCTTTTTCCTCTTCCACTTGTGAGTTTGCACTTCAATTCAAGGACCGTTTCCTGCTCTAATGGAGGATCATCACCAGCACTCCACGCTGTCCAACAGGAAGTGATCCAATCAACAAGTTCAGAGTCAACCAATGATTCCGAAATTGCCCCTTCTTCCTCTTCCAAGCTCGTTCTGGTCATAGGCGGCACCGGCGGTGTTGGTATTCCCATTTGGCCCTCTCCTTCGTAGCTCTTCATATGCCTATAGGCTTCTTGATGTGTGTGTATGCATGCTTGCATTCATATATATTATTTGTTTCAATGGTATGTGCCATTTCGTCTGTTTATGTTGGTTATATGGAAAAATGAGTTATTTGAGTGTGTCAATGCTATTCCTACTGTAGTGAAGTACGTGAGTATAAATGGAGGGGTCGTTCCTGTTATTTAGGATGAATTTTGAATGAAGGATACGGTTTTCTGCCAACATTTTTAGTTTTGCACATACCCTTATATGATGTTTCCTGGGAACTTTGTAGATTTAGTGCTTAATATCATTTCAGGTCAGCTGGTGGTGGCTTCATTGCTCAACCGAAATATCAAGTCGCGCTTATTATTGCGTGACCCTGAGAAAGCAACTAAATTATTTGGTGAACAAAATGAAGAGAAAATGCAGGTACCAATTTCTCTGCAAGTAATTAATCAAGACATCTCTGTCAATAAAATATTTGTGTACATATCTGTTAATGCATCCAAACAAAATCAATTGAGAATAGGTGATTTCTGATGAGGTCAAATGATTTTAATTACCCTGGTATTAAAGATGAGTAAGCGAAATTTGATATTTGGACGAGTTGTCTACTCTGATACTGTTGTAGAGTTGGAGTATCCAACCAAAAACTAAATGGTAGTGGTGAAATGATGCAGAAACTCTTGTGCGGAAGCGTCTCAAAACAATATAACAATTATGAAGGCAAAATATGAAAACTAATAGTACATAAAGAACACAAAGGATTTATGTGGTTCGGCTATAAAGCCTACATCCACGGGCGAAGCCGGTGAGAAAATTCCACTAATAACAAAGGAGATTACAAAAGAGATTAACTCTCTCAAACCCAAAACCCAAATCCCGAATACACCCAAAACACTCTCTCACCAAACACTGTGGCACCACCACAATCAAAACATAAGAAAGGTTTTTAGGCCTTTCGCAAATATGTGGTTGCACGCACTCCAAACAAAGAGAAACCAATGTGCCAATTATATGATAGTCTAACTTAACCTAATCCTATAAGGAGTAGAAACCCATAAACCTTATAGGACAGGAAATCAGATTCCTACAAGGATTAGGGACTCTAATCCTTATAAAATTTGGAAACAAACAGCTAACAATAGTGTGTCATAATTGGTCCAAATAAAGGGTTAACTAATTGACCTAAAATCTAAGCCAAAATACAACAGAAACTACACCATGAACGTGAATAAAGTGCCAGCTCTGATACCACGTACCCCATATATGTTTAAAGTTGGAGTGTCTAAACTCCAATACCAATTAGTAATGGATGGAGAGGCCTCAAACTTATATATACTGACTATTGAGATGCACAACTTATATTGCTCAATGGAAAGATTTGGTTTCTCAACAATTTCATCTTTCAGCTTCATTATAAATTGTAAATGTATTGTTTTGTCTAAAACTTGTTTTGTAAATGTACTGTTTTGTCTAAAACTTGTTTTGTAAATGTACTGTTTTGTTCATGAGGGTACCCGTTATAGTTCAAGAAATTCTAAACTTGGTAGGTATTCAAAGGGGACACTCGGAATAAAGAGGATCTGGATCCATCTATTTTTGAGGTTTGTGCTTATAGTTTCTTATACCATTATTCATTTATTTATTTCCTGCAAGCTAATGCAGACAAAGGCTAAAGATTTTTGAGTTAGTAAATTTTCTCTTTTAGGGAGTTACACATGTGATTTGCTGCACGGGAACTACAGCTTTTCCTTCAAAGCGGTGGGAGGGGGATAATACACCAGAAAGAGTTGGTTAGAATTATCTATTTTGAATTTTTTTCTTTATGAGCAAGCAACTACCTGCATTGCATAAGACGTAGTGCATCGGTTGTTTTTTTTTTTGGTATATAATAGCTTGAAGAACAGATTGCATACTGGGGTATATTCATGGTTTTGATCGATAATAGGATGAGTTATTTATGCACACAACAACATATTTCTACCCATCTAATGATTTCTTCTTTTTTGACTTTTGAATTTTTTTATTGAAGATTGGGAGGGTGTGAGAAATCTTGTATCTGCACTGCCTTTGTCGCTTCAGAGAGTTGTTCTTGTTTCATCAGTAGGGGTAACGAAGTTCAATGAACTGCCATGGAGGTAAAGATTACTTATCTATGGATATCGAGTTATCAAACCAGTGCCTTTCATTTCGTTCATTGGGTACGAAAACGAAACTAAGTTTAGTTATTTAGCTAACAATTGAGACCCTTATATATTGTGTAGTTGATGCTGAAATTTTTATTATTTCATAATATATCCCAGCAAGGAAACTCTTGTGAACAAAAATTATTAGTTGTAAATGGAGTTCTAATTCTAAAATGTTGAAGCTAATTTTTTTTCTTTTCGTTGGTGCAGAAAAGCTTCTGACAAAATGTTAGTTCTTCACATGTATTTGCAATGAATATTCCTAGCAAAAGCAATTTTAGAAATTGTTTGAATTAACCTAATTATACCTACTCTTTAGTAGACATGTAGGATTAGGGTTATAACTGAGACAAAATTAGGTTTGGCTATCGATTGATAGAAGCCCCACATGCATATCCTCTAGGCATTCCTTTGCACCAATGGCTTCTCCAACGAGTCAAGCAATACCTTCATGCTTTCATGGCTCTCCCAAGTTCCTTGATCATGTCACCAAACTTCACACTGTTGGACACAATGATCACCTCGTCTAGAGGTCTGGCTTTTGTAAAACTGAGATCCTCACCAATGACCTTAAAGAAAGCATCTTCACGAGAAAATGTGGCCTCATTATGGTGGATGTGGTTGCTAATTCTATCCCATCTACACTCTTCAATAATTATGGAATGGAGGAAAGGATCACAGGAGACATGCAAGGTTTAATTTTAGGGATAAGGAAAGTGTCCGTTCCTTGATTCTGGGCCAAGGGACTCTTGTGGAATGCATGTTATGGATTTTTACAGCTTCAAGTGTGACATAAGCTCAATTTGGTGCTAAACCATGTCATACATCCAATTAGTTCATCATGAATTAACTTTTCACTTTTCTATGTCCTTCTCGAATGAACTAGTTATTTAAATTCCTTTCTGTTTGCAGTATTATGAACCTTTTTGGTGTTCTCAAATATAAGAAGATGGGGGAGGATATTCTTTCTAATTCTGGCCTACCATTTACAATTATCAGGTTTGTGTAAATTAGTTTTGTACTTTCTTCTACTTCTGAGAATGAAATACTATGGTGATAACTATGGCACATTTCAAAGTAGAGTAAGCATATATATTTTCCAAAAATTGTTGCTAATATGAAGTTTATACCCTGTGTACTGCAGACCCGGTAGATTGACAGATGGACCTTACACATCATATGATCTTAATACGTTACTTAAAGCTACAGCTGGCGAACGACATGCAGTCCTAATGAGTCAAGGTACACTACCGTTTTCAACAAGATCTGCAGCTGGATTGCAGGTTCAGTTGCTGGGCCTCAATTGTTGGAGTTTTATGGCCTTATACCAAAAGTTTAGTGTTAGCAAAGAAGTTAAGAAATGCCTAATGGATGAAGGCTACCTCTGTAAGATGATCTGATAGAGCAAAATCAATAGCTTAACAATTGCTGCCTTAGCTTGGGCAATGTAGGAAAGTTGATTGGGATGGAAGGAAAACCTCCTAGATTGTTTTTAGCCTGGACCAGGGAGAGAGGAGGACGGGAAGGGTTGAATATTGGAAACTGCTATTTAAAACGTTCTAGTAGGGATGATGGCCAGTTATGAGTAGTTTTTCTTCATTTGTGTATGCCATTAAATATTGTCTCTAAGTTTTTAATTCAGTTGAATTATTCGAATTATTTTAATTCAATTTTGAATGTCTCTATGGTCAAAATAAGTAAAGGGATATAAGGTTTCTTAATACTTAGGATGGGTATTGTTTTACTGAAAAAAAGGATGGGTAACTGGGTATTGTCCGACCAATAAAATAAAAAACAGATGGGTATTGTTATATGCTCATTTGAATGCTGCTGCTAGAATAATTTGTCCCAGGCTCTCAAAAAACTAATTATACGGATGCTCTCTTATTTGGTGATTCTGGTTCTGAAAATCTAAAGCTAGTAACTAACACCGAATCAAGCCATACATGGAGCCAAATTCAATTTATGGGAAGGCTTGATTGAGTTGAGGTGAATATATGGAGATTAAGATAAATATTGCTGAATGAATTTTCCACAGGACACCAAATATTTCAGGTTTTCCTGTCATACATGCAAACACTTCTTTAAGTTTGGGTTGAGGGTTACTTGGTTCCTTCCTTTTCTTAATGGTTTTAATGATTTGTGGGATCCAGGAGATAAATTAGTTGGAGAGGCTAGCAGAATTGTTGTTGCTGAAGCGTGCATACAGGCATTGGACATAGAATGCACTGAAGGGAAAATCTTTGAAGTGAACTCAGTTGAGGTAATTATCTAGATATGATCACATACTTTTATGTTTAACAACTTGCAACCTATTTCTTTTTTGTTTCTCAACATCCCTTGGCATTTGAACTCAGTGTTCAGTCTTTACTTGTAGGCATGTTTGAGATATTTACTGCTACTGAGTAAAAACCTTTGGTACTAATTTACAATATTTTCTTGATGAGATATGTTGATTTGGTTTAAAGAGGCAGTGGCCTTTTTGAGCATTGCCTCTCAGGGGGAAATAGGGAACAACTAATGACTTCGTAAAGATTCGTTGTTCATTGTCACCAATAAGCATGTAGTACGGCCATCAAAGCTGAATTTCAATTAATCTTGTCAGTATCTATTTGACATCAATGTAATCTGTTTTTGATCTTTTGGATCCCACTTTAATCAAGCTCGTGTTATGGTGGTTGTTTTGTTAACTCGATATGAATACTTACTTTTCTGAAGATGAGCAAATTAAGGGGGACGAGTGGTGGTCATCATCAGATTATGTGAACTTTATGACCCCTCAACCAAAGAAATAAAAAGAAATAGCGTAGGGGAGAAGATATTTCCTCCTTTATGGATTCGATCCATTACAAAATGGCTGAAGGTTATGCACTATAACTTGAGCATAATAAAATGAGCCAAAATAAGGTGAAGATAACAAATGAGGGATAGAAAAATAAAGTACTCACTAGTAGAGGGGTTTGACTGGCCAACACAGGTTTTGCAGAGTCCCTATCAGGGAAAAATTGAAATCCTGTCCAAGATTTGTGAAAATATGCTAAAAAGTATATAAATTACAATTATATATAAATTGCAATTATCTATGGCAGATTGAAGGTGAATGATGCCCTTATTTAACTGCTTTTAGAGAACTAGGAACACTCCTATAGAAAATTCTCTTAAGAGACTTTTATTAGCTTTAACAGGTGTGCGTTAAGATTTCACGAACTCGAAGCATACCCTTACTTTTTTGAGCATGTTAAATTCGTGTATATTACTTGGCTTAGCAGCAAGCCAATGAACACATACGCTGTCTATTTCCATGAACTTTGTTCATGATTTGGATCCTGAGAATTAGTATTTGGAATAGAATACTGTGATCGGAATGAATAGCTGTTAGAAGTTAGAACAAGGAATAAATCATGATGAGGTAACAAAGTAGAAGTCCATGCAGATGTAGTGAATTTATTGAGATGAATGGAAGTTAGACAATCTGCTTTGCTATCTTCTTGCTTTTATTCTCTCCTTTTTTTCGTTTTTACACTGCTTTTTCCGCTTAACCGTTTGGAATGCCTTTGATATTGTTGTGAAGTTTTTGGAGATGTTGGTAGCAGAAGAAATAGAAAAAATAGGGAAAATAAGCCTATATCCGAGTAAATGTGTTAGACCCTTTAATAGTGACGGTCTAGTACTGTGCAGGGAGAAGGTCCAGGAAGTGATCAGCAAAAGTGGATGGAATTATTCAAAGCTGCCGAAGCTCAATAACCTGTATTTTTTATTTGATTCATGCATGTATAATCAAGCAATAAATTGCTTGTTATAAAGAATTATCTGTTTATATATTGTGTAAATAATCACCATGTAATACTTTATTTAGATCTGTATGTAAATTTGGTTCTTGTCGTTCTCACTTATTCCCAGTTATACTTATGAATACTTTTTGCAACATGTAAAATTGATCCCATGCCCCAAAAGTCTTGGCTTGTAATTTATGTGAATTGTTGGGATCCATATTTTTGCAAGCTGAAGTTTTTTGTTTTAGAGGAAGATGCACGAGCTCCATTTGGATTTTAAACTACCGGTAAATCATAACATATTATGTCACTCATGAAATTCAAGGATGATAAGATGATGATAACTGGGATTTGTTTTTAGGGAAATTGACAAAATTAGTTGGTTTGGTAAAAATGTATTAAAAAATAGGGACTTAAAATGTTTTTATAAATTTAGACACAAAAAGTTTTATAGTAACTTGATAGTTAAATTTTGTAATTGAACACTACCAAGAAAAAACCCTAGACCCCAAATTTCTCCCACCTTGTTCTTCATCAGTTCTTCAAATCACGAGAACTCAATATCCACCGAGTACTAAGGAATATCCCTCCATGGGCATTTCCTCATTTGAGGAGATTGAAGATCAATCTCCTTAGTGTCAGGGTAAATAGGAATCATCTTGATTCCTTACTTAGTTTGTTTAGTCAACTATAAACACTTCCTAGTTAGGACTCCTAGACTTAGTATATACTTCTCTAACTATGTACAAACAATTCATTCAATACAAAAAATCTTCCATACCTTATATGGTATCAAAGCTCTAAAAGCTCTACCGAGCAAACCCTAAAACAAACCTTAATCCCATGGATGCCCAACCCACTGCCTTCGCCGCCCCTGTTAATCCCCTCCTACCACCCACCCAAGGCCACAGTGCCAAATGTTGCCCTCAGTTGCAACAACCTTACCACCCATCTGTGGCTAACTCCACCACCCAGAGCCAATCCTCTCCCTAGCTTCTAGACTCTGGTGCTTCCCACCACGTCACTTCCACCTTTCACCATCTCTCATATGTCTCCCGCTCTCGTAGTCCTGATGAAATCATCCTTAGCAATGGTAAGGGGTTGCACATCACCCATACTGGTACCATCACTCTCTATTCTCTTTCCTTTCGCCCTTTCACTCTCCATAGCTTGTTGTAAATTTTCTTGGGTGTAAATAGAATAATGGATAGATTAATTACTCTGTGTCCCTAGCATGACCAGAAACCTCGTTTCTATCTTTAAGTTCAATACCACTAATCACACTTCCATTGAATTTTTCTCTGACTATTTCCAGTTGAAGGATCTCAACACGAGGGCGGTCATTCTTCAAGGCCAGAGTAAGGAATGTGTGTATGAATGGTCCCCTCCAACACCACAACAACCTCAAGCCTTTGCGGGTATGGCGGTTTCTCCAAATCTATGGCATCGTCGCCTAGGTCACCCTAGGTCTAAAGTCCTAGAGTCTGTTTTTTGTTCTAGTTCCATTCATGTACTTTCTAAAGTTCCAGAGACTATATCTTCATCTTGCCTATGCAATAAAAGCCATCTCCTTCCCTTTGGTGTCTATTCACTTAAAAGTTCACGTCCCTTACAATTAATCTACTCTGATGTTTGAGGCCCTGCCCCGTACATCTCCCCAGAAGGTTTTTCCTACTATGTAATCTTCGTAGACCACTACACCAAATACACATGGTTGTATCCCTTTAAAAAGAAATCGGATGTCTTTCCAACCTTTCTTGATTTCAAAACACTGGCCAAAAATTACTTTCAAACTTCCATTGCCACTCTCTACACTGATGATGGTGGGGAGTTTGTAAAACTCAAAGCCTTCCTTGCCACCCACGACATCAATCACCTTCTCACCCCTCCCTACACACCTCAACATAATGGAATCACTGAACGACGCCACCGTCATGTGGTGGAAACTGGCCTCACTCTCCTTCACCAAGCTAACCTACCTCTTTCCTATTGGCCCTATGCCTTTAAAGCTATTGTCTACCTCATAAACCGCCACCCAATCCAAACTCTCCAAAACACTACTCCCTATATTCTCCTTTTCTCCAGCCACCCAATTACACCAATCTTAGGGGCATTGGTTGCCTCTGTTTCCAATCGCTCTGCCCCTACATCACCAACAAAATGAAACCCTTGTAACAACCCGTCCCGGAAATTAGAGTTAAGACGGTAATTAATGAAGGATTAGTGAGCTTAAACGGTGGTTAGCGGGTGACGCTAGAGTTGTTAAGGTAGAATGACGATTTTGCCCCTAGTTCGAGCAAATAGTTGACTTTTAGTTCGGGCGGTCAAATGGCCTTTAACCGATGACTGTGACGTAGTTTAGGACGTCACGAATCCGTAGACAGGTGGCACGCCCGATTTCGACATCCGAGGAGGAAGTTATGATGTTCGGAAGGTTGAGGGCATAACCGTAATTTGGCTAAACTAGGGGGAAAAGTTGACTTTTCGTACGATCGAATTTTGACACGTTGACCTAGAACCGTTAGGTAGATCTCGTCGTCCTGAATTCAACGACAGGCGGCACGTGGCCATCGGACCTAGGATGAGTAAGTTACGGGTCTAAAACGGTAAGGGAAAAATTGTAATTTTGGGTTCAAAGAGGGGTATTTTGGTCTTTTGGCTGTTTTGGGATTTGTGCAATAGGACAAGGGCAGGTGTACAGCTGAGATTGGGACATTTGTGAGAGGGGCTTTGGGATGGTGACACGTGCTAAGGGTCTAGTGGGTTCTAGTGTGCACGGCTCCAACTATTTTGGCCGTGTGGTCGTGTGTGTGTGTGTTCGAAGAAGAGAGAAACAGAGGGTGTGGCTGAGAGGGAAAATCGATCAGGTGAGGGATGTGTGTGTGTGCTGGTGAGTGAAGAAGTGAGAGTAGAGATTCAGTGAGGATTGATGAGTGAATTGAGAGTAATTTGGTGTGAGGAAACCGGTGAGGTGCAGGAGGAGTTCACGGGGAAAACCAGAAAAATAGGGAGAACAGAGGGAGTTGGCGGTGGTGTGGCCGTGTGTTGAACCAATTGGGCTCGAGAGAAGACTAGAATGGCTCCGTGGACTCCAGGGAGTGCGACGGTGTGCACGGTGGCGATCGACAACAGGTAATCCCTCACCCCCGTTCAGTTACTCTGTTTTTCATTTAAGTTCAAACCGTGAGTCGTGGGTTTAGAGGACGAGTCGAGAGTTTTGGGGAGTTGGGTGAGACTCAGTGAGGTCCTAGGAACGGTCTACGGTTGTTTCCGTGATGGGGGAATGGCTGGTTGGCCGGGATGAAGAACCGGGGATTGATCGGGTTTTGCCTTTGAGTTAGGGACGATGATATAGGGGTTGTGTTAAGGTGTCTGAGTAAGGGGAATGGATTGTGGAGGACTGGACGAAGTGGATGGTGGAGAGAGGAGTATAATTGGTGGCGGGACGGAGGAGAACCGGCCACGCCGGTTCGAGTTGCAGGGACCGGTCTGAACCGGGTCGACTAGAGGTTGTTGGTGACACTGTTCATGCGCGTGAGTTTCACGCGCAGGAGCTTCTGGACGCCCGTGGGGGTACGTGAAGGGTAGTGTGGGGAAGTGTCCAACATGACTTTTAAAGTATACGATGTAACAAACATTTTGGCGTTGGTTTCGAGTCAATCGGATATTGGCTCAATATGTTTCGGACTGTCCGAAGGTGTTAGGCCTCGGTTAAAAATAGTTAAAAATACGGAAAAATTATGGGGCTTGAGTATGAGTATCGTGAAGTAGTTAGTGACCTTATATTGGGATTTGAACAGGTTCGGGAAAGCCGAGGATAGCGAATGGCCGGGGACGGTGTAAGTGCGCGCGTATCTAGGCGACGCTGAAATAGTCTGTGAGTGGACTTTGCTTTCTAACTCTTGATGCATGCATATATGTTTTTATATGATTTCTATACTTGATTCTATGATTTGATTTATGATTGTGATGGTTTACGGTTTGTGCATGTTTTTCGAGGAAAATGACGATTTTCACGTTTTACGAGGTTTTGATAACTATCGTGATTTGAACTTGGTTTTAACGGTTGATTTCGCGATTTGAAATACGGTTGGATTTCTAGGAAAGTAAAAGGATTTTGGAAAGTATTTTCGGGCTTGAGGCCCAGTTCAAAAGTGTTTTCAGAAATGTGATTTCGGGTTTCGGAATCGGAATTCCGGGTGACGATTCGGAATCCGATTCGGGACTTGAAGTGGATTTCAGGTTTGGGTTTTGAATGATTATTCCGGATGCTAGCTTACGGAATGATGGTTGCGGACTCAGATCTGGAAAGGAAATGGATATGAGTTCTGGATTTGGATATGGAAATGAAAAATGGTTTTCAAATGGTTTTGGATTGGATTTGCTGGATCTGGTTATTGGGTTTAAAGACCCGGATATGGATTGACGGGGGACCGGCCCGGATTGAGTTTAAAGACTCGGGAGTTTAAAGACTCGGATTATTGAGGCCTGGTTATTGAGTTTAAAGACTCGGGAGTTTAAAGACTCAGATAGATCCAGCAGGTTCGATGGATGAGAATGTGGCTTTAAATGTGTTTTGGGTTTTCACTAAGACTTGATGTTGATGTTCTGGGCAGTGGCCCGGATGAAATAGTTTTCGGTGGTTTTGGGCTGAGGCTCGGGATTGGAAAAAAGGAAAATGTGTTTGGTTTTCGTATATGGTTTTATGACATGAAAATTGATATGCATGCATTGGTTTTTACGCGGAGGGTATAAATATATGTGTTTTCTGATAACTGTTTTTGAACTTAAACTTTATTTTTGTCCACTCACAGTCTTTTCGTGTTTTCGATACCCTCCAGGTTGTGGCGGCGCGGGCTGTTGGTCGGGAGAGATGGAGACATCATACGTACGATCCACAGTAGGCTCTGCGCACTCTGGGAAGTTTGGAAGTTTCTGGACGGTTGGGTCGAAACTCCCTTGTCCGATTTACGTGTCACACGGAGGTTAGACATCAGTTTGACCCTTGTGTCATACGCAAGTCAGACGGGAGCGGGGTTTAACCCTTAATCCCAGGGGATTAGGGGTGGGCCCTGACAACCCTGCTCCACCTCGTGTGTCTTCATAGACTACTTTCTCAATAAGAGTGCCTATCTCTGCCTTGATCCCTCTTCTAATAAGCTCTATGTGTCTAGGCATGTCCAGTTTGAGGTGTCAACATTCCATGGTCTCACCACTACCTCCACTGTCCCTAAACTCAGCTCTGCCAACTTCGAACATTGGCTTTCCACCATTCTTCTTGTGCCCTCCCTTCCAATCTCGACCACCACCACGCCTGCTAGCTCATCACCACAGTCTACAACACCTCTGGATCCTCCCTTTCTCGGGTCTGAACCCTCACCCCATTTTATTCTCTTCTATTTTCCTTTCTCTTTTCTGATTTATCTCTTCCTTTTTCTCTTATGCTTCTTTCCCCCTTTGGTTTCTTTCTTTTCCTTTTTCTCCCTCTCGGTCAAGTAACACACTACACACACCAACAATTACACAATATCACACATAAGTGTGGGCACACAAACACACACACACACACACCCTTAAAATATAAGGAAAAGCTCACATCCCTAAGTGATAAGGGACACTTTTCACCTCCTTAAACAATACATGGGAAAAAGAAAAAATCTCCCAATGGAAATTACTAAAATGCCCCTACTAGCCAAATTACCAAAATGCCTTCACTCAATTTAATCCCTAAAAATACCCGTCCAAACTCCGTTTTCAGCATGCCGTTTGCTGACGTACTGAGGAGGCCGAGACCTTTACAATAGTCTTCATGACATATCCAAAAAAATCTCTCGATCAAAAAGTCAACTATTGACCCTTAAGAGGTAAAATGGTCATTTCCAAATTGACTTTCCATTTTTACCCTCGTTGAAAGCCCGGGCCATTACAACCTACCCTCCTTAAAAAAAAATTCTTCTTCAAAATTTGAACCAAATTTATTTCCATACTCAAACCAACGGGTTCGTATTCAAGAGCACAACAGTACCAATATAACTTATCTAACACGAGTCCATAAACAATCTCAATCAAATAATAATTCACTTAGCAATCACATCACACTACGACACTACACGTAGGCCAATACCCCAACACTTTCTAAATCAAATCCAACACAAAAATAGAATCCAACACTAAGCCAACAATGTCAAAATCCCGTGGGGTATATCTATATTACTTAGTTTCCATTTGACTTCCACCTTATTAGTACACTTATTGAGCTCATAATACCTTAGGTCTTTCTTAAGCTCTCATTTCATATCCATGACTAAAACTCAAAGCTATATCCATAACCAACGCATATACGAACATACCAATGCACAACAATCACAATCACACTGAACCTTGCACATTATCTAATACCCACACAATTTCTCCTATAAAGGAGTATAACATCCACAATTAAATAACTTGGGCTCGTCTACTCGTTTTATCACCATGCCGAGTACGGGGCTTTCATCTCGGAGGTATGAAATTAACAACATAACTCAGAGCCTTAGCTCTGATATCACGTTGATAGGACCCTTCCCGAGAAACACTAGAAAAGTACATCCGGACCATGTTCCCGTTTGATAAGTAACCCGAAATACTGAAGTTACTCTCAAACTTACCAACCAAGGGATATTTATACTCTTTATCATTCATGCCTCCGCCACTCGTTCAACTCTGAATTTTGTGTCATGGTCCAAGAGGGTTACAAAACCAAGAAAACATGTGAGTGAACAAAATAAGTATTTTAGAACATAGTTTGAAAGTATCCATCATTTACCCTCCATTTTATGAAACCATGCATGCATACAAATAATTATTTCATTTCGGTTAAAACAAAACACAACTCATGTTCTTGAAATACATGAAAAGAATTCTCAGGTCAAAAGCATCAGTTAACCAATACAATCATCACATCAATCACCATAACAGTCAGCACAAAGCCATAACGACAATCACACAGAACCAATCCATATCCAACATCACTACATAAATCATGCACAAAAAACCCATCATTGATACAGAATATCAATCATTAAAACCACCGCACTACTGGTAGGCACACCACTCGGGAAAGGAGCCCAGTTCGACGTCCAAGTAAGGTACCCGATTCAGGAAAGGAGCCCAGCTTGATGTCTGAGCCGTGTCAATCTCCGGAAAGGAGCCCTGCTCGATGTTTGAGACTAACCAGCCAATAGAGTGGGTTCCATAACATACATCATACATCACGAATCACCACATAAATAACAAAGAATCAATCCATATCTAACCCATCCTCGATGCACATTATCAATCAACACAACAACTGCACTACCGGAATGCATACCGCTCACTCGGGAACAAGAGCCCAACTCGACATCCAATTCATCACAATACCAATCTCAAGAACCGGATCCATGCTCAACATCTAAGACCTCTAACCAACCAACACACATCTCGAGGAGGGTTATCCATAATCATCAAAGTCATCACAAAAATATCACACATCAAAATATTTTACCACTTGTGAATACCGAGAAATCACATACTCGTATCACATATCAAGTTCATAAATTAATTCCATATAAGACTCGTGTCCTGGAGGGAATGGTGAATGATCCCACATTCTTGAAAAAAGGGAATGGTTTGGGAGGGGAATGGTGGTTTGCCTTAAAGGTGTAGGCACACACCTATCTAGCACGAGGCCTTTTGGGAGCTCAGTGGCTTTGGGTTCGGTTGGAACCCCAAAGTTAAATGAGTTGAGGTTGGTGCAATTTCATGATGGGTGACCCCTTAGGAAGTTGCACCGTGAGCTCCCGAAAACAAAACCGTGAGGGCAAGGAGGCCCAAAGCGGATAATATCGTGCTAGAGTCAGGTTTTAACCGAGGAGGGTCAGGCCCTCACATTCCATCATTCAAAACCCGGACTATGCCCAAAACAAAATATATACTAAAACCTTATAAAATGTTCCATAAAACAATTCTTGTAAAACAAAACTTGCGATAAACCAACATCAACATCTCATATTGCAAATATCGAGAAACCCACTTATATAACACATAACCATATCTCAACTTAAATTAAAAAAATAGACCCAAATCCGAGAAATATAATTTAAAGGAAAGTTTGTAAAATGTGCAATATAACCCTTTCGTAAAATCTTCCAAAAATCACATAAAAATCCCAATCAATCAAATATCCCCAAAATCACATAGAAACTCATTTAAAACACGTAAATATGTATGCATAATAGTTTAGGAAAAAACAAATCCACTTACACACCGTCCATGTAGTCGAATCCTCCTTTGTGCACATTTCTGTAATTTATGAGAATATTAGAACCTGTCAAAAAACACATCTAAAGGTCACTAACCATCTCCATAAACTCATATTTAAATCCCACAATTTTTTAGTGTTTTTAAACGAATTTAGAATAACACCTAAACCTTTGGACAACTAAAACAGTGTCTGATCGACTCGAAACCTATGCTATTACATTTGTAACATAAAAAACTATAAAAATTATGTTGACTGTATCCTGAGGTACGCTAGCACACGCCCCTACGCATTGGCAAAGCTAGAAGTGGCTGCGCATGAAGTCCACGCAGCCAACACTGTTTAATGTCTTTTTCACCCGACTTCACTATATTCGGGTCGCTCGACCTGACGATCCAACCGTTTCTAACTCACTTAAAACTCAACATTTTGTCGATTTTTTTTTGTCCAATCTACTCTACATTAGCCCAGAAAGGGATCTGTGTGATTAGAATTCTAGAAACTTACCTAAACCCGTTACCCCAAGCTCTTGATATTCGGCCAAGACTTGCCTTCGGTTTCTTGGTGGTTTTGACGTCCAAAATGACAGGACCCATCCTGATCCTCCTGGGACCACCCGGGGATGTACCCTGCTCTCGTTTGACAAAAACCCTAAATAAAGCTGAGAATACCCTTAACGAGTTTTAAATTCAAATAAAGTTAAACGTAACCAAATTAGGGTTCCACATTGTCAAATCAGGGATAATGCACTACAAAACGTGAGCACAAATGTCAGTTTACAAAAACGGTGCTCAACCTACTCAGAACGGGTTTTCAGGTGCGCAAGATAAACTACTATGCCTCGGCCTCCAGATCAGCCTCTACCTTGGTGTCACGACCTAGAGGGGTCAAGAAAACAATGAAAGTGTGAGTGGGTCGAAAATAAAAAAATAGTTCAAAATCATTTATAAGATAATAAAATACTGGTTTACCCCTCCATTTTCAAACATGCATGCATTCGAGTCAAAACATATGGAATCATAATTGAATCGTAAAATCATATAATCATATGCAATAGAATATATATATATATATAACCATCATAATATTGCATTGTATATCTCGACCTTGACATCCCAGATGTCCAATAAAGTCACGGTTCTAAGGCTACTCATGCCGCTCAGAGTCTCACTCCGAGCCCTTCCCTGAACCCAGTCCGGGGTATGACATCCCCGATGTCTAAAGCAATCCTGATCTTGACCCTCTCTACGATTTCTCATGTAGAGCGACCCCTCTCAGGTAATGCGCCGTGACCACTCCAGGGTACCAAATGTCTGGAGGAGTCAAAAATCCAAAAGGACGGTATGTATAGTGCAATAGTATAACCAATGAAGTCCCTGTTTTATTCTAAAACCAAACCATAATATTCAAACGGGTCTCATGCCCAAAAAAACATAATACGCAGAATTCATCCATAAATAATATCCAGAGTAATCCAAATCCAATCATATAGTAATATAGTGAAAACAATTATGCATGCAATCCATTTAGAAATCAAAAGCCCACTCACTGATAGTCCTCATTGCGCAATCGAATTGCCTAAACCTATTCTGAAGCTAAGTCACAGTCTCCGGCATGTCCAAAACATATCCAAAGGCCACTAATGGACTCTGTAAGTTCGTACCTAAAACCCATGAACAGTTCCATCCCGAACACGTTTTTCGAGGCTTTAAACCTCAATTTTTCCTATCAAATGATCTCTGATCGACTTGAAATCACTACTATTGGATCCGGATCATCGAAACCTTTAAAATGGCACTGGTCCCACCTCGAGATTTGCACCCACGCGCTAGTCAAAGTCAACACTGACGTCAGCAAAAAGTCAACGCTGATGTCAGGTCAACGTTGACATCGCTATTGATGTGAGCCTGACGTCATCTGACAGTTGTCAGGTCTAACACCTGTTAGACTTGACAGGTGCCACATGTCAGCGGCTGGTTGGTCTACGTCACTGACATGTGGCACCCTCTGATTGGTCCACGTCACTGACATGTGAGTGCTAACTGGGCACTAACATGTGACACATGTCATCTTCCTATTGGGCCACGTTTTTGACAGTCTACTGATGATGTCATCATCCCTGACCTCCAGTCGGATCCTTGTAAACGGGTTGCCCAGACCTGCGACCCGACCCGGTCCTAAGACCCTTATTTCTCAACCATTTTAGTTCCCTTTTCTTCCTACTTACTTGTCTCAAGCCTCTTAATCGATCTAAGTAATCAAAACCATGAAAAATAGACTACAAACATACCTTCGATCGATGAATAGTTTTTGAAATTTCCTCCTTCGTTTTCTCTCAACTCCGGCCACCCCTTGCCTAGAAATCAAGCCCACTAAGATCGCATTAGTCCCTAGAATAGGTTAGAGTCCATCAAATCCCTCAACACACGTCGAAAAGTGGTTTTCCAATTTTGAACAAAAAATGGGTGTTTCGGGTTTCTCACCTTCCCGCCGTATCTCCGCCGTGCACAGCCTCACCGTCGTCCTTGTCTTCTCAGTCTGGTCTCACTCACTCACACACTCTAGCAGATGAATGATAGGTCATTAATTAAGTATTATTTTATATTATTTTATACCCTTTATATTTGACTTTTAATATTAAAATAATAAAAAATTGGAAAAAATAATATATTTTGTGGGATTTTTATAGAATTAAATAAAATTTGGAATTTGGAGCGTTTTGGCTAAAGAATCGTCCCGATCGGAATTATAACCAAGAATTTATAGACGAAATTCAGTGGAATTATATTAATTTATTAAAAATTCATTTGCAGGCCCAAATTATGTGCAGCCCAAATCCATTTCCATCTCAGCCCATCCTCCAGTTGCAGGCCCAATCCAGAAAACCAGCCCACAACCCAATCAATAGGCTCAGCCCAATCTTTTTGCAGCTTGCGTCAAAATCCAGCCCATTTCCTGCGCATCAGCCCAGAATAGACTTTCGGCCAGCGCTAGCCGAGTGCATGCCCTCCGGTGCGGCGCACGCTTACCGAACTTCTCATCATCTCCCCAGCGCCCGCGCCGAAAAGCTCTACGCCTGTCAGTGCCTATCACGCATGCTCGCCCACGCCTCGTGACAGCCTCTCACCGACTCCACCTACTCCGTTTCAGCCCAGGCCTGCGGAACAACCCATGCTTTTGTCAGCATCACCTGCCGATTCTCACCTGCGCTTCTCAGCAGATTTCCACCAAATTCCAGCTACTTCCCAACTGCTTCACTTTTGCACTATTTTCCTGCAATTTCAACCCCAAATCAACCCCAAACCATTCCTAATATCATCACTGTTCATCATTATTCATCATTATTCATCATTTCATTTTTATATTTTATTTTTGTATTTTTATTTGAATATTTTTGGCACTCTCTCTATAAATAGGGATGCCATTTCAAGTCCCCAATTGTCCTTTTTTGGTGTAAATTTTCTCTCTTTTTCTCTCTTCTTTTAGTTTATCTTCTTTCTATTTTGTTCTTTATTTTTGGGACCATTTGTAACTTTTTGTAGATTTTCTTATTAATTAGATTTCTTTTAATTCTTGTTTTTAATTTATGTATTTACATTTTGTTTCTTAATTTCATTTCTTCTTAACTTTGTTCTTGTGACTTTTCTTTGAGAGCACTTAAACATATTTTTATGATTTCCTTAAGAAATACTTATGCTGAATATTTCCGAAATAATTCTATAGTTTAAGTCCGCATTCTTATGTTTATTCCTCCATCTTCATAAGGTTCCTTCTGCTGTTCTGAGAATTTTATGAATAACATTTCATTGTTTCCATCCACTTTCGGACTCACAAACTGTTCTTGGGTTCCGAAAGTGTAACCTTTCTCCTTTTACTTAAACTCTAGTTATTATTTCAGTTTTATTTATATTTCAATATATGTGTTGATATTTTTCTTTCTAACATTTGTAAATGTGAATACAATCTACATGTGTTTTAATTTTTGAATTTCATTTACTTCATATGTTTTAGCGTTTAACCTTCAATTTAACGCTACGTATTTATGACCGCTGTTCGGTGCACTTAGAATAGGGTTGAAGAGATTTAAATGTTTGGCGCATATTGAAATCAATAACGTAAGGTGAATCGTATTATAAGTGTTTATAACCGTTGTTCGGTGCATTTATAATATGAAAAATGTATGCATGTAATTAAGATGATGAAGGTAGAATTTCGGGATTGGTTTAATATGAGCAAAATGTTAGAGTGTTGGTAAAAATATGTGTTTGAAGAAAGTTCACTTGTACAAAGGTTAAAGTAGAAGTAAAATTAAGTTCTTAATTTTACTGGTTTTCTTTATTTTATGATTACAATCTTTACAAACCCCCCCCCCCCCCCCCCCCCCCCCCCCCCCCCCCCCCCCCCTCCTTCCCAAATTTAATTCTTTTATTCTTTTATTCTTTTATTATTTATTATTTTATTCATTAATTCATTTATTATTTTATTCTTTGATTATTCATTATTCTTTCTCACTAACATATTATTAATGTTCCCTAATTTCCCCGGTTAAGAACGATCCCTATTTACCAATACTATATCTACACAAAATGGGTTTAAATTGCATAATACTCAAATTACGTGTTTAATTTAATGCGTAGTTGGAGTTATCAATGAATGGTGAAGATGATGGAGAAATAGAGTTATGGAGGTTATTGTGTTTTGGGTTGGGTGGTTTTAGTTTGCACAAAGAACAATTGAGAGGAAATGAGGGGATGCATGAATAAAACACAGATCCAAATCCATGGGAGGATGGGCCAATGGGATGGGTGGCACTTGTCACTCATCCATTGGTCCCACCAGATATTTTGGCCAATTGGATAAGAACAACTGTACATCCTTCTCGTTTCGCATGAATAGTATCGATTTATTTTCGTGATCCACAACTTTTTCGTTCGACGTTTGATTTTGACTTGTCTCCTGTCCACGTACTCGCGACGTTCCGATCTACGTCACGGTCATTGGTCAAAGTCCAACAGGTAACCCGAGTCAAAAGTCAACATTTCCCCCCACTAGGGGCAAAACGGTCATTTTACATTAAATTTCCGACATTACAAATTAAATACGGTTTGGGTTGTTACAATCTACCCACCTTACAAAAATTTCGTCCTCGAAATTCACTCAAATAAATGCGGATATTGTTCCCTTATCTGAGCCTCTGGCTCCCACGTAGCTTCTACCATGTCATGATTCCTCCACAATACTTTTACCGAAGGAATCGTCTTGTTCCTCAAAACCTTATCATTCCGATCAGAAATCTGTACTGGTTGTTCCTCGAAACTCAAATCGGTCCTAAGTTCCAATGGTTATTCTAGTTGTCGCTGCGCATCTCTGACTCAAAGAAGGCCTCTTGGGAGCTCACTAGCTTTGAATTCCTTGGGAACTCCAAAGTTAAGTGAGTAGGGGCTAGTGAAATCCCAAGATAGGTGACCTACTGGGAAGTTGCACATGAGCTCTCGAGAACAAAACCGTGAGGGCTGGGCCCAAAGCGGACAATATCTTGTTAAAGAAGGTCGGGTCGTGACACAAAACCTTGAACTAACCGCTTGTTATGGTCGCAGGAACTTACAGAGGACGTTTTTGGTCTTGTTTTAAGGTTTCGAGTCAGAACCTCACTCAAACAACTTAAACCCAGATTTATCTTCATCGGGTTCTTCCTCCATTTCTCGGGTCTGAACCCTCATCCCTTTTTCTTCTCTTTTGTTTTCTTTTTTCTCTTCTTCCCTTTCTCTTCTGGTTTCTCTCTTTCTTTTTCTCTCTAACTTCTCTCCCTCTTCGGTTTCTTTCTTTTCCTTTTTCTTCCTCTAAACCGAGCAACACACCACATACACCAACATTTAAACAATATCACACAGAAGAACACACACCTAAAAGCTAAGGAAAAGCTCACATACCTAAGTGATAAGGGACACTTGTTACCTCCTCAAACAATACATAGAAAATAAATCACCCAATGGAAATTACTAAAATGTCGTTACTAGCCAAATTACTAAAATGCCCTTACTAGATTTAATCCCTAAACAAATTCCGTCCGTACTTCGTTTCCAGCATGCTGCCTGCTGACGTACTCAGGAGGTCGAGACCTTTACAACGTCCTTCATAGCATCTCCAAAAACTCTCCCAATCAAATAGTCAACTATTGACTCTTTAGGGGCAAAATGGTCATTTTCATTTTGACTTTCCAATTTTACCATCGGTGGAAGTCTGGCTTGTTACATCACCCACTCCACCACCACCACCCTCAATGGGTTCCACTCATCCCATGCTGACTCACACTCAAACTGGTGCTATCCCCCTATCTGCACCTATACCTTGGCAACAACTGTAACAACCCGTCCCGAGAGCCGGGATTAGTAGAGTGATTAAGGTGGGATTAGTGAGGCTAATCTGTGGTTAGGAGGTCCCGATAGGTCTGTAGGCTTAGAATGACGATTTTGCCCCTAGGATGGGCAAAAAGTTGACTTTTAGTTCGGGTGGTCGGATGGACTTTGACTGGTGACCAGGACGTAGTTTAGGACGTCACGAATCCATAGGTAGGTGGCACGCCCGATTCCGACATCCGAGGAGGAAATTGTGATGTTCGGACGGTTGAGGGCATAACCGTAATTTGGTTAAAAGAAGAGGAAACGTTGACATTTTGGACGAACGGGTTTTGGTACATTGACCGAGGATGGTTAGATAGATTTCATCGTCCTGAGTTCGATGACAGGCGGAACGTATTCATCGGACTTACGAAGTGTGAGTTACGGGTCAAGGAAGTTAGTGGCATAATTGTAATTTTGAGTTAAAAGGAGGGGTATTTTGGTCTTTGTACTCTGGAAATTGTGCAGAGAGAGAGGACAGATGGACGGCTGGGATTGAACCATATGGCAGGTGTGTAGTGGCTTCTGGGGGGTTCTTGTGTGTGCACGGCCCAAATAATTGGGGTGCACCCGTGCAACCGTGTGTGTTCGAGTGAAACAGAGTGAGGCAGTGAGGGAGATTGAGAGAATTGATCGATGATGGGGTATGTGCGGATGAGTTGTGAGTGTGTGAGCTTGATCAGAGCATGAGAGGAAGACATTGAGAGGGTTAGAAGAGGTGATGGTGGTGTGTGAGTGAGTGAGAGTCACGGGGACAACCAGAGAAAACAGAGAAGATTGAGGGCTTGTAGTGGTGCTGTGGCTGTGTGCGGGTGCGATTGACCTCGAGAGGAGGCTGAGACGACGTTGTGGACTCCAGGGAACACGGCGGCGAGCACGACGGTGGACTGTTGCAGGTAAATTCTGATCTCCGTGTCTGTGCCCTGTTTTTCTGTTGAGTTTTGACTTGAGAGTCGTGAGTCTAGAGGTCGAATCGATGAGTTTAGGGTGGTTTGGGTGACTCAGTGGAGGTATGGGCTTCTATTGGTTGTGCTGCCGTGACGGGTGGTGCACGGTGGGGGTTAACACGACGGCGGGTACTCTGGTGCTCTGTTTTGCCGTCAATGTTCAAACCTAAAGTCGTGAAGTTTGGGAGTCAATCAACGGTTAGGGTGAGTTGAGTTAGGTTTAGAAGGGTCCTAGGAACCGTCTGGTGTTGCCACCGTGACGGGAGGTGACCTAGGTGGCCGGGAAGGGAAACAGAGCAGAGATCGGGTTTTGTTTCGAGTTTCAGTCGACGGTTTAGGGGCCGTGTCGAGGTCTAAGGAGGACGGGGATGGACAGAGTAGGTCTGGACGATGAATATGGTGAAGAAAGGGAAGGAATTGGAGACGGGACGACAGAGAACCGTTCTCGCCGGTTCGATTTACAGACACTGTGTCGAACCGGGTCTGCTCAAGGTAGCCGATGCACTGTAGCAGGCGCGTGAGGGCCACGCGCAGCCACTTTGGATGGCGCGTGGGGGCGCGTGCGGCGGTTCTGGGGAAAACGGTCAACTATGGTTTGGGTCCAGGAGCGGTGTTGAGTCCAATGGAAGTGGTTTCGAGTTAATCGGACGTCGTTTGAGTTTAGTTTCGCGAGGGTGAAGGTTTAGGGTCCCGATTTGTTACGTTTAGGATTCGGAGATTTTTGAGGAAAATTAGGTAAACCTTCGTAAGTGTGTTAGTGACGTAATTTGGTGGTTGTTGACAGGATGGGGATTTCCCTAGGAAGTCGAGGAACGTGCTGGACGTTCGGGACGTGATTGAGGGCGTGGTACTGTGAGTGGACCCCTTCTCTATACTTGAGCATGCATAACTGCTTTTCTATAATTGTTTTACGGTTTTACTCATGATTTTGTGTTTATTGAATATGCTATGTTGGTTTTACATGTTTGCATGTTTTACGAGAAAGTACGGGTTTTAGCACATTTTACGAGGAAGCTTTGAATTCTGATTTCGATGCCATGATTTTGGGATTTCAAATGCTAAACGGTTTTCAATGATTATAAAGGGATTTTGGAACATGTTTTCGATGATCACAGTTTTTGGTTTTAGAATCGGATTTCGGAAAGCAGAATTTGGTTTTAAAGTTGAAAAGTGGATTCCGGATTTGGGTTCGGAATGACGGTTCTGGACGCCGGAAGGGCTTCGAACCGGGGATTTCGAATTCGAGTTTGGATGTGAATTCGGGAATGGTTTTCAACTGGGTTGGATTGGATTTGCTGGATCTGGTTATTGGGTTTAAAGACCCGGATATTGATTTGACGGGGGACGGGCCCAGATTGAGTTTAAAGACTCGGGAGTTTAAAGGCTCGGATATATTGATATTTCCCCCGTAGGCCTATTGAGTTTAAAGACTCGGGAGTTTAAAGACTCGGATATTATTGAGGCCTGTTGAGTTTAAAGACTCGGATAGGTCCAGCAGGTTTGATCAGAAATGATGATTTGATGTTCATGGTTCATGATATGGTCTTATGGTACATATGCTATGATTTCTATAACTGTTTTATAGTGTTTCTGTTTCTTATGATGTTTTCTGAGTATTGGATCCTACTGTTTTGATAACTGAGTTACCGGAGGGTTAAACTCGGTTTTCTGATAAATGGTTTTAGAACTTTTCTTTTATTATGGTCCACTCACACCTTCTGTTTTAAATTGCCCTCCAGGTTGTGGAGCTAGCGCGGGGTCTTGACGTCGAGGCAGTGTCTGAGGCATAGAAGTGACAAGCGGGATCCCAGAGTGTTTAAGTTTTCTTCCGCGTGCGTGTAATTATCATCGGTTTTTTATTTCTTTGTAATTCGTACTATGCTCTGTAAAAATTTATGTCAGGACCCTGCTCCCGTCTGACTCCCCGACACAACACTCAAGTACAACGCACTCAAAATTACCCAAAACTCAGTCAGACGCAGGAGAACTACATAACATATCCCGAAGTTATAATTTACAGAGTATAGTACGGAACACAAGGAAAGAATTACACGCACGCGGAAAGACTTTAAACCACTCCTGGATCCCTCACGTGACTTCTATGCCTCGAACACTGCCTCGACGTCAAGACCCCCGCGCTCGCTCCACAACCTGGAGGGCAGTAAAAACAGAAGGTGTGAGTGGACCATAATAAAGAAAGTTCTAAAAATATTTAGCAGAAAACCGAGTTTAACCCTCCGTTTTGAAAACCACATGCATAACCCAGTTATCAGAACAGTTATAAACCAAATTACCATAAACCACATCATAAGAAACAGAAACACTATAAAACAGTTAGAAAAAAACCACAGCCTGTGAATCATAAAACCGTGTCATAAACCATGAACATCAAATCATCATTTTCCGATCAAACCTGCTGGACCTATCCGAGTCTTTAAACTCAACAGGCCTATGGGGGAAATATCAATATATCCGAGTCTTTAAACTCCCAAGTCTTTAAACTCAATCTGGGCCCGTCCCCCGTCAAATCAATATCCGGGTCTTTAAACCCAATAACCAGATCCAGAAAATCCAATCCAAAACCGTTTGAAAACCATTTCCGTATTCACATCCAAACCCGAATCCGAAATCACCGGTCCGATGCCCTTCCAGCATCCCGAACCGTCATTCCGAACCCAAATCCAGAATCCACTTTTCCACTTGGAAACCAACCCTTTTTCCGAAATCCGTTTCTAAAACCGGAAACCTTTACTCATCGAAATCATGTCCCAAAATCCCTTTATCATCATTGAAAACCACTTATCATTAGAAATCCCAAGACCATAGCATCAATTTCAGAAACCAACCATTCCTCGTAAAACGTGCTATAAAACCAATTTCCTCGAAACACGTGTAATCATGTAAAACCAACCGAAACATATTCGATAAACATAGAATTATGATTAAAACCACAAAACAATTATAGAAAACAGTTATGCATGCTCGAGTTTAAGGAAAGGGTCCACTCACAGTACTGAGCCCTACTCGCGTCCTGAACGTCCAGCACGTTCCTCAGCTTCCTCGGGAAGTCCCGGTCCTGTTAACAACCACCAAATTACGTTACTAACACGTCTACGGAAGTTCACCTAAATTCCCTCAAACTTCCCCGAATCGAAAGCGTAATAACACGGGACCCTAAACCTTCACCCTCGCGTAACCAAACTCAAACGACGTCCGCACAACCCGAAACCACTTCCAATGGACTCAACACAACTCCTAGACCAAAAACCATGTTGACCACTTCTCCCAGAACCGCCGCACGCGCCCCCACGCGCCGCCCAAAGTGGCTGCGCGTGGCCCTCACGCGCCAGCTACAGTGCATCCCCAACCTCGAGATGACTGTGCTGAACCGGCCGCCATGAACTGAACCGGCGAGAGGCATTCTCTGCCGTCCGGCCACCATTCTCCTCCCTTCCTTCACCAGTCTCATCGTCCCTACTTGCCCTACCTACTCCCGTACTCCGTTCACGTCGACACGGCCTCTATACCGTCGACTGAACTCGAAACCAGACTGCCCAATAGCCCCTGTTTTCCTTCCCGGCCACCCACGACTTCCCCCTTGACGGTGGATACACCAAACTCTTCCCTGGACCTCTCTAAGCCTAACCCGACTCACCTTGACCGTCGACTCTCGCTCAAACGTCACGACTCGCCGTTTGAAACTCACGGCAAAACAGAGTACACAGAACACCTCCGTCGTCTCGCCTCCACCGTGCACTCCCCCGTCACGGCAACCACCGTAGACGGTTCCTGAGACGTTTCTAAGCTCAACCCAAGTCCCCAACACTCTCAACTCAACCTCAGCCAACACGATTTCCGATTTGAACATTAACGGGAAAACAGAGCCTAAACGCAGAGCTGAGGGATTACCTGAAATCGTCCACCGTCGTGCTCGCCGCCGCATTCCCTGGAGTCCACAGAGCCGTCTCAGCCTCCTCTCGAGTTCCCCTGCACCGTACACGGCTACCGCACCACCGTAAGCTCACGCCTCCTCCCTGTTTCCTCTGAATTCCCCGTGGCTCCCAACTGCCCAACCACACGACTTCCTCACCTTCCAACCTTCTTACCGTCTCCCTTTCACTCTCTGGACACCCACACACACTCACCACTCACCAGCACCCTCGATCAACCTTTCAATTCTCTCAATTTCCTCCCACAATCTCCCTCTGTTTCTATTTCCCTCTGCCCACAAACAAGAACACGGGCACGGTTGCACCCCAATTATTTGGGCCGTGCATGTACAGGATTCAACCAGAACCCTCTAGTCCCTCAATACGTGTCACCATCCAATCCATGCACTCCCACATGGCCCAATCTCAGCCCTTCATCTGTTCTCTCTCTGCACCAATTCCAGAACACAAAAGACCAAACTACCCCTCCTTTTTACTCAATTTTACGGTTTTGCCACTAACTTTCTAGACCCGTATCTCGCACACCGTAAGTCCGATAAATACGTGCCACCTGTCATCGAACTCAGGATGACGAGAACTATCTAACCATCCTAGGTCGACATCTCAAAACCCGATTATACAAAAAGTCAACAATTCCCCCTAATTTACCCAAATTACGGTTATGCCCTCCACCTTCCGAACATCATAACTTCCTCCTCGGATGTCGGAATCGGGCGTGCCACCTGCCTATGGATTCGTGACGTCCTAAACTACGTCCTGGTCACCAGTCAATACCCAATTGACCACCCGAACGAAAAGTCAACTTTTTGCCCTAATTAGGGGCAAAATCGTCATTCTACGCTAATGACCTTATCGATACCGACTAACCACCGATTAGCCTCGCTAAACCCACCTTAAGCACCCTACTAATCCCGGCTCTCGGGACGGGTTGTTACACTTTAACTTCGGGATTTATTGAGTGCTTTCTCCTGCGTCTGACTGTTTTTGTGTCGGGGTGTCAGACGGGAGCAAGATTTACCTCGGGTTTTGGGGTGAAACCGGGGTGGGTCCTGACAACAACTACCCATCCATCCCCACCCTCACTGAGCCAACATGTGTTTCACATGCGATAAAGGATCCTAAATAGCATTCTACCTTGTTTGCTGAACTCATGGCCTTGATTCACAATGAAACTTGGGAGCTGGTTCCTCCATAACCACACCAAAATATAGTGGGCAACAAATGGGTGTTTCGTATTAAACGACACCCTGATGGTACTATGGACAGATACAAAGCTAGGCTTGTTACCAAGGGCTATCATCAGCACCTTGGTATTGACTTCTAAGAAAATTTTATTCGTGTAGTCAAGGCTACTACCATCTGCATCATCCTTCATCTTGTAGTGAAAAATGGTTGTCCCATCCTCCAACTGAATGTCAACAATGCATTCATGCAGGGTACCATAATTGAGGACGTCTACATGACTCCGCCCACTGGTTTTGTCGACCCTCACACCCCCACCTACATGTGTAAACTTAAAAAGGCTCTGTAAGGTCTCAAATAGGCCCCACATCCTAGTTTAAGGAACTCCATGGCTTCCTCCTTCAAACGAGGTTTGTGAATATTTTATCTGATGCTTATCTTTTTGTTCTTACACAGGGTACTCACATTTTATACTTCCTGGTGTACTGTAACGACCCGTCCCGAATTCCGGGATTAGATTAGTGACTAATCTTGATTAGTGAGTTGATCGGTGATTCGTTGGGTGAAATCGGACAACATGTGCAAAATGACCGTTTTGCCCCTAGTCGTGGGTAAAATGTTGACTTTTTGATCGGGCTGTCAAATGGACTTTGACCGATGACCATGATGTAGTTCAGGACGTCACGAGTTCATAGACAGGTGGCACGTTCAATTCCGACATTCGAGGAAAAAGTTATGATGTTCAGAAGTTGAGGGGCATTTTGGTAATTTGGCAGAAATGGGGCCAAATGTTGACTTTTGACCCGGGAGGTCCAATGTACAAGGGCCAAGGACCGTTACGTAGGTCTCGTCGATACGAATTCAACGACAGGCGGCATGCCGAAATCGGAGTTTCGACGACGAAGTTATGGTCACGGGAACGAATTCAATGAACCGAGGCTTCGATTAAAATAATATTATAATATTGAATAGTGACTGTTGATGTGGCTGCTTGGATGAGTGACAAGTGTCACCCATCCCTTGATTTAAGCCCTAAAATCTGATCCATGTTTCCCTCCCAACATCATCATTTCTACATCATCATCACCATTAGCCTTAATTAATCACCATTATGCCTTCTCTGTGTTCTTCATTGAACCGTGAACAACCAAGAAAAAAGAGCATGAGAGAAGTGAGCAAACAAGCTCTACAACCCCCCTTGATCTTCATCCTTTACTTATGACCCGTGAATGAAAGTTGGAGAGGATGTTGAGACGAACCTAATGGTGGCCACGACAAGGACCGTCATGCACGGTGGCCGGAATTTTGGAAGGTAAACCGTGAGATTCAAATTTTGGGTTTTTGATTTTGATGGTGTTGATCAATTCTAAGCTTAGGATGATGTTCTTTGAGTTCTCACGAGCTTGTAGGTGCATTTTGGGACGTATTTGGACGTTGGAGGTGGTCGGAATGATGATTGGAATTCTGGCCGAAACTTTGAATGGCCATAACTTAAAATCCAGGTACTTACTAAACTTTCTGGGTTGATATTTGGAATCCTTGGCTCGAGTAGATGGATTTACATAGGTAGAACGTCCAATTTGGTGAGAAACGAGTGAGATATCGAAGTTTGAAGTTTGCAGCATCAATGGAGTTTTCTGGCGAGTTGACTCGGTCGCCGGCGAGTTGACTCGTTGACCGGCGAGTTGACTCGTTGACTTTTTGACGTTGACTTACTGTTCATGATGACATCAGCATTGACTTTGCTGACGCCAGTGTTGACTTTGCTGACGTCAGCGTTGACTTTTTGGTTAACCTTTGACTAAAACTTTGACCCGCGCGTGTGGGCGCGTGGGAGAGTATTTTTAGGTGGGACCAGGACCATTTTAAAGGTTTCGACGATCCGGATCCAATGTCGGTGGTTTCGGGTCGATCGAAGATCGTTAAGTTGGTCAAATCGAGGTTTTTCACCTCGAGAAACGTGTACGGGGCACGTTCACGTTGACTTTTTCGGAAAAGTTTAGGGTTCTTAATATGGACTTGTATAGGTTAGTAGTAACCTTTGGGTATGATTTGGACAGGTCAGGATGACCCGGAGAGGTCGGATTAGCCCGAGAAGGCTTATGGCACGCGTATCGAGGCTTATCGTGAAACGGTCTGTGAGTAGATTTTTGTTTTCTAACCGTGATGCATGCATATATGGTTTAAAATGCTTTATTATATGATTTTATATGCTTTGGCATGATTTATGTTTCAATCTGGTAATTTCTCGATTTTATGATTATTATATTGTATTTTGGCACGATTTTCGAGAAATGATGAAATTGATGTTTTTCGAGAAATGATGAAATTGATGTTTTTGGGTTAGGCCCGGATTGAAAATGATGTTTTGACTCGGGTTATGAGTCAGGGAATTAAAAATGATATTTGGACTCGGATTATGAGTCAGTGATTGATTTTATGGTTTTATGTGATCGTGGCAACTCGGGTTTACGGTTGCACGGATTTGCGTGAAAATGATATTTTGGGCTTGAGACCCAATGGAATTGTGATTTTGATTGGATTTGTATTTCCATGTGATTACATGATGATATTGATGATTTTCGGATTTATTAAGTAAATCGGGACTTGGGGCTGAGACCCTGTATTGAAAATGATTTTGATTTCAATGCAACTGTCTGGTTTTTGTGATGGTGATATGTTTCGGAAAATTAGGGCTTTCGGGTGGAAATATGTTTTTCCCTGGAGTGTACCCTGGAGATAACGCTCGCCTTCGGGATGGAAGTGTTTACCCCGAAGAGGTCACGTAGCACGGTCTTTGTCGCGCAGCCCAGGGGAGGCTCGACTCAGATCAGATGTGCTAGATATATATATATGGATCGGTAAGTGATGTGTTCACGAGATCCGGATTTCCAGCTGGTGATGTGTTCACAGCGGTGGATGCTCGGATTTTGAGCGGTCCTTGAGCCTATTGATTTGCACGCGTTGCAGGGATAAACGTGACTCTAAGCAACAGGATATGGAAATAAGTCCCGTGGTTTTATGGAAAATGATTTTGAGGAAACCGTGGTTTAAATATAAAATGATTTAAGGAAAACTTGAATTTATTGAGATTCAAAATGATTTAAAGAAAATGAGTTTTAAGGAAAATATGTGGACATGGAATTTAGAAACATGTTGTTTGTGATTACGTACCGGTTTTGAGTACGAGTTTTTGGTCTTTGTGGTCAGGTGATGGTGTTCACACGTTTTGGCCTAAGAGTCGGGATTTGATGTTTTATAACTTGAACAGATTTGGTGAACATGAGTTTTACGGACCTTGGGAAAATATGTTTAGATTTTATCGGTCCACTGTTCATACTTGAATGATTTCATACTATTACTCATGTTTTAAGTTATGCATGCACGTTTATGAAAACTGAAGGGTAAGAATGTGTTTTGGTAAATGTATTTCTAAAGGTTCCTTTTTGTCCACTCACAGCTTTTATTGGTTTTAATGCCCTTCAGGTTGATCACGGATGCGACTGCAGCAGAGACTGGGACATTGCACACCTCCTCCATCGATCCTTGCGCACTCTGGAAGCCCAATTTGGGCAGTGACTTTTGGTTATCCCTTGTCTGACACCTCTTGTTGGACGGGAGCAGGGCACATTCCACGGTAATCCCGAGGGGATTGAGATGGGTCTTGTCATGTACGTGGATGATCACATCATTACGGGCAATACTCTCAACCTCCTCACCATGTTTATCACCTCTTTGGTAGCCAGGTTCTCTACCAAAGACCTAGGCCCTCTCAACTACTTCCTTAGCATAGAAGTAATCCCTACCCCCACGGGTCTCTTCCTCTCCTAACATCGCTACATCTGTGACATCCTCACCTTGGCACACATAGAGGGTACCAAGCATGTTTCTACCCCACTTGCAGTCTCCCATCCGTTGGTCTTACATGATGGTTCCCCACCCGCAGACTCCACCTTCTTCTGTCGTCTTATCGAAAACCTCCAGTACCTCAGTCTCACTTGCCTAGATGTGTCCTATGCCATCAACAAGCTCTCTCAATTCATGCATGGTTTTACATATCTTCACTAGCTGGCCCTTAAATGAGTCCTCAGATATCTCAAAGGCACCATCCTCTTTGGCCTCCATCTCAAAAGAAAGTCCACCAATGACCTTCATTCTATCTCCCATGCCTTTCTTACTCTAGCTGCCTTCTCTGATGCAGATTGGGCTGCTGACCATGATGATAAGAAGTCTTCTATTATCTATCTTATCTACCTTGGTGGAAACCTGATCTATTGGAGCTCACGCAAGCAGAAATTAGTCTCTTGATCCTCCACAGAAGCAGAGTATCAAGCAGTTGCCTCCACCGCTGCTGAGCTCATTTGGGTCAAGTCTCTAATGGTGGAACTGGGTGTCACCCTCTAGGGAAAACCCACCATCTCCTATGAAAACATTGGAACAACCTTCTATTGTGCCAATCCTGCTCTCCACTCACCCATGAAGCATGTGGACATTGACTTTCAGTTTGCTCGAGATCATGTCTCTCGCTACCTCTTCAATGTGTATCATGTCTCCACCTATGACTAGCTAGTGATAAGATTGGTACCTTTTTCTCTATTCTTCTTCGTCATTACATCAACTTAATACCCACGAAGAAAGAAATTGCGAACACCAATTTCTCCAAATTGTGACCATTTGCTTCTCCAAATTGCGACCACCATCTCCTCCAAATCACAACCACCATCTCCTATATTCTTCTTCGTCAGCGCAACAACCCACTACTCAGTAAGAAAGAAATCGCTACCAGGTGAGTAGATTTGTCTTTGAATATTAGCTCAAACAAATTTAAATATTAGCTTCATTATAACATTGGAATCTCGGTTGGTTTGTCCAAATTTTGAAATTTTTATAAATGGCCATCAACCATTTCGTTGCTTAGCATGTTAAGATGAAGAAATTCTGCAATATATTTGTCTTTGAATATTAACTCAAAGAAATTTGTGTTTGGTGAATTTGTTTAAACATGTGTTGGAAAATCCAAAATGAAAGTAAATAACCAAATGGGGAATGAGTAAGGTTAATTTGCAGGTATGAGGCTGGGAAAATGAAGCTGGGTTTAAGGTCATAGAAGCCATTTTCGGATCTGGAGATCTGAAAAGAAAATAGATATAGTTTGATAGTATCCCTACGATCCAATAGTTCTATAATGCCCCTAGAGTCTTGTAGTCTTATAGTTTCCCACAATAGAACGGGTAAGATTTGAGTATCCATTATATATTCTTGCGTCGTTAACATCAGTTAATTTCTGTTACTATATTGATGACACAGACGTTGTTGTGCTTATTTTAGGTATCCTTGTGGTGTGTTTTCTTTGAAGATAATGGATAGTTTGGTTTCCAAGAATCAAATTTCTGCTGCTTGTGCCCACATTCAAATTGAAGTTGACATTTGAATCTTTGTGAAGGGAGGCTTACTAGTTGGATACTAGGATGATGCATATCTAATCTGCAGTCATAGTCAGAAGTGTCCTTATAATTCGTTAAGGAAACTGCATTGTAAATTTCGAACAAGTATTCAACTAAGGCTCTTTCCTGTCTACGTTGTCTGATAATGTCTCTTTAGTCTGATAGTGTCCCTATAATCTGATAGTGTCCCTCTAGGATGATAGTGTCCTTGTAGTTTGATAGTGTCCTAATAGTCTAGGAAGTTTTTTTTTTTAATTTGTGATAGTTGGGGTGTTTGTCCTCATTATTATGTGGCAGTAAATGATGTCAGCTTCCAACCATATTTAGTACTTTCACATATATTGGCAGTTGGTGCTGTTTACATCCACACCCATTATAAATACAACCTCAAAATGTTTTTTTTGGACTCATATATCATCAAAAAACCAATGGATGTTAGGTCACTACTCCAGCCACCCAAACCCATCGTAAAAATGAGTATGGGTTGTGTGCTGCTGGATTCATGTTTGGGAGGTAGTGTCCTCTCGAACACAATTACAGAATTTTTTTGGGGATAGAGGTACTGAAAAGACTCAAATATGTCTCTAACTAGCACTGACAACACTACTCCTCCCGAAAATGGTGGACTTTCCGGATCATCCATCTACTTTCACGATGAATACACTTCCCCATATCGTTGACTGCACCAAATAGCATTTCATGCAGGCGTCTTGAAATCTTATGCCAGTACAACCTTTATGCCCAAATATTCGCTAAGGTTGTTGAAGATACTTATCAATTGGTAGCAATTCTACCATCCACTGAAGCAATGATTAAGAAGACCGAAGCAGAGTTCCCACTTTGACTCATCATTGTTGATTCAATTCTAGCCAGCCAGTTTTATCTGGTTGTCATAGTAAAAAATGAGGTATCAGATTTTTTTGGTCCTTTAGGAGGTATCAATAAGTTACAAATGGGGAACTTGCCCACTTCCAAACATCTGGCAAAAGGTTGACACTAGTATTCCGTTGTATTAACAAACTCAAGATTTTTCTTGTCCAAAGAAGAAGAGCTTGTATCCATTTGTTCTAATGTTGAAGGGTCTGAGGCTACTTACATTAACAGAGCACAAGATGTCTCGCTATTGAATTTACCCCTAACCTTGCTCTGGAAAACTGTAACTTTATCATTGAAGAAATTGAGGTAATAGGCACTAGATTGAGCATGGGTCAGTGAGGACACTACCAGACTATTGGGGTACTATGACGTTGAATATGACACCAACTTAAATTTTTAATTTTGTGTTTTCTAACACTTGTACGCCATATCCAGTATCTAGTCGTTGGAGTATAAATGTTAATCCAACTGCTTTGTTTACTAAGGTATAGACTTCTAGTAAATAAATAGGTTGTATTAAACATAAATAGGCATAGAACCCACATATTTCTTAAAATAATTTTCATTAAACACGTAAATCATGGAAACCACCTATTTCCATAGAAAAAAACATTAAAATAATGATATGGTTTCCTTTTCATTCAACCCAAACAAAACCAACGTCACTTATACTTATTTTCAACGACGTCCACCACGGAACAAATCCTTGGCCCCTTCAATACTTATTTTATGCAGGGGTTTGCAAATTTTCATTGAAATAAATAATTGAATTGTACAACAATGAATCAGTTCAATATACTGTGTCAGCAAAAACCATAACTATACATCTGGATTCCAAATTTCGAAACATGAACAACAACATGAATAAAGGAAAGCCAAATATTGAGAGACAAACTCAGAATCTAATTTCCAAAATTGTTGTTAAGATTACTAATAAAGTGTCCTTTTGTATCCCAGGGCCGACTCTCAAAAGACTTTCCCATCATACTGCGATTTTGATTTACAGTCCCGTCACCGCAGCAGTACTCGGGAAAGTAATCCAGGAAACTTTTGCTTCCCAGTTCATCAATTCCATTGAACAGGAAGTTCAGCAGTAACTCCTACCGATTCAAAAAAGTTTTAAGTAAGAATGGCAGCAATGCAACAAACTCAAAACTCAATTAATCAATGTCCTAAGTTTTTTTTTTCAAATTAAAAAAAAAGTTAAAAGAAAGAATAATTTAAAGACTACTTGCACAAATTTTAGAATAATAAGTACTTCCAATTTAATGACTACTTCCAAAAATTCTAGAATAATAAGTACTTCCAAAGATTAAATAATTGAATTGGGAATCATACATGTGTAAAACGGAAGTTCTAAAATCCTATTAGTATAGAGTCTCTAGTTGACAAACCTAACAGGTTGGAGGTCATCAACCAATTTATCGTTTCGAATCAATAACATAACTAGTAACAATCTAATATATTAACATTTAGCATAGCCTATAATTAACATATCCACCACATAGAAAATCGCATATTAACATATTAGCACTCCTACCAAAATGAGAAAATCTATTCAATACCATTAACATTAAGCATTACTACACAATTTTGAGTCTTTTAGTTGGTTTAAAGTATTTTGATCTAAAAAAATTACCAAAAAAAAAATAAAAATAAACCACCAAGGAGTGCCTAGCCGACTGCCTAGAGCCGCCTAGGAGCGCCTAGCCACCTAGGAACACCTTAGCTGCCTAAAGCCGCCTAGGAACACCATAGCTGCCTAGGAGCCACCTTAGCTGCCTAGGAGCCACCTTATCTGCCTAAGCTGCCTAAGCTGCCTAGGAGCGCCTAGCCGCCTAGAGCCACTTAGATCTGCCCAGAGCCACCTAGGATCGCCTAATTAAAAAGTATCATTAATTTCTTCATGCTCGGTTCTACACTGATGTTTCCCGACATGGATCTATTCTAAAATGCCTAGTGCCTAGGCTGTTTTTTTAGAACAGTGCAATCACTTTCAATGTCTACTAATAATACCTTTGCTTGTGTCTCCCCAATCAACTTTTTCAGTAGTCCGTGTCCCGGATCCTGCTTTCACATAATAAATAAATCATGAAAACAAATAATATGGAAACTGTAAAAACCACCAGCTACTCAAGAAAGAGCTACCATAATTATAATTTGATTTTGAGTGATACCACTACATGCTAGGAAAATAACTGTTTCCTTTTTTTTTTCCTCGTTGTTTCTTTACTTTTTTAGTTTTTTACTTCAAATACTGAGCTTATTTGAGAGTAACCTATGACTTCCAAAGAAAATCTTTCCAACCTCCTATATTGAATGACAACAAATTCATACATATGGTAGGACTCATGTCACAAAGAACTTCCCAAACAAAATTATTCACCTTTTCTGCTCTCCATGTTAGATATTTATGCTGTGCTTCACGGTTATATGCAATCTTTGAAGCATTTGTCTCCCCTACTGCTTGGTCCATCATTTCAAGCCATGCCTACAGCAGCAAGAGGAAGTTTTAAAACTATGATTATGAATTCTACAGGTCAATTGATTCAGGAACTACGAGATAACTAGTTGATATTCAATTCCACTTACAGCATGCAGAATAATATCATAAACTTTTATTTTGGTCCATAAACTCCGAAATTTATACCTGGTAATAATCCATGAATGCAGAGTATAATACATCATAATTGTAGGGGCTTGACTTAAATCTTGTCCATATCACAATTGGTGAAAAAAAATTTAGTGACTCTCCAGTAAGCTTTCCTCCCCAGGGCAAAAGCTGCATGGAATCTGTTTTCAGTCACCATGCCATAACTCTTAGAAAGGATTCGGAAATAACTATGGAATTGGCATTTACACTAATATGTGCCAGATCGAATCATTTACTTACCTCAGCATATTTAACACCAAGAGGAATTAAGCCTTTGTAGTATTTGTCTTTGTAATCTGTTTGACCGATCACATCATGCAAAGGATTGAGGTCCCTATACATGATCAATTATGGGTGGCAATTATGGGTGGGTAAGCTAAAAATTTTAAAGTAGATATTTATGAATGATTATGAAACCGCTCCAGTGAAAAGAAAAAAATTTCATGCTGCACTTCCACGGACAAAAACTAGGGTCATTTTGGCATCAACAGAAATGTAAACAGTAGAGTTGCTAGATGCAGTGCATCCAACATGACTAAAAAATAAAAAAGTTCTCTAGAAACATGCCAGAAGTCAATTCCAAGCTATAGAATAGATTAACCCTTTTGGGTCCACTGGTTGCCTAGCATGGTATAGAGCCTTGCTCGCAAGAGGTCCTGTGTTTCCCACTTCTATGTTGGTTAGCAGAGTGCAGGGCTCAGCCTAGAAGATTTTCTCTCCTGTCTACCTCTTTTCGTGTAGCAATTAAGTCTTGTCCTTGTATAGAGAAGCGTGTACATATAAATTTAGGAAGAAAGAAAAAATGAATTTGGAAAGCAGTTTCAAAGTTGTGAACATATGAGAAACTGATGTCTACAAACATTAGTGCACACATGCATACCATTACGCAAATACATAGCACATTACAGAGGGGCCACATAGTGTTCAGATTAGACATTAGATATTTTGGGATATCACAAATATGCTCCAATGGAAGGAATATATAATAAGCTATATCCATGGACTGAAGCTTTACAGATGCAGATTATACTATCGTCTGCAGATTATACTTATCTTTTTCATGCTACATCTTAAGTTTTTGCAGATGGGAATTATAGTATCATTATTAGGCAGAAGCCTACGAAATATACCAAGCTAATCTACCTTAGCTCATTAACTTATCTAAGTACTTCTGGAGGAAATCTTGTTTCATCAAGAGTAACATATAAAAAGCGAACTTATTGCTTGGTAAGGGCAAGCCCAGGGAATTTCTTAATTTTGTGGCTTCAAATTCCACTGATTTGGAATTAGTTTGTGATGGTAATACATCTGTTCTCATCAGATTCATCAGTTATGACCCAGTTCACACTGATACTAAATTGGGTTAAGGTTCGTTAAGTAAATCCACTGTGAAATCTAAAGATCAGCGTGCACATGTATTTACTGAGTTCAGTAGTAGTCGCTATGTCAATTGTCTTGTAGGTAACTTGGGCATGAAAGACATCTCTACAACAACCTGAGGACTTGGACACAGTTATCGTAGTTTACATGAGATGCTACTGAAACTTGTTAGACTCTGTTTATAAATTCCAAGATGCAGGGTTGACAGTATCTCACAATGAAACTCAAACTTCAATTGCAACAAAGCGATGGATAATAGACTTGTTCGTGTATTATTTACGACTTGATACATAGGTACTAGAAACTAAGTACTTAATGCACTACATATGCAGTGTTTTATAATTTGAGCTCATTTATAAAAGAATGTGTATGGCGAGCAAGATTTTGTGACAGCATTGAAGAGGAAAATATCGTATCATGCCATCATTTCCTACTCATGTACATTGTCATTACTTTTATTCAGTAGATACACTTAAAGATTAAAGCATAATATTCATAAAAGAATACTAGATCTATTATTAGTTCTAAAAAAAGGAGCTTACAGCAGAACAATGTTGATATTTGCACTTGTGAAGAAGTTGGCACAGAATATGGGCATATCAAATTCTGGTTCTGGAAAGACAGCAAAATCTAAAACCTGCATATGATTGATGATAAAACTGTTATTGGCACTGAAAAGGTGTGTGTGAATTGTGCTACAGATTGTAACAAACTATATAAAGTATACACATGATTTGACAAAAGTAGTGTATATTGAGGTTCCCAACCTAATCTCATCATGCATACAGATTCTCAAGCCATAAGAAACTATACAAACTTTTACTTTTAGTTCAACATCGTTTAATGTACTAATGTGTATAACGGCCTCAAATATGAGGAGAGTGTCACAACAGATAATTCCACCATCTCCTAGCTAATCATCTGTTGAAACTGATAAATAACAAGTTTCTAACCTTCAGAAAACATTTTTACCACCAACCTCATCTTACAATATTTTTCTCATGCTGTTTTTATGATACCAGATATTTGAGCAAGGATTCCAGGAATACCAATTGAATTTACATTTGTGGGAGGATTTTTCCTAATATATCAATGTGTGACAATTTACAAATATGACAAAAATGAAATATAGAAAAAAATAATCCATGAAAAAATATTAATCTTTGAGACTGAAATAAAAAGTTCAATACCAATAACAATATTGCTTCCTCTGCATGGTGTCAAGTGGGGAACAAATTCAAACATGACAAGGTAAACTTAGCAATGAAGCTAGTAGGGAAGAAAGTTACTGTATATACAAACCAACCAAGCATTTTTTTTTTTCAAGAAAATGAATATGAGTGGGGTTACAGCACATTGTCAAATGCCATTCAGCATAGTCCTATTGACTATTATGAAGAATATAGATCATCCTACGGGTAATTTTTCCAACTCATATGAAAGAGATTTCATCCCTCAGAAAACCCCCAAATGATCTACCTTTAATTTAACATACTGGTTAACATCTTTGTGAACTATGACAATGTTGGATTACTCAGTAGTTGAAATCACTGCAATAATGAATAAAAAAAAAAAAGAACATTAAATTGAATGGGGCCACTGAAAATTCTTCTATAGCTCAAAATAGGGATTAAACAAAGTGACACGTTGAAGCATTATACCTGCATTGTTTGACTCTCAATGTATAGGCTACGTAGAAGTCTAACTTTCGTAGCTTCGTTTGACAACATTTGAATTTCGGCTTTCCCATCAATTGAAATCCTGGAATTATATTTTTCCTGATGACATGCCAAGTAATGGTTGTCGTGAATAGAAGCAAGAATATATGACATGTAATAATCATTGGTGAAGTATTGACAATTTGAAAAAAGTTTAATACTTCAGGAAGTGGTCAACATTAAGTTTAAAAACTTCTGTGAACCTAATCTACTCCAAATAATGCATATGTAAAACGTGAAAAGTTTAAAATCTACTGGATAAACTGCTTAGTTAGAGACGCTTTATGTCTCCATGAATTTAATATTTACTGAAAGGAGCCAATTGATTATGAAGGAAATACTGCCTGACAAGTATGATAAAGTCCTTACTTAACTTGTGTTTACAATCAATGGTCCATCAGTTAACATGTCAAATTCTGCGGAGAAAATTGTGCTTTTGACAGGACTTGGATAAAAGAATGCTACAAAGCTTTCAGTTGGCACCATTAGATGTATAAGCTATAATTGAATAAGACGATGTGTTCAGTCAAATTCTATTTTTCATTTGTTAAGCATTTGTATGGTGATAATCTACGATAATAAGGGAAGACTTGGTACTTCATACCATTGGTTACAAGCAGAGACCAACTTAATTATAAGTCCCATAGGGAGGGCAAATAAGGTTGGGAGAGAAAGAATATAAAGAAGGCCAAAGCTGCCCGAAGACGCTCAATTAATACTTTGATAAGAAAACTCCAATAAGTTTTACTAGTATTTTTCATATAATAAAGTCCACAAAAGTGATTTATTAATCTTCATACCACAACACCCCTAACTCGTTTTTCTTCCTTTTTACCAGCTCAGTCCTCATTCAACAGGAATACCCATGTAATAATTTGATTATTGTACCAGAAAAGCATAAATTCCATCTTCACATGAGAGGTAAACCAGAATTTCTTTTTGATAGCAAGCAGAAACTGATGCTTAAATTAACCCAAGAAAGAACATCTATGAAGTCCTAAGACCAAATAATTTCTCCCATTGGCACTCCACCAGCAAAGATCTTACTTGTGTCCTGAAAAAACAATTTTAACAGCTAACAACCAACCTAATGACTTTAAAGAAGAAAGAAAACAATTTTACTCATCCCAGAATTTGAATGCCCGAAAAACAAGAAAACAATTCAAAGGGTACTAATCCAAGAAGAACCCTGTATGAAAACAAAACAAATAAGAAATACCTGCAATGGAGAAGGTGCCAAATGGGTGTGGCGTTTTGTTTCATCCAAAGCAAAGTTGATGAATTTCTTGTAAGACATTGCAGAGACTTGAGCGGTAGGTCTCTGCTGCTTCCTGCCGGTGATGTTAAATATTACAGTGCTGATTAATGGAAATGGTTTCCTGGGTATGCAAAAGCTCAGAGAAGAAGAACAACATTCCATTGAAGAGAAGAAAAACTAAACCAAGAGCAACGTAACAAAATCCCTAGACGCAAATGGACTTTATTTTTTAATTTTTTATTTCTTTTCTGGGTTTGTTTGTGTTGCTACTTGCTGAACATAGTAAGATCGTTACCCAATGTGTTGGGTTGAAGTTGAATTTTATCCAGTTACCATCACTACAGAACTACGAGGCATGTGACCAGAAAATCTACTGCAACTGTGACACACAACACCACCACCAAGTATGTTGTGTCTGTCCCTTTCCGTAATTAGAGGCTACATTTGCTTCGTCCGCATGTCCTAGCCACATATATTTATATATATATATAATATTTATATATATAGGAGCATTATGTTATACTACTATTCAAAACGGTATTTGCCTAATTCTTTTAGGTAGCACCTAGGTCCTTGAAGGTGATAAATTACTTCGTATAATAACTAGGTGTCTAAATGGATTTACGTATATATTTTTATATATATTTAGTTATATAAGTTGTTATATATATAGTTATATAAGTTCTTATATATTTAGTTATATAAGTTATTTTATTTGTTAAATACTTAGTTAATAATATAAATATTAATTAAAATAAATATAATAAATTAAAAAAATATTGAATATTGTATAATAAAATTAATAAAAAAATTTATATTTTCAACATTTTTGTTTCCCAACTCAATTTATTTATCTAAGTAATTAATTTTTATTTTAGAATTATTTGATAGTATTTCATATATTATTAATTTGTTGAATTTTGTTTTAAAAAAATGTTTAAACTCCTGCTTAACCGTTTAGCCATTAAGCCCTTATCAACCGTCCTATGAGTACTTAACGCCGTTTTAAAGATTACATTATACATATAGCTAGTAATTTCACTTTCATTGACAAGAATCAAGCACTAGCATTGGCGGAGAAAGGAAGCGTCCAGGGAGGCCCTGGGCCCCTTGTACTTATATTATACAATATATCATATATATATACACATAAATATATATTGTATGATATAATAATGTACTTTGTGTATTAAATTAATCCTATTTTCAGAAAGTATCTTTTCATCATTTTTTTATATTAAATATATCAATTTACTGATTATTGTACTTGTAAATTTTGCGTTTATGATTTTTTTATTTTAATATAAAAAGTCAATAAAAATATGATATGATTTTTTTAGATTTTAATTTAGTATGATATTATTATATTGATTTAAACCATTTGAATTAGTTTATGAATTAAAATACATTAAAAATTTAATATTTTTTAAAAAATATTTTATGAAATGCCCCCTGAATTGAAATCCTAGTTATGTTATTGAGTGAGAGACCTCCAACCCCACAGCAGGGGAGAGGAATACCGTAATAGTAAGTGACGAGCAAAGTATACGTTGTTATTTTGTAATTAACATCAATTACACGTATATATACAGTTACAAATTTTTATTTATCCAACCGTATTTTTTAAACAATTACAACATTGGCAGGATATTAGTTATTCGGTAAATTTATGATGCGGTCAAATAATACCCACAACTGTTTTTGTCAAAAAGTATTTTATTAAAAACATCATAGTACAATAGATAGACACAATAGCCATCTAGAATCCAAACATCAATATCAGTAATATTAATCATAGCAAAATATTAAAAGATGCGCATCCTAAAAAAGATCATGAAGAAATAAGAACAAAACAAAGACAATGTAGTTGGAATTCAACTACAAACTATAATATCATACAAACATCAAGAATCGCCCTAAAAAAAGACGACGCAGTTGGGATTCAACTACCAACTATAATACCATACAAACATCAAGAATCACCCTAAAAAACTAATGGAAAAAACCTAGTCTAAAAAAGAATAGTGCAATGCACAATAACTGTAAGGTAGAGAATACAAGCACTTCTATGGAATCGAGCTAATCGCCGTGAAAAAAATGAATATCTCAAAGACCTACAATAGGAAAAAGAATTATAAAAAAGGAAAAAAAAAACGAGTTGAAACCCAAAAGTCTACAAAAATCATAAATAGAAAATTTAGTTATTTGGGTAATTATGTATCGTACTATGAAGGCCATACTGACATGGCCGTACGACTAAAACCAAATATTGAAATATCGATATCGACGGATATATTGCTAGTCAAATTTACGGATATTTCGCTCCAAATATCGATATCAGTTTATGGTCAACAAAAATGACGGAAATTTGATCTAAAAGTTAGAAATTTGGAATGAAACTTTGGAAAAAAGTTAAGTACCCAATAATGGTTATATAAGACTAATAAAATTTGTAAAGTGACTTTAATATAATAAATATATGATGAATAATATGATACAATGATGACTAACATGTATAAAACCTTAAAAATAAACTTAAATTAAAACACATTTTTATTGATAATTTTGCACTAAGAATACTTTACACATTGAACTTCATTAAAAATAAGTAGAGTGTTTACCAGATTGGAAATTGGATTGGGCTCCATCTATCAAGATACAAAATTTTTGTCAAGTGATACTATTTGCCCAAGTGGAAATGTATTATTGGACATAGTATTCATATATCTCTTTTGAGTTTCCTACCCTTTCTCCATAGATGAGCTAGTTAGCATTTATCCAACTAATTTTTCCATAATCTTCATTGAAATGAAGATCTTCATAGCCCCCATAACCATGTGGCACTTGAGGAAGAGAGCTTTCTAATTGGTGATAACCATATTGACCATAAGTATATGGTTCATTTGAGTTGTTACTAGGATCGGTGTGACGACCCGTCCCAAATTAACGGGATTAATTAAGGATTAATTACGGATTAGGGAGACTAATCGGAGATTAGACGAGGATTAGCGGACGTTCGGGCGAAATGATAATTTTGCCCCTAGAATGGGAAAATCACCGACTTTTCATTCGGACGGTCAAATGGACTTTTTCCAATGACTGTGACGTAGTTCGTGACGCCACGAGATCATAGACAGGTGGCACGCTCGATTCCGACGTTCGAGGAAGAAGTTATGACGTTCGGAAGTCCAAGGGCATTTTGGTAATTTGGGCGAAAAGTTGACTTTTTGACATAGGGGGTCCAATGGCTGAGGGCCAAAGACCGTTATGTAGATCGGGACGATACGAATCCGTCGACAGGCGGCACGTCGAATTCGGACGTTCGACGGCGAAGTTACGGTTCACGGAAGTTCGAGGGAACTATTGCACGTTTTACGAGCCGGAGACTATTTGGCAGCAAGTAGGGCCCATATATTTGTTCCAAGGCCCAATGGATGAGTGACAAGTGTCACTCATCCACTGGACATCATTATCTTTCTTGCACATCCATCCCCCCCGTGCATCGACCATTTTCCATTTTCCATCCACCCAAAACCCAACCCGATTAACCCTTTCATCCACAACCCAAAACCTTGACCCTGTGATCGTTGAGAGGCCCAGAGAGAGATGAGGAGGACTAGCTGGAGGTGGTGGATGGCCCAGGCAGCACCGCCGTACACGGCGGGGGAGAAAAACCGATCGAGGTATCGGTTAAAACCATTTTCAATCCATTTTCAATTTCTGCTATTACAGGTCGATTTGGATGGTTTTAAAGAATTAAATAGGTTGTTAGGATGTTAATAGGAAGGTTTTGGGAGTGGTTGGACATCAAGGAAGCCGTGGGTGAGTTTTGGGATTTTGGACCGTTTGAACCAAAATCAAACCGTGAGTTTTAGTTAGTTTCCTCTAGGTTTATTAATTGAAATGATAGAAAACATCAAATTAGGAAGATTGGAATCGAAAAGGAAAAGATTGGACGAAAATAGGGTGAGAAACCAGGTCGGACCGGTCACGCCGGTCCAGGAGAACCAGTGAACCGGCCAGACCCAGTTCGATCGCTGAGGAAGATGGACTGTTCACCGGCGCGTGAAGACCACGCGCCGTCCCTTCTAGGGGCGCGTGCAGGCGCGTGAGGCGTCTTTTGAGGGTGCTTCCAACATATGAAATCATCTATTCGATGTAACGAACATTTTGGGACTAGTTCCGTGTCAATCGGACATCGTTTCGATATAGTTCGGGACGTCCGAAGGTTTAGGTTCGCGTTTAAAAATAATTAGAAATTCCGGAAAATTACGGGACTTTAGCGAGGGGTTATTTAAGTAGTTAATAACCCTCTAAATGAATTTGGACATGTTTGGAAATCCTGGAGGCGACGTTTGACCCAGGAGACGGTTATGGCACACGTATCGAGGCGCAGCTTCGGACGGTCTGTGAGTGGATCTTTCTTTCGAACTTGATGCATGCATAAATGTTTTATAAGTGTTTTATTATATGTTTTGTGATTACATGAGTGCATTTGTTTGTGGTAGCCTAGGTTTTACGTATTTGCACGTATTTCGAGATTTCCGATTTTATATGATGCTTATACGTTCTAGGTTTTCAACTAGCGTTTACTAAATGGATTTCGGATTTAGAAACATGAACTCGGGCGTGAGACCCAATTGATTTATAAACTCCCGGACTTGGAGTTCATTTGATTTGAAGAGGAATCGGACCTAGGGTCCATTTGAGCTATACAATCGGACCGAGGGTCCAGTTAGTTTACGATTCGGGTTTGAGGCCCAGTTAGTTATACTATCTGGCTTGATGCCCCGTTGATTTATGATATCGGGCCTGAGACCCATTTGTTTGAGATATCGGGCTTAAGGCCCTGTTGATTGTGAAATCGGGCTTGAAGCCCCATTGCTTGATGGTTCGGGCTTAGGGCCCAGTTATTCGGGATACCGGGCTTTAGGCCCTGTTGATTGTGAAATCGGGCTTGAGTCCCAGTTCGATTTATGAAATGAGAATTCGGGTATGAGACCCTATTGAACTGAGGATTTAGGCCGAGGCCTGTGAAAGTGATTTGAATCGGATTCAAGGAATCCTGTTGAGATGAATCGAGTATGAGACCCAGTTGAAAAGTGATTTGAGAAAGAAAGAAAGAGATTTGAAAATGTATATGAACCCTCGATATTGATTATATGGTCTCCTCCAGACGTCGACCTGGAGAGTCACGATCCACAGACCAGAGTGGGTATCCTCATAGGGATCCCGTTCCAAGAGTGATGGTTACTAGATATGATGTGGTCCCGGACCAGATTCCGGAGAAATGTGTGGACTAGATCCAGAGAGAGAGCTCGGACTAGATCCAGAGAGAGAGCTCGGACTAGATCCAGTGATTGAGCCTCCCAGATGGAGATTCCTGGGAGAAGACTCAGAGTGAGACCCCGAGTAGTGTGCACACTAGTATAGAGATTGATATCGTGACTATATCGGGGATGTGTTCCCTAGGTGTTGTGTGCCCCGAGTTGGCATCTTTTCCGGAAGGGCCTAGGATGGGTTATACGTATAACGGTACGTATGAGATTTAATGAAGTGTTTTGGGGCGAGACCCCATATTCGATGTTTTAGAGATGATTTGGGGGCAGAGACCCCGTATTGTGTGTGTTGGAAATGGTATTCCACTGAGAACGGTTTTGGGCTGAGATTCACGTGATGCGAATTGGGCTGAGTCCCTATGGTTTTGATTTCTGTATTCCATGTTTTAGATTGTGATTTCGGGTCAAGGACCCAAATGGATTTAAGGTTCATGACGGTTTATAGGAACCGACATTAACCCTTGAACGACTTCAGGAATATGTTTGATAAATTGAATGATTTTATGAAGGTTTTACTAAACGGTTTTTGGAATGCATGCGTATGTTTTTATGAAGGGCATAAATGTCTTTATGCAAAAAGGTTTTTAAATGAAATATTGTTTTGTCCACTCACAGTTTTCGTGTTTTAATGCCCTTCAGGTTGATCGCGGATGCGGGCTGTAGCAGAGAAAAGACATCACTCCCCTCCTCCTACGATCCTGACGCACTCTGATAGCCCCCGGCGAGGGCTAGAGATGGAATTTTCCCTGGTCCGACACTTCGTGTCAGACGGGATCAGGCGGGTCCCACGTTAATCTCGGGGGATTTGGGACCAGTCCTAACAAGTTGGTATCAGAGCGTGTTTTGCTCGTGGTGTACGCCGAGGTCGAGAATGTGATGTCTCTGAAGTCTTAACAGCCCGTCATCAACCTGGTAGTTAGGGCATTAGTACGAGGATTCGGTAGAATCGAACCGTAGTTAGAGTATGTTGAGGTTCGATTGGCATAGAATGCCACGTGTTTCGAGGCTATATCCCAAGTAGGATCAGAATTTGGGTGAAAGATAACGGCTTAGAGCCATGGTGTTACCGGTGGATAGGACTATGCCGACCGGTAGACATAGTACGATGACTTGAGAGTCGTGACCGCTCGACAGTGGGTCGTGTCGGATAGAGGATGTACGGATTCATACCAGTGTGGTCAGAGGTCAGGGTCTCCCGGTTTACGATGACCTTGTACAACTACGCTTACGATGGTTTGGAATAGAAACGTGTGATTCAGTTTGGCATACGTTGCCATGTTTCGGTGTGTCGAATCCCGGTGGGATGTCGACTGGCAGTGGATGCCCGGACTAGTTGTGGTGTGACACGATAGGATGCGATCGTGCATGTAGCGCGTGTGCAATATTGGACCCTGAGTACGGCCAGCTCTTGTGGAGGCCAGCGGCTGAGAGCCGTGGAGTTACGAGGGGACGAGATCTTCAGAGTGTAATTATTGGCTGGTTTGGTACCAGTATCAGAGTACGACGACTCTTCGGAGTCGAGAGCGAGGGATCGGTCATGATGGTAGAGCTGCAGTGGGCAGCTGGGTTTGTGTTAACCCTAGTAGGTATTTGCTTGGATAAGTTACCAGGAGTGTAATACTGATGATCGGATCCATAGGTGGACCGATCAGTGGATGTTGCGGGTAGAGCGATTGGTACCGACGGTGAGACTACCGCATGGATTGGGAGTTTCGGTAGCAGAGTGTTTCTGAGATTGGTCTGCACAAGGTTGTGACTGACACTGCACAGTATGAACAGTGATTCTGGATTCGACTCAGTGACAGCTGAGTCCGATCGCAGAATAAGATGTTGACATTGGGTATTGGCACACTTGCCACGTTCTAGTGAAGGTGATGATTATAAGTGGGATAGAGAGAATCCCGAGTGGCTCAGTGCGAGGTACGGGAGTACTTGGTATAGAGACCAGTTTCCCCCAGTGATGGAGATTAGTTTCCTCAGTGATGGAGACCAGTTTCCTCAGTGATGGAGATTAGTTTCCCCTGTGTTGGAGATCAGTTTCCCCAGTAATGGAGATTAGTTCCCCCAGTGCTACGAAATTGAGTCGCGAGGGTGTACTCAGAAGTATGGAAGTGAAAAGTGAGTTACGGACTCGTGGATGGTGTCTGGTTGAGTTGAGGACTTGAGAGTCCATTACGGATTAGTTTTGGTTGACTACGGTTGACCATACCTCCTGAGTGAGGACATGGCACTGGTTTGCCTATAGAACGTTAGTAAGTTCGGGTGTGGAGTGAGCTTCGTGATTGGAAAAGAAACCTGGTTCCAACGTGATTGGAACTTCGGAATCACGAGAGGTTGTAATCGAGATGACGACATCAAAGTCCTTTCGACGATGACATCAAATCTCATCATCTTGGATTCGTTCCTAGGTGGAACGACGAGGAATGTTGTGGCAGCTAGGAGTTCACGAGGGTGTAAAAACCGAACACCTAGGTTGTGGGTCAATTTGATTGACTTGACGAGTAGATGGTGCTTAGCGTCATAGGATGTGACGAGTGAGTGTCCGAAGTAATGGACTGACGTTTGCTTTGTGACGGACGGTTGGGGTCCTGACCATGGTTGGAGTGCGGACAGTAGTTTGTGGTTGGACGTTGCTTGAGTGCAGTCCTTGAGTAGGTCGGGTGGCACCCCGATGTTGGTGTGATGTGGGGTGCACCAGTGTGTTGTGCACATTGGACGATGGGATTGACCGTGATCAATCGGTATGTTGGGTTGAGAGTGCCCGAGAGTGCGAGTACGTTGTAGTTTGGATGGAGTCCTAGATGGACATGAGTGACGATCGGATTTGATCCGATAGTGAGTGTGGAGACTCGAGGTAAGTCTAGATGACAAGTGGTATCGCTGAGTGATGTGAGATGCGATACGATGACCCGAGAGCAAGTAGAGATCAGAGTCGCGCAGCAAAGCACAGTGGAGCTTGGAGTTACCAGCTGATCACGAGGGTTGTGACCTGTGTGGGTATTGGACTGTTAGGTATCCGACGAGTTCGGATAGGTGTGGATTGGTTGGACTCTAAGTAGAGTCAGTTTTAGGTGTAGGAATTTGGGAGAGTTGATTCGTACGAGTATCGAGGGTCAGTATGGTATTACGTGCCTGTCAACGTGAGTGATAGGCAAGATCGACGAGTGTCGACATGTGGTCTCAAGTGAGACGTTCGAGTAGACGTGTAGATGTCAAAAATGAATTGGATTTTGGAGGTTCTAGTGATGGTACGTACTGAGGACGATACCATCGCATACGAGGTGTGTGTCGGATGTGTACTATTACACGGGTACCCTTGTGTGTGGGTACCGCGGTCCGAGTTGAGGGACATAGTTGGATTCCACAATTTGGTGGTAGAATCGAGTCAATTTAAATTTCGAGGACGAAATTCTTTAAGGGGGGAAGATTGTGACGACCCGTCCCAAATTAACGGGATTAATTAAGGATTAATTACGGAGTAGCGAGACTAATCGGAGATTAGACGAGGATTAGCGGACGTTCGGGCGAAATGACAATTTTGCCCCTAGAATGGGAAAATCGTCGACTTTTCATTCGGACGGTCAAATGGACTTTGGCCAATGACTGTGACGTAGTTCGTGATGCCACGAGATCATAGACAGGTGGCACGCTCGATTCCAACGTTCGAGGAGGAAGTTATGACGTTCGGAAGTCCAAGGGCATTTTGGTAATTTGGGTGAAAAGTTGACTTTTTGACCGAGAGGTCCAATGACCGAGGGCTGAAGACCATTACGTAGATTTGGACGATATGAATCCGTCGACAGGCAGCACGTCGAATTCGGACGTTCGACGGCAAAGTTACGGTTCACGGAAGTTCGAGGGAACTATTGCACGTTTTACGAGACGGAGACTATTTGGCAGAAAGTAGGGCCCAGATATTTTATCCAAGGCTCAATGGATGAGAGACAAGTGTCACTCATCCACTGGACATCATTATCTTTCATGCACATCCATCCCTCCCGTGCATCGACCATTTTCCATTTTCCATCCACCCAAAACCCAACCCGATTAACCCTTTCATCCACAACCCAAAACCTTGACCCTGTGATCATTGAGAGGCCCAGAGAGAGATGAGGAGGACTAGCTGGAGGTGGTGGCTGGCCCAGGCAGCACCGCCGTACACGGCGGGGGAGAAAAACCGATCGAGGTATCGGTTAAAACCATTTTCAATCCATTTTCAATTTCTGCTATTATGGCTCGATTTGGATGGTTTTAAAGAATTAAATAGGTTGTTAGGAGGATAATAGGAAGGTTTTGGGAGTGGTTGGACGTAAAGGAAGCCGTGGGTGAGTTTTGGGATTTTGGACCGTTTGAACCAAAATCAAACCGTGAATTTTAGTTAGTTTCCTCTAGGTTTATTAATTGAAAATGATAGAAAACATCAAATTAGGAAGATTGGAATTGAAAAGGAAAAGATTGGACGAAAATAGGATGAGAAACCAGGCCGGATCGGTCACGCCGGTCCAGGAGAACCAGTGAACCGGCCAGACCCGGTTCGATCGCTGAGGAAGATGGACTGTTCACCGGCGCGTGAAGCCCACGCGCCGTCCCTTCTAGGGGTGCGTGCGGGCACATGAGGAGTTTTTTGAGGGTGGTTCGAACATATGAAATCATATATTCGATGTAACGAACATTTTGGGACTGGTCTCGTGTCAATCGGACATTGTTTCGATATAGTTCGGGACGTCCGAAGGTTTAGGTTTGCGTTTAAAAATAGTTAGAAATTACGGAAAATTGCAGGACTTTAGCGAGGGGTTATTTATGTAGTTAATAACCCTCTAAATGAATTTGGACAGGTTTGGGAATCCCGGAGGTGACGTTTGACCCGGGAGACGGTTATGGCACGCGTATCGAGGTGCGGCTTCAGACGGTCTGTGAGTGCACCTTTCTTTCGAACTTGATGCATGCATAAATGTTTTATAAGTGTTTTATTATATGTTTTGTGATTCCATGAGTGCATTTGTTTGTGGTAGCCTAGGTTTTACGTATTTGCACGTATTTCGCGATTTTTGATTTTATACGATGCTTATACGTTCTAGGTTTTCAATGAGCGTTTACTAAACGGATTTCGGATTTAGAAACATGAACTCGGGTGTGAGACCCAATTGATTTATAAACTCTCGAACTTGGAGTCCATTTGATTTGACGAGGAATCGGACCTAGGGTCCATTTGAGCTATACGATCGGACCGAGGGTCGAGTTGGTTTACGATTCGGGTTTGAGGCCCAGTTAGTTATACTATCGGGCTTGATGCCCCGTTGATTTATGATATCGGGCCTGAGACCCATTTGGTTGAGATATCGGGCTTAAGGCCCTGTTGATTGTGAAATCGGGCTTGAAGCCCCATTGCTTGATGGTTCGGGCTTGGGGCCCAGTTATTCGGGATATCGGGCTTGAGGCCCTGTTGATTGTGAAATCGGGCTTGAGTCCTAGTTCGATTTATGAAATGAGAATTCAGAAATGAGACCCTATTGAACTGAGGATTTAGGCCGAGGCTTGTGAAAGTGATTTGAATTGGATTCAAGGAATCCTGTTGAGATGAATCGGGTATGAGACCCAGTTGAAAAGTGATTTGAGAAAGAAAGAAAGAGATTTGAAAATGTATATGAACCCTCGATATTGATTATATGGTCTCCTCCAGACGTCGACCTTGAGAGTCACGATCCACAGACCAGAGTGGGTATCCCTATAGGGATCCCGTTCCAGGAGTGGTGGTTACTAGATATGATGTGGTCCCGGGCCAGATTCCGGAGAGATGTGTGGACTAGATTCAGAGAGAGAGCTCGGACTAGATCCAGTGATTGAGCCTCCCAGATGGAGATTCCTGGGAGAAGACTCGGAGTGAGACCCCGAGTAGTGTGCACACTAGTATAGAGATTGATATCGTGACTATATCGGGGATGTGTTCCCTTGGGGCTATGTGCCTCGAGTTGGCATCTTCTCTGGAAGTGCCTAGGATGGGTTATACGTATAACGGTACGTATGAGATTTTATGAAGTGTTTTGGGGCGAGACCCCGTATTCGATGTTTTAGAGATGATTTGGGGGCAGAGGCCCTGTATTCTGTGTGTTGGTATTCCACTGAGAAAGGTTTTGGGCTGATACCCACGTGATGTGAATTGGGATGAGTCCCTATGGTTTTGATTTCTGTATTCCAAGTTTTAGATTGTGATTTCGGGTCAAGGACCCAAATGGATTTATGGTTCATGACGGTTTATGGGAACTGGGCATGAACCCTTGAACGACTTCAAGAATATGTTCGATAAATTGAATGATTTTATGAAGGTTTTACTAAACGGTTTTTGGAATGCATGCGTATGTTTTTATTAAGGGCATAAATGTCTTTATGCAAAAAGGTTTTTAAATGAAATATTGTTTTGTCCACTCACAGTTTTCGTGTTTTAATGCCCTTCAGGTTGATCGCGGATGCGGGCTGTAGCAGAGACGAGGCATCACTCCCCTCCTCCTACGATCCTGACGCACTTTGATAGCCCCGGCGAGGGCTAGAGATGGAATTTTCCCTGGTCTGACAATCCGTGCCTATACTCATTAACTCAAAACTAATTGCCTTAGAATCTTCAGAATATGGGTTTTCATAACCTTCATATATGTTGTGTGTCCGAGTGTAGTCTTTTCCAAATATGTGAGTTAAGCCATATTTTACATTAAAACATATATTCTAAATTAAAACATATATTACCAAATATGTGAGTTAAGCCATATTTTAAATTAAAACATATATTACTAAAACATATTTTACCAAATAATAAATTTTGAATTTTGAAAAAAAGGTTAAGGAGAAAAAAAAAAGACTAAGAAAAAAAACTTTAAAAAAATTTAAAACACAGTGTTTCGCACTTCACTTGCATATCTTTAACGCTCAAAAGAGAGGAGAGGCGTTAGATCGATCGATCTAATCTTGGTGGAGATTGAGAGATCAGTCTAGAACTCTCTCGGGTGAGGGCGAGTCGACGAGAGCACAGAGAGGACGAGAGGCCGTTAAAGAGGAGGCTGAGTCAAGCAGAAAGGCCGTCGAGGAGGAGGTTGAGAGAAGCGGAGAAACAGAGAGGTTCTCATGCCTGTGAGATAAGCTGACTAAAGGTGTGATTGAGGTCTCGCTGAGTTGTGCTGTGTAGGTGCCGATGCCGTGAAGGGACCTCGGTCTGCAAAGTAGTAAAGGTGGGACAGTGATATTTTTTTTTCCCAATTATGCCTAAATTTGCCCAAATTTATAAATTTTAAAGTGAAATTGACTGTCGAATTTTGTTTTCTTCCTCTGAAATTATACGATTTATGTCGATTTCTGTGAAGGGTGAGTGTTCATCTGTGAAGGCCGAGTGTTCAATTGTTCATCCGTGAGTTTGAGAATGTTTGGCTGAATTGTGAATTGACGATTTTTGTAGAATTATTATGTTTTCTGTCAGATTTCTATTCATCCGTGATTTTTTATTTTGAGTTTTGATTTTGGACTTCGACCACTATCGATCAAATCAAAGAAAATCGATGATATTGGCCGAAATCAGAGATATTCTCCTATTTACGCCGATATCATCGATTTTTCGGGAAAATTTTCCTCCCCCTACTTTTGATCACTGACGAAAACTGATCTTTTTTAATTTGAAACTTTGTCGAATTACAAATTTTTTTCCAACTACTACTTTCCTACATAACCCAAAAAACAAATACTCTAGCAAGGCCACAATGGTGGAACGAAGAACTCCAGAAAAGACTACAGGCGCCACTCCGGATTTACCAAAGCAAAACATCAGAGTGCATACAAAGAGTTAGAAACCTTCAAGATTCTCCCAACCACTACACTTTCGTATTTGGAAGTGAGAGCATATTACCATGGAGTTTGTCTTCAAGTTATCTCATACCGACTCTAGTCACGATGCTATTTAGGGGATGTCGACTGTCTTACCATGCACACATTCTTCCTACAAGTGTAAGAGAATTATCAACTGAGTAAAATTGCCAAAATGTTTTTTAACGAGATCCTACGATGTTAAGCCATAAATGTTACACCTATTCCATGCGATATTGTGCTCATTTACTTGTCTTTTATTTGATTTCATATAAACTATATTAGAAAGTGATGCTTTTTGAGGAACGTGCATGATTTAGGAAGCTAACCTAATTCTATGAATACAAGACATGGAATGACTCACATAGGAGTTCAAATGAAAGAGATGTCCTCAATTCAATATTAGGTCTAGGACATGACCTAGGCCGTGCCATGTGCCCTAATTAAAGCACATATCAAGTTCCTCACAACAAGCCATTTGTATCACAGAACTGTGTCCGAGGATTTCCAAAATAAGGCCATGACATGCCTTTTTCATGCCAATATTAGAGTTAGGTCATGTCCTTGACATGTTCCCAAAGACATCTAACTGAGATCCAAACATGTCCTTAACATGTCTGAAAGTGCGCCCTAATCCGAGTCCTAGAACCTCGCCATGACATGTTTCTAGAGCCAAGTCTTGTCAAGACATGTCCGAGCCGTAGAGATAAGGCACAACTACGTTCTTATTCGAAGTACTCGAGTGCACCATATTTCAACTGCATGCCAAGTTTCTAACATGAACCAATAGGTTCCTAAGAGGCCATCTTTGTGCTTATGACCATTCGATCGAGACATGAGCCATTTTCAGACCCTTTGGCATGCACAGAAACCATCCCAACGCTAAGGCGCAACAAGGCACACCATTGACACTCCCATGGCCAGGTTCCAAGTTTGTTGTGCTTGATTAGGGAACTTGCCCATATTTAAGCCTAGATACCCAACGTCCAGCTTGTGCTTCCAAGTGCTAGCTTGCATTCATACTCCCACCCGAGTTGTAATATATCCCTATCGAAATTTAGAAATTTAAAATAATGAATTTACCATTTTACCCTCATAAGAGTTGTTAGGCCATGATTTTATTGCTAGTGGGCTGCTTGGTGTGTTTGTGAGTGTGAGTTTAGGTATGTGTTTTGCTATGTCCAAAACAAACCATTGATTCCATAGATTGTTTTAAGCCCAAGCTTGTAACCTTCTAGACATTTTGGTCTCTGACCTCTCTCTCACTCACTTTGGACACACACTTGAAACACACACATGCACACAATTGCCACACACACACACACACACACACACACACACACACACACACACACACACACACACACACACACACACACACACACACACACACACACACACACACACACACACTATTACCATCTCCCTTGTCCCACCCTTTGAACATGCTTGAGAAGAGGAAGAACAGAGCACCGTGCACTCGACCCCCTACGAAAACCTCTCCGATGAGATGAAGCCAGAACCAACACCCAAGGCTACCATTGACCACCGTGATGCATGTATAGGGAGGACGAGCCTCTGAGGAGTTGGGAACCCTCAACGGCTTTTTAGGTGAGAAAGGTGATATTTTAGTCTTGATTTGAACTATATGGTTTCTAGGGAGGTTATCTTGATGTTTATCTAGTTTGTACGTGTTTGGAATGCAAGAAATCACTCTGGAATCAGGGGAGAAGCTCGAATTGTGACTAGACCTGACTTGAACCTAACTCGAACCCAATTCCTGTTCGATCGTTTTGATGGTTTTTGGAGGTTAAGACGTCCTCTTTATCTTATTTAATCTCATTATTTGGAATAAGTGTATTCTCTTGAGTTGTTTGTTTGTTATTTTAATGCGAGGGTCCACAGTGGACGACAAAACTGGAGTTGCAGAGCTACTGTTCTTCCTGATGTCCTTCCAAGAACAATATGTAGATTCACAACCTTCTAACTTGATATTTGGATTCCTTTCATCTAGTAATGTCGAATCGACTATTTGCATATCGAAAATGGACAAGATTTGAGGAAGTTAGGCCTCACCGGGAAACTAAGTTTTCTGGTGAGAAATCTAGATTTTAGCCATCGTCAATAATGGCGACAGCAGCGATCCGGTTGCCCTCTCCAGTGAAGCTCATGTGATAGTGGTCAACATTAGCCAACGGTCAACGCTGTTAGTCTTAACAGTCAATTAACGACAGCCTAAAAGAATATTCTATAGAATATTCCAGGAATATTCAAGGAAATATTCATGCACGTGTGAATGACAAGCATCCCACAATGCAGGCATATGGCAATCACGCGTAAGGGCACCTAGTTGCGCTTGGGCATGGGTGGCTGGCGCTTACAGATCCCTACCGGCACATGGAGGCGTGTGAGCCACTTTTCTGACCCCATGCTGGTGTGTGGCAACTCGTGGGGCTGTTTTACAACCCATAGAGGCGTGTAGGGTGGTTTTCCAGTCCCTAACTGGTGCATAGAGCTATTTTTTGGCTTCTAGTAGCGTGTAGGTGCAGTTTTTTGGGCTCTCAACAACGTGTAAATGCTGTTTTCAGCTCTCGGCAGCGTGTGGGCATTGTTTCTAGGGTTTCAGGCAGTTATGAATGTGTTTAGAATCATATTAAGTGTTTTTAGACCCCGTTTTGGGCTACCCTTAAAAGATTTAACTTATAGGTTGACTTGTAAGTTTATTTTGACCTTTGAGAAAAAATTTCTTAGGGTTGGACCGGTTTGGCTTTAATATGGAATTTGAAAATTGAAGGGCGTGTGGGGGCAGTTTTCCTTCTTTAGCCCTCATCGGGGCTATCAGAGTACGTCAGGATCGTAGGAGAAGGGGAGCGATGTCTCGTCTCTGCCACAGCCCGCATCTGCAATCAACCTGAAGGGCATTAAAACATCGAAAACTGTGAGTGGACAAAATAATATTTTATTAAAACATTTTCAAATAACGACATTTATGCCCTTCACTAAAAGCATATGCATGCGTTCAAAAACCATTTACTGAAGCGTTCATAAAACCATTTGAAAATATTCTCAAAACCTTTTCAAGGATTCATGCCCGACCCTATAAACCGTCATGACCCATAAATCCATTTGGGTCCCCGACCCGAAATCACAATCTTAAAACAGGGAATACGGAAATCAAATCAATAGGGACTCAGCCCAAATCACATCACATGGGTCTCAGCCCAAAAACATTCTCAGTGAAACACCAAAACATACAATACGGGATCTCCGCCCCCAAACCATTTCCAAAACATCGAATACGGGTTCTCCGCCCTAAATCACTTTCTAAAACATGGAACACGGGGTCTCCGCCCCCAAATCACTTTCTGTAAAACCTCATACATACTTATACGTATAACCCATCAGCGGCACTTCTGAGAAGATGCCAACTCGGGGCACACAACCCCTAGGGAACACATCCCCGATAAAAGTCACGATATAATCTCTATACTAGTGTGCACACTACTCGGGGTCTCACTCCGAGTCTTCTCCCAGGAATTCTCCATCTGGGAGGCTCAATCTCTGGATCTAGTCCGAGCTGTCTCTCTGGATCTAGTCCACACATCTCTCCGAAATCTGGTCCGGGACCACAACATAAATCGTAACCCCACTCCTGGAACGGGATCCCTATGGGGATACCCACTCTGGTCTGTGGATCGTGACTCTCCAGGTCGACGTCTGGAGGAGACCATATAATCATATGGAAGGTTCAATATCATTTAAGTTACAATCCCTTCCCAAAATATCACAATTGTCAACCTTCCGAAAATACCCTTTTCCCATTAAGTAGCTAACAAAAATATTCAGGGGCAAAATCGTCAGACGTCAAAACAAATAGCGAAAAAATCCCCGTAAAATCCTATAAAATCGTAATTTAGAACTTCTAGTTGTTACAATCTATCCCCTCCAAGAAATTTCATCCTCAAAATTTGTACCTATCACTAAAAAAGTTATGGATACTGATCCCGCATCAAAGCCTCAAGTTCACACGTGGCCTCCTCCACAAAACCTTAACCAGTGGAATAGTTTTCGCATAAACCACCTTATCCTTCCAATCCAGGATCATAACTGGTAGTTCCTCATAGCTCAGATCCTTCCTAACTCCGATAGGCTGCTCCCTCACCACATGTGACTCATCAACTAAGTATTTATGGAGCATGGAAACATGAAAAACATTATGAATTCAGGTAAGTTTCGAGGGCAAGACAAGTCGATAAGCCACTGGCCTACCCTCTTACGATCTCATAGGGTCCAATAAATTGAGGATGTAACTTTCCACGTCGACCAAATTGTGCAACACCCTTGGAAGGGGATAATTTCAAAAAGACCCAATCCCCAACCTCAAAATTGAGGTCCCTAGTACGACGACCGGCGTAACTTTTCTGGCGATCCAGAGTTGGCTTTAATATCTCCTTGATAATCTTGAATTTTTCCATAATCAAATCTGAAAGCTCGAGAATTTGTAACCTCCTCTCACTCACATCAGTCCAACAAAGTGGTGTTCTGCATTGTCGGCCATACAGTTCCTCAAAAGGAAACATCCTAATACTAGCTAGAAAACTATTGTTGTAGGCGAATTCCATCAAAGGTAAGTATGGATCCTAACTCCCACTGAACTGCAATACACAAGCTCTCATCATGTCCTCTAATGTCTGAATTGTCCTATTATATTTCCCGTAAATTTGAGGATGAAAAGCTATGCTCAAGTATGTCTTGGTCCCAAAAGGTTAAGTGAAACTTTGCTAGAACTTTGAGGTAACCCTAGGATTGCAATATGAAACAACTGATTCAGGAATCATGTGCAAACGAACGACCTGATCAATAAACAACTTGGCAAACCGATCCATCCTGTAATCCTCCTGCACTGGTAAGAAATGTGACAAATTCATAAGTTCGTCCATAATCACCCAAATTCCATTATGGCCCCTTTAAGTCCTCGGAAGCTTAAGTACAAAGTCCGTGGTAAGGTGATCCTACTTCCACTCCGGAATAGGAAATGGATGCAATTTCCCATGTCCTTCACTTTTTAGCCTTCACTTCTTGACAAATCAGACATGTGCTCACACTGGACCATCAATAATACTCTCTCAAGGTACAATACATCTTGGTCCCACCTAGGTGCATTGCATAGGCAGAACTATGAGCCTCCATAAGAATATCCTTTTTAATTGTAAGTCATCAAGCACACACAAACATCCCTCCTTGAGGAAAGATCTGTCGTCCATGAGTGCAAAATCTTGTCGGTTTCCGGCCTTAGCCTCCACTCTAATAACATACAAAGTCAGCACGTGAAGTTGAGCTGCAATAACTAGGTTAAGTAAAACGAGTCTCACATGGAAATGGGCTAGTAAAACACATTGGTCATCCAACGCAAGCACAACCCCCGCTCTCTAGAGTTCTAATAATAAGAGTAAGTGAACAATGTGAATGCAGGGCAATGAACCTGCAGATTTTTTACTCAATGCATCTGCCACTACGTTAGCTTTTCCAGGATGGTACTTAATATGCAATCATAATCCTTAATCAACTCTAACCACCTCCCCTACCTAGAGTTTAACTCCCCTAAGTAAACAAGTACTTCGAACTCTGGCGATCCCTGAAAATCTTGCATGTCTCCCTCATAGAGATAGTGACTCCAAATTTTTAATGCGTGTACAATTGCGACAAGCTCCAAGTCATGGGTAGGGTAATTTATCTTGTGGCATTTTAACTGTCAAGGCACATAAGCGATAACCCTCATATGCTACATGTCCCAAACCATGCAGGGATGCATCACTATAGACCTTGTACTCCTTACTACCATTTAGAAAGGCCAAAACTGGAGCAATCGTCAACCGTCTTTTCAATTCTTGGAAACTCCACTCACACAGGTCATCCCAAAAAAACTTTACACCTTTCCTAGTTAAAAGCGACAAAGGAGCCGCTATCCTAGAAAGGCCTTCTGCAAAACGTATGTAGTACCTAGCCAAGCCGAGAAAACTCCTAATCGCAGTTACAGTTGTTGGTTGATGACAGTTCAATAATGCCTCCACCTTCTGAGAGTCCACACCAATCCCCTCACTGGAAATAACATGGCCTAGAAACTCGACCCTAGCCAACCAAAACTGACACTTGCTAAGCTTAGCATACAATTATTTCCTCTTAAGTGTATTGAAAACCGGTTTCAAATACTTCTCGTGTGGACTTACACTCCTCGATACACCAAGAATATTGTCAATGAACATGATCACAAACTGATCCAAATACATTCAGAAAATACTGGATTCATTAAATCCATAAACATCGCTGGTGCGTTAGCTAACCTGAAAGGCATGACTAGAAACTTATAGTGACCACATCGATTCCAAAATACGGTCTTAGGAATATTTGATTCCTTAAACCTTAATTGGCGATGCCCAGACCAAAAGTTAATCTTCGAAAAGTACCTTGCTTACTTCAACATGTAAAAGAAAATCGTCGATACTTGGTAAAGGATACTTGTTCAACACTGGAGCCCTATTTAGTTACCAGTAATCAATCAGATTGTCATCTTTCTTCCTCAAAAATAGCACCAATGATAAAACCGTCCCTAATTGAAGAAGAACCGGACCAGTCCTACTCCTGTCTGATGACTCGAGTTAGACAAGGGATTTACTGATTTTAACTGTTTCACGTTTTATTCCAAGTAGACAAAATAAATTCCATCTTGCGGGGTTACCGCCCACATCCGACCCGCTCCTCGACAAGTAATGGAATAAATAGTCAAATCTTGTTTATATAACACATTAATCTAATTATAAGCTCTTAAATTACTATAATTCCTCTTTTTAGGATAATTAGTACATTCATCAAAGTAGGCAGAATTCATAAGAAATCAATATCTTAAACTTACCAAGTCCCAAATTTTTTCCATAATTAGGAACCATTCAAGAATATTCAAATTATAAACAAAATGCAATAGATATTCGGAATAATGCCCAAACAATGTCCAATAATTCAAAATATTATATCACAAAACTCAGAAAATGGAAAGAAAATTATTTTGTGTTGAACACATCCCCAGAAAAGCCTCCACACACCATCACGCACCTTCCAAAGAGGCTGCGCTAGAGTCACGCACCAGCTACAGTGACTGGGACGAAGTCACTGTTCATAGTCATCTTAGCTCGTCTTCTCTAGTTTTTGGGTCGCCCGACCCATCGACCCGACCTTGTTCTAACACACTCAATCTACGTCTGTTTTTCACGTTTTAACAGCCTAAATTTAGCTACTCAAGCTCAGGAATCGATCTATGAACTCATATAGATGATTTCTTACCTCAAACCTCTAGTTCGAGCTCCAACCTTCTCTGACAAAACTTAGCTTCATTCCCAGCATCTCTTTCTCATCTAATCTCTCTATTTTCGAGCTCAACCAAGTCGCAATGTTCCCAGAAAGATCATAGAGTACTCAGCTTCAAGCTTCCTGGCCCAACTCTAAGGACCAAAAAATCAAGCTTCACGGGTTCTCAGCCTAACCTCCCTCTGAACATCTCCTCTCTCCCTTCCCCAGTTTCTTATCATCTTCATCGCTCATTATTCTCTCCCCAGATCCCCCATTTTGCACCTCTTTTTCTCTGGTTCAGAGTTTCCCTCACCGTAAGCCATTTTCATGGCTTTTTCTTGGTTTATGGCCCACACCACCGAACACCATCACATCCCATATATAAATATGAATGTTGTTAGAGGAGAATTCCAGACTTCTCCAGATGTTGACACGTGTAAGCTTTTAATTGGTCCTTGTCCAAAATGACCAAAATGCCCTTGGAGGAAAAATGACCAAAATGCCCTTGGTGGAAAAATGACCAAAATACCCCTAAGGGTTTTTAACTCAAAACCACCTCAAATGATCTCCAATTTTGGCATGCCACCTGTTTACGGACTTGGATTCTTGAGACCTTCGTAACGGTCTTCTCGGAAATCTTAAAGAAAGTCCACGTAAATAGTTAACATTTTGACTTTTCTAAGGGCAAAATCGTCTTTTCACCTTATATTTTCCAATTTTTACTTTCCTCCAAATCTGGGTCGTTACAACCAAGGCTCCTTGCAACTATACCTTCAGTTCCTTCAGCTATGTCAGTGCCATATGATATAGTGCTTATTAAATAGGTTGGTTGCCTTGAAAAAGTTTAATAGTAATCTCGATGATATGCTAAAGCCAAGCATTAAAGTAAACACAAAGTCACACTCAACATTTAATGAGAACGTATACAGTTTAAAACCTTTTTTTGTAGATTATAGTATTGGTAAATAGGGATTGTTCGAAACCGAGGATTGAGGGTACCTAAGAATGATTATCGCTTGGAGGTTTAAATAGGGTTAATTGATAGGTTTAAATGGGACTTATGTTGGGGACATGCCAATGACATGTCACTAGTGACACGATATTGGCAGACAATCAGGCACACATCGAAGCACATAGGTAGGTCCTTGGCACAGGGACAGGTCCAGTGACATGGGCAAGTCCAATGACACCGATAGGGCTCTAGTGACATAGTTGGGGTCTTGATGACATGCTTTTGGGTCTAGCGACATGGTTCCTCATATTTTCCATGTTTTGACTTCAATTTATCATATTTTGCGATTAGTCCTTGAAATTCATAAGTTTAGTTAGAAATGACATAATTAGGTTGATACCAAAGTAAAATAGAAAGGAAATTGACATAAAAATATGATTATGTGCTTATCACTCGACCTCCCTATGAGGTGGTAATCCTGGTAAGTTGATAAGTCACAAATTAAGCATCATTTCAATGTTATTTCTTATCCCTTTTATGTATCTTTTGATTATAATTGTACAAAAAATAGGAGAAAATGATCCATTTTGTGAGACATGTATAGATTATGAAAGTTAAGTCAATTATGAAGAGAATGCAAAAATAAAGGAGGAAATCTGAGACAAAATGAAGGAATAGCACTAAAATGAAGTTAAGGTCCCTAGCTGAAATCCCAGTTGAGGGCCTCTCGGGTTTTGTCTTTGAATTGGAATTTTTCAATGTATTGGATGTGATCAGCAGCTCGTATAATCTCCAGGGGTTCCAATGAGGTGATAGTACATGTCAAGACAATCAAGATTGACCAAGAAAAGGGGTTCTTGCCTTTCTTGGTCGAGAGGCACTCCTAATCCTACAAGGAGTGTGTGTGTGTGACTTTGTGGATCAGCCTTGCCAGCCTTGCACGCCTAGATTAAGTGGGCTATTTCAGAAATTATGCCCTGGAATCCAGCTGGGGAAGTTGGCCAAAAGATCCATTAAAAGAAGGGTTCTTATCTGTTCTTTGGAACCCAAGAAACTAGGATTTCTTGCCTTATCAAGTTCCTACTTTTTAGGGATTTGGGGCAGCTTCCCTTTGGACGAATTTTCCTTCCCTTTTCAATGAGAAATTACATGGATTGACTTGGATAAGAAGACCTAAAGATCTCCTAATCAGATCTTGAAGTTAAAGAGGCAAGAAACAAGGAAACAGAAGTTTCTTGGAAATTAAGAAACCATCTTGTACATGGCTAGGGTTAATTAACTTCCCTAGCCACAATTTATCATGTTTCCTTTATTTTAGGGCAATGTAATCTGATTTAGAATAGCATTAAATGAATTTCTAATCAAAGATAAAGTCAAGAAGTGGAAAGAAGGAAGGAAAGGGACTCCTTGTACAAGAAGGGTACAAAAAACGGCCAATTATGGTTTTTCACAAAAAACAAGGAGTTTTCCTCCTTGTTTTGGGGCTGTTTTCCCTTTTCTTTGAGGGAGATGTTAGGGTAGGTGTTAGGGGTTATAAATAGAGGTTTTCTCATTGTTTTTAGAGGTCCAATTTACCTCCTAAGGTCCCAAAACTTAGCAAAAATTTCTGCTCAAAGTTTATACACAAGTAAGCCGCAATTTACCCTTTTGTTCGTGCTTTTGGATTCAAGTCTTGCATCTTCTTTGTGACGTGAAGCTTGGGAGAAGAAGAAGTGTTTGTGCCACTTCTCTCACACATCATTCATCAAGTATTTGTGTTTCTTAATCCCTAATCTCTTTAAGTTTTTTATGCATTCAATTATGATGTTTGTTAACATAGTTATGTGTGAGTAGTTTCCTTTAGGGTTAGGGTTGTTTGAAGCCCTTGCCATGTTAGTTTATAATTAGATTTCTGGCTGTTGATTATGGTTGTTATGTATGCCTGGATTTGTTGGATTACTATGCTTCATGAACTCAATTTATACTTGTAAGTTTGATCACCTTATCTGCGTATAATTGTCGATGTAATTGCTTGACGGATCACCTTGATGTTTGTGTTCACCCTGTAATTTGTAGCATCACGTTTAAGAGGGGGAATCTTATTCGTAATCTAAACTCATGACTTCCTAGGATTGTACATCACTTTACTAGGGATAGTGTAGTGTCATTAAATCTTCTTCATGTTTCATGCATTATCACGCACCATCGGTAATAGTTGTTTAAGGGCAGGTACATCACGCTTAAACATGCAATATAAGAGAAGATAAATGTATAGGGTGAGCCTTAGTCGGACCCTTGCATGGGCACTTAATTCAGATACATACATAATTAATCTAATCAACGAAATCTAAGGAGAACTATAATTGGTAAAGGTGGATAACATGTCCTAATTCGTCCTAATCATCCAATCAACTTTCAAATCAAGTTTTTCATCATTTTGCACTTGTTTTCATCATTTAGTTTCGTTCTAATCATCACTCAAAACCCCCCAACGTTTTTGTACTTTTTCTCAAGTTGTTTCATTCCAAACTAAGTGGATTCACGTTGAACAAGTCCTCGAGGGATCGACCTTTGCAAACCTATTATACTTGTCATACGATTTTGTGCTCTTGCAAAGTATTACATTAGGAGTTGTCATTCATAATTTCTTGGTTGATAAATCTTCTATCACAAGTCCTCTGGAAACATATCAAGAAAATCCCTCACTATTGGTATTTCCCCAATACTCACTAAGACATCCTGAGAATCTACGACATGTGCCAAATACCCCTGACAACTACTCCTGAACAACTTCTCAGCCTACAAGGCCAATATCCTGACTCATTTTGAGTCCCACATCCATATCTCGACTCCTCTTGAGTCCAATCTCATACCAAATCGGCCATGCCATGACTGGCATACCCGGTCATAGAGCAAATATCAAGGGTCAACCATATCTTATACGACCGATAAGGGCTAAGAGATATCCCATCACATTTTAGACTCTTTAAACACGCATTCCACTTAAGGAATTCACTGTGAATAATTTCATCACGAGTACAACTTGCTCGATTGTGCCCCCTTTCTAGCCTCTGGGCTCCTTTGTCCCCGGGACCCTCACAATGCTAGTCTAACAAATAGTAGTTCACAGTGTACTCTACATGACATCTGCCGCTCAATCCAGGGTCAATCTCATCTGAGATCTATCACGAGGTCTCCTACACCCTCGTCTACCCGTCTCACTACCAGGTCGCGCACGAGGCTTACGTTTCGGAGGCATGATGGGGTAACAGAATCAGCAACCTAGTGCTCTAATACCAAGTTGACAGGACCGTGCCTGGTCCTGCTCCCTTCTGGCAAGTCGACTGAGATTCCCAAAAATACCCTCAGCACTTGCCAAACAAGGGATAATCATACGTGTGCCCACTCATGCCTCCACTTCTCGAATAGCCTCATCATCGTGCCTCGACCTGGAGGGTCAATAAAAACACAAAAGGTGTGAGTGGACGAAAATGAATCAGTTTATAAAACAGGTTACAAAAATACATTTCTACCCCCCACGTAAAACCAATGCATGCATTCGAAAATCATTTCACAATTCATTTCGTTTCTGGAAGAAAACCGTGTATGAAAATCAAATCATTTTCCTTTCTTAACCTTCGGGTCTTAGCCCGTAATCATAAACACAGGGCCTCAGCCCAAAATCATGAATCAAATCCAAGTACATAACATAACCCAAAAATCCATCAAACCACATAAACCGGGCCACTGCCCAACACATCCGCAAACATCGGAAATCCAGAGTAAATCACAAGTCAATCAGTTTGCTGGATATCAATTACCGAGTCTTTAAAATCACATATATCAGGCCTTCTCGGGATATCAACTACTCTTTAAACTCAGAACATAATCAATAGGCCTCGGGGGGTATCACAATAACCGAGTCTTTAAACTCATCACAGTAACCGAGTCTTTAAACTCTTCGAGGGCCCTCCCCCGTCATCAATTAACCGGGTCTTTAAACCCAAAACATATGTAAGTCACAACCAATCCAGAATCCATCGGAATTCAAATTCCAAAACCGACATCACGTTTATTAAAAATGGAACTCATGTCCGAACTTCATATTCAAATCTCAAATCATATCCATCATCCATTTCCAAATCCGAATTCGGAACCATTATTCTGTAAGCTAGCATCCGGAATAACCATTCCGAACCCAAATCCGGAAATCCACTTTCAAATTTCCGAAACCCGAAATCTCATTCATCAAAATTACTTTTATGCCCTGAGCATCAAGCCCGAAATCACCTTTTTCAAAGTCCGTTTAAATCTTTGAAATCAAATAATGTTTCAAATCCCAAAGTCAAACCATCAAAACCATGATAAATACAAATATACTCGAAATATCGTAAAACGCGCAAATTCGTAATAATCTCGAAATACGTGTCAAAGTCCGTAAGTCATACTCACAATCATAATCAAAACATCCTCAAAACATGATACGCACAAATCATATAAAATCGTTCATCAAACCATCATCAAAGTATAAGAGAAATCATAGTCTCAAAATACGTGCAATTACGTATTACATATTGAAATACGTATAAACACGAAAATCGTAATTACCATAAGTCATAATCACAATCATAGAAATCATAGAAACATTTATGCTTGCACTAAATTTTAGAAAGCAAAGTCCACTCACACACCGTCCATATCGCTCGTTTTCGCGCTGCATGCGTTTCTGTAATCTTCGACATTTTCCGGAAATCTCGTATCCTATCCGAAATCATTCTTCAGGGTCACTAAGGACTCAAATAACATCATACTAATTTCCCATAATTTTTCAGAAATTAAAGATTAATTAAAAACGTAACATAAACCTTTGGACCCTCGAAATAATATCGAAACGGTGTCCGATTAACTCGAAACCAACGCTAAAATGTTCTTTACATTGCATAGAACAAAAGTCATGTTGACCTCACCTCGAAAATCCCGCTCACGCGCCCCCACGCGCCACTGCAAGGGGCTGCGCTTGAGGCTCACGCGCCACCGCAAGGGGCTGGGCTTGAGGCTCACGCGCCTACTACAGTAACCGGCACAGTCGTCTTCCTCACCCGACTAGCCTGGTAAACGGGTCTGGTTGCCCGCTACTTGACCCGCTGAGTTCCTGTCAATTTCAACTTGTTGTCTTCAATTGAACCTTCACATAGCATCGCAATCAACTTAATTAGAGGTCTGTTACATTCATTTCAGTCGTTACTTCCTCAAACTGACTCAATTAAGTTCAAGCTCTAATGAAAGTTCATCGTCCTAGTTCATTAAACAGTCACTAATTTCTTCAATTAACTGGTTAGGGAGCATCGTAGGCTTACTATAAAGATTCTTTTGTAATCAATTTCATAAAAACTTACCTCCAATTACACAAACACAAGCTCGCGATTTCTAGATTTTCACCATGTCCGTTCATGGCTCCAAGGGCTTCGAACCTTGCATTTCTTGATTTGGATCGACTAATTAAGGTCCCCGAAGGCTTATTCGAACCTTAATTTGGCTTGGGCTGCCCTGACAGGACCCATCCCAATCCCCCCGAGATTAACGCGGGATGACCCTGCTCCCGTCTGACACGAAGTGTCAGACAAGGGATATTTCCGATCTTTGCCCTCCCGGGCTATCAGAGTACGCCAGGATCCGGAGGAGGTATGTGATATCTCGGTCTCGTCTATAGTCCACATCCGATGTCAACCTGAAGGGCAGTCAAAACATTAAAATCTGTGAGTGGACAAAACAAAAGTTTATAAAAACATTTCCATAAAGACATTTGTACCCTTCACTAAAAAGCATGCATGCATTCGAAAACCATTTATCCAGAAAAACCATAGGTGGGAACTAAACCCAAATCAGAAATAAACCAAGGTCGAAAGGACCACAATGAAATCGACCATACGGGCCACTGCCCAAATCCATAAGAAACCAATAAGGGACTCAGCCCATAACCATAAACATACACGAGCCACTGCTCAATCCTGTGCACACCTGTGCACACCACATATCAAATCTCATATATCATATCATATATCATATATACATATAAGTCACACAACCAATCCTGTCACGGTATCCAAAGCTATGCGCGTGCTACCCGGGGTCTCAAACCCAAGTCTTCTCAAAGTCAAAGTCAATGTCTGCAGACCACTGACCCTACCCGAGGTTATAGTAACCAGCCTTCCTGAAAGTAAGGAACCCAACTGGGGCGACTCCCACTCAGTTAGTGCTCCGTGACTACTCCGGGGCCCACCCAGGCCAACGACCCTCCCCTGAGGAGATTATAGAACAAGTAAAGGAAGGAAGACGAACATATATATACATAACATAAACATTCATACCCGGTTCCCCTGAATCGTCATGATCCATAACATCCATAACAAGGGTTCATGCCGGTTCCCATAAACCGTCATGTACCATAATGACATTTCCAGAGTTCATGCCGGTTCCCGTAAACCGTTATGAACTTGGAAATCCATCAAGGGTCCCTGACCCGAAATCATCAATGTAAAACAACTAGGTCTCGTGCCCGAACATATGACTCCATTGGGCACCGTGCCTGATATCTGAGGCCATATGCTAGAGAAAAAAACCAAATGGGTCTCATACCCGAGTTTATCCTTTTGGAAATCCAAATCCAAATCATTTAAACCAGTAAAGAAATACCGACCCGTATAGGCACCGTATAGGGCCCAAACCTCGAAATACGTGCCTATACGTAACCACATACAAATGCACCCATGGCATCATCAAACATGTAATAAAACATATAATAAACATTTATGCATGCACCAATTTAGAAAACTAAGGTCCACTCACAGACCATCTGAGCTGCCGCCTCGATTTGCGTGTCGTAGGCTCTCCCGAGCCGATCACTGTCACTGGGACTCCCAAACCTATCCAAATCGTAATAGAAGGTTACTAACTACTTAATTAACCTCCTACCAAAGCCCCGTAATTTTCCCGAACTTTTAACTATTTTTAAACCGACCCTAAACATTCGGACAGCCCGAAACCTATCGAAACGATGTCCGATTGACAGGAGACCAGTCCCAAAATGTTCGTTACACCGAATAGAAGATTTCACGTGTTTAACACTTCCCCAAATTAGGGCCCAAACGCCCTCATGCGCCCCTAGAGGCTCAAAACACTATTCATCATCTTCTACATCAGGTGAACCAGGTTTACTGTTCACAGGTACTGTTCAACCGTCTTCAACCTCGGTTTTCTCTGGTTTTTGGACCGATTCAGGGTCCATTTTAGGTCCATTTCATCCCATTTTAATCCTAATATGTTCCTAATCTCATTTCTACCCTTTCTAGCTAATTAAAACGGAACAAAACGCCCAAAGCCGTACCTTCATCCGTCATCAATGGCGGCCGGACCTTCCCCCGCCGTTCACGGCTGTTCCAGGCCATCCCAAGCCACGAAAACAATCCCATTAGCTTCCTAGAGTGCCCAGAAATATTTTCCAATCCTTAGAATCGAATAAAAACCAACAAAACCGAAATTTGGATTTTTGAATACTTCTCACCTCACGAGCTCGACTCCCTGCCGTGGCTTGCCATCCTCAGCCTCTCACCACCTCCTCACGGTCATATTCATGCTCAGAGGGTCCTTGTGATGGTGAGGTGTGGGTTGTGTGTTTGAAGAAAAATGAAGAATGAATATGGAGGGGTTGGGGGGGGGGGGGGGGGGGGGGTTTCGGGTTATGAGGAAAATGAAGAAATGAACAAAGATGAAGATGAATGAAGTGATGATGTTTGATCAGATGAGAGAAGAGAAATGGAGGGTGAGGATTTGAGAGATTAATTAAAATGAATGGTTAGGATTGAGTGAAGAAAGATTAATTATTAAATAATAAAAATAATAGTATTTAATTAAGTTAGATCCACAAATTAGGAGATCTAGACAATGGGATGAGTGACACTTGTCACTCATCCATGGGACCCACTTAAAATATCTAGCCCAATCAGATTTTGTCAAATCATCACCGTCTCGAAGTACGTGCATAGTGAAATCGAACTTCCGTGACCTATATCTTCCCCGTTCGAAGTCCGATTTCAGCATGCCGCCTGTCTATGGATTCGTAACATCCTGATCTACGTAACGGTCCTCGGCCCTCGGCCATCGGACCTCTTGGTCAAAACGTCAACATTTGACCCCTTTTAACCAAAATTACCAAAATGCCCCTAAACTTCCGAACGTCATAACTTCCTACTCGAACGTCGGAATTGAACGTGCCACGTGTCTATGAACTCGTGACGTCCTAAACTATGTTATGGTCATCGGTCAAAGTCCATTTGACCACCCAAACGAAAAGTCAATGTTTTACCCAAGCTAGGGGCAAAACGGTCATTTCGCATTGTTCGTCCGATTCCGCCCAACTAATCACGGATTAACCTTACTAATCGTGATTAGTCACTAATCTAATCTAGGAATTTGGGACGGGTCGTTACATGCCCTCTAACTCAAAATCGAATTCTCACTCTCTCAATGACCCGTTTCGAATTTTGAGCTCTTCTCTCACCATTTTCATCACATTCTTTCCTCTCTAAATCTCAAAACTCTACTCTCCCTCTCTTCATTATGTTCCAGCACTCAGTTTCTCTCAATTTGGTCTTGGGAAGGTCGATCAAGCGTGGGAAACAGTCTTTTTTTTTCCAATTTCAAAGGCACCATCACAGTACCATTTTGTTCACTGTGCACTTCTTTCAAACACACTATCACATAGTTTATGTTTCCCACCACTACACATTGCCACTAATCTGAGTTAGCAAATGACAGATGTCCTTTGGTGCCATCCCATGGCATGAATCAGCCCAATTGCCGTCCCATTCCTTGATCAATTGTCCAATTACCATTTTGCCTCTACTTTGACAATTTACCAAAATGCCCTTCACGCTTCTAGACCCGTAACTTGGTCATCCGAACTCCGATTGTTGCGAGCCGTCTGTCTACGGATTCAGCGTCTCGGGACCTACCCAACGATCCTCGGATTACATGAAAAGTCCATGTCATTTAAAAAGTCAACAAAATGCCCCTTTTTAACCAAATTACCGAATTACCCTTGGACTTCCGAACATCATAACTTTCTGTTCGAATGTCAGAATCGGACGTGCCACTTGTCTATGAACTCGTGACGTCCCGAACTACGTCACAGTCATTGGTAAAAGTCCATTTGATTGCTCGGGCCAAAAGTTAACCGTTCGCCTAATTTCCATGGGCAAAATCGTCTTTTCTTCAAATTTTCCAAATTTTCCTTTTCCGAAAGTCCGGGTCGTTACACTTTAGTTCCAAGAAAACAGCCCTTAAGGTGTTAGATTTGGGTTTCTTTTGACATTCTTTATTTCTTGATGCTCATGCATTTTGTGCTACATGTGATATGTGTCAAAGATCCAGTAATTTAGGACCTAGAGATGAAATGCCACAAAATTATATTCTGCATGTTGAAATCTTTGATTTGTGGGGAATAGACTACATAGGACCATTTCCTTCTTCATATACTTTGGGTATATTCTTCCTGCTATATATTATGTATCGAAATGGGTGAAAGCCAAAGCCACACGTACTAAAAGTTCTAAAGTTGTTGCAGATTTCTTCGCACTAACATATTTTCGAGATTTGGAATGCCCCAGATAATGGTTAGTAATGGAGGATGCCATTTTTGAAATAAGATGGTTGGAGCCTTATTGAAGAAATATGGGGTCACTCACAAGTTATCAACACCATGTCACCCTCAAGCCAATGGTTTAGCGGAAGTTAGCAATGAGGAGATCAAGAATACTCAAGAGAGTCGTTGGTCCTTCATGCAAGGAATGGAGCACAAGTTTGGATGATGCTTTGTGGGCACATCAGATGGCCTACAAAGCTCCTACCGATACGTCGTCCTTTAAACTAGTTTACGGAAAAGTATGCCATCTCCTCGTGGAATTAGAGCACAAGGCTTGGTGGGTAGTCAAGAAGTTCAACATAGACCATGATGAAGCAGGAGTGCATCGGAAGTTACAAATTTGTAAACTTGAAGAGATTCAGAATGATGTATTCGATAGTGCATGGATTTACAAGGAACGAACAAAGTCCTTACATGATAAGATGATCCGTGGCAAAACATTTCAAGCTGGTTAGAAAGTTCTAATTTTTTGTGTTTGAGACTTAAAATCTTCCCAAGCAAGCTTTGTTCTAGATGGGTTGGCCCTTTTGGTGTTACTCATGTTTTCTTTCATGATGTTGTACAGGTTTAATCACTTGAATCGAGAAAGATTTCAAGGTCAATGGCCATCGTTTAAAGCCCTATTTCGAGGCCTTGAAGGAGAACACCATGGAGGAGATGTACCTCTAAGAACCCGTCATTCATAGTGACTAAATAAAGCATCACGTCTAGGCTGAAGACGTTAAACTCAAGCGTTTGTTGGGAGGCAACCCAATGAAGGAGTCTACAACAGATTTGTATTTTTTTCCCTTTATCTTTTACTTTTGTTTGACTATTTCATACATAATTCTATGCTTTTACTTGGATACATTGAGGAAAATATCAGATTTATGTGTGTGTGTAGGGCGCGGGGGGGGGGGGGGGGGGGGGGGGGGGTGTGGGGGGTGGGGGGGGGGGGGGGGGGTGTGGTGGTTAAACTTTGTTGAGTCTTATTTTACAAAAAAAAAAAGTTAAATACAACAAAAACCCAAAAAAAAAAACTCATGTGTTTTAGTCTTTAATTTCAAAAGTCAATAGCTTAGTGTCATTTGTAAGTGGATGAATACTTTTCTTTGAGTAAGAATATCCTATGCGACTTGGTGATTAGAAAGGGACGATTGCTAAGATGGGTTTTGGATGTGATAAAAGAGCTAGCTCGGAAATCACCCCTACCTCTCTTAGTCTCTCTTGCCAACTGGCCATTTCATTGAGGTTACTTGACAGGACCCGTCCCTAATTTCTAAGAACACGGAATCGGCTCTGCTCCCGTCTAACAACTTTCGTCAGACAAGGGATATCACAAATTTCAATCATGCCTATAACTTATTAGATTAACCAAAAATATATCCATTCATATGGGAGGGAGGGGGGGGGGGGGGGGGGGGGGGGGTTACACTTTGTTGAGTCTAATTTTACAAAAAAAAGAAGTTAAATACAACAAAAACCCAAAAAAAAAAAAAACTCATGTGTTTTAGTCGTTAATTTCAAAGTCAATAGCTTAGTGTCATTTGTAAGTGGATGAATACTTTTCTTTGAGTAAGAATATCCTATGTGACTTGATGATTAGAAAGGGACGGTTGCTAAGATGGGTTTTGGATGAGATAAAAGAGCTAGCTCGGAAATCACTCCTACCTCTCTTAGTCTCTCTTGCCAACTGGCCATTTCATTGAGGTTACTTGACAGGACCCGTCCCTAATTTCTAAGAACACGGAATTAGCTCTGCTCCCGTCTAACAACTTTCGTCAGGCAAGGGATATCACAAATTTCAATCATGCCTATAACTTATTAGATTAACCAAAAATATATCCATTCATATGGGGTACCATCCACATCCAACCCACTTACCCCCAATAAGTAGTGGAATTTACGAGTTCAACCACAATTACTCTTTTTTTCATTATTAGGTTATCACAATTTGCAAGACCAATTAGGTAGTAAAAATCACTTAAATAGCCATAAAAAACATATATGTTCCTATCTTTGATATATTAACAAAACTACATAGCACAATATCAATTACAAACATATGGTACTTGGAAAAGTCTTTAGGTCCCTTAGTATTGTTATAGACTTGTTACTAATCACGGTTAAGTGTTTGGCATCATGAACATGCCTAACCACATGACCACACACCTCAATCCCTTAACTATATTCTTAAGTATTTTTCCTTTAATTTCACAAGTTTCAATCGACCACAATTATTCCCACAAATAATCATATGAGTCACAGGCTTAAGTCCAAAAAATATAATTCTCCCTTTAGAATTCACACATAATACTAATAACCTTCTAATTAAGACATAGTAAATTCAAATAATGATTTCCAAACCTAATCACTATAGCTTACCACTATTACTTAGTATCTAGAACTATTAATTTCCCAAATTAACCTCGTATAATTTTCAAACTCTTATTTATTTTCTAAAATAGAACACATTACTTGAAAATCTAGAACTATATTCAAATGACTTTTACTAATAGTCCTTTATTTTTTTTTTAAATTCAACAACAAAATAATAAATAACACTTTAAATTTTGAATAACCATTACTTCCTAACAAGGTGTCCAATTAACATAATTCTTGAACCTTTAAACTCAGACTAATAAGATGAACAATTTTCATGTTCATTGTTTTTCCAAAATCCGATCGACGGGCCTGTACACGTTGTCAGAGGCTGAGGCTAGCCTCTGCGCGTGAGCCTCACGCACCTGAGTAGAGGTTGTCTTCAACCTCTCGCGGGGCTGCTAAACAGGTTACCTGACCTGGTGACCTGACCCGACTTATTTCCACTTACTTCTTCATCATTTTATATGTGCTAAACATCCAAATTAATCTAAAGACTACCCAGAAGAGACCGATAAGCTTAAACATTGGAAAAAGCTACCCAAAACTGATATTGGGTTTTTTGTTCTTCGGCCAATACTTCCAGCTCATTTTCTCGACCTTTCTCCTTTGAACCCTACCTATTTTCGGGCTCAGTAGCAGGAAAAGTACTCACTTCAGCTATTAGGACCATTAGTTTTAAACTCCAAGACCTTGACCCAAAACTAACCCCTCACGCCCGTAGTCGACCCTTCACAGCCATGAGTGGTTTCTAGGTCCTAGCTCACCACAAACCTCCCCATCTTCTTCCTTTTTTCCGGCCTTTCTTTCTTTCTATCTTCTCTTCTCTTCCTAGCCTTTCCTTCGCACAGCGGTAGCCATTTCTTGTTTTTCCCCTTTTTGGGCCTAGCACTACCGAAGTACCACATACACAATTCACACGCCTATGTATATGTCCTTAGGTCGGTGGGGATATTTTGGAGGGAAAATCAGGAGAACCCTAGAGTATTCTAGGCCTTTCTTAACAAATGACCAAGATACCCTTTTGTGGTCAAATGACCAAATTGCCACTAGTTTGTTTAGACCCAAACCGAACCTTTCTAAACTCCGATTTTAGCCTGCTGCCTATTCACGTACTCCGGAGATCTAGACCTTTGTAATGGATTCCAAATCCTCTACAAGTTGTTCCGATCAAAACATCAACACTTTGACTTCCAAGGGAAAATTGGTCATTTTTATTCTCTCGATTAGTAGGGGTGTTACAATCTACCCCTTTAAAAAAGTTTCATCTCCGAAATTTTAGAATCGATACAAATATGGAACCCAATATTATTTACACATAACCATTTCTTTTGCCATCACATGAACCCAAATCACATACCTAGGAATCATTCAAAACATATCACATATCAAATCCATAATCAAAACCTTGAATACGGGGCCCGAGGTCCAAAACATACTTTAATTGAAATCTCATAAAGCGTGCAATAATATATTAATCCCAATCAACCTCACATTATCAAAATCACAAAGAAAATCATATACATATGCATGCATAAGGTTTAATGAATGTAAATGTCCATTCAAACCTTCAAGATTCAGACAAAACCAGGCTCCCGTATTGTCTTAACTTATTTCCCTAGTTCATTATCAAACTTAACCCGTTACCATTTCAAGTACCAATCATTTCAGATTGTGGCACTATATGTAGGCCATTACCTCAAATATTACCTCGAAAATCATCTGAACCGGATTTAAAAAAAAAATTAATCATGTCACCAGACATGTAACGCCCCGGACGTTCTGGAAATGTAATATTATAAAATATTGAATAAAATGACGTTTTTACCCCTGTGTTTTGTGTGGTCAATTTGTTGACCTTTTGATTGGGGGGTCGAACGGACGTTGAGCGATGACCGTGACGTAGTTCGGGACGTCACGAGTTCATAGACAGGTGGCACATCCGATTCGGACGAACAGGGTGAAAGTTATGATGTTCGGAAGTCCAGGGGCATTACCGTAATTTGGACGTTATATGGGAGAAAGTTGACTTTTTGCTTGACAATTGATTTGCATTTGACTCGAAGACCGTTATGTTCGTCTCGACGCCCCGAGTACAACGACAGGCGGCACGCTTGAAATGGACGTCGGGTGACCGAGTTACGGGTCACGGAAGTTGGAGGGCATTTTGGTAATTATTGCACTGAGGGGCATTTTGGTCATTTCACGGTGGTTACTGTTCACCACCGTGAAAAACAGAGTGCACGGCCGTGGGTCTTGTGCATGAAATTGTTTATGGCCGAGTGGACTGGTGAATGGGTTTAGTTTATGGATTTTGAGGTTGTGGGAAGCAGCCATGCGTGTCTGGGCAGAGACTGAGTGCACGGGAGGAACGAGAAATGGCTGTGGTCTCTGTGTTTGCGGGAAGCCGTTTTCAGAGGCCTCAGTTGGTCTCCCACGGGCTGTTGGCCACACCGATCGAATAACTGAGTATGGGAGTGGAGTGAGGATTAAATTGGGGTCATTTGTGCATCAGTGAGAGGGTTGAGTTTGAGAGAAACAGTGAGAATACAGTTTCGGGTTTTTGAGGGGAAATCGCAGAGTTCAATTTCTAAGGGTCGAGGGATCAATCTAAGCACACTGTGAGTCTTCTGGGAGTGACAGAATCTCGGCCGTGCAAGAATTGAAGGGATTCGAGCACGGATTTCCCAAGAACCCAGAGTCCAGTTCGAAGGAAAAACCAGTTGGAGGGAAAATTGAAGATCAAATTGTAGGGACTTTCGAGCTAAACCAAGGGCCATTCTAGTCTTCTGGGAGCAAGAGGGAACCAACCACGTCGTATTCGAAGGACGACACCCACGAATTGGCCAAGGACTGAGCTCCCTGGTTCTGAGAACTTTCGAGCTTGAGGTCGACGACTTCCAGGTAACGGTGAGCCCAATTGATTGTACCAGTGTGTTCGTATAAGTTTCCTTAAGCTACTGGTGAAATTAATTTGAGTATGGAGTCAGTTTGGGTGAGTTTCAGAGGTCGACTTGTTCGACTGTGTGAGCTTGAGATGGGTCGATTTAGTATAAGTTGAGGTTAACCATTGATGCAGACCTAAAATAAATGAGTTAGAGAAGATAATAGGATAAAAAACGAGAGGAATTGATTGAGAATTGAGCTTAAACTGGTCGGGTTGAGTCGCGGGTAACAGACCCGTTTATCAGACTATCCGGGTAAGAACGATGACACTGTAGCTTGGCGCGTGGCCTTCACGCGCAGCCACTTTGGGCGGCGCGTGACGGCGCGTGCAATGTCATCTCCGATCACGGTCAACATGAGAAATAATCCTTTCAGTCTAATTAACATTTTCCCTTTGGGATTCGAGTTGTTCGGGAGTCGTTCGGGATAATCTCGGAAGCCCGGAAGTTTAGGCCCTTAAGGTTTATTTTTCCGAAAAATCCGGGAAATTAGGGAAAAATCATACGAGCTATTTGAGGATGTTTGTAACCCTTCTTGTACATTTTTACAGGCCCGGACACTTCCGAAGCTACGGAGGAGCACGCGGGACGCGATTGACGCGTCCTAAAACTGTGAGTGGACTTTTTGGTTTTCTAAATTGGGCATGCATGACTATTTTGCTTATTTATCTCATGGTTTTACATATGATTTTATGATGGTGATATGTTATATCGGTTTTACGTGTTTTTCACTTTTTTCGAGATATTTACCGTGTTTCACGCATTTCGAGGTTACGGTTTTCGCTTATGCATGCGTGATGATTTTGATAAAGTACCTGGATATGAACATGCATGTTTCGGATTTATGATGTTTGATCACATTATGAGGTAATTTTTGGAAATTGCATGTGTTGGGATTTGCATGTGAATTCGGACATGAGTCCTGTTACGATGAGAAATGTTTTCGAAATAATGTTGGGAAAACGGTTGTGATGAATCCTGATTTATTATGTTTAAAAACGGTTTTGGGTTTAAAGACCCGGTTAATGGTTGGATCTGATTTTGGGTTTAAAGACCCGGTTATTTAATGACGGGGGCGGGCCCGGAAATTGGGTTTAAAGACCCGAATTGAGTTTAAAGACTCGTGAGTTTAAAGACTCGATTATTACGATACCCCCGAGGCCTATTAATCATGTTTTGAGTTTAAAGACTCGTTGATATCCCGGGAAGGCCTAAAATTGAGTTTAAAGACTCGGATGGATCCAACGGCATAATTGTGGTTATTGATTCACGTTTTACTTGATTTGTGCAATTAACGTTTCAAAATGACGGTTTCTGAAACCTGGCATTATTAAATGGTTTTTAAATGAATTATGGCGATCCTTGGTAACGTTTTTCATGTGTTTCGGAAAAAGAGGTTTCAAATGTTAATATGCAAATTTTGAATGTTTGGTTATGCATTGCGTGTTACAAAACTGGAGGGCGAACCCGATTTCGGAAAACTGTTTTTCCTTTAAAACTTATGTTTCGATCCACTCACGCTTTGTTGTTTTAAATTCCCTCCAGGTCTTGGTACAAGTGCGGGGGCAAGCGCCGAGGCAGAGGCGGAGGCATAAAGTTTTCCGTTGCGGAGTAGTTAGTTCACAGAGTAGGACTTGTTGTTTAACTTTTTTGTAATAATGCTCTGTGAAACTGTGGACTTGACGTCCAGTCGGATGTATTTGTTTAATCTCTCTGGTCTGACAATGGGTGTGTTGTAATAGTAATTAGTTTTCCGGTCTTTTGGATTCGATTGTCAGACGGGAGCAGGATGCTTCCCGATTATCGAGGCGATAATCGGGGTGAGTCCTGTCAATTGGTATCAGAGCCTAGGTTTACGATTCGTGTCGGGCACTCGGGCGTGCCTTGATTATTGTACTAACTTATGCCTCTTACAGAAAGAGAAGGACGACCGGCCATGCCTCCGCGACGCGAACCCCCTCCACGACCTGATGGCGATGCCGAGAGCGCTTCGATCGAGCGAGCCCAGCGTCTTGGGGCTACGGTGTTTAGTGGTGGAGCGGATCCCGAGGATGCTCACCGTTGGATTTCTTGGATTGAGCGGATTTTTACTGTGATGCACTGTCCTCCTGAGGAGCGTGTGGTGTTGGCCACATTTCTGCTTGATGGCTCTGCTTATGAGTGGTGGTATACTCTGGAGTTGTCGGGCTGGGATGCCCGTACAGTGGCCTGGGAGACCTTTCGTGAACGGTTTCTGGACCAGCATTATCCCCGTTCATTCCGTGATGCTAGGGAGACCGAGTTCCTGCAGCTCCAGCAGGGGAGCATGTCCGTAGCTGAGTATGAACAGAAATTTCAGATGCTAGCTCGTTTTGCTCCTACCTTTGTATCTACTGAGGCTGAGAAATGCCGTAGGTTCGAGCTTGGCCTACGGGGTGAGATACGGGCCATTGTGACGGCCGGAGCTTTTGCTACTCTCAGGGAGTTGTCTGATGTCGCGGTGCGGGTTGAGGCTAGTCTCCCGACACGTTCACAGTATTCTGGTGGTGGACAACGTCGCGAGCGTTCATATCCGGGATCGTATGGTTAGAGAGCCCCGAAGAAGGGACGTTATAATGGAGCCTCATCTGCAGGCAATGATCGTTATGGCAGGCCTGGTAACTATCAGGGTTCCAGATTCCGAGCGCCTAGGGCGCAGACTGCTCCGCAGGCGAGCGCGACTTCTGTTGCTTCCACGGGATGGCAGGGTGGTGGTTTTGTTCGAGATGCTTCCAGTGTTATCTGTTTCTTCTGTGGCGAGCGGGGCCACTATCGGAGGGACTGTCCATCTTTGCCACAGGGTGGTGGCGCAGGTCGGGGTGGAGCAGAGCAGGGACGGAGCACAGCTACAATTTCTGGGACTGGGAGTACTCGGGGAGGTGGTACTGGAGCGGCTAATGGACAGAGGGGCCGGGGCCGTGGGCGAGCAGCTGGACCACAGGCCCGAGTTTTTGCTGTTACGCAGCAGGAGGCCAGGGCAGCACCTGGTGTTGTGACAGGTACACTCACGATCTTTGGGCATGATGTTTGTGCTTTAATTGATCCCGGATGTAACGACCCGTCCCGAATTTCATGATTAGATTAGTGACTAATCACGATTAGTGAGGCTAATCTGTGATTAGTAGAGCGAAATCGGACGAACGATGCGAAATGACCGTTTTGCCCCTGGTGATGGCAAAACGTTGACTTTTCAATCGGGTGGTCAAATGGACTTTGACCGATGACCGTGACGTAGTTCGTGACGTCACGAGTTCATAGACAGGTGGCACGTTCAATTCCGACGTTCGTAGAAGAAGTTATGACGTTCGGAAGCCCAAGGGCATTTTGGTAATTTGGGTGAATAGGAGGTCAAAAGTTGACTTTTTGACCGGGAGGTCCGATGGCCGAGGGCCAAAGACCGTTACGTAGGTAAGGACGATACGAATCCGTAGACAGGCGGCACGTCGACTTTGGACGTTCGACGGCGAAGTTACCGTTCACGGAAGTTCCCGGTTACTATTCACGACGGCACGTTTTACGAGACAAAAGTGCAGTTTTGTCTCTAGTGGGCCCAGATATTTGTTGGAGGCCCAATGGATGAGTGACAAGTGTCACCCATCCAATGGACACCAATTTCATTCATGCATCTTCCATTTCCTCTTCATCGATCATTTTCTTCGTTTTTCCTAAACCAAAACCGATCCACCATTCTCACCCAAATCCAAACCCATGACCCTAGGACCAAGACTGAGAGGCAGAGAGGGGGAAGAAGACCGGATGGAGGTGGCTGGACGGCTGGAACCGCCGTGGGCGGTGGCTGGAGCCCAGAACCCGAGCGGGTACCCGGTAAGCCCGATAAACCCATTTTTCTTCTATTTTTCGATTTAGACATTATGGTTGCTATTAGTTGATTAGGATGAGTTTATTGAGGTTGTAGGAAGGTGTAGAGGGTGTTTTGGACGACGGTGAAGGGCTGAGCAGCCCTGGGTGTGATCGGAAAAATAGGGACCGTGAGGTCCATTTTGAACCGTTAGGATTTTGGGTGTTTTAGCTAGTTTGGTTAATTGGGAATGATAGGAAAGATTAAAAGATGAATTTAGGGATTGAAATGGAGGAAAACGGATGAGAAATGAGGGCGTCGGAGACCTGGACCGGTTACGCCGGTCCAATTGCAGAGGTCGGACCGGACCGGCCGGCCCAGACCGGTTCGATCGCTGGGAACGACGCACTGTTCACCGGCGCGTGAGCGCACGCGCAGGGGCCTTTGGGCGGCGCGTGGCAGCGCGTGGTGGGGTTTCTGGGGATGTGTTCAACATACGAAATCATCTATTCGATGTAACGAACATTTTGGGACTGGTTTAGTGTCGATCGGACACCGTCTCGATATGTTTCGGGGCATCGGAAGGTTTAGGTTCGGTTTTAAAAATAGTTAAAAATACGGGAAAATTACGGGGCTTTGGTAGGAGGTTAATTAAGTAGTTAGTAACCTTCTATTACGATTTGGACAGGTTTGGGAGTCCCGGTGACGGTGATCGGCTCGGGGAGCCGTATGGCACGCAAATCGAGGCGGCAGCTCGGACGGTCTGTGAGTGGACCTTGTTTTCTAAATTGGTGCATGCATAAATGTTTATTATATGTTTATTTACTTGTTTGATGATGCCATGGGTGCATTTGTATGTGGTTACATATAAGCACGTATTTCGAGGTTTCGGCCTTATACGGTGCTTATACGGGTCTGTATTTCTTTATTGATTTAAATGAACTGAATTTGGATTTCAAAATGATAAACTCGGGTATGAGACCCATTTGGTTTTGTCTCGGGCATATGACCTCAGATTCCGGGCACGGTGCCCAGTTGGTGTCCTATGTTCGGGTACGAGACCCAGTCACTTTACGGTTTTGATTTCAGGTCAGGGAACCTTAAATGGATTCCCAGGTTCATGACGGTTTATGGGAACCGACATGAACCCTTGTTATGGTATCATGGTTCATGACGGTTTATGGGAACCGGCATGAACCCTTGTTGGTTATTACGGTACATGATGGTTTATGGGAACCGGCATGTTACCTGATTATGGATATTATGAATCATGACGGTTCAGGGGAACCGGTCATGAATGTTTATGTTATGTATATATATGTTCGTCTACCTTCCTTTACATGTTCTACTATCTCCTCCGGGGAGGGTCGTTGGCCTGGGTGGACCCCGGAGTAGTCACGGAGCACCGACTGAGTGGAGTCACCCCCCAGTTGGGTTCCTTACTCTCAGGAAGGCTATGATTACTATTACCTCGGGTAGGGTCAGTGGTCTACGGACATTGATCTTGACTTTGAGAAGACTCGGATTGAGACCTGGGTAGCGCGCGCGTAGCTTTGGATACCGTGACAGGATTGGTTGTGTGACTTATATATATGTATGTGATGGATATATGATATATGATATGTGCTGTGTACAGGTGTGCACAGGATTTAGGCAGTGGCCCGTATGGTCGTTTTCATTGTGGTCCTTTCGACCTTAGTTTATATCTGCTTTGGGCTTAGTCCCACATATGGTTTGTTTTGGATAAATGGTTTTCGAATGCATGCATGCTTTTTAGTGGAGGGTACAAATGTCTTCTCATTAAAATGTTTTTATAAACTCTTGTTTTGTCCACTCACAGTTTTTAATGTTTTGACTGCCCTTCAGGTTGACATCGGATGTGGACTGTAGCAGAGACCGAGATATCACATGCCTCCTCCGGATCCTGGCGTACTCTGATAGCCCGGGAGGGCAAAGGTCGGAAATATCCCTTGTCTGACACTTCGTGTCAGACGGGAGCAGGGTCATCCCGCACTAATCCCGGGGGGATTGGGATGGGTCCTGTCAACGTGGTATCAGAGCGGGGTTGTCTCTATTCGAGCAACCGCGGAGCTCTTGGAGTATGTATGCTGGTCGAGGATGTGATATCTCATTGGGCTGCAGTCCGTGGTCAACCTGATTGTCGGGGTGCCGGTACGATAGTTAGTAGGATTGGCAAGCCTTGGTTCGGCACTCGATGCCGGGGTTGCCATGGTTCTGTCAGGGTTGGCAGTGTGGAACCCTACGGAAGGCTCAACGTAGTATTACGTTAGAGTTTTGGATCTTGAGACGGTTAGTTGGGATCGTCTTCACGATGTCGTAGGATCAATTCCGACGACTGGTTAGGAGTGTGACCATTAGATGGTCAGATTATGTTGAGTTAAATGGATTTACTGCAGTTGGCAGTTAGCAACCGGATTCGAGGAATCCGAGTTGGATTGTTGGTAGGATTGGATTGACGTCTTTATGATGTCGGACCGCAGGGTCAGTCAGATTGTTGATTTTACTGCTTTTCGCAGGTGGGTTCAGGGGAACTCTAGGTGTGATCGTGGAACCCTACCGTATGTGTATGGTTCGGAAATGGGAGTTGACTGGTGGTTTGACTTGGACGACTATTCGGATTTGGATTTGTTAGTCGGTCTAGTCATGTCAGCTTGTATTGGGACTGCACTTCGCAGTCAGGGTTGTACGTATCGGTTAGACCGAGTTGGTTGTCGTGCTACTTCAGTTGTGGGTTGGTGCAACTAAGGTCGTGGATGACCTGGTAGACGACAATGGTTTAGTCAAGTTACGACAGGATAGAGATTGTTGGACAAGTTACCAGGGTTGGTACTTGTCGATGGAATCCCTGAGTGGGATACAGAGTAGTTGGTACGGGCGATTGATTCCGTTGGATACGGAGTCTGGATATAGCGATGTCTGGTAGTTAGGTCTGCACGAGTGCGGGGCAGGCGCTACTACCGAGAGTGATTATAGTTACGATTGTTGGGGATCGGGGACGTTCGGGGAACGTTTTCCTTTTCTCGCATGAGTTGTCAGGGTGACTGTACCCAGAGTTGTCAGGTACGAGGGAGACAGAGTTTCTCCTATACGAGCAGAGGTACGCGATCGTCGCTTGGTATGAGCGGAGATCCAGGGTGTCAGTTTTGCACACGGTGTGCTAGCGTCAGTATTGATGCTAGTGAGGATGCTTGTGTGCTGATGCTGACAGGTGGTAGTGATGGTGCTGGTACTCGTGCTAGTGCTAGTGCTGGTGTCGGTGCGGGTGATTGTGATGACGGTGAGTCACGAGTCGGGATGTGGCTCTGACGAGATGGGCATATGTTCGGTATCTGTGGTTCCAGAGTGGACCTCAGATAAGGTTAAAGTGGTTAAGGGACACGTGGTTGATGTCCGGGTATGTAACACTGATCGTGAATTGGTTGGTGGACTCGGGATTTGTTCTGAATCATCAGGAGGAGATGAGTATATCGAAGTTAAATGACTGAGATTTCTCATTTTCTACTTGGTGGCAGACGATGTTAGGTTACATGACGTGGTGAGTGCAGCGAGTGTTGTTTGCATTCACGTAGGATGGATTATTCGATCATTCTTGATTTTCCTCGGTGGAATGACAAGGATCGATACGAGGTAATCAGTGAGAACCCACAGTCTCGGCGTGTCTCGTCGTAGACTACTCTATTTAAGATGTGGGAAATGGTCTAGGACTTTGGTTGGCGAGACGATCCTCGATCGTGACGTCTATGGTCGGTTGACGTAGTGTTGGATCTGGATCGTGATTTGGGTATCCAGATAGGTGGAGAGTTTATTACTCTTACTTGGATGTTGAGTGAAGCATGATGGGACTGAACTTCTTTTCGAGGTAAATCCCATATGACTTATTACTCACCTGTGTAGTTGTCCGATGAGTAGTTTTCCGACGTGGTCGGATATGGTTAGCCTTAGGGATGTGCGGATATTGTGATTGGCTTCCCTATGAAGTCAATCGATCGTATTGTGGTAATCGGTTGAGCGAGTAACCGATAGGTTTGGTTTTGGTAGGTCTCGGTAGACGTGAACGATATTTCATGTTTCGGAATCAGATTTCTAGATGACGATTTAGGATTTGATTTTGGAACTTGAAAAAGGATTTCTAGATTTGGGTTTTGGAATCGGATTCTGGGTGACGATTCAGGATTTGATTCTAGAGCTTGACTGTAGATTTTCTTTTATGGATTTGGGTTCGGAATGGTTATTCCTAATACTAGTTTACGGAATGATGATTTCGGATTTGAATTTGGACAGGATTATGAATATGATTTCTGGGTTTGGATTCGGGATTTCTTACGAAATTGCTGATTCGGATTCGGATTTGGAAATAGATAATGGGTTGGAGTTTCGATTTGTCTAGATTGGACAGATGGACTCCATAATTGAAACGTGATTGACTACAACCTAGGTGGTTGTAGGCTGATTGATGGGTAGTTGTACGTTGTTCAAGGTACGATACTAGGCAGACTTGTCATGCTTGGTGACGGTATATAAGAGATACCGGTGGTACGTTGGAGAGCGTGTTGGTAGTCGGCTTGGTTCCGATACCATTGGATTAGTCGGGGTCGTGGACTGGACATTGGATACTGTGCATTGGGTCATAGTGGTTCTGATGAGTCTAATGACACACAGGTCGAGTGAAATGCTTGTGGTTAGTGTAACCACGAGTGTGTGTCATATCAGTTGAGACTGACGACTGTCAAGTACTGACAGTTTGTAGGAGGTGTCAGCGTGGATCGTGGTGTGAGGTCGGATGACTCCCAGTGGGAGCAGACGTCAGGATAGATTAGTGATTGAGAGGGAACCGTCTAGTTGTTGTATCAACAAGATGGTAGATTTGACAAGTAGTGTCAATTCGGACCGTGTGGCTACTGTTCTTCGACGTGGTCGAGTGTAGTCGATACGACGAGAGCGTTAGAGGTACGTCTAGTTACAAACGAGGTTTATGTTGACTAGTGGGTGTACTAGTGTACACGTGTTTTGCGGTCGAATTATTTCCACGAGGTGGATGTGGAATTAGAATAATTGGATTTTCGAGAATGAAACTAATTAAGGAGGGAAGAACGGTTGGGTTTAGGTCGGTTGGAATTTCGAGGACGAAATTAATTAAGGAGGGAAGGTTGTAACGACCCGTCCCGAATTTCATGATTAGATTAGTGACTAATCACGATTAGTGAGGCTTATCTGTGATTAGTAGAGCGAAATCGGACGAACGATGCGAAATGACCGTTTTGCCCCTAGTGATGGCAAAACGTTGACTTTTCAATCGGGTGGTCAAATGGACTTTGACCGATGACCGTGACGTAGTTTGTGACGTCACGAGTTCATAGACAGGTGGCACGTTCAATTCCGACGTTCGTAGAAGAAGTTATGACGTTCGGAAGCCCAAGGGCATTTTCGTTCATGTTTATAATTATTAGATTAACCAAAAATATATCCACTCATATAGGGTACCACCCACATCCAACCCACTTACCCTAATAAGTAGTGCAGTTTACGAGTTCAACCACAATTAGTCTTATTTTCATTATTAGGTTATCACAATTTACAACACCAATTACGTAGTAAAAATCACATAAATAGCCATAAAATAAATAATTGTTCCCAGCTTTTATATATTAACAAACATTTAGTTAGTAATCCCACATCACCTGGAGGGATCTGGGGGTTGCGCCTTATATGTGTGGGTGCGCCTCTAATCAATAGGACGCGTTTATGGGAGCTCACAGGCTTTGGAGTTGGTAGGAACCCCAACGTTAAAAAGGTTGGGCTTGGAGCAAACCACGATGGGTGACCCACTAGGATGTTGCTCTTGAGCTCCCAGGAACAAAACCTTGCGGGTGAAGCTGGTTGGACAAGCGAGTCCAAAGGGGACAGTATCTAGTTGGGCAAAATGGTCCGCTTTGTAACTCTAATATAAAGGATGCGTTTTGGGAGCTCATTGGTTTTGGAGTTGGTAGGAACTTCAAAGTTAAGAAGGTTACGCTGGAGCACTCCCAAAATGGGTAACCCACTAGGAAGTTGCGTGTGGGCTCCAAGAAACAAAACCCTGCAGGTGGAGCTAGTTGGACCAGCGAGTCTAGAGGAGACGATATCATGTTGAATGAGTGTCAGGTCGTGAAAATTTGGTATCAAAGCCCAACCTCGATTGAAAGTGTGCTAGCGAGGATGCTGGGCCCCAAAAGGGTTGTATTATGAGGACCCGTGCCATGGTGGTATTTCTAGCAATCCCATATCACTTGGAGGGATCTGGGGGATGCGCCTTATATGTGTAGGTGTGCCTCTAATCAATAGGACACATTTATGGGAGCTCACTGGCTTTGCAGATGATAGGAGCCCCAAAGTTAAAGAGGTTGGGCTTGGAGCAAACCCATGATGACACGACCCATCCCAAATCCCCCTAGGATTAACGCGGGATGTGTCGTGCTCCCGTCTGACACGAAGTGTCAGACAAGGGATAACTCGAAACTGCAGCCCATTTAGGGCTTCTAGCGCGCGCCAGGATCGATGGAGGAGTGTGATGTCTCGGTCTCTGCTACAGCCCACATCCGCGATCAACCTGAAGGGCATTAAAATCATTTAAAAGCTGTGAGTGGACGAAAAATCAATAGTTTAATAAAACACATTTCATAAGAAGACATTTATGCCCTTCACTAAAAAGCATGCATGCATGCATTCGAAAACCAATAATCAAACCATTTACTTTAATTAATTCATTAGGGCCTTAGCCCAAAACCATAAATCCCAGTATATGGGAACTTAGCCTAAAACTGTAAATCCAATCATGTGGGCCACTTCCTAAAACCACCAACACTGACATACCATTTCATAAATCCAATAAATCTGAAATCCACATACATAATCCAGTAAAGCCATGAATCACAATTCAATCCAATACCATTATATACCAATCCTCGGTATCCCAGATGCCTGACGTTCCAGATGTCATGTCACGGTCCATAAGCTACGCTTGCTACCCGGGGTCTCAACCCGAGTCAATCTCTGACATCCCAGATGTCTTACGTCCCAGACGTCTAGCAATACTGCTCCTGAGTCACTATACGGTCTGGTCGTTCCTTGTAGTGACCCCTCGCAGGCAATGCGCAGTGACCACTCCAGCATCCCAGACGACTGGAGGAGACAATACATAAATATAAGGATGGTATATGAAAAACATTTCATAAATTGTCTCAAATCGGTCAAATGGACCTATGCCCGGGATTTCCATAAAACCATTGTAATCCACAAATTCGATTTCACAAATTCAAATTAATTTATCCAAATCCATTTATGGGTCCCCGATTGTAAATCATATTCATAAAACACAATTGGGCCTCATGCCCGATTTTGTAAACCAACTGGTCTTAGGGCCCGATTCCTCATTCAATCAAATGGACTCCAAGTCCGATAGTTTGTAAACCAAATGGGTCTCAAGCTCGATTCCATATTTCCAAATACAAAATCATACCATTGAACCATTATTAAAACCACAATCACGTAGAAATACAATATAAAACCATAAACCACGATATATGTGCAAATACGAAAATCATCTCGAAATACATGCAAATATGTAAATCACCAATACCACAATCATCATCATAGAAATCACATATGTAAAAAATATAAAACAGTTATGCATGCATCACAGTTTAGAAAACAAGGTCCACTCACAGACCATCCTAGTTTCCGCCTCGATACGCGTGCCATAAACCTCCTCAGGCTAAATCACAATCACCGGAACTCCCGGACCTGTCCAAATCACAATCTAAGGTCACTAACGCTTCTAATAGCCTTCCATTAAATCTCCGTAATTTTTTCGAATTTTTAAATGTATTTAAACTCGATCCAAAATCTACAGACATCTCGAACTATATCAAAACGATGTTCGATCGACTCGAAACCAATCCCAAAATGTTCGTTACATCGAAAGGATGATTTCATATGTTGATCACATGTCTTAGAAGTACCCCACGCGTCCCCACGCACCTCCACGCGTCGCCACAAGCGACTACGCATGAAGCCCACGTGCCGCCGCAAGCGACTGCGCGTGAAGCCCACTTATCGGGTACTGTTCATCGTCTTCCTCGAGTGAACCTGGTTCACTGTAAATTCGGTCCACCCGAACCAGCGAGATTGGTTCTCAACCGTTCCTCAGCCATTTTTGATCCTATTGATCCCTAAACCTTCGTCTAAACTTCCCCTATTGATTTACGTGTTCAAAATCATAAAACAATGTCTAGAAGGTACCTTCTCGATCGTCGATCAAACCAGCCAACCTTCTCTGTCGACTGCTCCTAGCTCCGACCACCGTTCACCTCGATTCCAAGCCCACTAGATTCGTTTGACCCTCAAAAACCGTTTCCAGTTGTTAGAATCGATCAACAACCACTAAAACCGAGTTCACTATTTATAAACTAAAAACCGTACCTCATTGGTTTGTAGGCCACCGTCCACGAAAGTCCACCCCGATAGCCTCATCGTCATCGACCCAATACCCTCACTCTTTTTCATTCACGGACCATCATCATTTTGATGAAGGATTGAGGTGTTGTATAAAATGGGTTCATAGTTATGGGTTCTTCTCTGCCGTGGCCACCACCGTGGCTCAGGCCGTCCCTCAGCTCACCATTCTCAGTCCTTCACTCACGGTCTCTCAGTGATCATAGAAGATGACAGGGATAGCAGAGATGGTGCAAATGCTTGGAGGAATAACAAAGATGATGAATATGAACTGATGATGATGAGTGTGTGAGTGCATTTCAAACAATTAAAAATGGACCAATGGGAAACAAGATGCAAAAATTAAGGGAAGTGACCAATGGGATGTGAAACGACCCATCCTAATCCCCCCGGGATTAACATGAGATGTGTCATGATCTCGTCTGACATGAAGTGTCAGACAAGGGATAAATTAAAACCTTCAGCCCGACCAGCTTCCCGAGCGCGCCAGGATCCGGTGAAGGAGTGTGATGTCTCGGTCTCTACTACGGTCCTCATCTGTGATCAACCTGAAGAGTATTAAAAACTAGAAAAGGCTATGAGTGGACGAAAATAAATGAGTTCATAAAAATATATTTCATAAAGACATTTATGCCCTTCACTAAAAAGCATGCATGCATACAAAAACCATTTATCCAAATAACCATTATTAGGGTCTCAGCCCCAAATTCCGTAAATCCAAATCATAGGGGCCCCTGCCCAAATCTATTTATACAAATCCATAACATAGTAACCACATGTGGGAACTCAGCCCAAATCCATTTATTATTCACAAAACACAATTTTGTAAATCCAAGAAATCATGTATATCATATATAATATAAATCGTATAACCAATCCTGTCACGGTTTCTAAAGCTACGCGCGTGCGACCTGGGGACTCAAATCCCAAGTCTCCCTAGGGTCCACCCAGGTCAATGTCCACAGATCAATGACCCTCCCTGGGGGATATAATCCATAACAGCCTTATTGAGAGTAAGGTACCCAACGGGGGCGACTCCACTCAGTTAGTGCTCCGTGATTACTCCGGGATCCACCCAGGCCAACGACCCTCCCCGAGGAGACAATCTATAAATATATAAGGATGGTATATGAAAAACCATTTTGAAATCATTCTCAAAACCTTTCAAGGGTTCATGCCCGGTCCCCATAAACCTTCATGAATTAGAAATCCATTTATGGGTCCCCGACCCGAAATCACAATCGTAAACCATAACTGGGCCTCAAGCCCGATTTCGTAAACCAATTGGGCCTCGTGTCCAATTTCGTAAACCCCAAATGGCCTCGTGCCCGATATCATAAAACAAATGGGCTTCGTGCCCGATTACGTAATCAAACTGTGCCCCAAGCCCGATTCGTAAATCAACTGGGCCTTGAGCCTGATTCGTAAACCAACTGGGCCTCCATCCCGATGCCTTATTAAATAAAATGTACTTCAAGTTCGAGAGTTCATAAATAAAATGGGTGTCATGCCCGATTCCATATTGTCAAATAATAAAATCAATTCAAGAACCAATTGGGCCCCTGACCCGATAACGTGACTAAAATGGACTTCGAGTCCGAGGGTTTCCAAAACAAATGGGTCTCATGCCCGAGTTTACCTTTTCAAATCCAAAACCATTCCATTAAACCATTCTCGAAACCATAAGCACGTATAATCAGTGCAAAACTGTAAAGCCTCGAAATACGTGAAATCATGTAAATCACTAATTTCCAAATCATCATCATAGAATCACATATGTAAAACATATAAAACATTTATGCATGCATCACAGTTTAGAAAGCAAGGTCCACTCACAGACCGTCCTACGATACCTCCTCGATTTGCATGTCGTAAGACTCCCCAGGCTAATCATTGTCACCGAGACTCCCAAACGTGTCCAAATCACACTAGGGGGTTACTAACTACTTCATTAACCTCTCAATGAAGCCTCGTAATTTTCCCGAATTTTTAACTATTTTTAAACTCGATCCTAAACCTTCGGACGTCCCAAAATATATCGAAACGATGTCCGATCGACACGAAACCAGTCCTAATATGTTCATTGCATCGAATAGATTAATAGTCATGTTGAATACATCCCCAAAATACCCTCCACGTACCCCCACTCGCGATGAATAATGTCATCATCAACCCCGCATAAACCCGGTCCCTCTTGTTTTTCCGGTTCGACCGAACCAGCGAACCGATCCGGTTGGTTCTCACTTGTTTTCAGCCATTTTGACTCTCGTTTCTTCCTATGTTATTCTCTAATCCCCAACAAAAATTTTATGATTTAATATCCAAGAAAAATACACCATAAACTCACTAGAAACTGATGAACAGTGATCGCGGCCTGCACCTCCCTTCAGCCAACGTTCCCGACCACCCTTTTCCTTGGTTTCAATCCCAAAGAACTCGTATGACCCCTAGAAATCATTTCAAATCGTTAAAACTAAACGATAAACATTAAAATCCGAGTACCAACTTTGACTCAAACTCACCGTCTCGGTCTTTTCGGCCACCGTCCACGACGGTCGACGCCACCACCGCCGTCCTCATCGCCTCCCGTCGCTCACTCTCTTTTATTCTGAGTCCATAGGCTTTTGGTGAGGTTTGGAGGGGTTGTAGGGAAAGGGGGTGTTCGGGGTTTTGAAGAAAATGAAGAAAGATGGAAAATGGTTGCGTGGGAGGGAGAAGGGAAATATATTTGATGAAGGTGGTAGCTGGTGATGATAATGAGTAGTGAGGATGAGAGGAAAATTTGATAAGATGAAGATGGAGGGTGGAGATGAGAGATGGGTGATATTATAAAATAAGTAAAAGAATAATATTGTAATGCTTAGATCCATTTTTTAGGGAAGCCACCAATGGGATGAGTGACACTTGTCACTCATCCATGGATCCCACATAAATATCTGCCCAATCAGATTTTAATTATTATTTTGTTTGGATCCCGAGATGTAACTCCCCGATTTCGCTCTCGTGACCATAAATTCACTATTCGACGTCCGATTTCGACGTGCCACCTGTTTACAGACTCGTGACATTCCGATCTACGTCACGGTCATCGGTCCTCATACATTTGACTCCCCGAGTCAAAAGTCATCATTCTACCCACGACTAAGGGCAAGATGGTCATTTTACACCGTTCGTCCGACTTCGCTCAACTAATCATCTATTAAACTCACTAATCCTTCATTAGTCACTAATCTAATCCTGGAATTCGGGACGAGTCGTTACAACCTTCCCTCTTTAAATAATTTCGTCCTCGAAATTCCAACTATCCCGATTCCACAACTACCTCGTGGAAAGAAAATTCGACCTCACATCAAATGTATACTTGTACACCCACTAACCAGCACGATACTTGTCTGCAACCAGACATTCCACCAACATTCACGTCGCATCGATTACACTCGACCACGTCGAGTGACAGTAATCACACGTTCCGAGTAGATACCACCCGACAATTCTACCATTTTACTAACACAATCAACTTGACGGTTCCTTTCTCAATCACCAATTGATCTTGACATCTGCTCCCACTGGGAGTCACCAAATCTCAGTCATCGATCCCCGTTTACACATCCCGACAAAATGTCACCACTTGACAGTTTCTAGTCGAAAACTGACATTATACTCGCTTGTGGTTACTCTAACCACCAACTCACTCACCCTGAGCACACATTTACTAACATCTCACTCGACCTATGTGTAACTAGAACCATCAGAAGCACCCTGACCCAGTGCACAATATCCAATGTATAGTTCACATCCTCAACTAATCCAATGGTATCGGGGCTAAGCCGACTACCAACATGCTCACCAACGTACCCATGGTATATCCTATATATCGTCACCTAGCACCACAAGAATGCCCAGTATCGTTCCTCAAATAAAATACATGGTACGTAAATCCATCCATCAACCAGCCTACAACCTAGATCGTTACCAAACACGTTACAATTCTGTGTCCAATCCAGTACTAGACAGATCGAAAACTCCAACCCATCATCCATTTCGAGTCCCATGGTCACCTGACCAGCATCAACACGTCTACTCCCAGTCACGAATTCTAACCCTTACTAATCTGACTTACGCCCACCAAGGCGTACCCACTTATGCCAACTGGGCAGCCAATCTCACCCACTTTTACCGAGACGTACCAACTCTGAACCTATAGGTTACCCGCTCAATCGATTACCATTTCATATTCGATTGACTTCATAGGGAAGCCAATCCCATCATCCACACATCTAAGGCTGACCAAATTTGACCCTGTCGGACACCTCCTCGCTCGATTAATAAAACATATGGGATTAACCTTGAAAAGAAATCCAGTCCGAACATTCCCATGCTCAAATATCCAAGACAGGGCAATAAACTCTCTACCTAACTTGATCATCAAGATCACGATCCAGATCCATCACCACATCACTCGACTATTAACATCACGATCCTAGATCGTCACAATGCCCAAAGTCCACAACATCACAATACTGATCCACCTAGGATCCACCCACGCTCACTCAGCTAACAATCCACCTGAGATCTGTTCATAGGGTCTTACACCCTCTTGAATCCTTTGTGAGTCACAACACTCCTCAACCCATTCCTATATCTAAACAGATCAATCAACGATGAGGCACGTCGAGACTGTGGGTCCTCTCCAATTACCTCATATCGATCCTTGTCATTCCACCTAGGAAAAAGGAAGGATGATCCAAAACGATGACATCAAAATTCATCCTACGTGAATGCAACCAAAGCTCACTGCACTCACCATGCCATGTAACCCAATATCGTCTGCCATCAAGCAGAAAATGAGAAATCTCGATCACCTAACCTCGAAATACCCAACTCCTCCTGATGACCAAAAACAAACGCGGGTCCACTAACCAATACATGATCAATGTACTGGTGACAACATACATTATCAGAAATGGAAGGATATGAGAAGTCACCCTAAATGACTTTGAAATACCCATTACCAATGCGGAATCAAGTACTCCGCTCGTTGCGTCAATCACAACCTTTTTCTTGATTCCGAAGTTCCAACCATGTCAGAACCAACACACTCTGACATCACCCATGTGTCCGTAACCAGTCTAACTCACTACCAAGTTCGCCTATCAGCTTATACCGTTTATGTACATCCAAAAAGATATGGTCCATAACTACTCGATCCTAACGTCTCAACTATTGCTGGATCCTATCCAGTCCAACTCTATTCGAGATCGACTGCCGGATCACAGGTACCGAACACATGCCCATCTCGACGGAGTCACATCCCCACTCGTGACTCATCGACATCACAATCATTGGCACCAGCACCAGCACTAGTACAAGCACCATCACCAGCATCAGCACACCGTGTGCAAAACAGACAACCTTGGATCTTTGCTCATACCGAGCAACGAGCCCGAACCTCTGCTCAGGTTGGAGAAACTCTGCCTCCCTCGTACCCAACGACTCCGGGTATAGTCACCCTAACAACTCATACGAGAAAACGAAAAGTTCCTCGAACATTCTCCAATTCTCAACAACCACAACTACAACCACTCTCGATAGTAGTGCCTGCCATAACTCGTACATACCCAACTACCAGACATCGCTATCGAGACTCTGAATCGAACCGAAATCAACCGTCCGTACTAACTCTCTATGTCCCCACTCTAGGATTCCATCGACAATTACCAACCCTGGTAACCTGTCCAACCAATCTCTAACCAATCGTAACTCGATTCAACCAATGTCGTTCACCAGGTCATCCATGACCATAACTGCACCAACTATCCATCACAACTAGAGTAGTACGATAACCAAATAGGTCTAACCGATTAATACAACATAGACTGCAGAGTACAGTCCCATCATTCAAGCTGACATGACCTGATCGACCGACGATCTCGGCTCTAAAAATTCGTCAAAGTCAAACCACTTACCAACTCACATTTCGGAACCATACTTCATACCTTAGGGTACCAATATCACACTCTAGGGTTCATCTGAACCCAACTGTCCTCAGAAGTAAAATCCACAACCCGACCGACCACGCGGTCCGGACATCGTATGGACGTCAATCCAATCCTACCATCAACTCAACTGGGGTCGCATTTCCTGACCATCACGAAAATGGGGTTCAATCAATCAATTGGGGTTTGAGGAAACCCGGTTGCTCCCAACAGCATAACCATCTAACTCAACATGATCCGACCATCCAATGGTCACAACTCCAAACTTTTGTCATATACGATCCTATAACATCGTAAAAGACGATCCCAACCTAACCGTCCCACGGTCAAAACTCTAAAGTACTATTACGTTCATCCCTCCGTAGGGTCCCACACTGCCAAACCACGACAGAACTATGGCATACCTAAGTATTAAATGTCAAACCAACAATCCACGATTCAATCCTACTAACTATCATATCGGCATCCTAACTATCAGGTTGATTGCAGCCCATAGAGACATCACATGCTCGACCTGTGCGCACCACAAGAGCAAACCTGCTCTGATACCACTTGACACGACCCATCCCAATCCACCCGGGATTAACACAGGATGTATCATGATCCCGTCTGACATGAAGTGTCAGACAAGGGATAAATTAAAACCTTCAGCTCGACCGGCTTCTAGAGCGCGCCAGGATTCAGTGGAGGAGTGTGATGTCTCAGTCTCAACTAAAGCATGCATCTGTAATCAACCTGAAGAGCATTCAAAACAAGAAAAGTGTAACAACCCGTTCCGAGAGCCGGGATTAGTGGAGTGATTAAGGTGGGATTAGTGGGGCTAATCGGTGGTTAGTTGGTCCTGATAAGGTCATTAGCTTAGAATGACGATTTTGCCCTTGATTCGGGCAAAAAGTTGACTTTTAGTTCGGTTGGTCAAATGGACTTTGACCGGTGACCAGGACGTAGTTTAGGACGTCACGAATCCATAGGCAGGTGGCATGCTTGATTCCGACATCCGATGAGGAAGTTGTGATGTTCGAAAGGTTGGGGGCATAACCGTAATTTGGGTAAAATAAGGGGAAATGTTGACTTTTTGTACGAACGGGTTTTGGTATGTTGACCTAGGAACGTTAGATAGATCTTGTCATCCTGAGTTCGATGACAGGCGGCACGTATTCATCGGACTTACGAGGTGTGAGATACGGGTCTAGAAAGGTAGTGGCAAAACTGTAATTTTGAGTTAAAAGGAGGGGTATTTTGGTCTTTGTGCTCTGGGAATTGTGCAGAGAAAAGGGCAGATGGACGGCTGGGATGAAGCCATTTGGTGAGAGAATGGAGTGGATTGGTGACACGTGTTCAAGGTGGAGTGGTTTCTGGTGAGTTCTAGTGTGTGCACGTCCTTAATTAATTGGGTGCAACCGTGTGTGTTCGTGTGTGTTCGAGAGAAACAGAGTGAGGCGGTGAGGGAAATTGAAAGAATTGATTGATGAGGGTGTGGGTGCTGGTGAGTCGTGAGTGTGTGAGGGTGATCAGAGAATGAGAGGGAGCTGGTGAGACGGTTGGGAGGTGAGGAATTGATGTGTGTGGGAGTTGAGAGCTAAGGGGGGAAACCAGAAAAAATAGAGAAGACTGAGAGTTTGTGGTGGTGTTGTGGTCGTGTGCGGGTGCGATTGACCTCGAGAGGAGGCTGAGACGGCGTTGTAGACTCCAGGGAACACGACGGCGAGCACGGTTGCGGACGGTTGCAGGTAATCCCTCATCCCTGTACAATTGCCCTGTTTTTCCGTTGAGTTTCAAATCGAGAGTCGTGAGTCTAGAGGACGAATCGAAGTTCATAGGGAGGTTTAGGGGACTCAGGTGAGGTCTGGGAGTCCTCTGGTTGTGCTGCCGTCACTGGGAGGTACACGGCGGAGGATGGCACGACAGGGGTATTCTGGTGCTCTGTTTTGGCCGTGAGTTTCAAACGACGAGTCGTGACGTTTGGGAGTGAATCGACGGTTGGGGTGAACCGGGTTAGGTTTAGACGGGTCCTAGGAACCGTCTGGTGTTGCCACCGTGAAGGGGATGTGACCGGAGTGGCTGGATCGTGAAACAGGGGAGTTCGGGTCGTCTGGTTCGAGCTTGAGTCGACGGTGTAGGGGCCGTGTCGAGTTCTAAGGAGGAGGGGGATGGATAGCTTGAGGTTGGACGATGAAGATGGTGAAGAAAGGGAAAGAAATGGTGGCCGGACGGCAGAGAACAGGTCTCGCCGGTCCGAGTTGCAGCACTGTGGCGAACCGGGTTGTCTCGAGGTTGACGGTGGTACTGTAGCTGGCGCGTGAGGCCACGCACAGCCACTTTGGGCGGCGCGTGGGGGCGCGTGCGGCGGTACTGGGGAAAACGGTCAACATGGTTTTTGGTCTAGGTGTTGTGAGGCATCTATTGGAATTGGTTTCGGGTTAATCGGACGTCGTTTGAGGTTAGTTCCGCGAGGTCGAAGGTCTAGGGTCCCGGGTAAGGTACGCTTAGAAGTTCGGGAAAGTTATGGGGCTGTAGTACGAGTAGCGTGAAGTAGTTATTAACTTCATTATGGAATTTGGACAGGTTCGGGAAAGCCGAGGATAGCGAATGGCCGGGGACGGCGTAAGTGCGCGCGTATCGAGGCGACGCTGAAATGGTCTGTGAGTGGACTTTGTTTTCTAACTCTTGATGCATGCATATGTGTTTTTATATGTTTTCTATACTTGATTCTATGATTTGAATTGTGATTGTGATGGTTTATGGTTTTTGCACGTTTTTCGAGGAAATGACGGTTTTCACATTTTACGAGGTTTTGATAACTCTCGTGATTTGAACCTGGTTTTAATGGTTGATTTCGGGATTTGAAATACGGTTGGATTTTAAGGGAATTAAAAGGATTTTGAAAAGTATTTTCGGGCTTGGGGCCCAGTTCAAAGGTGTTTTCGGAAATGAGATTTCGGGTTTCAGAATCGGACTTCTGGGTGACGATTCGGGATTCGATTCAGGACTTGAAGTAGATTTCGGGATTGGGTTCGAAATGGTTATTCCGGATGCTAGCTTACGGAATGATGGTTGCGGACTCGGACCGGGAAATGAGGAGGAAATGAGTTCTGGGTCTGGATTCGGAATGACGGTTCTGGATGCCGGAAGGGCATCAGACTAGTGGTTTCGGATTCGGGTTTGGAGATGGAAATGGAAAATGGTTTTGGATTGGATTTGCTGGATCTGGATAGTGGGTTTAAAGACCCGGATATTGATTGACGGGGGACGGGCCCGGATTGAGTTTAAAGACTCGGGAGTTTAAAGACTCGGATATATTGATATTTCCCCCGTAGGCCTGTTGAGTTTAAAGACTCGGGAGTTTAAAGACTCGGATATTATTGAGGTTTGGATTGAGTTTAAAGACTCGGATAGATCCAGCAGGTTCGATGAATGAGAACGTGGCTTTAAATGTGTTTTGGGTTTTCACTAAGACTTGATGATGATGTTTTGGGCAGTAGCCCGGATGAAATGGTTTTCGTTGGTTATAATGGTTTTCGGTGATATTGGGGCTGAGGCCCGGGATTTGGAAAAAAGAAAAATGTACTTTGGTTTTCGTACATGGTTTTATGATATGAAATTGATATGCATGCATTGGTTTTCAAAACTGAGGGTATAAATGTATGTCTTTTCTGATAACTGTTTTGAGCTTGAACTTTTATTTTTGTCCACTCACAGTCTTTTCGTGTTTTCGATACCCTCCAAGTTGCTGCGGCGCGGGCTGTTGGCCGAGAGAGACGGGGACATCCTATGTACGATCCACAGTAGACTCTGCGCACTTTGGGAAGTTCGGAAGTTTCTGGACGGTGGAGTCGGAACTCCCTTGTCCGGCTTTCGTGTCACACGGAGGTTAGGCGTCTGTTTGGCCCTCGTGTCATGCGTAAGTTAGACGGGAGCGGGGTTTAGCCCTTAATCCCGGGGGATTAGGGGTGGGCCCTGACAAAAAGACTGTGAGTAGATGAAAATAAATGAGTTCATAAAAACATATTTCATAAATACATTTATGCCCTTCACAAAAAAGCATGCATGCATACAAAAATCATTTATCCAAATAACTATTATTAGGTTCTCAGCCCCAAATTTCGTAAATCCAAATCATACGGGCCCCTGCCCAAATCCATTTATACAAATCCATAACATAGTAACCATATGTGGGAACTCATGCCAAATCCATTTATTATTCACAAAACACAATTTTGCAAATCCAAGAAATCATTTTTATCATATATCATATAAATCATATAACCAATCCAATCACGGTTTCAAAAGCTACGCTTGTGCTACCGGGGGTCTTAAATCCCAAGTCTCCCTAGGGCCCACCCTTGTCAATGTCCGCAGATCAATGACCCTCCCTAGGGGTTATAATCCATAACAACCTTCCTGAGAGTAAGGTACCCAACAGAGGCGACTCCACTCAGTTAGTGCTCTGTGACTAGTCCGAGGTCCACCCAGGCCAACGACCCTCCCCAGAGGAGACAATCCATAAATATATAAGGATGGTATATGAAAAACCATTTTGAAATCATTCTCAAAACCTTTTAGGGGTTCATGCTTGGTCCCCATAAACCTTCATGAACTAAAAATCCATTTATGGGTTCCCGACCCAAAATCACAATCGTAAACCATAACTGGGCCTCGTGCCCAATTTCGTAAACCAAATGGGCATCGTGCCCGATTACATAATCCAACTGGTTCCCGAGCCCGATTCGTTAATCAACTAGCCCTCGAGCCCGATTCGTAAACCAACTGGGCCTCCAGCCCGATGCCTTGTTAAATCAAATGGTCATCAAGTTTGAGAGTTTGTATATCAAATGGGTCTCGTGCATGATTCCATATTTTCAAATCCAAAATCAATTCACGAATCAATTGGGCCCCTGGCCTGATAATGTGACTAAAATGGACTTCGAGTCCGAGGGTTTCCAAACTCATGCTCGAGTTTACCTTTTCAAATCCAAAACCATTTCATTAACCATTTTCGAAACCATAAGCACGTATAATCAGTGCAAAACTGTAAACCTCGATTTACATGCAAACACGTAAATTGCCTCGAAATACGTGAAATCATGTAAATCACTAATATCCAAATCATCATCATAGAATCACATATGTAAAACGTATAAAACATTTATGCATGCATCACAGTTTAGAAATCAAGGTCCACTCCAAACCGTCCTACGCTACTGCCTCGATTTGCATGCCATAAGCCTCCCCGGGCTAATCACTATCATCATGACTCCGAAACCTGTCCAAATCACACTTGGGGTTTACTAACTACTTCATTAACCTCTCATTGAAGCCCCCTAGTTTTCTCGAATTTTTTACTATTTTTAAACTCGATCCTTAATCTTCGGACGTCCCGAATTATGTCAAAACGAAGTCTGATCGACACGAAACCAGTCCCAATATGTTTGTTACATCGAATAGATTAAAAGTCATGTTGAACATATCAACAAAATACCCTCCACGCGCCCCCACGAGCGATGAATAGTGTCATCGTCAACCCCGCGTGAACCCGGTTCGTCTGGTTTTTCCGATTCTACTGAACCGACAAACCGATCCGACCGGTTCTCACTTGTTTCTCAGCCATCTTGACTCTCGTTTCTTCCAATGGTATTCTCTAATCCCCAGCAACAATTTTATGATTTAAAATCCAAGAAAACTAAACCATAAACTCACCAGAAACTGACGAACAGTGATCGTGGCCTGCACCTCCCTTTAGCCAACGTTCCCGACCACTGTTTTCCTTGGTTTCAATCCCAAAGAAGTCGTATTACCCCTAGCAATCATTTCCAATCGTTAAAACTGAACGATAACCATTAAAATCCGAGTACCAACTTTGACTCAAACTCACCGTCTCGGTCTTCCCAGCCACCGTCCACGACGGTCGACGCCACCAACACCGTCCTCATCGCCTCCTGTCACTCACTCTCTTTCATTCTCAGTCCATAGGCTTTTGGTGAGGTTTGGAGGGGTTGTAGAGAAATGAGGTGTTGGGGTTTTTGAAGAAAATGAAGAAAGATGGAAATGGTTACACAGGAGGGAGGAGGGTAATATATTTGATGAAGGTGGTAGCTGGTGATGATAATGAACGGTGAGGATGAAAGGAAAATTTGATAGGATGAAGATGAAGGGTGGAGATGAGAGATGGGTGAAATTATAAAATAAGTAAAATAATAATATTTTAATGCTTAGATCCACTTTTTAGGGAAGCCACCAATGGGATGAGTGACGCTTGACACTCATCCATAGGTCCCATATAAATATCTATCCAATCAGATTTTAATTATTATTTTATTCGGATCTTGAGACGTAACTCCCCGATTTTACTCCTATGACCATAACTTCTCCGTTCATTGCTCGATTTCGACGTGGCGCCTGTCTACGGACTCCTGAAGTCCTGATCTATGTCACAGTCATTAGTCCTCGTACGTTTGGTTTCCCGAGTAAAAATTCAACATTTTACCCACGACCAGGGGTAAAATGGTCATTTTCCACCGTTCATCCGATTTTGCTCAACTAATTACCGATTAAACTCACTAATCCTTCATTAGTCACAAATCTACTCTCGGAATTCGGGACGGGTTGTTACAGGATGAGGGACGCTTGTCACTAATCCAAGGGCCCCACCTTAATTAATTCGTTAATCAAATTTAATTATCATTTAATGCAAATCTCGAGACGTTAACTTCCCCGTTCGACGTCCGATTTCGACTTGTCGTTTGTCTACGGACGCATGACGTCCCTATCTATGTCACAGTCATCGGTCCTTGTACGGTTGACTCCCCGAGTTAAAAGTTAACATTTTGCCCAATTCTAGGGGCAAAATGGTCATTTTACATCGTTCGTCCAAATTCTCTCAACTAATCCCCGATTAGTCATACTAAATCCATAATTGATTAATATTTAATCCCGTCATTCAAGACGGGTCATTACACATGATCAATGACCCACTGGGAAGTTACTCTTGAGTTCCCAAAAACAAAACATCGCGGTCGGAGCTAGTTGGACCAGCGTGTCTAGATGGGACAAAATCTAGTTGGGTAGAATGGACCACTGTGCAACTCTAATCTAAAGGATGCGGTTTGGGAGCTCACTGGCTTTGGAGTTGGCAGGAACTCCAAAGTTAAGGAGGTTGGCGCTTGAGCATTCCCAAGATGGGTAACCCACTAGGAAGTTGCACGTGAGCTCTAGGGAACAAAACCCTATGGGCGGAGCTAGTTTGACCAGCAAGTTGAGATGAGACAATATCTTGTTAAAGAAGTATCAAATCGTGAAAATTTGGTATTAGAGCCCAACCTCGATCGAAAGTGTGCTAGAAGGGACACTGGGCCCCAAGGGGGGTGGATTGCGAGGACGCATGCCTTGGAGGCATAGTTAGCAATCCCACATCGCTTGGGGAGAACTGGGGGATGCGCCTGAGGTTGGTGGGAATATCTGGGAGGGAAAATCAGGAGAAACCTAGAGTATTCTAGGTCTTTCTTGACAAATGACCAAAATACCCTTTCATGATCAAATGATCAAAATGCCTCTAGTTTGTTTATACCCAAACCGAACCTTTCTAAACTCCAATTTTGGCCTACTGCATATTCATGTAATTAGGTGATTGTGACCATTTTAATGGTCCTTTCAGATCATCTACAAGATGTCCCGATCAAAACATCGACACTTTGGCTTTTTGGTCAAAAGCCAACACTTTAACTTTAAGGGGGGGAAATGGTCATTTTTATTCTCTCAAATATTCGGGGTGTTAAAATCTAGCCCCCTTAATAAAATTCCATCCACGAAATTTTAGAATCAGTCCAGATGTATCCTTGACACCCAATATTATTTACACATAACCATTTCTTTTACCATCACATGCACCCAAATCACATACCTAGAAATCATCCAAAACATAACACATATCAAATCCAGAATCAAAACCATGTTCGAATACCGGGCCTGAGGCACAAAACATACTTTTATCAAAATCTCGTAAAGCGTGCAATAGTATATTATTTTCAATCAACTTCACATTATCAAAGCGACATAGAAAATCATAAGGTTTAACAAAAGTAAACGTCCATTCACAACCTTTAAGATTCAAACAATACCGAGCTCCCGTATGGTCTTAACTTATTTCCTTAGTCCATTATCAAACTTAACCCATTACCATTTCAAGTACCAATCATTTCACACTGTGGCACCATACAACATTCCCCCGGGGTATTAAACTACTATCCACGTGGAAACTGACTCAGGATACAGAGCCCAGCTCGACATGTGAGTTGTCACCACAATGAGAATCTTAGGATACAGAGCCTAGCTCGACGTCTGAGACTAATCAACATCCACATAAAAACCACTCAGGATATGAGCGCAGCTCAATGTCCGAGTGTATACTAACTCAGGATATAGAAACTTGCTCAACGTCTGAGCCAGTACCAATCTCTATATAGTGCCCCCAAATCGACATCTAGGACTGACTACCGTAACACCGTTCTCGGGATCTAGAGCGTCGCTTGACGTCTGGGACCCACCAACCACCATCCACTCAGGAACCAAAGCCTAGCTTGACGTTTGAGAGGCTACTCATATCACACAATCTCAAGAAAAGGGCAATAGCCCGAGGTCTGAGACTTTCCACAATTAGCTCAGACACACAACTCATATCATCATATCAACTCATATTGTCTCGTCATGGCATCACATCACTAGGTTATCAAATATTGCATGCAAATCATCATCATTATAATCATGTCATCATATCATCATATACTCTATATATCCTCTAATATCATGTCATTGTGTGATCATACCATCATACCATTATCATGGCATCATTTCATCATCATCGTTATGTCTTCGCCATCATTATATGCTTAACGTCATCAATCATATATCATCATGCCATATCATATGTAATCATTATTGTTCATGTCATAGCATTATTATCGTATATATCATCATCATCATCTCATATGTGCATCTAGTATTTTGCATCACATGATTTCACACGTTAATCTCATCATGCTTATCAACATGTTATGACTATCATATCCTCGTACAAGGATCATATAAATGTCATAATTTCCTAAAATCATATTCAAATTATTTCAACATATATTTTCTCTTAAAACTAACTTACAATCTCGTACATTGTGCATCAAATGATTTCCATAAAATAAAAAACAATCAAAGTCTCGTATTTAATCTAAAAATAAGTACATCAAATAGTCAATAATTTACAGAAATTATCAATTTCCTTTTCAGAAATCATAAAGGAAATCAAAAAATTGTTTCAAAACTTGGAATTTGATCTTATCATAATTTTTGAAAAAACAACATATTCAAAATTGCCAATAAACATAAACAAATTCTCTTACATTTACGTAATTCGTCAAAGTTCCTTAACAAAAACTCAAATTAGTAACATTTAAATTTCATGACAATAATTTGAATACAAGGCTCATATTCCAAGAACCAAAATATCCAATACCGTAGCTCTGATACCAAGTAGACATGACCCGTTCTTAATTTCTAAGAAAACTGGACTGACCCTACTCCCGTCTGACAACTTTCGTTAGACAAGGGATATCAAAAATTTCATTCATGTCTATAACTTATTATATTAATGAAAAATATATCCACTCCTACGGGGTACCGGTCACATCCAACCCATTGACCATAATAAGCAGTGGAGCTTACGTATTTGACCACAATTAGTCATATTTTCTTTATTAGGTTATCACAATTTAAAACACAAGTTAGGTAGTAAAAATCACTTAGCGATAAAATACATAATTGTTCCCATCTTTTTTAAATTAACAAAACTACTTAGAAAAATACCAATTACATATATTTATTACTTGTGTGAGGACCCGTGCCTCGGAGGCATGATAAGCAATGCCACATCGCCCGAGGGGGACCTGGGGATGTGGCTTATATGTGTGGGCGTGCCTCTATCCAATAGGATGTGTTATGAGAGCTCACTTGCCTTGGAGTTGGTAGGAACCCCAAAGTTCAGGAGGTTTGGCTTGGAGAAAACCCAAGATGGGTGACCCACTTGGAAGTTGCTTTTGAGTTCCCAGGAACAAAACCTTGCTGGCGGAGCTGGTTGAACCAGCGAGTCCAGACGAGACAATATACAGTTGGGTAGAGAGAGTTGTTGTGCAACTCTGATCTAAAGGACACGTTTTGGGAGCTCATTGGCTTTGGATTTGGTGGGAACTCCAAAGTTAAGAAGGTTGGCGCTGGAGCACTCCTACGATGGGTGACCCACTAGAAAGTTGCATGTGAGCCCTTTGGAACAAAACCGTGCGAGTGGGTTTAGTTGGACCAGAGAGTCTATAGGAGACAATATTTTTTTGGAGAAGGGTCGGCTCGTGACAATTTGGTATCCAAGTTCAACCCCAACCAAAAATATGACAACGATGACGCTGGGCCCTAAAAGGGAGGGATTGTGAGGACCCGTGTCCTGGAGGCGTGGTTAGCAATCCCACATTGCCCCGAAGGGATCTAGAGGATGCGCCTTATATGTGTGGGTGCTCCTTTGTCCAATAGGATGCGTTTTGGGAGCTCAATGGTTTTGGAGTTAGTGGGAACTCCAAAGTTAAGGAGGTTGGGATTGGAGTAATCCTAAGATTGGTGACCCATTAGGAAGTTGCTCCTGAGTACCCAGGAACAAAACCCAACGGGCAGAGGCCAATCTCTCTTTACTTTAGAGTTCCAACCAAACTCAAAGCGTCCTTGCTAGCACACTTCTAGTCATGGTCTAGCTTTGATATCATTCTGTCACGACCCGACTCCCCTATAATGATATTGTTCGCTCTGGGCCCAACCCCCAAGACTTTATTTCTAGGAGCTCGCGCGCAACTTCCCAGTGGGTCACCCCATCATGGGAGTGCTTCAGCCTAATCTCGCTTAACTTTAGATTTCCAACCAAACTCAAAACCAGTGAGCTCCCAAAATGACACGACCCACCCCCAATCCCCTGGGATTAAGGGCTAAGTCATGCTCCCGTCTAACTTACGCGTGACACGATGGCTAAACCGACTTCCAACCTCTATGTAACATTTAAGTTGGACAAGGGATTCCCAAATGAACCATCCAAAAACTTCCGGACTTCCCAGAGCGCGTAGAATCTACTGTGGACCACGTGTGTGATGTCTCCGTCTCTCTAACCACAGCTCACACCGCATCAACCTGGAGGGTATCAAAAACATAAAAGACTGTGAGTGGACACCATAAAGGATAAGTTTAGAAAATAGTTTATCAGAAAGACATTTATACCCTCCATTTAAAAACCAATGCATGCATATAAAATCCATGTCTTAAAACCATTCCATATTCAAATTATGCAAAACCGTTAAAGAAACCCGAACACATTTTCTTTTTCTCCAATCCCGGGCCTTAGCCCAAAACCATCAAAATCCATATCATCTGGGTCATAGCCCAAAACATCAGAAAACCATTATTGAAAACCATAATTATTGAAAAATATTGAGTTATCACAGAAATCCAAACTTTTGAAACCCATTTCAATCAATCGAATCTGCTTGATGTATCCGAGTCTTTAAACTCCCGAGTCTTTAAACTCAATCTAGGCCTCAATATAATCCGAGTCTTTAAACTCCCGAGTCTTTAAACTCAGTAGGCCTACGGGGGAAATCATAATATCCGAGTCTTTAAACTCAATCCAGGTATTTAAACTCAATCCGGGTCCTTAAACCCAATCCGGGCCCGCCCCCGTCATAATCATATCCGGGTCTTTAAACCCAATAATCAGATCCAGCAAATCCAATCCAAAACCATTTTAAAACCATTTCCAAATCCATGTCCAAATTCGAATTTGAAATCACCATTTCGAATTCCAAACCGAATCCGAAATCATCATCCCGAATCCAAATCCAGAATCATATCCATAATCCATTTCCAAATTCGAATCTGAAACCATCATTCCGTAAGCCGGAATCCGGAATAATCATTCCGAACCGAAATCCAGAAATCCACTTACAAGTTCCAAAATCGAATCCCGAATCGTCATCCTGAAATCCGATTCCAAAACCTGAAATAGCGTTTATCGAAACCACTTTTATTAACTGGGCTTCAAGCCCGAAATCAATTTCCAAAATCTATTATGAATCATTGAAACCAAATCACATTTCAAATCCCAAAATCATAATCTAGTAAAACGTACAATTACGTAAATATCTCGAAATACGTGCAAAACCGTAAATCAACAAGATCATATCATAAACATAGAAATCACGTATAGAAAACATATTAAAACATTTATGCATGCATCATAAGTTCGAAAGCAAAGTTCACTCACAGACCATTCACGTCGCTGCCTAGATACGCGTGCAAATACGTTTTCCTGGCTAATCCACTATCACCGGCTTTCCCGAACCTGTGCAAATCCCAAAATAAGGTCACTAGCTACTTCATAATATTCAAACTAAAGCCCCATAATTTTCTAAAAATTTTAATTATTTTTAACCGAGCCCTAAAACTTTCGAACATCAAGAAACCTATGGAGACGATGTCCGATCGACTCGAAACCAGTCTTAAAATGTTCGTTATATCGATACGATAAAAAGTCGTGTTGAAAACTTCCCCATGAATAGTGACATGCGCCTTCACGCACCTCCCAAAGGGGCTGCGCGTGGCAGCAACGCGCCTCAGCATTGTTCATCGACTTCCTCAAGTCGACCGGTCTGAACCAGTTTTGCAAATCCGGACTAGTCCTGAACCGGCGCTCACCGTTTTATCTCGTTTTTCCATTATTTTCAATTCCATTTGACCTATTAGCCTAGTCCCACCCAGCCTAATCGATTTAGCTAATTAAATCACGACTTAAGGACCTGAATATTACCTTCTCAAGTCATCATTCAAAACCTGCATTTTCTTCCCTGTCTCTGACCATTACGGTCCATCTCTGGTCTCTGTCTCAAGCTCGATCGACTCTTAAAAACTTCCTGAACATCATCTCATTCATTAATTCGATCAACAAATACTACAACAACAAGTATCATTTTTGAATCACAGGTCTTACCTCGTCAGTTCCACGACCACCGTCCACGGCGAGCCACCATGCCAAGCCTATTCAACTCCTAGACACCCCAGAAGCATCATCCAATTAATCAGTTGTTCTCTTTAGCCCTTCAATTCGATTCCACCATCTCGAACTGAAACAGAGGACTCACGTGTTTCATGAGTTCCCCACCTCCTCTTGCCGTCATGAGCCGCCGTGCCAGCACCAACCCTCTTGTTTCACCTTCCTCTAACCTCCCTTAACTCATTTGATTCACAAGAAATCACCAATTATCGAGATTTGAAGGGAAAGTCTGGGTTAGGTTCTCTCTGTTTTTCTATTTTCTGCTCAAAACTGTGCACAAACACTTAAACCCATTTAAACTGACTTTGAAGCGGATTATGCAAGGTTCTACCACCATCCAGAGAAGGACAGGTGTCCACTTTCAGGTGGGCACAACATCCAAAATAGCCAAGTTTCCTACTTTCACTGGGCATAGATCCCAATGCAACCAAATGACCAAATTGCCCCTGCCTTCACAAATTACCATTTTGCCCCTAGTGGTTTTAGACCAAAATCTGAACCTACCGACGTCCGATGATAGCGTGCCACCTGTCGTTGTATTCAGAGAATCGAGACCTACCTAACGGTCCTTGAAACACGTGAAAAAGACATGTCGTAGAAAAAGTCAACAAATTGCCCTTTTCAACCAAATTACCAAAATACCCTCGACCATCCGAGCGTCATAACTTCCTCCTCGGATGTCGGAATCGGACGTACCACCTATCTATGAACTCGTGACGTTCCGCACTATGTCACAGTCATCGGTAAAAGTCCATTTGACTGCCCAAACTAAAAGTCAACCATTCACCCAATTCTAGGGGCAAAATTGTCATTTCGCACCGTCCGTCCGAGATCACCCAACTAATCACCGATTAACTTCAATAATCCGTCATTAACCAATAATCTAATCCCGATTTCCAGAACGGGTCGTTCCAATCTCCCCCTTAAAGAATTTCATCCCCAAAATTTCGAACTCGTACGTCCGCAACTTACAGGGGGGAAGTCCAACTGATCTCACACCTGGGTCTTCTACCCGGTGTCCATCACCTGCCAAGCCACTTATCCTGACAGTTCCCAATCTGTCACCCAAACTTGGCCAAGCGAACCAATTTCACCAACTTTCAGTCCATCTGGCGATCATCTCATTCTCACTGAGGTCAACATATTCCAACTCGTACCCGCGATACCTCTAACATCGCACCAACCGACACTCGCGGCTCCATAAGCACCTGGTCGTGACACACGACTACTAGTCACATCATCCTCGACTCATTCTCGAATCATGCGTACCACGTACCAACGTCTCAGTCACTCGTGTGAGTTTGCATTCAACAGGCACGAATGTCACCTCTTAAATCAATTCGCAAAACAGCGTCTACCAACCCCGGTACTCCTATTCACCAATATCCATTCATTCAACGGTCCATACTACTTCCGTCAGCAATCCACGCCGACCTCACGGGAGTCACAACGTACTCGTTCACACCACTAATTCAACCAAGCATTTCACTGGTGGTTCCACTAACCACCAACACTGTCAACTTGTGGAAACTTCATCCACGTTCTACACCACCTATCTCCAACTCGACCTTATCACCTACCTGTCAAACCGTGATCACACATCTCACTATTAGGGTCCCACCAGCCACTCATGGCTCTGAGCATCCGGCTCACAGCAACATTGAATCCTACCGTAACCAATGAGATCACTCGGGACACCCTGATCCAGCCTACATCTCAACTAGTCAATCGCATCAAAACTACTCTAATTTAGCAAGACAACCAACAACATACCTCGGCACCAAGCCGATCACCAACACTTCTATCAGAACTTCACGATACATACCACACACGCAACAACAACCCTACGAACTTTGAATAAAAAAAAGATATTTTAGAATACCTAAAATACAGCTCGTAGAGGACATCCTCAAGTACTTCCAACGCCATCATACAGTAAATCCATCAATCAATTACATCGGCATCAGTCGAGCTCTACTACACCTAAATTCCATCCAACAACACCATAGTGTACCCGTCACCCTCACAGTGTATTTCCAGGGCACACAAAGCATCCTCGTAACTACACTGATTACCACCTGGCTACAAACCAAACACGCTTCACTATTGAAGTCCATCGGTCCAATCCTACCACTAGGCTGCACTACAAGTCCAATTCAAGTCCTTTCTGAGTCTCCCGGTCTCCTGGGTCTCCCGACCAATACATACTCCAATCACATCTCACTTACGTACACAGGGCAGACCCAGCACGAGATCCAAAACACAACAACTCAAACCTGAGTCAGAAACGATCCAATCTCAATCCACTCACTCCTAAGTATCACTTACTGGCTCACTACGTCACCTTTAATTCCCACAAATGATTAGACCACCTCGTCGGGTCAAAGCGATAACGTAGTCAACACGTCTAGATTGTGGGTTCTCTTCAATAACCTCACATCGATCAGTTATAATCACTTCTTCTCAGCTTCCTTCCATCCTCCTACAATAGAACCATGTCATCACAAGGCATCCCACCTTAATCCAACTTAACACAATCCCATGACACTCGCCACACCGACCATTCCTGGTGTCACCAAGTACTCTCTCTACTCCTGAACATAACCACATGTGTCTATGATTAAGGGGGGTCACAACTCCTAAAGTGCCATCACTGAGTCACCCAAATCGACTCCAGAGCATCCAACAATCAACATCTAATACCAACTAGGAATCAACATTGGTCTCATTGTTGAAATCACAACATCTCCTGATTCCAAGATTCCAACCGTATTGGAAGTATATACCACCTCCGGAATTATTGTCCAAACATCACCTTCTCTACTACTTGAAGAAAGCCACAACTCCTACGGATCACAACCACGTGTCCATAGCCAAACCAACTCACCAACCTACTCGACTGTAGGTTATTACATCACGGGTATTGATTCTCACGTACCAACCTTCCCGAGGTTCAACTCTGAGGACCTGCTAAAATACGGGTCACCAACTCTCGGAATCCTCAATCAACAATCACTGATCTCGTACTCCCTAGTTACCACCCTCGAAATCGTCAATCACCAAGTGCCAACCTCGGCATCACCATATGCCAACTCATCAGGGCGAGTCCACCAAAATCAACCTCAAGAACGGTCAAACCTGATCATACAAACTTAGCCCGATCCAACACGAAGTATTGGTCCACCGAGCTTCAGCTGCGCTACGCTGATCAAACTAATAGTCTCCTGACCATTCGTATCGAGACATGACCTACCAATGGTCATCACATATCCTCGCTTGGTTAATGGTTCCTACCAGACACCGACACCTCACAACTAGCCACAACCTCAACTCAATGTGCCCATCCGACCATATACAAGCATCCCAGCTCATGGTACATCATTTCTGATCTAGTGCTCATAGCACACCAGTCCCAAACCTCTGCTCTTACCGAGCAAAAACCCTCAATCCAGGCTCGGGTCGGAGGAACTGACATCCCTCGTAATCCACAACTCTGAGCAAATCAATGCTCAACCAAATGCCACAATCGCACTGGACTTATCCAAAGTAATCCACCAATCCTCCACTACCTCGGCTGCACCTAGCAGCACCATCTCCAATCCGGCCGTAAATTGGCCCAAGCCACAACCACCAACTAACCACAAACCCCAACTCAGGTTTCCCAAACTAAGCACTTCCTCTGGAGTTTCTCACCAAGGTTCTCACAGTGACAACAAGGTTCCTCAAATCATCCTCATCATACGGGGTTATCGAAACCCACGACATCGATAGCTCACAACAACCTCCCCTCGGGTCGTCACACCTAGCTAAGACCATCCCTTATCGTAAATTCTACACATCAACGTCAACCAATAACCAACGCTAGGGGGGAATCCCTCAAATCCTAAAAGTAGTTTCCTATACCCCGTCACTCGAGGCACCCGGCTACTCGTAGCCGAACAAATCCATTCTTAACCAAACTGACCAAAAGGTCACCAAAAGGTCATCCAGCCTAACAAGCCACCATCAATCGGCCTCCTCGGCCCACGTGTACCACCAGCGCAACAAGTTGTCATCAGGCTCCACATGTTGACCAGTCGACCATCACTCGTATCTCACCATCCAGGTGAAGCACCCTAGCACACAACTAACCATCTATTGGCGCTAATCCATCTAACCCTAAAGGCCAACCGATTATCGAGCATACGCTATACTTTCCGACCCAAAGTTGGCAAGTAACACATCCAATCGCGTACCGGGCAACGTATTACCCAGTCGCTCTTGCTTTCGCCACTAATTACGCCACTAGCTATCGTACAACTACTCGTTATCACTCGCGTATCTAGGTTGATGTCGGCTTGTTCCACATCGAGACATCACGTCCACAGTAGCATCACAACACCCAAGTCGACGAACCAACCACTTTGGGAGCTAAAACCTCGTGTAAAAATGCACAAATCCTTCTCTAATACCAATTTGACATGACCCACCCCCAACCCCTCAGGATTAAAGGCTAAGTCATGCTCCCGTCTAACTTATGCGTGACACGAAGGCTAAACTGACGTCCAACCTCCATGTAACACGTAAGCTAGACAAGGGATTCCCAAATGAACCGTCCAAAAACATCCGGACTTCCTAGAGCGCGTAGAACCTACTGTGGACCACGTGTGTGATGTCTCCGTCCCTCTAACCACAGCCTGCACCGCATCAACCTGGAGGGTATCAAAAACACAAAAGACTGTGAGTGGACAAAATAAAGGATAAGTTTAGAAAATAGTTTATCAGAAAGACATTTATACCCTCCATTTAAAACCCAATGCATGCATATAAAATCCAGGTCTTAAAACCATTCCATATTAAAATTATGCAAAACTGTTTAAGAAACCCGAACTCATTTTCTTTTTCTCCAATCCCGGGCCTTAGCCCAAAACCATCAAAATCCATATCATCTGGGTCATAGCCCAAAACATCAGAAAACCATTATTGAAAACCATCGAGTTAGCACAAAAATCCAAACTTTTGAAACCCATTTCAATCAATCGAACTTGCTGGATCTATCCGAGTCTTTAAACTCCCGAGTCATTAAACTCAATCCGGGCCTCAATATAATCCGAGTCTTTAAACTCCTGAGTCTTTAAACTCAATAGGGCGACGGGGGAATGTAACGACCCGAACGTTCAGAAAAAAGGAAATTCGGAAAATTTGAAGAGAATGACGATTTTGCCCCTAGGTAATGGGCGAACGGTTGAATTTTTCTCAGACGGTCAAACAGACTTTGACCATTGACCGTGACGTAGTTCGGGACATCACGAGTTCATAGACAGGTGGCACGCCCGATTTCGACATTCGAGAAGGAAGTTATGATGTTCGGAAGTTCAAGGGCATTTTCGTAATTAGGACAAAAGGGGGGAAATGTTTACATTTTGATTGACCACTATTTTTCACACAATTCGAGGACCGTTAGGTAGGCCTTGATGCCCTGAGTCTGTAGACAGGTGGCACGCTGAAAACGGACGTCGGACGGATGAGTTACGGGTCTAGATAGTGCATGGGCATTTTGGTAATTTTGTACAGAAGGGCAAAATGGTAATTTTGCAGGGGGTACTGTTTGAAACCGTGGAAAACATGGGCTGAGCACCAATGCCGTGTGTGTTCTGAATCCAACAATTGTTTAACCAGGTTAGTGACATTGGGGAGAGTTATTTATCCTGTTAGTGGCATTGAGGATTGAGCGTGTTCTGTGCGTGCAGGGTGGACTGAATGGAGCAGAGCATGGGTGGTTTTTGTAATGGATTTTGAGTCTATTTGCGAGGGACCATTTACACAGAATTCTGAGAGATGCTTTAGGTTGCCGTGAAGGTTGAATTGATTATAGGAAGTGAGAGTGAGTCGAAAGGGCCATTTGGAGAAGAAGAGGTTGAGAATTTGAGAGAAAACTGAGTCGGGAAAAAATTTGGGAAAAAATGGAGGGAAATTGGAATTCAATTTGTGAGCTGAGTGGAGTCAAACTGAGATTAAGAATAGTCTTCTGGGATCATGGAGAACTCAACCATACAAAGATTGAAGAAAATCGATCGCGGTTTGGCCAAGAACGGAAGACCTAGTTTCTGGAAATTTTCAGACTTGAGGAAATTAGTATGCTGTTATTTGATACCTTAGTAACCCTGAAAGATGATTTCGGACAGGATTCGAAATTTCTGAAAAATGTCGGAAATTATGGAAACGCGTGCAGCACGAAAACGAGAGATATGGACGGTGTGTGAGTGGACGTTGCTTTCAAAATTTAATGCATGCATAAATGTTTCTATGATTTTAATGATTATGATTATGACTTGTGATAATTTCGATTCCGTATTTATACGTATTTTTTATATGCATACGAAATTGCACGTATTACGAGACTATGGTTTCTCTTATGCCTTGGTGTTGTTTTGATGAACAATTTTACTTGATTTGTGCGTATGATGTTTCAAGGATGTTTCGATTATGATTGTGAGTATGATTTACGGTTTTGACATGTATTTCGAGAATAATACGGATTTGCACGTTTTACGAGATTTCGAGTATGTTGTGGTTTGATCGTGATTTTTGGTGATCTGATTATGCTGTTGATGTTTTGACCTTGGGATTTGAAATATGATGTGATTTCAAGGATTTAAAAAGGATTTTGAAAAAGATGATTTCGGGCTTGATGCCCAAGGCATAAAGTAATTTTGATGAACGAGATTTCGGTTTTTCGGAAGTTTGAAAATGGATTTCTAGTTTGGGTTTGGAACGACGGTTCCGGATGCCGGCTTACGGAATCATTATTGCGAATTTGAATTCGGGAATTGATGATGGTTTGATTAAGTGATTTGGTATGATTATACATGTCCCGTTTTTAAGGAGGATTTGATTATGGTTTGTGAAGTAAGATTTTGGGGATTTGAATGTGGAAATTCGGACATGGGTCCTGTGTTGACAAAATGTGATTTCGGTTTGGTTTTGGAATTTGGATCACGATGGATCCTGGATTATTGTGATTTACAAATGGTTTTGGGTTTAAATACCCAGTGCTATTGCTGGAGCACGTTTTGAGTTTAAAGACTCGGTTAATTGTTGACGGGGGAGGGCCCTTAATGAGTTTAAAGACTCGGTTACTGTTTTGAGTTTAAAGTCTCGGCATGATACCCCTGAGGCCTATTGATTATATTCTGAGTTTAAAGACTCGTTGATATCCCTGGAAGGCCTGATTATGTGCATGGTTTTGAGTTTAAAGACTCGGGCGCACTTGAGATCCAGAAGATTGTTTGACTTGTGAATTACTGTTGATTGCTGGTGTTTCGGATGTGTTGGGCAGTGGCCCGGTTTATGTGGTTGGATGAAATTTGAATTTTATTGTTTACTTAGACTTGATTCATGATTTTGGGCTGAGGCCCTGTGTTTGTGATTGCGGTCTAAGACCCGAAGGTTAAGAAAAGGAAAAAGATTTTAATTTTCATACACAGTTTTCTTATGATGAAAATGTAACGGATTGCGAAATGATTTTTCGACTGCATGCATTGGTTTTACGTGGAGGCTAGAAATGTACTTCTGTAACTGTTTTATAACTGATTTATTTTTTTCCACTCACACCTTTTGTGTTTTTATTGATCCTCCAGGTCATGGCGCGTTGATCGAGGCTACTCGAGAGGCGAGGCATGAGTGAGTACGTGGGTGGATATCCCTGGTTTGGCAAGTACTGAGGGTTAATTGGGGAATTTCAGTCGACTTGCCAGACGGGAGCAGGACCGGGCACAGTTATCAATGTCCTTTCGGGGGCGGTCCTGTCAGGGAAAATCATAATATCCGAGTCTTTAAACTCCCGAGTCTTTAAACTCAATCTAGGTCTTTAAACCCAATAACCAGATCCAGCAAATCCAATCCAAAACCATTTTAAAATCATTTCCAAATACATGTCCAAATCCGAATTCGAAATCACCATTTCGAATTCCAAGCCGAATCCGAAATCATCATCCCGAATCCAAATCCAGAATCATATCCATAATCCATTTCCAAATTCGAATCCGAAACCATCATTTCGTAAGCCGGAATCCGGAATAATCATTCCGAACCGAAATCCAGAAATTCACTTTCAAGTTCCAAAATTGAATCCCGAATCATCATCCTGAAATCCGATTCCAAAACCTGAAATCGCGTTTATCGAAAACACTTTTATGAACTGGGCTTCAAGCCCGAAATCACTTTCCAAAATCTATTATGAATCATTGAAACCAAATGACATTTCAAATCCCAAAATCATAGTATAAAATCATAATCTAGTAAAATGTGCAATTACGTAAATATCTCGAAATACGTACCAAATCGTAAATCATCAAGATCATATCATAAACATAGAAATCACGTATAGAAAACATATAAAAGCATTTATGCATGCATCACAAGTTCGAAAGCAAAGTTCACCCACAGACCATTCGCGTCGCTACCTCGATATGCGTGCAAATACGCTTTCCTAGCAAATCCACTATCACCGGTTTTTCCGAACCTGTCCAAATCCCAAAATAAGGTCACTAGCTACTTCATAATATTCATACTAAAACCCGATAATTTTTCCGAATTTTTAACTATTTTTAACCGAGCCCTAAAACTTTCGGACATCCCGAAACCTATCAAGACGATGTCCGATCGAATCGAAACCAGTCTTAAAATGTTCATTACATCGATAAGATAAAAAGTCGTGTTGATAAATTCCCCATGAACAGTACCACGTGCCCTCACGGGCCTCCCAAAGGGGCTGCGCGTGGGACCCACGCACCTCAGCATTGTTCATCGTCTTCCTCACGTCGACCAGTCTGAACTGGTTTTGAAAATCCGGTCCAGTCCTAAACTGGTGCTCACGGTTTTCCCTCGTTTTCCCATTATTTTCAATTCCATTTGACCTATTAGCTTCGTCCCATCCAGCTTAATCGATTTAGCTAATTAAATCACGACTTAACGACTTGAATATTACCTTCTCAAGTCATCATTCAAAATCTGCATTTTCTTCCCTATCTCTGACCATTACAGACCGTCTCTGGTCTCTGTCTCAAGCTCGATCGACTCCTAAGAACTTCATGAACATCAACTCATTCATAAATTCGATCAACAAATACTACAACAACAAGTATCATTTTTGAATCACACGTCTTACCTCGTCAGTTCCACAGCCAGCGAGCCACCATGCCAAGCCTATTCAACTCCTAGACACCCCAGAAGAATCATCCAATTCATCAGTTGTGCTCTTTAGCCCTTCAATTCGATTCCACCATCTCGAACTGAAACAAAGGACTCACGGGTTTCACGAGTTCCACACCTCCTCTCGCCGTCGTGAGCCGTCGTGCCAGCACCAACCCTCTCGTCTCACCTTCCTCTAACCTCCCTTAACTCATTTGATTCACAAGAAATCAACAACTATTTAGATTTGAAGGGAAATTCTAGGTTGGGTTCTCTCTGTTTTCTGTTTCCCGCTCAAAATGGTGCACAAACACTTAAACCCATTTAAACTGACTTTGTAGTTGCTTGTGCAAGGTTCTACCACCATCTAGAGAAGGACAGGTGTCCACAATCTGGTGGCCACAACATCCAAAACAGATGTGTCCTACTTTCACTGGCACAGATCCCAATGCAACCAAATGACCAAATTGCCCCTGTCTTCACAAATTACCATTTTGCCCCTAGTGGTTTTAGACCAAAATCTGAACCTATCGACGTCCGATGATAGCGTGCTGCATGTCGTTGTATTCATGGAATCGAGACCTACCTAACAGTCCTCAAAACACGTGACAAAGATCTGTCGTATAAAAAGTCAACAAATTGCCCTTTTTCAACCAAATTACCAAAATACCCTTGACTTTTCGAACGTCATAACTTCCTCCTCGGATGTTGGAATCCGACGTGCCACCTATCTATGAACTCGTGACGTTTCGAACTACGTCATAGTCATCAGTCAAAGTCCATTTGATCGCCCAAACTAAAAGTCAACCATTCGCCCAATTTTAGGGGCAAAACCGTCATTTCGCACTGTCTGTCCGAGATCACCCAACTAATCACCGATTAACTTCACTAATCCGTAATTAACCACTAATCTAATCCTGATTTTCGGGACTGGTCGTTACACCAAAGGCCTCATACTAGGATGATGTGTGCCCACACATATGAGGCACTTCACCATTCTCTCCCCGAGTAATGTGGAATTGCTCGCCGTTTTTCCCAAGACACGAGTCATACAATGGAGGTGAGTGAGTTTGATATAAGTCATAATTACGTATCAAACAAAGCTTACACCAATGCTGTCGTCCACCTTTATTGTTGCGCCTCCATTTGTTCTCTCGACCAACGAAGGAGATAAGTGCCTTTACTAATTAATTACAAGATCACCATTAAAGACACTCCTTAGGCTTACACACCAACACACAAACACATCTGGGTTTCAACTTCTATAATATGTGGGCTAAACATAAAAAAAAATTTGGGCCAGGGAAAAAAACAAGACAAACACGTTTGGGCTTGGAGAAATCCCAAGATGGGTGACCCACTGGGAAGTTGCTTTTGACTACCCGGGAACAAAACCGTGCGGGCGGAGCTGGTTGGACCCGCGAGTCCAGAGGGGACAACATCTGGATGGGTAGAGTGGGCCACTTTGCAACTCTGATCTAAAGGACGTGTTTTGGGATCTCATTGTCTTTGGAGTTGGCAAGGACTCCAAAGTTAAGGGTGCTGGTGCTAGAGGACTTCTAGCATGGGTGACCCATTAGGAAGTTGTACAGGAGCTCCCGTGAACAAAACCCTACAGGCGGAGCTAGTTGGACCAGCGAGTCCAGAGGGGACAATATCCTATTGGAAGAGGGTCGGATCCTGGCAACTTGGACAAGTCTTTAGGTTTTCCATAAGCCCTTAGTATTGTTACAGACTTGTTACTAATCAAGGTTAAGTGTTTAGCATTATGAACATGCCTGACCACATGACCACGTACCTAAATCCCTCGACTATTTTCTTAAGTATTTTTCCTTTAATTTCACACATTATACTAAATAATTATACATATCTCGGTCTCTGCTACAATCCGCATCCGTAATCAACCTGAAGGGCATTGAAAACAGAAAGACTGTGAGTGGATGAAAAGTAATAGTTCAGAAAACACATTTTATAAAAGACCTTTATGCCAAATTCCGTAAATTCAAGTCACACGGGCCCCTGCCCAAAACCATTTACAGAAATCCATTTTCATAACAAACATATGTGGGATCTCAGCCCAAATCCATTTATCATCATAAAACACAATTTCGCAAACTAAGAAATCATGTTTATCATAAATCATATAACCAATCCTGTCACGGAATCTAAAGCTACGCGCGTGCTACCCGGGGTCTCAAATCCCAAGTCTCCCCAGGGTCCACCCAGGCCAATGTTCGCAGATCATTGATCCTCCCTGGGGGTTATAATTCATTTATGGGTCCCTGATCTGAAATCACAACATAAACCCTAACTGGGCCCTAAGTCCGAATTCATAAATCAACTGGGCCTTCAACCCGATTTGTAAACCAACTGGGCCTCGTGCTCGATTTCGTAAACTAAATGGTCCTCGTGCCCAATATCGTAAACCAAATGGGCCACGTGCCCGATTAGTAAACCAAAGGGGCCTCATGCCCGATTTCGTAAACCAAATGGGCCTCCGGCCCGATGCCTTGTTAAATCAAATGGACATCAGGTCCGAGAGTTCATAAATCAATTGGGTCTCGTGCCCAATTCCATATTTTCAAATCTGAAACCGATTCACGAACCAATTGGGCCTCTAGCCCAAAAACGTAACTAAATGGACTTCGAGTCCGAGGGTTTCCAAAACAAGTGGGTATCGAACCTGATTTTACCTTTTCAAATCCAAAACCATTTCATTAAACTATTTCCAAAACAGTAAGCACATATAATTAGTGCAAAATCATAAACCCTGATTTACGTGCAAGCACGTAAATCGCCTCGAAATGAGCGAAACCATGTAATTCACCAATATCCAAAATCAACATCATAGAATCATATCCATAAAAAATATAAAACATTTATGCATGCATCATAGTTTAGAAATCAAGGTCCACTCACAGACCGTCCTAAACTGCCTCCTCGATTTGCGTGCTGTAAACCTCACCGGGCTAATCACCATCACCGGGTGTGACGACCCGTCCCAAATTAACAGGATTAATTAAGGATTAATTACGGATTAGCAAGACTAATCGGAGATTAGATGAGGATTAGCGGACGTTCGGGTGGAATGACGATTTTGCCCCTAGAATTGGCAAATCATTGACTTTTCGTTCAGGTGGTCAAATGGACTTTGGCCAATGACTGTGACATAGTTTGTGACGTCACGAGTTCATAGGCAGGTGGCACGCTCGATTCCGACGTTCGAGGAGGAAGTTATGACATTCGGAAGTTCGAGGGCATTTTGGTAATTTGGGCCAAAAATTGACTTTTTGACCGAGAGGTCCGATGGCCGAGGGCCAAAGACGGTTACGTAGATCGGGACGATTCGAATCCGTAGACAGGCGACACGTTGAATTCGGACGTTCGACGACGAAGTTACGGTTCACGGAAGTTCTAGGTTACTATTCAAGGCGACACGTTTTACGATGAGCTTTTGGACTTTAGTGGGCCTAGTTACTTTTCAGTGGACCAATGAATGAGTGACAAGTGTCACCCATCCACTGGCCAACCCTTCCCATTCATGCATATCAACCATCTTCATCGATAATTTTTCTTTGCTTCCAAACAACCCGAACTCACCCCCCTTTGAACCCAAACCAATCCAACCCTTCCCATTCCGCCATGACTGAGACCAGGAGAGTGAGAGGAAGACCGTGAGTGATTGTGGCCGGCCAAGGGCATGCCGCCGTGGACGGAGGAGCCTTGAACCCGAGAAGGTAGCTCGGTTGTCCATTTTTCCATTTGTTTTTTATTCTTGCATTATGGATGGTTTTGGGCGATTAGGTTGAGTTTATTAGGTTGTTAGGAAGTTTTTAAGGAGGTCTGGGTGGTGGTTTTGGACTAAGCAGCCGTGAGGGTGGCTGGGGAAAACTTGAACCGTTTGGTTCAAAATCAAACCAAGAGATTTAGACGTTTTCGGTTGAGTTTAGGGATTGGAATGGATAGAAAACATCAAAATAAGAAAGGAATCGAAAAGGAAGAAGTAGGATGAAAAATGGGGTGTCTAGGGCCGTGAACCGGTCATGCCGGTCCAGTTGGACCGGCAAAACCAGGTGAACCGGTCCAGCACAGTAAAACCGGTCTGCTGGAGGTTAGTTACGATGAATAGTGTTTTGAGCCTTCTAAGAGCGCGTGAGGGCGCGTGGCCATAATTTTGGGAAGTGTTCAACATATGAAATCTTCTATTCGATGTAACGAAGATTTTGGGACTGGTCTCGCGTCAATCGGACATCGTTTCGATAGGTTTCGGGCTGTCCGAAGGTTTAGCATCGCGTTTAAAAATAGTTAGAATTCCGGAAAATTACGGGGCATTAGTGAGGGGTTATATAAGTAGTTAGTAACCCTCTAAATGATTTTGGACAGGTTCAGGAATCCCGGGGCGATGTTTAACCAGGGAGACGGTTATGTCACGCGTATCTAGGCGCGGCTTCGGACAGTCTATCAGTGGACCTTTCTTTCGAACTTGATGCATGCATAAATGTTTTATAAGTTTTTTAATACATATTTTGTGATGCCTTGAGTGCATTTGATTTTGGTAGCTTAGGATCGACATAATTGCACGTTTTACGAGGTTTTTGGCTTTATGTCGTACCTTTTCGTACTAGGTTTTCAATGAGGATTTAATGAACTGGTTTTGGATTTGGAAATATGAAATCGGGCATGAGTCCCATTTGATTTACGAACTCTCGGACGTGGAGTCCATTTGATTTGACGAGGAATCGGACCTAGGGTCCAATTGAGCTATACGATCGGATCGAGGGTCCATTTAGTTTACGATTCGGGTTTGAGGCCCAGTTAGTGTTACTATCGGGCTTGATGCCCCGTTGATTGATGATATCGGGCCTGAGACCCATTTAGTTGAGATTTCGGGCTTAAGGCCCCGTTGGTTGTGAAATCGGACGTGAGGTCCTGTTGAGTAATGGTTTCGGGCCTATGGCCCAGTTGATTGTAACATCGGGCTTGAGTCCCAGTTCGATTTATGAAATGAAAATTCGGGCATGAGACCCTATTGAACTGAGGATTTAGGTCGAGGCCTGTGAAAGTGATTTGAATCGGATTCGAGGAATCCTGTTGAAATGAATCGGGCATGAGACCCAGTTGAGAAATGAGTTTTGAGAAAGAAAGAGAAAAAGAAAGAATGTATTTGAAAGGAATAAACCCTCCATATCCTTATATGGTCTCCTCTAGCGTCGACCTGGAGAGTCACGATCCACAGACCAGAGTGGGTATCCCCATAGGGATCCCGTTCCAGGAGTGGAGGTTACTTGATGTGGTCCCAGACCAGATTCCGCAGAGATGTGTGGAGTACATCCAGAGAGAGAACTCGGACTAGATCCAAAGATTGAGCCTCCCAGATGGAGATTCCTGGGAGAAGACACGGAGTGAGACCCCGAGTAGTGTGCACACTAGATAGATTGATTGATATCATGACTACATCGGGGATGTGTTCCCTAGGAGCTATGTGCCCCGAGTTGGCATCTTCTCGGAATTGCCTCAGATGGGTTATACGTATATCGATACGTATGTGGTTTTATGAAAGTGTTTTGGGGCGAGACCCCATATTCGATGTTTTAGAAATGGTTTTGGGGCGGAGACCCCGTATTGTATGTTTTGGTATTTCACTGAGAATGATTTGGGCCGAGTTCCCACATATATGAATTTACGGGCATTTGTGATTTCGGGTCGGGGACCCAAATGGATTTACGGTACATGATGGTTTATGGGAACCGACATGAACTCTTGAAAGGTTTTTATGGGTCATGACGGTTTATGAGGGTCCGGGCATGAACCCCTGAAAGGTTTTCAAATTGTTTAACAAAGGTTTTTTATGAACGCTTGATAAATGGTTTTTGAATGCATGCATATGTATTTATGAAGGGCATAAATGTCTTTATGCTAAAGTGTTTTTAAAGAAAAGTTTATTTTTGTCCACTCACAGTTTTCGTGTTTTAATGCCCTTCAGGTTGATCGCGGATGTGGGCTGTAGCAGAGATGAGACATCACTCCCCTCCTCCTACGATCCTGACGCACTCTGACAGCCCCGGCGAGGGCTAGAGATGAAATTTTCCCTAGTCTGACACTTTGTGTCAGACGGGATCAGGCGGATCCCACGTTAATCCCAGGGGATTCGGGGCTCGTCCTGACACCGGGACTCCCAAACCTGTCCAAATCAATCTAGATGGTTATTAACTACCTTATTAACCTCTCATTTAAGTCCCATAATTTTTCTGAATTTTTAACTATTTTTAAACTCGATCCTAAACCTTTGGATGTCCCGAACAATATCGAGAGAGGTGTCCGATCGACACGAAACCAGTCCCAAAAGGTTTGTTACATCGAATGATTAATTCACGTGTTGAAGTAATCCTCAAAATACCCACAACGAGCCCTCACGCGCCGCCCAAAAAGGATGCGCGTGAAAGCCACGCGCCTGCTACAGTGTCACCACCAACCTCGTGACGGATCGGGTTCACTAGTCTGAACCATACCGGACCGGTCTGGGCTGGCGCGACCGGTTCAATTTCCAATCTCACTCATTTTCAATCCAATCTTGTCCATTTTTATTCTGATAGGTTCCTAACCTCAAACCCTATTGATCTAACCTTTCAAAATAGGAAAAACGAGTCGAGAAACTACCTCCATGAATCGAACAACGAACCGGCCACCTGCAACCTCATCTAGCCGTCCACTCCGGCCACCTTAGCCTCCATTTTCAATCCCTACCAACCCCTACGATCACCAGGAACCATTTCCAATCAATAAAATCGATCGATGAGCATTGAAAACCAAAACACAAATTCAAACCTGAAACTCACCGTTTACGGCTTCTTTGGGCCGCCTTCCGTGACGACGCAAGCCATGGCCGCCAATCGAGTCGTTATCTCTCCCTTTCTCACTTTCATTTACCTCCCAGAAACAATGGGGTGAGGTTTTGGATTAGGTTAAGGTTAGTTCGGGGTTCGAGGTTTTACAGAGAAAATGAAGAAGATGATGTTTGAGATGCGCAGGGAAAGGAGAGAGAGAGAGAGTTTGGTGATGATGATCAGATGAGATAAAAATGGATGGTGAGGATGAAGAGAAAAAGGGTAGAGATGGATGGCTAGGATGAGAAGTGGGTGTGGGTTAATATCAATATTTTAATCCAAGTGGACCAATCACCAATTAGATCCACATTTTAGGGTTAAGGGCTAATGGGATGAGTGACACTTGTCACTCATCCCATGGGTCCCCACTTAAATATCTGCCCAATCAGATTATTGCCACCTAATCCTTGCGTCGTAATGGGTGCATAGTGCAATCGAAATTACCGTGACTCATAACCTTTGTCCTGCTGACGTCCGATTTTCGGCGTGGCCGCCTGTCTACGGATTCTGTATCGATGCAAACTACATAACGGTCCTCCGTACTCGAATCATCGGACCTCCCGGGTCAAAAGTCAACATTTTTTCCATGGCTAGGGGTAAAAACGGTCATTTTACACCGTTCGTTCCGATTTCGCTCAACTAATCACCGATTAACCTATTAATCCTTGATTAGTCACTAATCTAATCCCGGGATTCGGGACGGGTCATTACAACCTTCCCTCCTTAATTAATTTCGTCCTCGAAATTCCAACTATCCTGATTCCCCAACCACCTCGTGGAAACAAATCGATCTCACAACATGTACACACTAGTACACCCACTAATCAACACAATATTTGCCTGCACCCAGACATTCTACTAATACTCACGTCGCATCGACTACACTCAACCACATCGAGTGACAGTAATCACACATTCTGAAATGATACCACCATACAATTCTACCTTTTCGCTGACACAATTAACTCGACCGTTCCTTCCTCAATCGCCAACCCATCCTAACATATGCTCCCACTGGAGTCACTAGACCTGACTCATCGATCCATGTTGACATATCCGACAAAACTTTCACCACTTGACAGTCGTCAGTCGAAAACTGACATTAGACTTACTTGTGGTTACCCTAACCACCAACTTACTCAACCTGAGTATACACTTCCTAACATCTAACTCGACCTATGTGTAACTGGACCCATTAGAATCACCATGACCCAGTGCACAGTATCCAATGTATAGTTCACGTCCTCGACTAATCCAATGGTATCAGGCCTAAGCCCACTACCAACACGCTCCCCAATGTTCCTCTGGTATATCCCATATACCGTCACCAGGCACCGCAAGCCTACCCGGTATCGTACCTCGAACAACATACTGGGTACGTACATCCATCCATCAACCAATCCACTATAACCTAGATCGTAGCCAATCACGTTTCTATTTTTGGAGTCCATCTGTCCAATCCAGTACTAGACAGATAAAAAACTCCAACTCATCTTTCATTTCGAGTCCCATGGTCACCCGACCAACATCAACACGTTTACTCCTAATCACGTAATTCAGCACGTACCAATCCAACTCACGCCTACCAAGGTGTACTCACTTATGCCAACTGGCATCCAATCTTACCCACGTCTACCGAGACGCATCAACTCTGAACCTAGATTATCTGCTTAATCGCTTAACACATTACATTCGATTGACTTCATAGGGAAGCCAATCCCAACATTCACACCTCTAAGGCTGACAAAATCCGACCCCGTCGGAAACCTACTCGCTCGAGTAATACACCATACAAGACCAACCTCGAAAAGAAGTTCAGTCCCATCATCTACATAGTCAAAAATCCAAGACATGGCAATAAACTCTCCACCTAACCTGATCATCAAGATCACGATCCTCGATCGTCGTAATGTCCAAAGTCTACAACATTACAATCCTGATCCACCTAGGATCCAAACAAGTTCTCCCTCAGCTAACAATCCACCTGAAATCTGATCATAGGGTTTTACACCTTCATGAATCCTTCGTCAGTCACATCACTCCTCAACCAAGTCCCACATCTAAACAGATCAGTCAACGACGAGACACGTCGAGATTGTGGGTCCTCTCCAATTACCTCATATCGATCCTTGTCATTCCACCTAGGAAAATCAAGGATGATCCAAGACGATGACACCAAAATTCATCCTATGTGAATGCAAGCAAAACCCCCTGCACTCATCACGTCATGTAATCCAACATCGTTTGCCACCAAGCAGAAAATGAGAAATCTCATTCACCTAACTTCGAAATGCCCAACTCCTCCTGATGACCCACGACAATCGCAGGTCCACCAACCAGTATGTACTAGTGACAACAATCATCATCTGCCATGGAAAAACCTGAGAAGTCACCCTAAATGACTTCGAAATACCTATTACTAATGCGGAATTAAACACTCCCCTCGTCGCCTCAATGGCAACCTCTCTCAATTCCAAAGTTCCAACCATGTCGGAACCAACACACTCGGACATCAACCACGCATCCGTAACCAGTCTAACTCACTACCAAGTTCGCCTATCGGTTTATACCGTTTATGTACATCCAAAAGGATGTGGACCATTACTACTCGATCCTCACATCTCAACTATTACTGGATCCCATCCTGTCCAACTCTATCCATGATCCATTCCCGGACCACAGATAATGAACACATGCCCCTCTTGACGGAGTCACATCCCGACACGTGACTCATCGTCATCACAATCATGAACACCAGTTCCAGCACCAGCACTAGTACCAGCACCAGCACTAGTACCAGCACCATCACTAACATCAGTACACCATGTGTAAATCAGACAACCCTGGATCTTTGCTCATACCGAGCAACGACCCCGTACCTCTACTCAAGTTGGAGAAACTCCGCCTCCCTCGTACCCAAATTTACCATTATAACTTAGTATCTAGAACTATTAATTTCCCAAATTTACCTCATATAATTTCCAAACTCTTATTTATTTTCTAAATTACAATACATTACTTGAAAATCCAAAACTATATTCAAATGACCTTCAGTACTAGTTCTTTATTTTTTTCTAAATTCAACAACAAAATAATAAACAGCACTTAAAGCTTTGAATCACCATAACTTCCTCAAACGGTATCCAATTAACTTAATTGTTGGACCATTAAACTCTAAATAACAAGCTGAACACTTTTCATATTATTCGTTTTTTCCAAAATCTTGTTGACGCGCCCACATGCGTCGTCAGAGATTGAGGACAACCTCTACGAGTGGGCCTCACGCGCATGCATATGGGTTGTCATCAACCTCTCACAGGCCTGCTCAACGGGTCGCCCTATTTGGCGACCCGACCCAGCTCATTTCCACTCATTTCTTCATCATTTTATGTGTTCTAAACGTCCAAATTATTCTAAAGATTACCAGGAAGAGATCGACATGCTTTAACATAGGAAAAACTTACCCAAAACTGATGTTGGATTCTTTGTTCTTCTGCCAAGACTTCCAACTCATTTCCTCGACCTTTCTGCGTCGAACCCTGCCTATTTTTGGGCTCAATAGTATGAAAGGACACACCTCATCTATTAGGACCCTTAGTTTTGAGCTCCAAGACCTTGACCCAAAACTAACCCCTAACGACCACAATCGACCCTACACGGCCATGAGTGGTTTCTAGTTCTTGGCTCACCTCAGGCCTCCCCTTCTTCTTCCTTCTTTTACTCTTTTTCTTTCTTTGTATCTTCTCTTCTCTTTCTAGCCTTTCCTTCGCACAGTGGTTGCCATTTCTTTTTTTTTTCCCCTTTTTCAGCCTAGCACCACCCAAGTACCACATACACAATTCACACGCCTATTTATAAGTCCTTAGGTCGGTGGGGATATTTTGGGGGGAAATCAGGAGAAACCTATAGTATTCTAGGTCTTTCTTAAGAAATGACGAAAATACTATTTTGTGGTCAAATGACCAAAATGCCCGTAGTTTTTTTAGACCCTAACCAAACCTTTATAAACTTCGATTTTGGCCAGCCACCTGTCCACGTACTTAGGAGATTAAGACCTTTCTAATGATCCTTTCAAATCTTCTACAAAATGTCCCAAAAGAGTCAACACTTTGATTTTTTGGTAAAAACTCGACACTTTGACTTCCAAGGGCAAAATGGTCATTTTTATTCTCTCGAATATCCAGGGCATTCCATTCCCCAAAGAAGACATGGGCTAAATCCGCACTTATTTGTGAGTCTTTATTTGGGTAACCTTTTTTAGTGTGCCTTGAGTTTTTTTTTTTAAATTTTTTTTTAAAACTTAATGTTTTCAAGATTCTTAGGATGCCCTTAACTAGTTGATGATGAATTGGAACAAACACACATATTTATGGTTTTTGCATATCACTTTGTTGGAATTCTTGGGATAATCGAGATATTTTGAGATATCGTTTGAAAAACATGGTACATAATTTGTATGTTAGAATTGAGTTGTGAATCACATTAACCTATGTGTGTTTCCAAAACTTATAGCTTATATATGCTTCGTATGATTACTTTCAATAGCTTTAATGAGCTAGAGTTTGCTAGAACTCACTCATGTCAGTTTATAAAACTTATAGTCAATACATATTGGGATTGTGAATATGATTAAAGGCACTTAGGTCTTCCATCACTTTGCCAAATATCCATGTGTCCCATGTGTGTGAACGAGTTGCGACACCCATAGATATCCCTTTTGAGCCACGTTCAGCCCTTTCTTTCATTACCATGCAAATCTAAACTCTTATCCTAGAATAGGTATCCTTACCCTTGTTCTAATGACTTGGTTGATTATTTCAAAATTGGCATACATGATGTTGGCATGAAGATGATCTATTAGTGGTAGTGACGTGTGTATCGGGAAAGACTTGTCTAAACCACTTAGAACTATATGATTTCTAAAATGAAAGAAAAAGAAAGTAATAAAAAAAAAAGATTGAGAAAAAAAAGAATAAATGAATATGAGAGAAAATGATAAAAATAAAATGTTTAGCTTTCCGGAAATAGGTTTTGAATGCAAGTGTTTGGATTAATGTCCCTCATACTCGTAACGCCCCGAAAAATCCACAAAATGAAAAATATTAAAATAATGTGAAAATGACGTTTTTACCCTTGGAGGAATATGGCTAAAAGTTGACTTTTTGTTTCAAATACGTTTTGTACATTTTTCGAGGACCGTTGTGTAGGTCCCGAGACGCTGAATCCGTAGATAGGTGGCACGTCGAAAACGGAGCTCGTATGAAAAAGTTATGGGTCTGGGAAGTTCAGGGGCAAAATTGCAACACCCCGGAAATTCGAGGATTATAATAATGTAATTTAATGTATGAATTGACGTTTTTACCCTTGTGTATGGTATGGCCAAATTGTTGACTTTTTTATTTATGGGTCAGATGAACTTTGACCAATGATCGTGACGTATTTCGGGACGTCACGAGTCCATAGGCAGGTGGCACGTCCAATTCGGACAATCAGGGAAAAAATTATGACTATCGGAAGTTCAGGGGCATTACCGAAATTTGGACGATGGGGGCGAAAATGTTGACTTTTCGTTTGGCAACTAATTTTCGCATGACCCAAGGACCGTTAGGTAGGTCTCGATACCCTGAGTCCGTAGATAGGCGGCACGCCGAAATCGGACTTCGTATAAGGAAGTTATGGTCAGAAACGTGAAATCGGGGAGTTTGCGTCTTGGTAATCGTGTCGAATATTTTATTCTGATATTATGATTGGAGGACACCTGAATGAGTGAAAAGTGTCACTCATCCATTGGCTAGATTGGATCAGCTCCACTAAGCATTTAAATAGAATTAAAACCCACTTTTAATCTCAGCCACTCATCAAAAGTTCCCAGATTTCCTCTCAGCCCTTGATCTCATTTCCTGAGATTAAATCTGGACCGTCCAAATCATTTTAGCATAATTCCCTCCATCCTTTATATTTTCCTACCCGATTGCACACACATACCGTCCATTCAATCAACACACTTGCATTTCACCCATGCTCTCTGTCTGTGTGTGAGAGACTCACTGGTGAGGGCTGAGGGAGGGCGGTGAACGGCGGTGAACGGCGGCAGACGGCGGCGAGGTAGGACTGTGCTAACCCGAAAACTGTCTAAAAACACAGAGTTTGGAAGCTTGAATTCCAACGTATATTTTCGATTCCTTTTGACCCTAATCGACTCTCTGGACTGTTAGGAACCTCTAGGGCTCGATTTCGTGACCAGTGGTGGCCTGAACAAAGGTTAAAAGGCAACGGGAAACCCAGATTCTGTTCATCGAGGTAAGACTTCGATTCAGCCCTTGTTTTATAATTTTGTTTAGCAAGAACCATTTCTGGGATTGAGACGAGCATTTAGGAAGAAATTAGACATAAAATGGTTGAGAATTGATGAAATGGTGATCGGGTCAGATCGCGGGTCTGATCGACCCAGTTGCAGAGAAACGGGTTGACCCGTCGAGAGGACAGAGGTGATGATGTGGCACCCTGTCAGACCTGTCAGGTTATGTGGACCACTCTTCGGTCGACACGTGTCACATGTCAGTGCACAGTTAGCAATGGCATGTCAGTGACGTGGCCCAATCAGGGACTGCCACGTGTCACTGACGTGTCAGTGACATGGACTAGTGCCGCGTTGACACATGCACATGTCAGATATGACACGTGGCCTGACAGAACAGTGATGTGGACCAATCTGGTGTTGACACGTGGCACCTGTCAGAGTCTGACACGTCAGACCTGACAGCTGTCAGATGACGTCATGCTGACGTCAGCATGAACTGTTCCTGCGTTGACGAGGGCGTTGACGAGCGCGTGTGGGCACGTGTGAACAGTATTTTTGGAGGGACCACCACCATTCTTTAGGTTTCGACGATCCGGATCCAATGGCGGTGCTTTCGGGTCGATCAGAGATCATTAAGTTGGTCAAAATGAGGTTTATTGCATCGGGAAGCGCGTTCGGGCGGCTTTTCCAGGCCGGTTTCAACCTAGGGTTTCATGGTTGAATGTTAGGGGATTTTATTGACCTTTACGTATACTTTGGACATGACAGGGATTGTACAATTGTACCAGGTCGAGGGTATACATTCGGTTTCAGCAGGATTGTACTGTGAGTGGGCCCGATTTCATTAAACCCTTGCATGCTTAAATGTTTTCTGATTTACTTACATATTCACATGCTGGAATCAAGAAACGGTTTTGATGATATTGAAATTATAATTATGGCACGTTTCACGGTATTTGGGTTTGAGACCCGTCTGATGAAACTTAAAGATCGGTTTGGATTTTATCTATGTATATATATGTTTTGCATGTGGATATCAATAAAATGTATTTGGTACTGCACTGTATAGATCCATTCTTATGATACTATCTCCTCCGGATGTGGTACGCCGGAGTGGTCATAGCGCATTGCCTACGAGGGGTCATTCTACGGAGGAACCAGACCGTAAAATGACTCAAGAGCAGGATTGCTTATTTGACGTCAGGGACGTCGAGCGTCTAGGATGCTAGGCATTTGAAATGCAATACCCGGACAGGGTTCGGGGATTGGACTCGGAATTGAGACCCGAGTGGCACGCGTAGCCTTGAGACTGTGACCTTATTGGACGTCAGGGACGTCAGACATCGGGGATGTCAGGATTGGAGTGTATAGTGCAGTGGCTAAAATTATGTTTATGGTTTTATTACATTCCTTATGGTTCATATTATATGATTTATGGTTTAAAATTCTGATGCATGCATGTTTGGAAAACAGAGGGGTAAATTATATGTTTTACTTATTAAACGGTTTTATAAACTTGAGTTTCGGCCCACTCACCCTTATTGTTTTGGTAACCCCTCCAGGCAGTGCTACTGAGGTAGAGGAGGATCCTGAGGCTGAGGCATAGATCTACTTCTGCATACCTGAACCCCTGTTGGGTGGTTTACCCGCAGGTTTACTTTAGAGTCGTGCTCGCAACTTGTAATTTTGGATTTCATCCCTTGTCTGACATCTGTTTAATTCGGATTTGATGTATAAATTAAATTTGGTTATTTATGCATTTGATCATTTGAGGTTAAAATTGGTATGTTATTTTGGGTGTCAGACGGGAGCAGGGCACGTCCCCTTGTGGTCCCTGTGGGATCGGGACCGGTCCTGTCAGCTTGGTATCAGAGCACTAGGTTGTGGTCAGCATGCTAGACTAGCGATTAGTACTAGTTACTTTTTGAGTTTAAGGATAATGGTAACTGATCTATGCCTCTTGACAGTTGGTTATGCCTCCAAGGAGGATTCCTCATACATGAACTGACGAGGATCTGGAAAGGGAAATGGAATGCGCAAGCATTGAGCGGGCTCAGCTTCTGGGAGCCACTCCTTTCAGCGGGGGATCAAACCCCGAAGATGCTCATGATTGGATCACCAAATGGGAAAGGATCTTCACGGTGATGCACTACCCTCCGGGCGAACGGGTGACCTTGGCGGCCTTCTTACTGGAAGAGGAGCCTACCAGTGGTGGCACGGCCTTGAAATGTCTGGATGGTCTGTCCATACCACTACTTGGGAAGTTTTCCGTTCCCGATTTCTGGACCAGTACTACCCTCGATCGTTTCGTGCGGCACGGGAGGCAGAGTTCCTGCGGCTAGAGCAGGGGGATATGTCCGTTGCGGACTACGAGCAGACTTTTGGGAAACTTTCCCGGTTCGCTGCATCATTCGTGAGCATGGAGGAGGACAAATGCCAAAGGTTTGAGCTTGGACTCCGAGGGGAGATCCGGGCAAGTGTGACTGCCGCTACTCATGCTTTTCTGAGAGATATGGTCGGCGCTGCGGTGCGTGTCGAGGCCAGTCTGGCGGCACACCAGACACGACAGCCTACGGGAGAGGGGCGACGTCAGGATCGCCCACAACGTGGGCCAACGGGCCAGAAGAACAACAAGGGAGGAGGCTACAGGGGAGCACCCTCATCCTTTAAAGGACGTGGCTGGTCAGGTCGACGTGGGGGCTCTCAGGGCAAAGGATCAGGATACAACTCTGGGCAGCGTTCATCTTGGAGCGGCGCTTCTGGTGGGCATTCGGACAGGCCAAGGCCAGTAACCTGTTTTGCTTGCGGAGAGGAGGGCCACTATGCCTGTGATTGCCCGCTGTTTTCCAAGAGCAACGACGCTGGGGGCTCTAGTGTGGTGCAGAGCACGGCTTCCCACACTAACGGAGGCCGAGGTCAGGGAGGTGACCGTGGTACTGGTCGTGGCGCGCGCTGGCGCGGACGAAATGGAGGACCTAGGGCTCAAGTATTTGCAATGACCCAGCAGCAGGCGAGGACTACCCCAGGCGTGGTTACAAGTACACTACACATCTTAAACCTTCTTGTACATGTATTGATGGATGTGGGGGCTACACATTCTTTTATTTCGAGGAGTTGTGCTGGTATGCTTGAGTGTGTGGTATTAGCCTTAGATTGCGAAATGGGTGTCGGCACCCCGATGGGCATCATGTACCTTGTGAATCAGGTGATTCGGAGGTGCCCGGTGAGAATTGAGGATGTGGATTTACCATCAGATTTAATTATCCTGGATATCCATGACTTTGATGTAATTTTGGGAATGGATTGGCTATCGGAGCATGGGTCGCTCATCGATTGCTGTAGCAAGCAAGTGATTCTACGAAGCCCGTGTTTTCTGGAGGTTATCTTTCAGGGGGAACGTGATGGTTCGCCTCCTGAAGTGATTTCTTCACTTACTGCTACCAAACTTCTAGGGATGCTAGGGTTATCTGGCACATGTCGTGTCGGAACAGGTTGATACTCCGGGTATCGACGAGATACCGGTGGTACGTGAGTTTCCGGATGTGTTCCCGAAAGACTTACCTGGATTACCGCCATCACGGGAGATCGAGTTTACGATTGAACTACTCCCTGGTACCCGACCTATATCCCAGGCACCATACCGGATGGCGCTGGCCGAGTTACGAGAACTCAAAACTCAGTTGCAGGAGTTGGTGGATTTGGGATACGTCCGACCGAGTACTTCACCGTGGGAAGCACCAGTGTTGTTCATAAAGAAGAAGGAGGCGAGTCTCCGTTTGTGCATTGACTATCCACAACTCAACAAGGTGACACTGTGGAACCAGTATCCTCTACCCAGGATCGATGACCTTTTTGACCAGCTGCGGGGAGCACAGTGCTTCTCGAAAATTGATTTGCGGTCTGGGTATCACCAACCGAGGATTTCGGAGGAGGATATTCCAAAAACTGCTTTTTGAACCCGTTACGGACACTACGAGTTCCTTGTTATGCCTTTTGTTTTGACGAATGCTCCAGCAGCATTCATGCATCTGATGAACCGGGTCTTCCGACCCTACTTGGATAAATTCGTGATTGTGTTCATCGATGATATCTTGGTATACTCAAGGGGTGCCCGAGCACATGAGGAACATCTACGGTTGGTGTTGGAGAAGCTGAGACAAGAACAGTTGTACGCCAAGCTGAGCAAGTGTCAGTTTTGGCTGAGCAGTATTGGTTTTCTGGGACGTGTGATATCAACGGATGGGATTAACGTGGACCCCCAGAAAACTAAGGCGGTGACTAACTGGGCTAGACCGACAATAGTAACGGAGGTGCAGAGCTTTGTCGGGTTAGCAGGCTACTACCGGAGATTCGTGGAGGTTTTCTCCAAAATTGCTGCACCATTGACTCGTTAGACTCGGAAGGGAGTGAAGTTTAATTGGGACGAGCAGTGTGATCGGAGTTTTCAAGAGTTGAAGGATCGATTGACCACTACACCTGTCCTTGCATTGCCGGATGATAGTGGAGAATTCGTGGTCTTTAGTGACGCATTACTACAAGGTTTGGGCTGCGTGTTGATGCAAACTGGAAAGGTTATCGTCTACGCATCCCGGTAGCTAAAGACTCATGAGTTGAACTACCCAACCCATGATTTGGAGTTGGCAGTGGTGGTTCATGCTCTAAAAATCTGGAGACATTACCTATTCGGCGCAACGTGCTGGATATACACCGACCACCAGAGCCTAAAGTTCCTATTCACTCAGAAGGAGCTTAAAATGAGACAACGAAGATGGTTGGAGTTGCTGACGGATTATCACTGTACAATTGAGTACCATCCGGGTAAGGCCAATGTGGTGGCAGATGCACTCAGCAGGAAGTTAGCGGGATCTGTTGCACACCTAGGGATAGTGTATCTTCCTTTACTGGTGGAACTCTGGAAGGCGGGAGTTATTTTGGATACAGATGAGCATGGAGCTTTGTTGGCCAGCTTCCATGTACGACCAGTACTGATTGATCGGATTATCGAAGCACAACTTCAGGACCCGATACTCTGTATTTATAGGATTGAGGTCGATGCGGATGGGAGATAGGATTTTACCATCCGGGATGATGGAGCACTTGTGAAGTTGGCCGTTTGTGTGTACCTGCAGTGGCAGAGTTACGGGCCGAGATTCTTGAGGAGGCCCATAGTTCGGCTTATGCTATGTATCCGGGAGGTACAAAGATGTACCGTACCCTCCGGAACCATTATTGGTGGCCAGGAATGAAGAAGGATATTGCAGAGTATGTGAGCAAATGCTTAACCTGTCAGCAGGTTAAGGCGGAACGGCAGAGACCTTATGGGGCTATGCAGCCACATCCGATTCCCGAGTGGAAGTGGGATCACATCACTATGGACTTCGTCTTTAAGTTACCAAGGACTCAGAGTGGAGTTGATGAAGTATGGGTGATCGTGGACCGGTTAACCAAGTCAGCCCATTTTTTGCCAATTCAGGAGACCTATAAACCTAACCCATTGGCTCAATTGTTTGTAAAAGAAATCATACGATTGCATGGTACGCCAGAATCGATCGTGTCCGATCGTGATCCGCATTTCACTTCCAGGTTCTGGCGGAGTTTGCAAGCTACTTTGGGAACAACCCTACGTTTCGGTACTGCGTTCCATCCACAGACCGATGGACAGTCTGAACGGACCATTCAGACCCTGGAGGACATGATGAGGTCATGTGTGCTACAGTTTCAGGACTCATGGGATACTCTTTTGCCATTTATGGAATTTTCTTACAACAACAGCTATCAGACAAGCATCGGGATGGCACCCTATGAGGCACTGTATGGTCGACAGTGCAGAACACCTATCTGCTGGATGTAGATAGGGGAGCGAGCGGCTGTAGGGCCAGAATTGATGGACTTAACCCTGGAAACTGTTCGTGTTATCAAGGAAAGATTGAAGGCGGCACAGGATCGCCAAAAGAGTTATGTCGATCGACGGATTCGAGACTTGGAATTTGAAGTGGGAGATTTTGTCTTCCTAAAGTTATCTCCGTGGAAAGGGATTATCCGTTCTGGTCGACGGGGGAAACTGAGTCCGCGTTTTATCGGACCATATAAGATCGTGGAGAGGATTGGTAGGGTTGCATACAGATTGGCACTACCTCCAGAACTTTCTAGAGTTCACGATGTTTTCCACATATCGATGTTACGGAAGTACGTACATGATGCTTCCCATGTACTGGAGGAACAACCTATCGAACTCCGAGAGAATTTGAGCTTTGAGGAACAACCAGTACAGATTTTGGATCGGAAGGACAAGGTACTACGTCGGAAGACGATCCCTCTCGTGAAATTCTCTGGAGAAACCAGAATGTGGAAGAAGCCACATGGGAGCCCGAGGCTCAGATGCGAGAACAATTTCCTTACCTGTTTCTTTGAAATTTTGGGACAAAATTTCTTAAGTGGGGAAGGTTGTAACACCCCGGAAATTCGAGGATTATAATAATGTAATTTAATGTATGAATTGACGTTTTTACCCTTGTGTATGGTATGGCCAAATTGTTGACTTTTAGATTTATGGGTCAGATGGATTTTGACCAATGACCGTGATGTAGTTCGGGACGTCATAAGTCCATAGGGATGTGGCACGTCCAATTCGGACGATCAAGGAAAAAGTTATGACTATCGGAAGTTCAGGGGCATTACCGTAATTTGGACGATGAGGGCGAAAATGTTGACTTTTCGTTTGGAAACTAATTTTCTCATGACCCAAGGACCGTTAGGTAGGTCTCGATGCCCTGTGTCCGTAGACAGGCGGCACGACGAAATCGGACTTCGTACGAGGAAGTTATGGTTAGAAACATGAAATCGGGGAGTTTGCATCTCGGTAATCGTGTCAAATATTTTATTCTGATATTATGATTGGAGGACACCTGTATGAGTGACAAGTGTCACTCATCCATTGGCTAGATTGGATCAGCTCCACTAAGCATTTAAATAGAATTAAAACCCACTTTTAATCTCAGCCACTCATCAAAAGTTCTCAGATTTCCTCTCAGCCCTTGATCTCATTTCCTGAGATTAAATCTGGACCGTCCAAATCATTTTACCATAATTCCCTCCATCCTTTATATTTTCCTACCCGATTGCACACACATACCGTCCATTCAATCAACACACTTGCATTTCACCCATGCTCTGTGTCTGTGTGTGAGAGACTCACTGGTGAAGGCTGAGGGACGGCGGTGAACGGTGGCAGACGGCGGCGAGGTAGGACTGTACTAACCCGAAAACTGTCTAAAAACACAGAGTTTTGAAGCTTGAATTCCAACGTATATTTTCTGTGACGCCCCGGAAATTCGAAACACGGAAATTTGGAAAAATTTGAGGAAAAATGACGATTTTGCCCCTGGAATTGGGCGAACGGTTGACTTTTATTTGAGCGGTCAAACGAACTTTGACCGATGCATGTGACGTAGTTCGGGACGTCTCGAGTTCATCGACACGTGGGACGCCCAATTCCGACATTCGATGAGAAAGTTATGACGTTCGGAAGTTTAAGGGCAGTTTGGTAAATTGGTCAAAAGGGGCCGAAAGTTGACTTTTTGATCGGGACATTGTTTGGACTTTCCTGGAAGACCGTTGGATGGGTCTCGGGATGCTGAATCCGTAGACAGACGGCATGCGTCAATCGGAGTCCGAATGAAGAAGTTATGGGTCTGGAAGGTTCACGGGCAATATGGTAATTTGTTTTAACAAGGGTAAAATGGTAATTTTATGTGAGTTTCAAGGTGACGGTGGAAAGATGATTATCACGTGATTTCCATTGCTGATTCAGCTCTTTTATGAATCATGTATTTCATTAAGTGACAAGTGTCACTTGTTAACAAAGATTAGTGGCTTAGGTTTGGCTTAGTGGTACATGGAGTATAATTAATTAAATGAGGTTAGCACATAAGTGTTTGATAATTGATGAACAACCAAACCCAACCAAGACCAAGAACAATACACCCGAATATGGTTTTCCCCACTTTGATCAATTCTCAATCAACCTATTCGAAATTAGTATTCTGTAGTGATACTGTATAGATCCATTCTTATGATACTGTCTCCTCCGGATGTGGTACCCCGGAGTGGTCATAGCGCATTGCCTACGAGGGGTCATTCTACGGAGGAACCGGACCGTAAAATGACTCAGGGGCAGGATTGCTTATTTGACGTCAGGGACGTCGAGCGTCTAGGACGCTAGGCATTTGAAATGCCGTACCCGGACAGGGTTCGGGGATTGGACTCGGAATTGAGACTCGAGTGGCACGCGTAGCCTTGAGACTGTGACCTTATTGGACGTCAGGGACGTCAGACATCGGGGATGTCAGGATTGTAGTGTATAGTGCAGTGGCTAAAATTATGTTTATGGTTTTATTACATTCCTTATGGTTCATATTATATGATTTATGGTTTAAAATTCTGATGCATGCATGTTTGGAAAACGGAGGGGTAAATTATATGTTTTACTTATTAAACGGTTTTATAAACTTGAGTTTCGGCCCACTTACCCTTATTGTTTTGGTAACCCCTCCAGGCGGTGCTACTGAGGTAGAGGAGGATCCTGAGGCTGAGGCATAGATCTACTTCTGCGTACCTGAACCCCTGTTGGGTGGTTTACCCGCAGGTTTACTTTAGAGTCGTGCTCGTAACTTGTAATTTTGGTTTTCATCCCTTGTCTGACATCTGTTTAATTCGGATTTGATGTATAACTTAAATTTGGTTATTTATGCATTTGATCATTTGAGGTTAAAATTGGTATGTTATTTTGGGTGTCAGACGGGAGCAGGGCACGTCCCCTTGTGGTCCCTGTGGGATCAGGACGGGTCCTGTCAAAAATGGTCATTTGTGACTTCAAAGGTGAAATGGTAATTTTACATGGGCTTTAATTAAACGGTGGATATGATTGTTATTATACGGTTAGGGTGCTGAATCAATTCACTTTAATTCAGTTAGTGACACATGTCATATTAAGAAGCCTCTTAGTGGCACTTGGGTGCTTGGTGTCTAATTAAGACAATTAATTAACTTGACTGTTGCATAGCACTATACTCGACTAAGAACACAAAACAGAGAACAAAACCTCCTCAAAACCTTGTGATCGATTAGCAGCAAAACAAAAGGAAAATCAGTGCACTAGAGTAATCAATTAGCGTGAATTCGAGAGAAAAAATCGAAAGAGGAACAAAGAAAACCCAGACAAACCTATACTGGGGATACCCGAAAACCACCCAAAACCTTAAATTATCGATTTTGATTTCTGAGACAGTTTTGTGTGAAATTGAGGTGATATTAAGCTTTCTGGGAGCTAAACGCATCAAACCGAATCTATTGGGAAGGAAATTGGAGGAGAATTGGTGACGAACAGACCCTTCGACTTCTTTCAAACTTTGAGCTTGAGTTCGATTACTTGGAGGTAAGGAACTGTGAAATTGACTTCATAATTGTGTTTATAATGGCCCTAGGATACTTCTGGTATGATCAATTGAAGGAAACAGGTCGATTTGGGGTCGAACCCGAATTAGGACCCGTCGGGTGTTCGTCCTGAGTCGAGGATTTTGAGGGCTTGTTTGATTAAATTGAACTTAGAGAACTGTAATTTAGATTGAATTGATGTTAATGAGTGAAAGAAGGGACAAAATTAAGGCTGAATCGAAGGAGATTGTACCAGGTCTGATCGCCGGTTGCAGACCCGTTTATCAGAGAAACGGGCGAGGGAGAAGCACTGTAGCAGTGCACTGTTCACAGCGCGTGGCTTTCACGCGCAGCCGCTTGCGACGGCACGTGAGGGCGCGTGGCTTTCACGCACAGCCGCTTGCGGCGGCACATGAGGGCGCGTGGCCAGGAATCTCACCTGGGGTCCAACAGTAGTTTTGATGCTCTCGATGATACGGGCCTATTAGCGTTGGTTTCGGGTCAATCAGATATGAACTGAGAGTAGTTTTACATACCCGAAGCGTATAGGTTACGTTTAAAATAATATTATTTTATTCCGACGATTAGGAAATTCGTACAGGGACTTATGTGACAAGTTAGGAATCTCATATTACTTGTTTGACAGGCCCGAATACTTCCAGGAAGTCGGAAGAGCACGAACAGCTCGAAACTGAACAATCTGGACGGTGTGTGAGTGGACTTTTGTTTTCTGCCCTGAATGCATGCATATATGTTTTAAATGCCTTATAATATGATTTAAAATGATTTGGTATGATTAATGTTTCGATATGATGATTTTCGGATTTTTGGGAATATTATATTATTTTATATGCTTTTGGGCACGATTCTCGAGAAAATTACAAAACTGATGTTTTGGGCGAAGGCCCAGGATTTGAGCTTGATTTTGGCTCGGATTATGAGTCTGGCACTAGATGTGATGGATTTATATTATAATTGAGACTGTGATTGCACATATTTGCGTGAAACTGGTTTACGGATGTTGATAAATGGTTTTGATATTAAATGTAACTTTTTTCGCTGATTTTCATGATGATGATATATTAGGGCTTTCGGTGTGGAATATGTTTCCCCCGAAATGAACCCTGGAGATAACGCTCGCCTCCGGGATGGAAGTGTTTACCCCGGAGAGGTCACGTAGCACTGTCTGTTGTCGTGCAGCCCATGGAGGCTCGACTCAGACCAGATGTGCTGGATTAGATGGAGGTTAGTCAGTGATATGTTCATGACGACCTGGATTGCCGGCTGGTGATGTGTTCACAGCGGCGGATGCTCGGGATTTGAGCGGTCCTTTAGCCTATTCATTTGCACGCGTTGCAGGGATAACGTGACTCTATATTAGACATGGATCCTATGTTTTCATTGATGTTTGAGATTTATATTCATATCTTAATTATTTGATTTATGAGTTATGATATGCATGCATGTTTGTGAAAACTGGAGGGTAAGACTATATTTTGATAAATGTATTTCTAAACTTGATGTTTGTCCACTCACACCTTTGATGTTTTATTTGCCCTCCAAGCCAGTCCACAGGTATTGAGGCTGATATCGAGGTAGAGGAATAAACAGACCGTTGCGTACTCAGACACTTTGCAGCGTAGGATTTTGATCCCTACTTGTAATTATTTCCTATGCTCTGTAAACCGGTTGACTAGGTCAACGATCTCGGAATACTAAACTATCCCTTGTCTGACAATGTTTATCGTTTTTTATGTTCTATATGTATTTAAAACTACTTTTGGTACTTTCGAGTTATTGTCAGACGGGAGCAGGATCTTTCACGGTTATCGAGGTATAATCGGGATGGGTTTTTCAATACTTGTGGATTTGGAGTTCCAATGAATTGAAGGCACAAAAATGAAGAAATGTGACTTTTTCCTTTCCATAAGCTCTAAGGAAGTTTAGAATGAAGATGAGCCCAACAAGATGAAAATTGGCTCGTTTTTTCTGACACATGATCTTGGTGATGTTTTGGAGGATGATGAGCTTGTAATTGATAAGTTTGGTGCAATGACTAAGTCTTTGAAATGTTCTTTACCACCATATACCTAAAATCCAAATGCCTTAGCCTTAGCCCCATAACAACCTATGATTAAAGATTTTTATGATCCACGAGATATGTTGAAATATGTGAGCCTTTCTCTCACATATACCTTGAGTGAAACCCTATTCATTAGTGAAAATATTGTGAGTACACCCACTGTGAGGTGATCTTAACTTGTTCGAAGCATGCACAGACTTAACATCACCATGGTTTTCTCCAAGTCTTACTTGTTCGTAGCACGATTGTATCTTTATTATCTCTTGAATTCTCTATGCATATTTTTAATGTCATAGAAACCCATATACTTATAAAATTTTTAAGACATATGGTCAAGGGCTATATAAGTTTTTTATTAACAAAATGTTTTGAGTCTTAGCTTGTTTTAGTTTTGCTAAGGGACTAGCAAGGTCTATGTGTGGGGGAATTTTGTCTTCTTATTTTATACATGATTATTATTGCCTTTCTTCCAACATTTAGCTTTTTTTTTTAGCTTAGTAAAGTGTTTTCTAAGTTGTTTTATTACTTTTAGGTACTAACCTAAAAATGCAGAGTAAAGAGGTTAATTAATGAAGAAATGGGAAATTGAGCCTTGGAGCCCAAATCGAGCCCTAGGTGCCCGTCCAGGAGCTTAGTTGGTGCCACCCAAGAACCATCTCAAAGGCCTACCAAGAACCAGCCCAGGACCTTATCTAGAACTACTCCAAATGAAAACCAATGACCTGTTTTCGAGTGCCTATCGAGTGCTAACTCAAGAGCCTGTCTGACGAATACCTGAGAGCAGCCCTGTGCCAAAAATTCAGGGCCTGTCCGAGAGCCAAAGTTCGAACTCTAGCAAGAGGCTTAGCGAAGAGCCAGTGCGCGGCCTACAGCCCGTGCATATCTGAGTCCCTATTTTCTAGCACTTCCTCAATGGACTAGGAATTGAAGCCATGCGGTCCACGCATACTAGGACCCACATGCCAACATATATCTCTATCTAATTAGGAATTGTTTTCCTTGCATGTTTCCAGCTGTTCCAAGACCAATTCCTCATCAAATTAGGAGATGTTGTCGTGTAAATTAAAGAATGTTGCATGAAGACTAAGCTAGGGCCTTGCGTGAATTTTACAAGGACTATTTCCTTGTGGCTTAAGGAGCATGGTTCGTACGTTTAGCGATAGGAATAGGCTTGGATTAGGATTACTTGTTTTAATAGGAATTGAGCTAGGAACTTGTCTTATGCCTATATAAACCTAGTTTTGGACTTTAATCAAGGGGGTCGCCTATTCTTATATCAAAACGCTACTCAACCAATTCTCCTTTTTCATAAACTCGAGATTTCTTTTGCAAAGGTAACTACACCATACTCCATCATAATTAAGGGTGGAAATTTTTGACACGACTCGATACACAACTCGAAACCCACACGAAATTTATCAGGGTCAACCCGCACGATTAAAATTTCGGGTCATTTTCGGGTCAACCCGTTATGACCCGTTTATTAAACGGGTGGGTTTCAGGTCAACATGCTAACCCGTATAATGACATGTTAACCTGTTTAATAAACGGGTAGATTTCGGGTTAACAGGTTAACCCGTATATTGGCTTATATATTGACCCATTTAATAAACGTGTCATTACGAACCCATATCTACCCATTTACCTACCTAAATATCTATTAAATTTTATAATTTAAATAGGTTAAACATGTTAAACGGGTCAAATGGGTCAAACGGGTCATAGGTTAATTGGGTTTTGAGTATGACCTGTTTATTAAATGGGTTAAACAGGTTACACAAGTCATTAACAGGTCGGGTTTGGGTTGGACATTCTTGACATGATTATTAAACGGGTCGGATTCGGGTTGGGTATAAATGTATAAAACAGAATTTATGACACGACACGAACTCGATATGACACGACCCATTGCCACCCCTAATCATAATCACCTTTACCCGTGACATATAGGGCAATTCTCGAGCATCTCACTGAAGAATGTCGAAAAACTTAGCATCCATAGGGCAATTCTTGAAGAGGAAAAGTCTAACACGGTCTCTTTACTCCATAGTTATCTTTGTACTTGAATATCACTTTTGTGGATTGATTTCTAATTTAATTCTGGTTTTACACTTTATATGAATTTCAATAATCTTCCATGTGTTCTTATATTTTAGATTTTATTATGCTTGTATGTTTGTGCTTAATGCTTGATTATATATAGGGCAAATCTTGAGTCTAGATCACTGAAAGTGTATAGGGCAATTCCTGAGCACGTACTTAAAATAATATGCAAGTGTTTCGTAAAACTAAGGTTATAAAATTTTGTAGGTTTTGAAGTTGATGCAACCTATGAATAGGTAAGTCATAAAAAATAAGTTGACCACGTGTAAATAATAGATTAGGTTAGTTTATATTTAGTTTAATTACGTAGGACTTTAAAATCTATCTTTTTATCCTTAATCAAAACTCCAATCGTTAGTCAAACATAGGTACCCTCAATCTCTAGTTTAGAACGATCCCTATTTACCAATGCTACATCTACAAAATAAGGTTTTAAGTTGCATGTGTTTTCATTAAGTGTTAATTGTTTACTTTAATGCTCAGTTTTAGTGTTATCATCTAGTCGCCTCTTTCATTCAGCCAGGTCGACTGGGTTTCTTACTACAGGTATCGACTCAGGCGACCCAATTTGGTCTAAAAATACCATCTTATTTCTAATTTTCAAGGCTCAAGTTACTAAAAACATCTACATAATCCCAGGACGAGTTCTACGATGTGAAAACATGAGAAACTCACCTTGAAATCACAACCTAATTCTTCGATTATCAGCTTAAATTCAAGCATCCATTCCAAACTTTCTCCCCATTCAAACTTCCAAGTTTCTTGCTCAAAATGATCACAAAGACTCAACAAAGATCATAGAAAGCTTGGTTCATGCTTGGAGGCTTCAAAATGGTTCAATGGTTCACTGATCAATTTCAAGTTTTTCGGGTTTTTGGGTTTGGGGGTTATCTTCCTCCTCCCTTCCTCTGTTTTTTTCTCTCTCTCTCTTCCTCTCTAGCTCTCCTTTCTCTCTTTCCTTTCTCTGGTTTCCTTATCCTTCTCCCTTTATTTCTTTTTTTTTTCTTCATTCTCAGGTGGTTCCTTGGATTTTGCTACTTGAACACCTCCACGCACACACATAGTAAATAACGGTGCCACTAATCCTTCAATAGATGGTCAGACATGTCACCTTCTTAGAATGTAACGATCCAAAAACTCAAAAAAAAGAAGTAATTTTGGAAGATTCAAAAGGAGAATTGATGATTTTACCCCTAAAGGTCAAAAGTTTAATTAGTTTTTTTTTTTACCTTTGACCTTTAGGTACATTCTGTACATTCTGCATATCGCCGTTTTTGACGATCCAACTCGTCCGATGGTCAGACTGGTTCGATCTTCTAGACATTTTGTGAGTACCATTATGTAGATCTCAGTGTCCTGAGTCTTCAGACATGCAGTACGTAAAAAACGGAGATCGAACGAGTTAGATACGAGTTTTAATTAGTTAGGGACATTATTGTAGTTTTAGCATGAAGGGTATTTTGGTAATTTTACAAGGGACATTCTATGGTAATCTAGAATTATCTTCCCTTCCTTATTTCCTTATCTTCCCACCGACTTAGTCCATATGTGTGTGTTTGTGTGTGTGTGTGTGTGTTTGTGTGTGTGTGTGTGTGTGTGTGTGTGTGTGTGTGTGTGTTGTGGGGAGTTCGGTCAGTGGTAGCCAATAGGAAGAAAGTCATGAAACTGAGAGAAAGATGAAGAAGAAAACCAAATAGGGAAAGAGGAAAAGAGAAGATGAAGGAGGAAGAGGAAATAGAGAAAGGAAGGAAGAGAAATGGAAGAAACTTGGTGAAAGAAAGGAAAAAAATAGTGAGGACAATAAGGAACCTGTGAGTTCCTATTTTAGGTTCTTAGTCTTGGAGCCAAGAAGCTTAGAAAGGGGCATTCCACTGTTCTTCTTGAATCCCTACAATCATTTAAAACCAAAGATTAGAGGAATTGGTCACGGGAAAATCCTAGAAATGGACCTCAGAACCATGGCCAAAAATCCATGAAATCGAACTGTGTTAATGAGGTAAGTTTTCTTAGTTTTTATGTCATAGATCTTCTCTTGGGTTAGTGTTGATGAAAATGGATGGTTAAAACATGAAAATGGATGTGAAAGGAAGGTTAGTTGACCAGGTCACAGTAACAGGTCGGGCGACCTGAAAACTTGAACAACGGGTCAAGGTCTGAAGGTTAAGGACACGTGGGCACCACGCGCAGGAAGTTAGCACCACGCATGTGGTTAGATGACCCAGTTTATGCGAATCCAATCAACATATTTTTTCATGTTCTCGATGTTACGAATCCAACAGTATAGTTTTCAAGATGATCAAACATAGTCTTGGGGCAGTTTCGGTTCTTCGAAGTATTATACATGTTTTGAAATTAGTATTTCAATTCCAAAAGTTACAAAATTTAAATATAAGATTAACTTGTATATTAATGAACTTTAATGGGGACTTATGATGAATGAAAATATTACAAAAATGGTGAAAAGTCATATAGCTAAAGATCTAACCACGGGTATAGTATAAATAAATTTCTTTCTCTTAAACCATTACCATATTATAGTTCATATTATTATCTTATTTACTATTATTATAAGATTTTATTGAAATAGTTAAATATACTATTTAATAAATTATTTTATGATTGAGGCTTGGAAAGGAATCGAATTGACATATTTCACCACTTGATTGGGATAATGGGTTGGATGTGGAAGATAATCCTAGAAGAACAGAATATGTTTGGTTGACCTATTAAGGTATGGATCCAAATAAAATTAGGAATATCTCTTGTCTCGCAAGAACTAAGAGAATGTTTTGGTAAATTCGAGATAGTTGTCAGACAGTAGCAGGATGTCAACCCTGATAACAAGATGAGTAAACGAGTCAGGACATATGTGGGCTAAGAGGGACCCTAGATGATTAGGTCAGATGTTGTATTGTGGAAACGGATAAAGAGTGAGTCCTGAAGTAAGGACAGCGTAAGTGGACTTTATTTTCTTAAAAAATATTCTGCATGTATATTTACTTAGTTTTCTTACTTATTTACTTTATTTATGCGATGTACGATTATGAATTTAAATGATTTTTTGATTATTTTATGAGAATTACTAAAAAATGCACGTTTTACGATATTTTGCTTTAGTAGTGTTTTGGGATTAGACCCAGATTTTGAAAAGTGAATTTGAATTTAAGGAATTGGTTATATGTTATAAAAACATTTTTTCATGATATTTGTGCAATATGTGATCAGGGACAGCCCTTCTTCACTTGTTGGATAACTGGATTATCTCAAACGTCCGGAGCTGGGCTCCCTTTCTTGAGACGGGTAATTTGGATTGGCGCTCAAACATCCAAAGTTGGGCTCTATATCTAACACGACCCATCTCCCCCGGGATTGACACGGGATGTGTCATGTTTCCGTCTGACACAAAGTGTCAGACAAGGGAATAAATTAAAACTGTTAGCCCAACCGGCTTCTAGAGTATGCCAGGATCCGGTGGAGGAGTGTAATGTCTCAGTCTCTGCTACAGTCCGCATCCGTAATCAACCTGAAGGGCATTGAAAACAGAAAGATCATGAGTGGACGAAAATTAATAATTCAGTAAAAACATTTTATAAAATACCTTTATGCCCTTCACTAAAAAGCATGCATGCATAGGAAAACCATTTTTCAAACCACATATGTTTAAACCACCATTTATAAGGTCTCAGCCCCAAATTCGGTAAATTCAAGTAACACGGGCCCCTGCCCAAAACCATTCACAGAAATCCATTTTCATAGCAAAAATATGTGGGATCTCAGCCCAAATCCACTTATCATCATAAAACACAATTTCACAAATCGAAGAAATCATGTTTATCATAAATCATATAACCAATCCTGTCACGGAATCTAAAGCTACGCGCGTGCTACCCGGGGTCTCAAATCCCAAGTCTCCCCAGGGTCCACCCAGGTCAATGTCCGCAGATCATTGACCCTCCCTGGGGGTTATAATCCATTTATGGGTCCCTGATCTGAAATCACAACGTAAACCATAACTGGGCCCTAAGCCCGAATTCATAAATCAACTGGGCCTCCAGCCCGATTCGTAAACCAACAGGGCCTCGTGCCCGATTTCGTAAACTAAATGGGCCTCGTGCCCAGTTCGTAAACCAAAGGGGCCTCATGCCCGATTTCCTAAACCAAATGGGCCTTCGGCCCGATGCCTTGTTAAATCAAATGGACATCAAGTCCAAGAGTTCGTAAATCAATTGGGTCTTGTGCCCGATTCCATATTTTCAAATCCAAAATCGATTCACGAACCAATTGGGCCTCTAACCCGAAAACATAACTAAATGGACTTCGAGTCCAAGGGTTTCCAAAACAAATGGGTCTCAAACCCGAGTTTACCTTTTCAAATCCAAAACCATTTCATTAAACTATTTCCAAAATCATAAGCACGTATAATCAGTCCAAAACCGTAAACCTCGATTTACGTGCAAGCACGTAAATCGTCTCGAAATGCATGAAACCATGTAATTCACCAATATCCAAAATCAACATCATAGAATCATATCCATAAAACATAAAAAAAAAAAAAACATTTTTACGTGCATCATAGTTTAGAAATCAAGGTCCACTCACGGACCGTCTTAAGCTGCCGCCTCGATTTGCATGTTGTAAGCCTCACCGGGTTAATCACCATCACCGGGAGTCCCAAACCTGTCCAAATCAATCTAGAGGGTTACTAACTACCTTATTAACCTCTCATTGAAGTCCCATAATTTTCCCAAATTTTTAACTATTTTTAAACTCGATCCTAAACCTTCGGATGTCCCGAACAATATCGAGACAGTGACCGATCGACACGACACTAGTCGCAAAATGTTCGTTACATCGAATATATTAATTCACGTGTTGAAGTCATCCCCAAAAGACCCACCACGCGCCCAAACGTGCCGCCCAAAGGGGTTGCACATGAAAACCATGCGCCTGCTACAGTGTCACCACCAATCTCGTGATAGACTAGGTTCACTGGTCTGAACCAGACCAAACGGGTCTGGGCCGGCTCGACCGGTTCAATTTCCAATCTCACTCATTTTCTATCCAATCTTGTCCATTTTTAATCTGATAGGTTCCTAACCTCAAAACCTATTGATTTAACCATTCAAAATAGGAAAAACGAGTCGAGAAACTACCTCCATGATCGAACAACGGACTGGCCACCTGCAACCTCATCCAGCCATCCACTCCGGCCACCTTAGCCTCCATTTTCAATACTTATCAACCCCTACGATCACCAGGAACAATGGGTGAGGTTTTGGATAGGTTAAGGTTAGTTTGGGGTTCGGGTTTTACAGAGAAAATGAAGAAGATAATGTTTGATGCCCGGGGAAAGGAGAGAGAGAGGTTTGGTGATGATGATTAGATGAGATAAAAATGGATGGTGAGGATGAGAGAAAAGGGTAGAGATGGATGGCTAGGATGAGAAGTGGGTGGGTTAATATCAATATTTTAATCCAAGTGGACCAATCACCAATTAGATCCAAATTTTGGGGTTAAGGGCTAATGGGATGAGTGACACTTGTCACTAATCTATGGGTCCCACTTAAATATCTGCCCAATCAGATATTGCCACCTAATCCTTGCGTCATAATGCGTGAATAGTGCAATCAAACTTCCCGTGACCATAACTTTTGCGTCTGACGTCCGATTTCGGCGTGCCGCTTGTCTACGGATTCTTATCGACCCAAACTACGTAATGGTCCTCGGCCCTTGGCCATTGGACCTCTTGGGTCAAAAGTTAACATTTATCCCACGACTAGGGGCAAAACAATCATTTTACACCATTCGTCCGATTTCGCTCAACTAATCACCGATTAACCTTACTGATCCTTGATTAGTTGCTAATCTAATACCAGAATTCATGACGGATCATTACAGTATCCCTTAATGATTGGTTAGTCTCAGACCTCCATAATAGGTCTCTATTTACTGAGACTGGAGATTGGTTTATGACTGAGACGTCTAGAGCTGGACACCGTAATCTGGTTCGATCCACATTCAAACGTCAGACGTCTAGAGCTGGACACCGTAATCTGGTTCGATCCACATTCAAACGTCCGTAGCATGGATCTATTTCCTAACACTGGAGATTAGGCCATTTACTCAGATGTCCAGAGCCAGGCTCTATTTCCCGGGTTGGTCCATACTCGGACGTCCAAAGTTGGGCTGTATTTCCTAAATGGTTTATACGTGGATGGAAAATCAAATATTTTATCCTTGTGTTGACACCTAAATGTTCTATCCCCAAGAGGTTTTGTATACCTTTAATGCAGACATAACCTGGATGGTGCTTCGTGCAATTTCTAGGGATATTATTACAGCCTGGATGGTGCTATGTATAGTTCCCAGACATGTCCGGATGGTGCAAGAGTGGAGTTACCGGACCTCTGAGATGATGTTTTGTTCAGTTCTTAGGCAGCCTACGCGTAGACTCGTGGTACATTTTGATGGATACACGAGTTGAGAATTGGTTAAGCCTGGTTACGAGACTAGTATGATTTAACTTATGAACACTATTTATGATAAATGTTTGAACATAACTCAGATGATGCCCAGTACAATTCCCGAGGTTATTGACAAGGATTGATTATTAAGGAATGGTCGACTACCTAGTTGATATCGAATATTGGCTGGCTTGATGTGAATTAATGCATATAGATTCACTATAGTGGATAATTCCTAATTAGTTCGACTTATACAACTTTCTAACAGAATTTTTGAAAAAAGTATTGTTTATCTTGGAATTTGACATTTTAATTTATACAAGGATCCGGGCTGGGTGAGAGGCAAAGGTATGAACGATAAGACATAGACTCATTTCTTGAAATTTTGCGGACAAAATTTGTTTGAAGGAGGGTAGGTTGTAAAAACTCAAAAACTCGAGAAAAGTAATTTTTGAAAATTGAAAAGGAAAATTGATGATTTTGCCCCGGAAGGTCAAAAGTTGACTTTTTGTTGTCAGTTTCTAGAATTTTTTGTCCGTACCATTACGTAGGTCTCAATGTATTGGGTTCATAGACATGCAACACGTCAAAAACGAAGATCGGATGAGTCTGATATGGGTTTTAATTAGTTAGGGTCATTTTGGTAATTTTGGCAATAACGATATTTTGGTAATTTTACAAGGGACATTCCTGGGTAATCTATAATTTTATTCTCTCCCTTATAATTTTACAAGAGACATGAAGAAGAAAACTAGAGAGGGAGAGAGGAAAAGAGAAGAAGAAAGAGAGGGAGGAAGGAAGAGAAAAAGGAGAAACTTGGTGAAAGAAAGGAGGAAAATAGTGAGGAAAACATGGAAACCCTGAGTTCCTATTTCAGGTTCTTAGTTTTCGAACCAAGAAGCTTGGAAAGAGGAATTCCAGTGTTCTTCTAAAATCCCTATGATCATTTTAAGCCAAGGATATGAAGAATTGGAAGCGGGAAGATCCCAGAAATGGACCTTGGATAGGTAAACTACAAATTCCAAACTTACTCTCAAAACCCTATTAGACAAGGGAGACTTACAAACTCGTGAGCATGTGCCTCCACCCCACAAGTATCCTCGATCCTCATGCAACGGCTTTGGAGGGTTTTAAAACCAATCAAAATGTCGTGAGAGAGATGGTGAAACCAGAGAGGAAGAGAAAGCTTGGGAGGAAGGGAAGGTGAAGGAGAGGTAAGATGATTAAGGAGGAATCTAGGAAGAATAGTGACAGGGGGAGGGGTGGTTTCGACCATGGACCTGAAGGTAATATCTTTGAATTCTTAGTCGAGTTGAGTTTATAAGACCTGGAAACTTGTTGGTGAGCATCCTATAATCTTTTAGTGGACTTTACAATCAAGAAGGGTTCAAAAACAAAGGTTGTGGACATAGGGAAGCTGATGTACTGATCTGGTGTAACGACCCGTCTCGAAATTTTGTGATTATCGAGGTTAATCAAGGATTAAATTGAGATTAATCGTACGATTGAGGTAAAATGACAATTTTAGCCTTGGAAGGGAAAAATATTGACTTTTGACCCGAGAGGTCAATTGCATATGGATCGAGGTCCATTACATTGATCGAGGGATTATGATCACGTAGACAAGTGGCACGTCAAATTTGGACGTTGTACAGGAAAGTTACGAGTCTAGAACGATTCGATCGGATTTTATGGTGCCACATTTTTCAAGACAATTGACTTTTAGTTGTTATTAAAGGAACCCAAAATATCTCATCTAGATCAATGGAAGTGTCACTCATCCCATTGGCCGATCACCCCACATTCATGTATCTAACCTTCTATCTCTCTCTCTCTCGTCCACACTTAACTGAAACCCCACCCCACCATTTTTATCATCTTCCTCATCAATTTGTTATGGGTTGAGGGAAACAGAGAGTGATGGAGTGACGGTGAGAGACTGAGGATGAGCTAGGAACCATGGAGGCTGGTCAGAGCCAAGAGCCCAGGTAAAATCGTGAGCCCATAACTATGGATTGTAGGTAGTTTAGCCTAGGATGATTGGAACGTCAAAATAATTACATGGTTACCTCCTGTGAGCATGTACAAGCTGTTAGGACAAAGAATGGAAGGCTGAGGATATTGGAATGGTCCTAGAGACATGCTCGAAGGTAGTCGTGAGGATTCGAGTTTTGGCTAAAGGATGTAAGGTACGTTTTCTTATTTTTTGAGTTTGTAGATCAATTTCTGAGGTCGATTAGAGTAGGATGTTGAAATAATGGAGTGAAATGGTAAAGAAATAAAAGAGACCTGATCGAATCAAGCTTACTGGTTAAACGACCCATTACAGGGTAGCGGGTCGACCCGACTAGAGGAAGGACATGATCACTTGGTAGTCCACATCATCTTGTCAGGCTACCTGGCCAACCAGATTGTGACATGTGACAAGGTTTTAGCCCAAGTCAGCATCGATGTGGCAAGTCCACGTCAGCACTGTCAGACCACACGGACCAGTCAAGTGGTGGTATATGGCAACGTGTAAGAGAGTTGTCAGATTGTCAAGCTGACGTGCTAGGTGAGGTGGTAGTACACATAACAGTGATGTCATCAGCATGTGACATCATCATGTGACGTGGCACGTGTCAAAGGGTGACACATGGCACTTATCAGGGAGTGCCACGTGGGCGGGTTGTCAGAAGCTATCAGTTGTCAGGTTGTTAGTAGGCTGACATCAGCAGGTGACGTCGGTGTTGACCCGCGTTGACTAGCATTTACCGAACTTTGACAGGTGCGTGAAGGCGCGTGGGTATAAATTTTGAGGTTAAACTGGTCTTGTTCGAAAGGTTCTAACAATCTGAATCCAATGGTGGTGGTTTCATGTTAATTGGAGGTCATTTGGGTAGTGTTTTGGAGGTTTTTCTCCTCGGATATCGTGTTTGGGTCACATTTACTATACTGGGGTTTAGGGGTTTTTAGGTATGAACTCGTATAGATTGTTAGTGACCCTTGGATGTGATTTGGACAGGCCCGAATGTTCGAAAGGCTTCAGATTGGCTTACAGCGCGGGCTTTGAGCTCGCAGCATGGACTGTTTGTGAGTGACTTTAATTTATAAATGATGCATGCATATATGTTCTAATGGTTTTATAAGCATGGTTTGAAATGCAAGGTTCGCATATTGCTTTGAATGATGAATTGCATAAAGATTTATATATTGGTTTGATCATGGTTTGGAAATGAAAGATTTTACGAATTTGCGTGAGAATGGCATTTTGGGCTTGAGATCCCATTAGATAATGATTATGACTTAGGTTATAGTCAAATGTGAAATTGAACAATGATTTTGAGTATTATGAAATGAGGATTGGACACTGTTTTTAACTTTTTATGTTGTTAGTGGAAATTGTGTTTTGGGTGGAGACCTTATGCAAAACAACTGATTTGATTTGAGATACAACAGTTTATGAAAATGTGTTTCCACTATTTTCACAATGACCATTCTCCGTGATTATTGATATGACTCCGGTAGGAATGTGTTTCCCCGGAGAGGGCCTCCAGTTTATGAATGTGTTTCCCCGGAGAAGACCATATGATATTGTTACTCGCCTCGGGGATGCGATGTGGCCCTCCCCCCCGGAGAGGTTCCAGTGCACTACCTTTGTCGAGAAGCCATGGGAGGCTCGACTCAGGGGTATTTATTATGCATGTTGAACGTTGGTCGTAGATGTATTCACAGCGACATGCTCAGAAGTGAGCAGTTATGAAGCTTATTTGCACGCATTGCTTGGATATCGTGACAGATGATGATATGGTGGTATGAGACAGATGATGGATATGATAATGGGTCATGATTTTGATTTATTGCTTTGTGTCCATATATTTTCACATGTGTTGGTTTTACGATGAAAGCATTTGTTTTCATATGTTACTGTTTTATTGGAAAGTAATGGTTTAATTGATTATGCATGCATGCTTTATAAAATAGAGGGTTAAATGATAATTTCAGAAATTGGTTTTTCAAAGTTTTATTTTTTTCCACTCACACTTTTGATGTTTTTGGTAGCGTCAAGTTGATCGCGGACGCGACTGTAGTAGAGACTAAGGCATCACATGAAGCTGCGTAATCTGGAAATCCCGAGTGGATCACAGTAGTATCTCTAATCTGACACATGGTGTCAGATGGAAGCAGGTCATCCCATGTAAATCCCCAGGGGATTAGGGATGGGACCTGTCATCTAGGGTACCATCGTCGAGAGCTTGGAGCTCGACCTGCGATCTGGATGTAAGGTATTTAATTTCTAAACCTGTAGAACTTCTTCTAGAGGTTGTTAGAAACATTTTGACATTTGGATCATAAGAAATGATCGAGGAACCGTTGAATTTGAGTCAGGTCATGCGAGCAGGTCGTCCGACCCGTTTTACAGTGAAACGGGTCCAGGACCAAGGCTGATGGTGAGTGAAAAGTGAGCTTGTGGTTCCCATATGAAGTGAAAGTTTTGTGCATGTGGGGGTGCGTGACGCTCCTTTTTGACACGTGTCTAACATGGAATTTTATGTAATCGATGATACGAATTCAACGGTATAATTTTTGAGTCAATCGGGTATCGTCTCAGGGCAGTTTTGATTGTCTGGAGGTTTTAGACATTATTTTAATACGTTTAAAAATCTCGGAAAATTATTGGACTAATATGTGAGACAATTAGGATTATTAGTGACCCTTCTAGGTCTTTTTTGACATGATTTGAGGTCTTTGGAATTTATGGGAAAATGTACGGTCTGGTTTGGTCGTATGCAATGTACGTGTGAGTGGACCTTTGTTTTCCTAAACCCTATGCATGCATTTTTATATGATTTTATATGGTGTCTTACGATAATTTATTGGTGTTTATTTTGGCATGCCGCCTGTCTACAAACTTAAGATCTCGAGACTTTCGTAACGGGCTTGTCGGAATTCTCAAACAATGTTCATAGCAAAAGGTCAACATTTTGACTTTTCTCCAAGGGTAAAATCTTCGTTTTAACTCCGATTTTTCCAATTACCGTTTCCTCGGGATCCAGGTCGTTACATTGAAACTATGGCCAAAAATCCATTAAATAGAACCGTGTTAATGAGGTAAGTTTTCTTAGTTTCGATATCATATATTTTCTCCTGTATTAGTGTAGAAGAAAATGGATGGTTAAAACATGAAAAATTGATGTGAAACAAAGGTTAGGTGATTGGGTCTCGGTCGCGAGTGGGGTGACCCAAAGATCAAGAAAGAAGGGCGGCACTTGTGGGCACGTGGCCTAGAGTTCGGAAATCTATTCAACATAATTTTTCATGCTCTCGACGTTACGAATTTAACGGTACATCATTTAAGAGGATCAGACATCGTCTCGGGATAGTTTCGACTATTCGAAGTATTATACATATTTTAAAATTAGTATTTTAATCCCAAAAGTTAACGAGTTTAAATTTAAGATTAATTTGGATATTAATGAACTTTAATGAATACTTATGATGAATGGAAAATTTCCGGAAATGGTGAAAAGGCATACAGCTAAGAATCTGACCACAGGTATAGTATAAATAATTCGACTTTCCTTTCTCTTAAATCATTACCATACTATAGTGCATATTATTATCTTATTTACTATTATGATATGACACGACCTATCCCAATCCTCCCGGGATCATCGCGGGATGTGCCATGCTCCCGTCTGACACGAAGCGTCAAACAAGGAGTAACTCAAACCTCAGCCCGTTTGGGGCTTCCAGAGCGCGCCAGGATCGGTGGAGGAGTGCGATGTCTCGGTCTCTGCTACAGTCTGCATCCATGATCAACCTGAAGGGCATTAAAACCATTAAAAACTATGAGTGGATGAAAATTAATAATTTAAATAAAACACATTTCATAACGACATTTATGCCCTTCACTAAAAAGTATGCATGCATTCGAAAACCACTAATCAAACCCTTTACTTAAATAAATCATTAAAACCTTAGCCAAAAACCGTAAATCCAAACATATGTGGGAACTCAGCCCAAAACCATAGAATATGAAAATCCGTAAATCCAGATCCAAGTGGGCCACTGCCCAAATCCATAAACACAAATCCATAACCACATAAATACCATTTCAGTAAAATATATTTAAACCATCATTGGCATCCCAAATGCCTAGCGTCCCAGAAGCTTGACGTCCCAGACATCATATCTCACGGTGAAAGTAATGGGTGCTGCCTGGGGTCTCTCCAAGTCCATATCTTTGACATCCCAGATGTCTGACGTCCTAGACATCTAATCATAGCAATCCTACTCCTGAGTCAATATACGGTCTGGTCGCTCCATGCAGTGACCCCTCGCAGGTAATGCACTGTGACTTCCCTAGTGTCCCATACACCTGGAGGAGACCATCCACATATCCTCGTATCAAGATGGTATATTGAAAATAGTTTTATAAAGCCATTTCAAAACATCTCAAAGGCCCCTGCCTAGAATTTCCATAAACCATCACAAATCCATAATTCCAAAACCATTTAGGGTCCCCGACCCGAAATCACGTTTATGAAACATAGGGTCCCAAACCCGAAATCACATTTATCAATCGTAATTGGGCCTCATGCCCGATTTCATAAACCAACTGGGCCCCCAACCCGATCACATAACTCAAATGGGTCTCAACCTGATTTCGTAAACTAACAGGGCCACCAGCATGATCACATAACTCAAATGTGTCTCATGCCCGAGTTCATCTTTCAAAAACCAAAATTAATTCATCAAACCATCAATGAAACCACAAGCACGTATAACACTGTATAAAGCCATAAACCTCGAAATACGTGCAAAATACATAAAACCAATCATCACAATCATCATCATAGAAATCACATATGTAAAACATATAAAACATTTATGCATGCATCACAGTTTTGAAAATAATGCCTATTCACCGACTATCTTACGTTACCTCCTCGATACGCGTGCCAAAAGCCTTCCCAAGCCACACCACTATCACCGAGACTTCCAAACCTGTTCAAACCATAGTAAAGGGTTACTAACTACCTCATTAAGCTCTCATTAAATCCCCATAATTTTCCCGAATTTTTAAACGTATTTTACATTGGCTTTAAACCTTTGGACACCCAAAACTACTCCAAAACGGTGTCAGATCGACACGAAACTAGTCCCAAAATGTTCGTTATATCAAAAGGATGATTTCATATGTTGAACACTTCCCCAGAAATGTCCCACGTACCCCCACATGCCGCCCAAAGACGCTGTGTGTGGGCCTCACGCGCCTTCACTGTTCATCATCTTTAACCTCCTTGAACCAGTCTAGTCTGGTTCAACTATGCAGCTGGTCCAACTGAACTGGCATGACCGGTTCAGGCCCATATCTTCTATGTTTTCGGTTCATTTTTATTCCATTTTCATTCCTAAAACTTCCTCTAATCATTCCTAATCGATTTATGATTTCAAAACATGAAAACCAAGCATCAAACTTACCTTCACGATCAATGCTTGAGCTGGCCAACCTTCCCCCGCCGTGTTCTCATGCCTACGGCCACCATCCCAAGCCCATTAGCTTCCTAGCAACCTCCAAAACACGTTCCAAACATCAAAACCATTCAACAAACACCAAAACTCAACTTCCAAATTCGAGAAACCAAACTCACTATTCATGGCTTCGCCGGCCACCTTCCACGACGGCTCGACCCGTGGCCACCATCTTCATCATCTCACCTCACTCTCTCCTTTTCATTCACACATCAAGCATAGATAATGGGGATTGAAGGGTTTGTATAGAACAGGTTTGCAATGTTTAAGGACTTTCACAATTTTTGGGAGAAAATGAAGAAATGATCTACTGAGGAGAAAGGAAAATATCCCACCGTGTGGGGGAATGGGCCAACTAGATAAGGGACAGTTGTAACTCACTGATTGGTCCACCTAGATTTCCAATCCAATCCAAACCTGTCACATGTCAGTTTCTCGATTTGCATGAATAGTGCCGTAAAACGTTCTAGACCCGTAACTTCTCTGTCGAACCTTCGATTTCGGCATGCCGCTTGTCTACGTACTCGTAATTTCCCGATCTACGTAACGGTCCTCGGTCCTCATACGTTTGGCTCCCCGAGTTAAAAGTCAACATTTTGTCCAATTTCAAAGGGCAAAACGGTAATTTTACACTATTCGTCCGTATTCTCTCGATTAATCCCCGATTATTCATTCTAAATCCATAATTAATTATTCTTTAATCCTGATATTCGGGATGGATCATTACATTATATGATTTTATTACAATAAGTAAGTATACTATTTAATAAATTACTTAATTACCGAGGCTTAGAAAGGAATCGAATTGACAGATTTCACTACTTGATGGGGATAGTGGGTTGGATGTGGACGGTAACCCCACGAGTACAAATTGTGTTTGGTTGGCCTATTAAGGTCTATACATGAATAAAATTAGGAATATCTCTTATCTAACAAGAACTAAGGGTAATTTTTGGTAAATTGGAGATGGTTGGCAGACGGAAGCAAGGCTGGCATAGTTATCAAAGTAATTTACAGTTGAGTCCTGTCAACTTGGTATCAGATCATTGGTATTGATTAACCTATCTCTGATATTTGAGCTCTATGTATAGCCTGATAATAAGATGAGTAAATGAGTCAGGACATAATTGGGGAAAGATCGACCCTAGATTATTGGGTTAGATGTTGCAATGTGGACACAGATAAAGAGTGAGTCTTGAAGTAAGGACAGTGTAAGTGGACTTTTATTATCTTAAAAATTATTTTACGTGCATATTTACTTATTTTTCATTCTTATTTACATGATTTATGTAATGTTCGATTAGGAATTTAAATGATTTTTTGATGATTTTACAAGAATTATTTAAAATGCATGTTTTACGAGATTAGTGGTGTTTTAGGTTTAGACCTGGATTTTGAAAAGTTGATTTGGATTTAAGGAATTGTACATATGTTATAAAAACATGTTTTCTAAATAATTGTGCATTATGTGATCAGGAACAACCTTTTTCGCTTGCTGGTTAGCTGGATCGTCTTAGATATTAGTAGTTGGGCTCCATTTCCTCAAACGGTTGATTTGAATTGGCACTCAAACATCTAGAGCTAGGATTTGTATCTGTGAGTGTTTGGTTAGTCTCAGACGTCTAGAGCAGGGATCTGTTTCTTGAGACTGGAGATTGGGCTATGACTTAGACGTCCAGAGCTAGGCTATGTTTCCTAGGTCGATCCACATTCGAAAATCCAGAGCTAGGCTCTATTTCCCATTGTTTATACATGGATAGCGCTCAGATTTTGTATCCCTAAGAGGACACTTGGATACTGTATCCCCAACTAGTTTTTCCTACTGGTAGTGCAGACGTAACCCGAATGACGTTTCGTACAATTCTGGGGGATATTATTACAGTATGAATGATGCTACATGCAGTTCTCAGACATGTCTGGATAGTGCGTCTGTGTAGTTCCCGGACCTCTCAAATAATTTGTTTTTTGCAATTCTTGGCCAGCCTACGTGTAGAGTTGTAGTACATTATGATGGGTACTTGAGTTGAGAATTGTTTAAGCCTGGTCATGAGGCTAGTACGATATAACTTATGGACAACATTTATGATAAGTTTTCGAATATGACTAAGATGATGCCTAGTATAGTTCTGAGGTTATTGATAAGGATTGATTATTGAGGAATGGTCGGCTGACTGGTTGATATTGAATACTGGCTAGCTTGATGTGAATTAATTCATGTAGATTCACTATAGCGGTTAACCACTGATTAGTTATGCTTATGCGACTTCTAACTGAAATTTTGAAGAAAAAAAAATATATTGTTTAGCTTGGAATTTCACATTTTAATTTTTACAAGGGTCGGGCCTGAGTGAGAGGCGAAGACATGAACAGCAAGACATAGACTTATTGCTTAAAATTTTGAGGATGAAATATTTTTAAAGGAGGGTAGGTTGTAACGACCCAGAAACTCAAGTATCCTCTAGAATTTTCAGGAGTACCATTATGTAGGTCTCTGTATCCTGAGTTCGTCGACATGCAGCACATAAAAAACGGAGATAAGATGAGTAGGATAAGTGTAACGACCCGTCCCGAATTTACGGGATTATCGAGAATTAATTGAGGATTGGCGAAACTAATTGGAAATTAGTCGAGGATTTTTGGACGTTCGGGATGAAATCATCAATTTTCCCATGAACAGATGAAAATGTTGAATTATGACCTAGGAAGTCAAATGCACATGTACCAAGGTTCATTACGTAGAACGAGACGATACATGTCCGTAGATAGGTAGCACGTAAAAATCGAACATCATACGAGGAAGTTACGAGTTTGGAACTACTCGTGGTACGATTACACTATTTACGAGGAAAAAATTTTGTTTCTAGTGGGCCATATATTTGTGTTCAGGCCCAATAGAGGAGTGACAAGTGTCACTCATCCATTGATTCCCATCTTCCATACATGCATCTCTCCCATTCCTTTTTCATTTCAAACCAACCCGAAACCCTCCCCATTTTCCCTTGCTTTTGATCTTATTTAAGGACCACAGAGAGACTGAGAGAGATTCAGGATGAGACCAAGAGACTGGGAGACGACAAGGGATGCGACGAAGCCACAACGGTGGCTTGAGAACCCATAAACCCAAGTGAACCCAAAACCCACAAGTTTGAAGATTTGATATTAAGGATTGGACATTTTGGGATAGAAACTAAAGCTACAAACGTGTTCTTTGAGGTTTTAAGATCGAGTAGGGATGAAAGAAGGAAAAAAAAGACCACTGGATAGGCTCTGGTGGAGGTTCGAAGGTAGACCCGTCAGGATCGAGCATGGCCAACCTATTCCAAGTACCTTTTTGTAGTTTTGATAGTAGGGGTTGATTTCTGGGAGAATGATGAGTGGATTGGTCGAAGAATGGTGAAGATTGGTGGTCAGGCGAGAGAGAACGAACCAGGTCAGGGTCGCTGGTCGAGTAACCCAGTTGTAGGGAAACAGGTCGACCCGCAAGAGGTTGATGACGATGATGTGGCAAGCTGCATCATCACATGTCAGGCCATATGGACAACCAGAGGGTGACACATGGCAAGTGTCAAGTCCAGTTAGTAGTGACATGGCAGTGCCACGTCAGACATGTCAGACCACGTGGAATAGTGGGGTAGTGCCACATGGCAACATGTCAGAGGGTGTCAGATAACGTGGCAGCTGATGTGTCAGGTCCACTTCAGCATTATCAGACCACATGGACTAGTGGGGTGGTGCCACGTGGCTGGTTATCAGACCTGTCGACATACGTTAGCAGTGGCGTCAGCTAGGGCTGACGTTAGCAGTAACGTCAACTAAGGCTGACGTTAGAGTTGGCTGGTGTTAACCGCCATTTACCGAACTTTGACTAGCGTGTGATGCTGCGTGGGCATGAATTTTGAGGTGAAATTGTTCATGTTCAAAAGTTTTCGACGATTTGAATCCAATGGTGGTGGTTTCATTCGATCAGAGGGCGTTTAATAGGTCATCTGGAGGTTTTTAGCCTCGAGAAGCGTGTTCGCGACACCTTGACTGTTCCGGAAGTTTTGAGGGTTTATGATTAGGACTTATATCGATGGATAGTAACCCTTAAGTATGATTACGACAGGTCCAGACATCCCGGAGATTATGGATTATCTTTAGATTAGCTTACGGTGCAATTTTGAAGCGCACAGCGTCGACCGAGTGTGAGGGGACTTTGGTTTATAAATTATGCATCCATATATGTTTTAATGTTTTATAAATATGGTATGAAATGCAATGTTAGGATATGGTTAGATTGATGAAATGCATAAATGTTTTGTATGCTTGTTTATTATCGATTTTGAACGATTTTATGGATTTTCGTGAGATTATGGTTTTGACTGAGATTATAGTCAATTTTTTTATGAAACTATGTTTCGGGCTTGTGACCGTATTGAAATGATGTGTCGGGCTTGTGAACTTGTTGAGATTCAGTTTTGGAGCAGAGATCCCACGTGAAACACATGATTTGAGATTGCGAAATGAGAACTGGACACTGATTTTATGTGTTTTTTTTCTGGAAACCATGTTTAAGGTCTAGACCTTGTGCATCACAACTAATTTGATTTGAACAATGAAAATATGTTTCCACTGTTTTTATTATGACTATTCTCCGAGATGATGAGTATGAGAGGGCTTCTGATTATAAATATGTTTCCATAGAGAAAACCCTGGAGATAACCCTCCCATCCGGGATGGGATATGTTCGCCCGGAAAGATCATGAAGCACTGCCTGTTGTTGTGCAGTCGAGGGAGGCACGACTCAGAAGTGCTAGTATTATATGGAGATCTATCGGTGATGCATTCAAGATGATCTGGAACGTCAACCAGTGATGTATTCACAGTGATGTGCTCGAATCTGAGCGGTCCTAGAGCTTATTTGTACGCATTGCACAAATGACATGATTGATGATGATATGAGATAATGATATGAGATGTGATAGAGGTTGGATATGAGAATAAGTCCTGGGGTTTTAAACCATTGATTTGTGTCAAGATATTTTAACATGTGTTGGTTTTACAATGATTGCATCGGTTTTCATATATACTATTTTACAGGAAAGAAATGGTTCTTAAATTGATATGCATGCATGCTTTGTGAAACGGAGGGTGAAATCAATAATTTGGAAAATTATTTAAATAAATGTTTATTTTTTTCCACTCATACTTTTGGTTATTTTTGGCACCCTTTAGGTTGATCGCGGATGCGAGCTGTAGTAGAGACTAAGACATCACATATCGTCGCGTACTCTGGAAATCAATGTGCACTCTGGTAACCCCGAGTGGGTTACGGTTTTATCCCTGGTCTAATACGTGGTGTCAGACGGGAGTAGGGCACATCTCATGATAATCTAGGGGGATTGGGATGGGTGCTGTCAGTTTTGTATCAGAGCATTTGGTTGCTCTTGTAGTTTCGCGCATGTGCTGGATGTGATGTCATTAAGAATAGGAAGGTTAAGTGGGAATAGACCCCGGATAGGTTTTGTTTAGCATAGGATGCTGTGGTTGAGCAATGTTAGACCCTGATTAAGGCTGGATGGACCCCGAGTAGAGCCGAGTAGGCCTGAGGAGGGCCGGGTTTAATGTGTTCCCAGTGACGGGGAGCCGTAGTGTTACTGCTGGACTATGTCCTAGTATGACAACTGTATCGAGTCGTGATTGACGATCAGTCAAGCTGGATGTGCTGCTATGAGCAGCCGAGGTCGTGGATGACCCGAATTGAGATTGGTTGAACAAGTTACCAGGAGAGTGATACTTGTGGATCAAATCTCGAGGTAGACCGATCAGTGGATCTTACACTTTAAGCAGAGCGTACAGACACTTTGAGGGGGTACAAACGTTGAGTTGCACTCTTGAGGACATGGTTCGGTTAGTCCTGAGCGGTTGGCACAGACGGTGAGTTACCTGCAAAAGTGTGTTGTCTCGATATCGGAGTTTTCGTGGATTGGTATGTACTAGGCTTTGTAAGACCCGTGTCCTAGAGAGAACGATGAATGATCCCACATTCCTGCAAGGGAGGAATGGTCTAGGAAGGGAATGGTGGTGTTCCTTAAAGGTGTAGGCACATACCTATCTAGCATGAGGCCTTTTGGGATCTAAGTGGCTTTGGGTTCAGTTGGAACTCAAAAGTTATGCGAGTTGAGGTTGGTGCAATTCCAAGATGGGTGACCCCCTGGGAAGTTGCACCGTGAGCTTCCGAAAACAAAATCGTAAAGGCAAAGGCAAGGAGGCACAAATCGGACAATATCGCGCTAGATGAGTTGGGTCCTGACCGAGTATGGTCGGGTCCTAACAGAAGAGTATCAGAGCCAGACCCCGATCGGGAAGTGTGCTAGTGAGGACGCTGGGCCCTAAGGGGGTGGATTGTAAGACCCTATGTCCTGGAAGATATGGTGAATGATCCCACATTCATGCGAGGGGGGAATGGGGGTGTGCCTTAAAGGTGTAGGTGATAGGACCCGTCCCAAATCCCCAGGGATTAACGTGAGACGCGCCTGCTCCCGTCTGACACGAAGTATACGACCAGAGATAATTCTGTCATTAGCCCAACCAGGACTATTAGAGAGTGCTAGGATTAAGAGGAGGAGTGTGACGTCTCATCTCTGCTACAGTTTGCATCCGCGATCAACCTGAAGGGCATTCAAAACACGAAAGCTGTTAGTGGACAAAACAAATAATTTATAAAAACATTTGTACAAAAAGACCTTTATGCCTTTCACTAAAAACATATGCATGCATTCGAAAACCATTTCTCAAACATAGAACATGGGGCCTTGCCCCAAAATCCAATCAAAGTACTTGGGAGCTCAACCCAACTAAATCAAATGGGAACTCAGCCCAAATCCGACACACGTGGGTCTCAGCCCAAAAATCACCTCTGTGAAATCTCATACATATATATATATATATATACATATATAACCCATCCTAGACATCCTCTTATGTCAACTCGGGGCACACAGCACCTAGGGAACTCAGCCCCGATATATGTCACGATTTCTCTATATATATAAGTATGCATACTACTCGGGATCTCACTGCGAGTCTACTCCCAGGAATTCTCCATCTAGGAGGCTCTGTCTTCGGATCTAGTCCGAGCATCTCTCCGGAATCTGGCACGGGACCACATCATAACTCCCACTCCTTAAATGGGCTCCTTATAGGGAACACGCATTCCGGGTAGTGGATCGTGACTCTCTAGGTCGGCGTCTAGAGGAGACCAATCACCTCATAAATGAGGGTATATACATACTAGTATAAGAAACCACAAATGGGACTCACACCCGATACCACAATTCAACTGGGCCTCCAGCCCCGAACGTATGACTCAACGGGGCCTCTAGCCCAATTTCACAATTAACTGGGACTCAAGCCCGAATTCGTAATTCAACGGGGCACCGAGCCCAATACCTCAAGGTCAATCATCATTCTGATCATAGCGATGCGTGCAACCATCAATCCAGAACCACTCTCAATCTTGGTACGTCACCGTGAACATATCACTACCGCGAACATCTCTATGACATGGTGCGCATGTCGCCGATCACTCTCCGATACCATCAGCACTCCGAAGTCGAGCCTCCAGTTCCTGATCGACCACGGGACGTGCATCGTGACCTCTTATGAGTTAACACATCCCAATCCGGAGGCGAGCGTCACGTCGTCCGTCGCCGTGCACAAATCACCCATCGCGACTATGACTCATACCCGTAGGTCATTAATAGGGCTACATGCCCGAGTTAAAACCAAAACCAAATGGGTCTCATGCCCTAGATATGTGCCCATACATGAAAAAACACACACAAAATGCACTCAAGGCATCACAAAACATGTATTAAAATACTTATAAAACATTTATGCATGCATCGTTTCATAAAAGAAAGTCCACTCACAGACAGTCTGAGCTATGGCCTCGATACGCGCGTCGTACGCCTTCCCGGGCCAAACATCATCTTTGGGATTCCCAAACCTATCCAAATCACTTTAGAGGGTTACTAACTACTTAATTAACCCCTCACTAAAGCGCCCTAATTTTCTGGGATTTTTAACTATTTTTAAACGCGCTCTGAAACCTTCGGACGGCCCGAACTATATCGAGACGATGTCCGATCGACTCGAAACCAGTACAAAAATGTTCGTTACATCAAATAAATGAAATTACATGTTGAAACATTCCCCAATTTCTCCTCCACGCGTCCGTATGCACCGTCTAAAGTGGCTGCGTGTGGGAGCCATGCGCCATGAACAGTGTCATCTCCTGCCTTCATCCGACCGGTCCGACCGGCAGGTCCGATTTTTCCTTGAAAATCCGGTCCAGGCTCCTAAACTATCCAATCTTTGTCCTTTTTCTTCCTAATCAATTCCATTCTACCTATTTTGATCCAAGAAACCTAAATATGAAATCAAAACAACCTAAAACCTACAAAAACCCATCGGCCCGATTTTTCCCCCACGGTTCAACCTTTCCAGATTTCTCCCCAGGGTTCCTCATCCCCTAACCACCACCAAAACCTTCCTAAAACAACCCTAGCAACCTAATAAACCCATTATAAACACCTAAAACTGTCCTTAACATCAAAAATTAAAAATGGAAGGAATCGGGTGAAACCGGCTCACCTTGCACGGTTTACCTCCACCGTCCACGGCGACGCCGTCCTTGGCCTGCCACCATCATCATCTTGCTCTCACTTCCTTCGCTTGCTCTCAATCATGGTTAGAGGAGGATTGGGTTTGATTAGGGTTGGAAGGGTGATCGGGTTTTGGTTGGGGAAATGGTCGAAAAAGAAAAAGGGGAAGGGATATGCATGAGTTGTTTGGGCTGGGCAATGGATGGGTGACACTTGTCACTCATCCATTGGGCCTGTCCAAAAATTTGGGCCCCACTTGCTGCCAAATGGCTTTTGCCTCGAAAAACGTGCAAGAGTGCATCCGAACTTCCGTGAATCGTAACTTCTCCGTCGAATGTTCGAATTCGACGTGCCACCTGTCTACGGATTTGTATCATCTCAATCTACGTAATGATCCTCGGCCCTCATCCATCGAACCTTTTGGGTCAAAAGTCAACCTTTTGCCCTCGTCCAGAGGTAAAATCTAATTTCGCCATGAACGTCCGTTAATCCTCGGCTAATTCCCGATTATTGAGGCTAATCCATTATTAATCCTTAATTAATCCTTAAAGTCAGGGACGGGTCGTTACAAACTTCCCCCTTTCAGGAATTTCATCCTCAAAATTCGAATTTACCCAATTCCACAACCAATCGTGGAAATTCGATCGTGTCCCACGACTCGGGTACTCTCGTGTAAACGTACACGTCCGTCACTATGTCGTACTCGTCGGTACACAGTGTCACCGGAGCTCCCAAAGCTCCCACTCAACTCTCGCGAAGCCGCACTTCAGCTCGTAAGTCTCACTCGAGACAATGTTGACATCTCGCTTGTCACTCGCTCCGACTCGTCAGTTATACTACGTTAATTTTAGATCCTTATAGTATAACTTTCTGACATATTCCAACCTACACTCAGAAGGTTACGATACGTACTCTCACTAAGGTTATCTACTCCAAGCTGCCATCACGTTGACTTTTCAGTCTGATGGTTCTTCTCATCTGACATCCAAAGTCAGCTTTCCAGTCTGATGACCTTTATCATCTGACAATCGGAGTCGATATCCTATTCAGCGTCCGATTCGACAACTACCTTCACTGCTCCCATAGAGCAATAGTCAACCTCTATTACTGAACAGTTCGCCACCGTAATTCACTGTTCAGCGGAACACCAATCTCCTCTCACACACTCACTAAGTCCACGATCACGGTCGTGACTAGCCAGTAACGCTCGGCTCCACTACGCTTCCGCTGCATACTCTAATCTCGACTCGCTCTCGTGTCCTCATATCGTATCGTCTCTCACATCACTCAGCGATCTCCGCTGACATCTAGACTCACCTCGAGTCTCAATTGTCGTACTACTCGTCTTGTCGACACATAATCGACGTCTCCCATTCAACACCAATAATCCCTCACTCCGGCTATGACTCGACACCCAAATGTCTGTCACGAGTCAGCCTCAATCCATCACAATCTCTATCCTCAAATCCAACTCGAGGCATTGGCTATTCATCTCTTCCTGGTCGATATCTACGTATCGTTCTCATCTCATCTTTATTCCCATATCCAACCTTTGTCTTGTCATCTCACCAATTATGCTAAGAGATTCGTCACCTGTCCGACCATACGATTCTCCTCTGTTCCTAGCTTAGCAAAATCAGCAAGGTAACTCACTCCAATGACGACCGGACCTTGGTCTAAACGCCTCACGGTCATCACAATCACTTCCGTCATCTCGATCATCCTCACGCTACTCGATCTGTCTCGTCTTGGGTACTCACTTTTCACTTCTGGTGACACCAAGAATCATCTGATCTCCAAGTCAAACAAATTTGACCCACATCCTAGGTCTTCGGTTCTTACACCCTCTTTGAACCCTTGGTTGTCGTTTCCTTCCTCATCTATCCACATGAGCAAAGTCAAGGATGATGACATCAAAGTTCATCCTATGTCATCCTCCTGCATCCAACAATATCTGCTAAAGAGCACAAAACGAGAAGTCTCCTTCACCGGTCTCTAAGTCGAGAGTAGTCGCAACCATGTTGGAAGCATGCTTAACTATTTCAATTCCTGAGCTAGAAGTCCTTCTTCCCGACTAAGAGTATTCTATGATAATTAATGTAATGCTTAATCTTTTCCTTCATGACTAAACACTTCCATTGATTCTCTTCGGTTTCTTCCCTTGCCGTTCACGTCTGTAACCTACTTTGCACATCCCAATCCTTATGGGATTCAATTCCAGCACCTAACACTCATGTCGTCCGTCCACAACGATCTAGGGTATCTCTCCCCAAATCTAGGTACAGCACATACCCCGCCATTCCAGGAATAGGCCATATTCTACACCGTCTATCCAGGAATACCTCGTACCGAGTCACTCGGGATCCTCTCTGTCCCGCTCAGTGCCCACCGAACTCGTACGGCTACAACGCTAGGGCACGTCTACCAACTCATCTACCAACTCACTCGGACATCATCTACATGTCCATAAATCATCCAACTCGCCTATCCGTTATGACCGTTTATGCACATCCAAAAGGATGTCAATTCATCCTAATCCGATCTACCGCCCGACTGAAAAGTCACAATAGGTTTCTGCAGTGATCTGCAGTAAACCCTCTGCGTAATACCAAATCGGATTCTCGGGTCACTAATCCTCACGACAGTACTCACATCGTACATTCTTTCTGGCCAACGACAACTTTCGATAACTACTGTAGTGACCCATTCTATTTCTCACCACCAAAATTCTCCTCAAACAGCGTACACGAAACTCAGGAGGTATGGTCAACCAAACCATCTCACATGCGATTCCCAAGATGAATCTACACTAGCCGACGAATCCTTCTCATCGTGTAGTGGTAGAACCTTACCATGAGCACATCACGGCTGAGCTACCCTCAGCTCGTGGCTTGTCATCTCCACTCGTTAACATCATTGCATCATCATCACGTGGAGTGGAAATCAACCAATCATATGACCCTGCTCAAACTGAGCAATCGCCACTAATCTCTGCTCGGCTTGGAAGGGCTCTGCCGCCCTTGTATCCCACAACTTCGGGTATGACCATTGCGACGATCCATATCGGAAATGAATGTTCCTCGATTCTCAACAACCAACAACCAATCCAGCCTCTTGGTAGTGCCTACCACAGGTTCGTACAGACACAACCCACGTACAACACCATCGAGACTCCAAACCTAAGTGGTCAACTCACTGCCAGCACCAACTGCTCAACACACAATGTCCGCCGATCAATCCACCTCAGGATCCGACCCCAAGTACTGCTCTCCTGGTCACTCATCCGATCAATCGCCAACTAGGGTTACCACAACTCGACTGCTCGCTGCAGCATGTCCATCCTGACTGATCCAATGTGCTCGACTCTGAAGAGCCATCGTACCCCGATACTGGTGTCCAACCAACCAGTAACCACAATCCGAGGATCTCGTCCTCTCGTAACTCTACGATTCACACCCTCCCGCAACTCTACGGCTAGGAACCGTTGATCTTCACAAGAATTCGGCCATACTCTATGCCTAACATTACACAAGCACTACGTGTCGCAATCGTATCTTACCACATCACACAACAACTACTCCGGGTATCCTCTGCCAGTCGACATTCCTCTAGGATTTGACACCTCTAAACATGGCATCTCATGCCAAATAGGATCGACGGTCCTATTCCAACCAGTCTCAGCTAGACTCAACCAGAGTCATCCACTAGGTCCTCCATGACCTCAACTGCTCCCTGCAGCACAATTTTTGAACCTTGTGGTTTTATCGTGGACGATCCTAATGTCTGACCCCCACTGGTTCCATTTTCTTCATTCCACGTTCGTCATGGCTACTCAACGGTCCTGACTCTCGGGTCGTCACACTGTGTCTACTAGTCTACAGGATCCTATCTCGAGTAACTATGCAGCTCTAAGCTGTTGGATTCACACGCTAGTTAATTCCGCTCGGGATCCAACCACTTGGAAAACACGGCATCCTCTGCCCATGCGATCGCACCTAGTGTCAAACGTACACGACCTAGGGTCGATTCTACCGAATTCTCGTACTAGTACCCTAACTATCAGGTTGATGACGGGCTGTTACGACAGCAGAGACATCACATCCTCGGCCTGCGTGAACTCTACGAGCAAAACACGCTCTGATACCAACTGGTATCAAAGTACCATAAGTATCATATAAGCCAGCCTCGCTCTGATACCAACTTGACAGGACACGTCCCAAATCTCCAGGGATTAACGTGTGACGCGTCTGCTCCCTTCTAACACGAAGTGTCTGACTAGGGATAATTCCGTCATTAGCCCAACTGGGACTATCAGAGAGCGCCAGGATCAGGAAGAGGAGTGTGATTTCTCGTCTCTGCTACAGCCCGCATCCGCGATCAACCTGAAGGGCAATCAAAACACAAAAGCTGCGAGTGGACAAAACAAATAATTTATAAAAACATTTTCATAAAAAGACCTTTATGCCCTTCACAAAAAACATATGCATGCATTCGAAAACCATTTCTCAAACATAGAACACGGGGCCTTGCCCCAAAATCCAATCAAAGTACTTAAGACCTCAGCCCAACTAAATCAAACGGAAACTCAGCCCAAATCCAACATACGTGGGTCTCAGCCCAAAAAACACCTCTGTGAAATCTCATACACATATACATATATACATATATAACCCATCCTAGATATCCTCTGATGTCAACTCCGGGCACATAGCCCCTAAGGAACTCATCCCAGATATATGTCACGATTTCTCTATATATATATATAAGTATGCATACTACTCGAGATCTCACTCCGAGTCTACTCCCAATAATTCTCCATCTGGGAGGCTCTGTCTTCAGATCTAGTCCGAGCATCTCTCCGGAATCTGGTCCGGGGCCACATCATAACTCCCACTCCAGAAATGGGCTACCTATAGGGAACACGCATTCCGGGTAGTGGATCGTGACTCTCCAGGTTGACGTCTGGAGGAGAACAATCACCTCATAAATGAGGGTATATACATAATCGTATAAGAAACCACAAATGGGACTCATGCCCGATACCACAAGTCAACTGGGCCTCCAGTCTGAACGTAAGACTCAACAGGGCCTCTAGCCTGATTTCACAATTAACTGGGACTCAAGCCCGAATTCGTAATTCAACGGGGCACCGAGCCCGATACCTTAGGGTAAGTCATGATTCGGATCATAGCGATGCGTACAACCATCAATCCAGGACCGCTCTCAATCCTAGTATGTCGCCGTGAACATATCACTGACGCGAACATCTCTATGACATGGTGCGTACATCGCCGATTGCTCTCTGATACCGTCAGCACTCCGAAGTCGAGCCTCCAGTGGGTGCTTGACCACTGGACGTGCATCTTGACCTCTCCTGAGGGAACACATCCCAATCCGGAGTCGAGCGTCACGTCCTCCGTCGCGGTGCACACAGCACCCGTCGTGACTACGACTCAGGCCCATAGGTTATCAATAGGGCTACATGCCCGAGTCAAAATCAAAACCAAATAGGTCTCATACCTAAGATTACCTTTTCAAAATCATTTCATTAAGACCGATATCGCAAAAGCGTATAAGCACCGTATAAGGCCGAAACCTCGAAATACGTGCCCATACGTGAACACACATACAAAAGGAACTCAAGGCATCCCAAAACATTTATTAAAATACTTATAAAACATTTACGCATGCATGATTTCATAAAAGAAAGTCCATTCACAGACCGTCTGAGTTACCGCCTCGATACGCGCGTCGTATGCCTTCCAGGGCCAAACGTCGTCTCCTGGATTCCCAAACCTGTCCAAATCACTTTAGAGGGTCACTAACTACTTAATTAACCCCTCACTAAGGCCCCCTAATTTTCTTGGATTTTTAACTATTTTTAAACGCGCTCCGAAACCATGGGACAACCCGAACTATATCGAGACAATATCTGATCGACTTGAAACCAATTCAAAAATGTTTGTTACATCGAATAGATGAAATTACATGTTGGAACTTTCCACAATTTCTCCCCCACTCGCCCACATGCACCGCCTGAAGTGGCTGTGTGTGGGACCCACGCGCCATGAACAGTGTCGTCTCCTACCTTCAGCTGACCGGTCCGACTGGCCGATTCGATTTTTCCTTAAAAATTCGGTCCAACTGGACCGGCGTGACCGATTTAGGCTCCTAAACCGTCCAATCTTCGTCCTTTATCTTTCTAATCAATTCCGTTCTACCTATTTTGATCCTAGGAACCTAAATATGAAATCAAAACAACCTAAAACCTACAAAAACCCATTGGCTCGATTTTCTCCCCACGGTTCAACCATTCCAGATTTCTCCCCACGGTTCCTCAGCCCCTAACCACCACCATAACCTTCCTAAAACGTCCCTAGGAACCTAAAAACCCATTATAAACACCTAAAACCGTCCTTAACGTCAAAAATTAAAAATGGAAGGAATCGGGTAAAACCGGCTCACCTTGCACGGTTTACCTCCACCGTCCACGGCAGCGCTGTCCTTGGCCTGCCACCATCATCATCCTGCTCTCACTTCCTTCTCTTGGTCTCAATCATGGTCAGAGGGGGATTGGTTTTGATTAGGGTTGGAAGGTGTGTGAAGGGTGATCGGGTTTTGGTTGGGGAAATGGTCGAAGAAAAAGGGGAAGGGATATGCATGAGTTGTTTGGGCTGGGAAATGGATGGGTGACACTTGTCACTCATCCATTGGGCCTATCCAAAAATTTGGGCCCCACTTGCTGCCAAATGGCTTTCCTCCCGAAAAAAGTGCAATTGTGCATCCAAACTTCCGTGAACCGTCACTTCTCCGTCGAATGTCTGAATTCGACGTGCCTGCTATCTACAGATTCGTATCGTCTCAATCTACGTAAAGGTCCTCGGCCCTCGGCCATCAGACCCCCCGGGTCAATAGTCAACTTTTTGCCCTTGTCTAGGGGCAAAATCGTAATTTCACCCTGAACATACGTTAATCCTCAGCTAATTCCCGATTAGCTAGGATAATCCGTCATTAATCCTTAATTAATCCTTAAAATCAGCGATAGGTCGTTACAGCAGGCACACATCTATCTAGTACAAGGCCTTTTTGGGAGCTCAGTGGCTTTGGGTTTAGTAGGAACTCCAAAGTTAAACGAGTTAAGGTTGGTACAATTCCATGATGGGTGACCCACTGGGAAGTTGCACTGTGAGCTCCCGAAAACAAAACTGTGAGGGCAAGGGCAATGAGGCCCAAAACAGACAATATCGTGCTAGATGAAGGAGGGGCGAGATTTTTCTTTTGAGGTGAATGGGTTGTCCTTTTACTTGACCATGGCATCAGCAACATGAGTCTGTGTTCGGTGGTTAATAAGCTTATGCCCGACGGTGGGACCTTATGGGGAAGGGCCCATCCTCCTCATTTCGAAAGGAATATTCTTTTTCTTTTCATTCTTTTAGGATAGACCAGCGATTCTCTTCTCACAGTGCAACGTCCCAGTAGGTCACCCATCATGGGATTGCACCAGCCTCCACTCGCTTAACTTTGGAGTTCCCTAGGAATCCAAAGACGGTGAGCTCCTAGAAGGCCTCATGCTAGATATGTGTGTGCCTACACCTTTAAGGCACACCACAATTCCCTTCCCAGACCATTCCCCTCACAGGAATATGGGATCGTTCATCGTTCCTTCTAGGACACGGGTCTTACAGGCTTGGTGATAGACATTGACATTCATGTGTTGGTCAAGTTACTAGGGAGGCAGAGTTCCTTTGACGTGATCAGGAGAATTCATGAATGCTCGGTATGAGCAGAGATTCGAAGTTTTAGCTCGGTTCGTAATACGTACGATGATAGTTGAGATAGTGAGGCTTCATCAGTTTATATTTGGTCTTGGGAGTGAGACTCGAGTAACAATGTGGCATCTGAGGTAGAGATGAGCCGGTCGGAATCCCAACAACAATCGAGTGGTTCGAGACAACGCAGAGGCGTCATGGGGATTCGTGTACCTAGGGAGCTTAGACGAGGGTTGTCACTAGCTCCGAGCCTTGAGTGGCAGACTTGTGAGTTACAGTGTTAGTGATCGTTGAGAAGGAACAGAGAAGATTCTGAGCAGCCTAGTAAGGTCTCAGATCCTCCTAATTGGTTGGTTTACTGGACGCGTGAGGTATGCCTGGATTGATAACAGGTACCCTAATTATTTTTGGACGGATTGTACAAGTGTTTGGTATAGGAGTTGATCCCATAGAGTTGGGACATGCGAGCTAGTACTTCGATTAGTACTATGTTGAGCGCAGTTTAGTGAACCGAGACGGTTCAGTTTTGGATAAGGTGTGACGAAAGACATGTTGATTTTCCAAGACATACGAGACTTGTTAGGATGTCCTGATAGATTGATGGACTAACCACTATGTCTCTCTTGAGCTTTCGAGGAACCGATTGTAGTTGGTAGTCCCGAGTTATTATGATTGGTCTCACCAACCGAACAAAGGAGATCACTAAGGAAAAGTATTTAGCATTTTACAAGAGTTTTACCAAGGACTAGCCAGAGGATACTCATTTCATGAGTTATGGCCTGGAAGTCGGGAAATTACTATAGGATGACTGTTCGAGTTATGAGACACGTGTTGTGAAGTTCCCAGATGGCTAAGTAAGCTTTAGGATGATATCGGTTATGTCGACACTCCTAGTGATATCCCTTGTAGGATTTACCAAGGTCGCTACCTCAAAGGGAGGTAAAGTTATTATAGATATGCGGGTGTAGCATAGATACCCGATTGAAATTGGTTTGACTTGACTCGAAGTCAAAGAGTTGGTTGAAAAACATACCTTAGATGCATGTATTGTATGTTCGGATGTGTGATTCTCAAATTGACTTCAGAAGTGGAATTCTTGAGATGGCTTACGAATAGTGCATGGTGATGGTTGGCCATTGTGAGTTGGCAACAAAAACTTATTATACTGGTTGAGATGAAAATGGTTTCAAGAAATGCGGACCCTGGATATGTGAATCCCTATGGGAGTTGTGGATCCTACTATGGCGGGATGGGATCCAAATTGTGAAATCCATAGATCGGATTTAGTGGATTGTTTACTCATGCTACATGGATTTCGAGAACTGTTGACCAGTGTTATGTCCTGGTCATAATGCTTGTTGCGAGTATCCATGCGACTCGGAGGACCGGGGTAATTTTGGGGTTATCGTCAACCAACCACAGTGACTGAGATTGGAGTCTCTTAGATTGGTTGAGTACAACGGAGTTTAGTCGTAGAATTCCCCGTGATTATAGCCTGTTGACGGGATTAACTCGAAAGGGAGTCAATCTAGTGTGAGATGAGCATTGAGTGAGCAAAAGATTAGTTACTGCTCTAGTTTGACTATCTTGGACAATAGTGAGGGTTTTGGATAGGACAGTGATGTATCGATACGCGGGTATAGATTGTGTACTGATGCTACACGTAAAGGTTTTGGAAAACATAAGTCTGTTAACCTTTGTAGTTAACCAAGAAATGGGATTAGTTAGTGAACGGTTGGATTGTTTCTGGTGTTGGTCGAGTGACCAGGAGCACGCAGAAAAGACTTTGAGTAGGCCGTTGAGTATAACGGACAGTCTATCTAGAGCAGAGATTGGAACAGAAAGGTTCTAGTATCGGATTATGATTGGCATGGTAGCCATGCAGTATATGGAGTAGATGTCGAGTATTGTGCTCTAGAAGCGAGGGACTTTTAAAAGGTTCAGTGTTGTGTGAGCTTGAAGCTCAGGGCCATGGTAATGGGCCAGAGAACCCTAGTGAAACTGAGTTGTGATTATCTCAACTAGAGTAAGTATTCGATGGGGTCAATATGCACTCTGAATGAGTGCAATACAATTTGAGACTCCTCTCAAGTCAGGATTACAGGGTTGGTCTCTTGATGAGATGAGGTACAATAATAGGACTCTAGAGAGAGTCAAATTTTAGTACGGAACTCGAATGGAAAGAGTGAAGGTGATGAGTGACCGGCTAGTCACGATAGTTTCCGTGGATATGGTTTATGGTTGGAGATCGTTTAGTGATAGATGATTTGAGATCGCCCAGTGTGAGCAAAGATGTCAGCTTGGTGAATGGGAATATGATCTACGGTTGGAGACCGTTGAGTGGGAGACGATTATTGATGCTCCTACTAAACGAGATGTCATCTTGGCTGAGCAGAACGGTTTGAATGGCTTGTTAGCTTGGATACTGAGTGCACCTGCGTGGATGACAGGTGGGATCGGCGAGTACCGATGTCTCGCTCGAAACTAGAAATTGAGACTTGAAGGATGACTTTGGATTTTGAGACATGAAAGTCGAGACTTGGAGATGTGAGGTTCGAGAATTGAGCAGAGGAGATTTCGGTGACAGCTGGGTCATGTTTTTGTTGGATACGGTCATAGAGGATGAGCTGAGTTTCAGCATTGACCGTCGTATTGTGGATGGATATCGAATAACGTTTGATTCGGTATGCGTATTGTGGATGGATGTTGGACGTGTTCGTATAAACGTAGCAGCTTCAGATCAAAGGCATGATTGGATTTTCGTAGTTTGGTGTGGATTTGGAGTAATGTGAATTTTGAGGATGAAATTTCTTTAAAGAGGGTGGATTGTAACGATCCATCTCCAATTCACGGGATTATTGAGAATCAATTGAGGATTAGCGAAACTAATCGAAAATTAGTCGATGATTGTCGGACGTTCGGGGTGAAATTAAGAATTTACCCCTGAACAGGTGAAAATATTGACTTTTGACTCGGGAAGTCAAATACACGTGAACCGAGGTCCATTACGGGAAGTCAAATGCACGTGGATCGAGATTCATTATGAATTTGCCCCTGAATAGGTGAAAATATTGACGTCAACAAATGACGTCAGCATTGACCGGTGTTAACAGCTGTTGACCAAACTTTGACAGACATGTGAGACTGCGTGGACACAAATTTCGAGGTGAAACCAGTCATGTTCAAAAGGTTTCGACGATCTGAATCTAATGGTGGTGGTTTCAGGTCGATTGGAGACTATTTGATAGCTCGTTTCGAGGTTTTTAGCCTCGTGAAGTATGTTCGGGACACGTTGACTGTTCCGAGAGTGTTGAGGGTTTATGATTAGGACTTGTATCGATAGATAGTGACCCTTGAGTGTGATTTCGACAAGTCCGGACGTCTCAGAGATTATGGATTAGCTTTAGATTGGCTTACAATGCAGTTTTGGAGCGCACAACGAGGACCGAGTGTGAGGGGGCTTTGGTTTATAAATGATGCATGCATATATGTTTTAATGTTTTATAAATATGGTATGAAATGCAATGTTAGGATATGGTTGGATTGATGAAATGCATAAATGTTTTGTATGCTGGTTTATTATCAGTTTTGAACGATTTTATGGATTTTCGTGAAATGCCTTTTGGGCATGAGACCTAGTTGGATTATGGTTTTGATTGAGATTATAGTCAAATGTTTTATGAAACTATGTTTCGGACTTATGACCCTATTGAAATGATATGTCCTTGTTGAGATTTGATTTTGGGGCAGAGATCCCACGTGAAACACATGATCTGATTGTGAAATGATTTGAGATTGCGAAATAAGAACTGGACACTGATTTTATGAGTTTTTTTTTTGGAAATCATGTTTTGGGTCAAGACCCTGTGTAATACAACTGATTTGATTTGAATAATGAAAATATGTTTCCACCATTTTTACTATGACCATTCTCTGAGATGATGAGTATGGGAGAGCTTCCGGTTGTGAATATGTTTCCCCAGAGAGAACCCTGGAGATAATACTCGTTTCCGGGATGGGATGTGTTTGCCCAGAGAGGTCACAAAGCACTGCCTATTGTAGTGCAGCCTAGGAGGCTTGACTCAGGAGTGCTAGTATTACATAGAGATCGATCGGTGATGTGTTCACGACGATCTGAAACGTCGGCCGTTGATGCACGGTGGCGTGCTCAGATCTGAGCGGTCTTGGAGCGTATTTACACGCATTGCACGGATGACGTGACTGATGATGATATGAGATGTGACAGAGGTTAGATATGAGAATGAGTCCCGAGGTTTTAAACCATTGATTTGTGTCCAGAGATTTGTTGGTTTTACAATGAGTGCATCGGTTTTCGTATATACTATTTACAGGAAAGAAATGGTTCTTAAATTGATATGCATGCATGCTTTGTGAAAACGGAGGGTGAAATCATTATTTTGGAAAATGATTTAAATAAATGTTTATTTCTTTCCACTCATACTTTTGGTTGTTTTTGGCACCCTTGAGATCCTTAGCTATATGGATTTTCACCATTTCCATAAATTTTCCATTCATCATAAATCTTCATTAAAGTTCATTATTTATCTTAATTACTATTATTATCTGATTTTATTGCAATACGTAATAATAAAATTTATAAATTACTTAATGGTCGAGGCTCTGAAAAAAAATCGAATTGACAAATTCTACTACTTGACAAGGATAGTAGGTTGATTAGCCTGCATGAACGGATTTTGTTTGGTTGACTTATTAAGGTATGGACACAAATAAAATTAGGAATATCCTTTAGCTGACAAGAACTAAGGTTAAGCTTTGATAAATTCGAGATGGTTGTCAGACGAGAGTAGGTACAACATGGTTATCAAAGTCATTTAAGGACAAGTCCTATCACATAGAGCCAACAAAGCACTCCTCAAATTCCTAATTACAAAATTGCCCCTCTCGAGCTACCTCCTCAAGTTTCCTTTCTAGGCCTATAAAGATTTTGTCTAAACTCTGATTCAAACGTGCTGCCTGTCTACGGACTCAGGACTCCCAGACCTACATAATGGTCCTAAAAAATATGCAAAAAGTACTTCAAGTAAAAAGTCAACTGTTGACCTCTAATATAAAGAAGGGTAAAACTGTCAATTTACCATCAAAACTTCTGGAATTACATGTCCCGAATTTCCAGGTCATTACATGACATAACATAAACTGAACCTGGACCAGACTAGAAGGAAAATGTATCGAGAAGAATGCATAGAAAAAGAATAGCACATACAATTTTGCTCACTTGCCTCACAATCATTTGATTAAAAGAAATGTTTTTGGGCCATAAATGGAACTCACCTAAATTGTCTAGTAATAGTCTCTACTCTAGTCTCTCCTTTTTTATGGTTCGCTTTGTGCTTTAGGCCTCTTGAATTGGTTAGTTGCTTCAGCTTCAAGCCTAACGCCGAAATTGAACTTGATTTGAAATCAAATTTAAAACTGAAATTACAAAGGACCTCTCCCTAATGAATGAATCTCGTGAATAAATATGACCAAAGTTGTAAAACATTTAGTATAAATGAAATTTCAAAGGCATCCTTCAGGATGAACATAAAATCATAAAATCAGGATGTCCGAATAGGAAGAACAATACGTACATAGTAAAAGCGGACCAAGAAATTATTCCGGCGAAAGTATACTAATAAAGCATCTAAATATTTAGAAAGAAAATATATATTAGCATTTGTGATTTATAGAAGACTATAAGTTAAAGTTGTTAGAAAACGAATTTTAATATTATACAAATATGGTATTAAAAAGTAGTCTAATTTCAATATTAAAATAAGTTAATTTATGGAAGACTCGGGTCAGATGGCTGAAACCCCTTTTCAATGGATTTAAGTTGAATTGTGATGGTGATACAGGCCGAGTGGGCCTAGCTAGGCATGTGGGAGAGATCATACAGGACCATAATGGTGATTTTTTGGGAGGTTTCGCGGCTGCAGCGTTGCTGGGGCTGGAAGCAAAAGCAGTAGAGAATTAGAGATAGTGGTGGTGTGCCACGGATTACAGCTTGTGCAGCAGCTGGGTCTTGGGGGTGCCTAGCTTGAACTTGACTCCTCTATGATAGTCATGGCCCTAGGGACAGTGGCATAGCCAGGATCAAATGACATTGCCATGGTTTTATAGGGCCCCTCCATGGGCAGAAGAAGTGCTTGCTGCAAATCAAAGAGTAAACCAGATTCGAGTGGCGTGGCTGCACCACTACTTTCGGTGGTGGTGCTTTGTACTGGTGACATTGGTGAGGTTCTTAGTTGTGTCAAGTCTGCACTTCAAGGTGAGATGTCTAGAGACTTGGAAGAGTTAACGTGTTTATTAAGTGATGTATTTGTTTTTTATTTTGCTTTATTTCCTCTCTAGCTTTTCTAGCAGCCAATTGAGTGATAATTGTTTTTCCTTGATCAGATTTTCCCAGCTAACAAATTTGATCGTAAAATTCTATGGTAAAATTTTAATAAGGTCCTTCCACGTCCTTCCAGGAAACTCAGGCTCGCTGTAATAGGCATTCGATTAACAGAATTTATTTTCCGATAAAAAAAAATATTAAAATAAGTAAACCATATAAGTTGAATTTTCCATATAACATGTCATTCATTTAAATGATCAAATAATCAAGGACAAAAATTTAATCCGACGCGTTGAAATTGAAAATAACATTTAGAATCAATAACAAAACAGAAATATTCACTTGGATTGAATAAATAATTTGTCACCGTGACACCAACTCCATAGCATCTAACTTCATAAGCAAAACTTTTGTGAACAAAAAAAAAGTACTTAAGGGCTGGCTAACAAAGGTAAAAAGCTTTAATATGACTTCCCACAATGTATCAAGCTCCCAGCACCTAAGAAAAGACCGAAAAGAGCTGCACTTGAAATCGTTGTTCAACCAACATGCCTGATCTTCAGAAGCCCTGGCACCTGCATCCGGCAGAAGATAAATGTCTATCTTTTCAACTGGAGAAGCGTAGATAGTGAAAATTTGAATGCAATAATGATAGACTCGTATATTTCTGCGTACATGCATATTACTGAGACATAAGTAATAGGCCTGTCAACGAGGCTAGGATATTCTGTGTAATGCATTCATTGTGTTATCTGGCTAAAAGCTTAAAAAGATCATGTTATGTAACATACATCCTTTGTAAAAGGTCTAGTCAAGGAATCGAAACTGTTTGATTAAAAAAATAATAATAATTAATAAAAGAAAACATGAGTCTTTATCTAGCTCCACCGTGCCCAAATTAATGAAACCACAATGATCCAAAGTCCTACTTGTGAGGGGATCCTCCTATGTAAAGATACAGGAAAATTTAAGAAACCTTCACCAGCATTTGGCAATTGTTATGCCACTATGATGACCATCTGATCATAACATTGGCAATATTTTCTTGGAAGAGGGAAAACTGAAGGTCTTTCAAGGTCATACCATTGTCTCTCTATTGGTGTTTGTAGCTTGGGAAAAACTGCAGAGTTTAAGAGTGAAGCCTTCTTTTAAGAAGATTATGAGTAGTTTCACATGGTTCTTTCACTCACTTCATGAAATTAATCGTGGTAACATAAGCAACAATAAGTGACGAACATGCTACATAAACAATGGAACTTGTATATTAAAAGACAAAAAAGATGAAAGTGACTACAAATTCTTGAGTTGGAAGTTCAGCATTAGATTTCAGATTGTACCTTAAACCTTACAGCCTCATATGTCCCATACACCGAACCTGAACAAATTCATAAGAATATTATTAAATAAGAGAAATGACATGGATTAGACTTCCAAATCATGAAATACGAATATTCTTATATAACAAAATGCAAACATTCATTTTTCTCGAGCTAGCTGACTTATTTAACTTAAATGATATTGATCCTAGTTTTCATGGAATTCCGGACAAAACGCCAAAGAATTTTACTACAAGCAATACGATTCTAGAAGTATGATCTTCAACATTTATATAATCACGAACTCTTATGATAATATGGTCTCACAAAAAATATGTGGGCAAGGTAGAGATGAATCATCGGATTTAACAAAAAGATACTTATAGATGAAAAAAAATGTTATTTACTGTGCAGAATCTAGTAGAAGTAATTATATAACATGTTAATCTCACCCATTAATTGTACAAAGTGGAAATGCAAACAGAAAACTAATAGGCTTCCATTTCACTAAATGTCAGGGTTAGCCCTGTAAATATTGCATGGCAAGAGTTGGTCAAACGTCTACCAAGTAAACTGGGCAAGGCTTCCAAAGAAAGGAGAAAATTTATACATTAGGGTATGTTTGGATGAGGAACTTCAACAATCCATGAAATTTACGCTATATTACAAAGAAATTCACTAAAAAAAAAAACCATGGGCATTGATTTGTAAGTAGGTAGTTAAGCAAGTAATAAGGAAGCACATGAGCATAACAATCTACTAAACAAGGGATTTCCAAAGTAATACCTCCATAGGTGGAACTTAGAAATCCCAACTATATGCCTTGCATCTAATCATTTGCAAATTCCTTGAAACTTTGAAGTTCCTCATTTTTAACTAATTTTACCTAAATCCATGGAAATTGAAGTTCCTCATCCAAACATACCCTTAGAGAGAAAAACTAGCCTTGGTAATAACAAAAGAGGAAACAGAAAAACAGCTTCTTTGGTAACGAGTGGATGATTTGTTAGAGATTGTGAAAACTTGAACAGTAAAATAGGTAGTTAAGAAAAACAAAAAAGGAGAAATAGGTAATCGGTTTTAACAATTACAAGCCAGCTGGAGTTTGGTAATAACAATTTAGAGTTTCCCAAAAGATATATTCCTTTTCCCTCACCCAAGGGTCAACCAGACATAAGACATCATCGAACCCAAAATTCTGTCAAAGCCTATTGATGGACAATAATGATCTGCTTCAAAATATCAATCTCAACAGAACGCATCACCAACAACGCCCTCCTATGATAGTCTTTCCATGCAATTTGAGGTAGTCTTTTCCCTCAATCCCCCAAAAGGTTTTAATGAGGCCACAATTTGATCCCTATCCTAATGCAGGATTACATTTATCATCGAATAGTATCACTTCCACAAAAACAAAAACTAAAAATAAAAAAAATAAATAAATAATCCTCCTAAAATCTGCATATCCATCGGGGCGACATCGAAACTAAACAACATAGATTTTTTTAGAATGAGCGCATATTTGAAGAGTACAATAGATTCACTAAGAACCAGACAATGAAAAACAACAGAAAGAACCCCAGATTACAAACAAAATCCCTTAAATTCCACTTACCCATCAAACCAAGCCAAATAACAAGCATTCACATTTTCCAAAAATATTCCCGCAAGCAAAGTTTTCAAATACCCAGATGAGAAAATTAAATAAAATGGAAAAAAAAGCCATTTTTCCAAAACCCCAAGATATGCAACTTGATATGCAACTGAACACTAAAAAAGATAAGGGTTCTAAAGAATTTTGAAAAGGGGATTTAGAAATTTACCGACGGCGCCACCGATGGCTCCGCCGATTGCGGCTCCAGTGGCCACGCGCGTCAAGCAGCTATTTTCCTTAGCCATCTCTTTCTGAAGACTTTTTTGGTAGATTGTGTGCTAGCTTGTGTGCTTCTTCTGTATGTCTATCTATTTGATTTGGTGAAATAGGGGTGAAGGGAAGAGAGGAGCAAGGATTGGGGCTCAAGTTGCTTCGACTGCACACGCACGTAGCCCAGGGTTTTAAAAAAGCTTTCCCTTAACCGCTTCTCTTGCAAGTTGTAAACTTGTGATGCATAATCTCGAAAATGAAGTTGCCTAAAGGTTAACCCTACTTCATAGATAAATTACACAAACATCCCAAATTCTTTTTATCCATAAGTCCTTCATCACTTCAAAATTTATTCAAAAATCCTTAATATCCATTTTGTAAATCTGTAATTTATTCAAAAATTCCTAATATCCATTTTTTAAATCCGTCATTCTTCATTCTTCATTCAAATTTAGTCCAAATGAACTTGAGAAACAAGCTTTTTTTTTAATCAAGAACTTATGAAACAAGTTGAACTTGAGAATATTAGCCCCACTAAAATATATAACCCTATTTTTTTCGTTTTGATAATACATTTAAATTTTACCCTTCATAATTTATATTAATTTTATATTAATTGCATATGGTTTAGGATTGTAACGACCCAAAAATTCAGGAAGTGTAATTCCGAGAAATTATAATATAAATGGACTATTTTGCCCTTGTATGTACATAAAAGGTCAAAAGTTCACTTTTGATTTAGAAAGCTTTTGCACTTTTATTAGGGACTTTTACATAAGTCTCGGAATTATAAGTCCGCAGGTAGGATGCACGGCGAAATCGAAGTTTAGACTGGGTTAATTGTGGGTCTAAAACATATTTATGGGTTACGTACAAGTGTACCATATTATAATTACAGGTTTGTTGTAGGATATTAGTTGAGCCATCACCTTGTTCACATGGGATAGTGACACGTGTCACCATCATGTCCTGATTAGTGGCACTACCTAACCATTTTTTTCATCAACCTAAATGAACTCGTTTAAAGAAAGTGAGAGCAAAAAAAGCAAGGAAAAGAGAGAAGAAAGAACATGAACTGTGAGGAAAACTGAGAGGAGACGGAGAGACAAAAAAAAAGTGATTGAAAGAACAAGAAAAGAGGAGCTAATTGTAGCAGGACAGTGGAACGATTCAGAACCAACACAAACCCAAAACCCGAAACTAACACTCGTGTACCCTTAGATTCCGATTTTTAGTTCCAGACGTTAAGCCATCAAACCAAGGTCACCATCATCACCCTTGGATCTTAATGACCAAAACCAAGTGGGAATTTGAAGGGAAAACGAGCGAAAAAGTCCATAACTACATTGGAAGTAAACTCATGGGTTTCGATTGATTTCCCGTGAAATCGAGGCCTGGCCGCTTTATAGACTTTAGGCAGACTGCTAGTGGATGCTTGTGTTTATAAACTATGAGTGGACATTTATTTTATTAACTGTGATGCATGCATAATTAATTTTTTTTTTCTATAAACTGTGAGTACACAGGTCGGGATTGAGCTACTTAGGCAAACTGTGAGTGGACATTTGTTTTATAAATTATGATGCATGCATAATTAAATGCTTAAAATGTTTTATTGCATGATTTTGATTGTAATGGTATGAATAAATTATTTTAAATGTTTATTTGGTGATTTTTGAATTTAGAATATTTATGCAGGATATGGTTTCTAGACAAAAAATATTACGATTTTGTGGAAATAGTGTTTTGCGTTTAGCCTGTTTGGAAATCTTTTGACTTGGACTTTGAGTCATGGATTGACAAGACCCTCCCCGTAATCCCCCTCGATTATCGTGAGAAAACCTGCTCCCATCTGACACCAACATGGTAGAATAACCAAAATACCCTTGACTCGTGATAAACACATATCTCGTGCTAGATAAGGGAAACCTACCTCAATATACGGTAGGATAAACAGAGTACACCAACCCACATGGTGGCTCAATGTAACGACACGTCCCTAATTTTTAGGATTAACAAGGGACTAATGACGGATTAGCGAGGTTAATCGAGAATTAAACGAGGATTAACGAATGTTCAGCTCGAAATTACGATTTTATCCCTAGACAAAGGTAAAAAGTTGACTTTAGGTCGGGAGGTCCGATAGCCGAGGCCTGAGGACCGTTACGTAGATCGCGTCGATATGAATCCGTAGACAGGTGGCACGTCGAATTTGGACGTTCGACGGAGAAGTTACGGTTCATGGAAGTTCGAACGCACCATTACACATTTTTCGAGACAGTAGCCATTTGGCAGCAAGTGAGGCCCAGCTTTTTGGACTGCCCAATGGATGAGTGACAAGTGTCACCCATCCATTACCCAGCCCAAACAACTCATGCATATCCTCCCCTTTTCATTGTGTTCGACCATTTTCCCAATCAAACCTGATCACCCATCATTCCAATCCAAACCCTTCCCTTTCTAATCATGTTTGAGAGACCAAGAGAGTGAGAGGAGGGTCTTGAGGAAGGTGGTGGCTGGTCAAGACGGCGCCGCCGTGGATGGCGTCGTCGTGGACGGCGGAGGCAAACTCGAGCAAGGTATCGGTTTTGACCCTTTTCCTTTTATTTTTCATTCTTGGCGTTGGGGACGGTTTTAATCAATTGGGATGGGTTTATTAGGTTGCTATGAGGGTTTTAGAAAGGTTTTGGTGGTGGTTAGTGTAATGACCCGTCCCGAATATCAGGATTAAATATTAATTAATTATGGTTTAGAATGACTAATCTGGGATTAGTTGAGTGAAATCGGAAGAATTGTGCAAAATGACCGTTTTACCCCTAGGCGTGGGCAAAATGTTGACTTTTCATTCGGGCGGTCAAACGGACTTTGACCAATAACTGTGACGTAGTTCGGGACGTCACGAGTTCATAGACAGGTGGCACGTTCGATTCCGATATTCAAGGAAAAAGTTATGACGTTCGGAAGTTGAAGGGTATTTTGGTAATTTGGCTGAAAAGGGGCCAAATGTTGACTTTTGGCCCGAGAAGTCCAATGGACGAGGGCCAAAGACCGTTACGTTGGTCTCCTCGATACGAATCCAATGGCAGGTGGCATGCCGAAATCGGAGATTCGACGGCGAAGTTATGGTCACGGGAACGGACTCGATTAATCGAACGAACCGGGATTAAAATATTATTTTATTATGAACAGTACCCGATGATTGAACACACCTGGATGAGTGACAAGTGTCACTCATCCCTTGATTTGAGGCTTAAAATCAGATCCATGTTTTGGGGAAAACATCATTATGATGTTTTATTGATTTTTAATCATTCAATCATCTTTAATCATGTTTAATCATCATCATTAGCCATCACTCAAATATTTTCTTCTTCGTTCTCTCATTTGAGCGGTGAACAAACACAAAAAAATAGGGAGAGTTTTCTTCCCATCATCATTTCCTTTCCACAACTGATCATGAGAGAAAATTGAGAGAATTGAGGATGGAATTAGCTAAGGAAAACACGAGGGACTGAGAGAGAGATGGAAACTGGAGATCGAATTTTAGAAATTTTGGGGGGAAAATTTGAATGTTGAGTGTTGAACTCTGGGGATCGAAATTGAAGCTTCCTTTAGCTTCCTGGGATTGATACGAGTTGAACCCAGTGAAATTTGAGGAGAATTGGGGTCAATTTGAGGAAGAACAGAAGGAATGAAGTCTTTGAATTTTCGACCTTGAGTCGAGGAATTTAAGACTTTGAAAGATGAAATTGGACTGGGGAATATGTTCAGTAAGATCACACGATGCTAATGGATGCATCAATTGAACGAAATCGAGCATGGTTGATGGTTTTCGAAGGATGAACAGCGTTTGGTGTTCTTCGTTGTTCATCGTCGAGTTGCTTGATTTAAGGTAAGGTGTAGCTCCCCGGAAATTCGAAAAATGTAATATTGTGAAATATTGAATAAAATGACGTTTTTACCCTTGTGATTCGTATGGTCAAATCGTTGACTTTTTGATTGGAGGGTCGAACAGACGTTGACCGATGACCGTGACGTAGTTCGGGACGTCACGAGTTCATAGACAGGTGGCACGTCCAATTCGGACGAATAGGGTGAAAGTTATGACGTTCGGAAGTCCAAGGTCATTACGTAATTTAGACGTTATAAGGGAAAAAGTTGACTTTTTGTTTGACATTTGGTTTCCACATGACTCGAAGACCGTTAGGTTCGTCTCGACGCCCCGAGTACAACGACAGGCGGCACGCTTGAAACGGACATCGGGTGACCGAGTTACGGGTCACGGAAGTTGGAGGGCATTTTGGTAATTATTGCCCTGAGGGCATTTTGGTCTTTTTGCACGGCGGTTACTGTTCACCACCGTGAAAAACAGAGCGCACACGGCCTGCACGGCCATGCCATGAATGTCTTGAGCGTGCAAATTGTTTAAGGTGGTAGTGGATTGATCAGATGATTAGTTTATGTGAATTGAGGTAGTGGGAGCATGACTGAGTGGCGTGAGCAGGTTGCAAGCACGGGCTGGGATTAAAAATTGGCCATGGTTTCTGTGTTGCGGAAACAAATTTTCAGAGAGGAATCAGACGGTTTCCCACGTGTTGTTTGCCATTTGATCGATTAACTGGGTTAGGGAAGTGAGAGGGTTCATTTGGAATCAGTTGAGAGTTGAGAGCCGGAGAGAAAAACGAGTGAGCTGAGTTCTGGAAATTTGGGGGGAAATTCAAAGGTTGAGTTTTGAGGTGAGTTGAGCTAAACCGTGAGTTGGATTAGCATTCTGAGGCCATTACAAACATCCTCGTGCAAGAATTGAAGAGGTTCGATCAAGGTTTGCTCAGGAACTCAAGTTCCAGTTTCTGGAAAAACACAGTGTTGAGGACGACGACTTCCAGGTAACGGCGGGTTCAATTGACTGTTCCATTGTGTTCGTCTAGGTCCCCTTAAGCTACTGGTGAAGTTAATTTGAAAATGGGGCTAGGTTGGGTGAGTTCCAGAAGTCGACTAGTTCGATTGTTCGAGTCTTGGTTGGATCGTTTTAATGTTAGTCGAGGTTAATCGTTAATACAGACCTAAAATTAATGGATTAGAGAAGGTGATAGGATTGAAAACGGGAAGAATTGATTGAGAATTGAGGGCTAACTGATCGGGTTGAGTCGCGGGTATCAGACCCGTTTAACAGGCTGTTCGGGTGAAGGAGAAGACACTGTAGCTTGGCGCGTGGCCTTCACGCGCAGCCACTTTGGGCGGCGCGTGACGGCGCATATGATGACATCTTCGGTCACGGTCAACATGAAACTTATTTCTTTCAGTCTAATTAACATTTTACCATTAGGGTTCGAGTCGATCGGGGAGTCGTTCGGGATAATTTCGGGAGTTCGGAAGTTTAGGTCCTTAAGGTTTATTTCGTCAAAAAATCCAGAAAAATTAGGGAAAATCATACGAGCTTTTTGAGGATGATTGTAACCCTCCTTGTACGTTTTTACAGGCCCGGACATTTCCGAAGCTACTGAGGAGCGCACGGGGCGCGATTGACACGTCATAAAACCGTGAGTGGACTTTTGATTTCCAAACTGTGCATGCATGACTATTTTACTTAATTATCTTGTGTTTTCACTCATGATTATATGATGATAAATATGCTATATCGGTTTTACGTGATTTCACGCTTTTCGAGATAAATATCGAACTTCACGTATTTCGAGGTGACGGTTTTTGCCTATGCATGAATGATGTTTTGATGAAGTAATTGGATATGATTATGCATGTTACGTATTTATGATGTTTTGATTATATTTGTGAAGTGACCTTCGGGAATTGCATGTTTTGGAATTGCATGTGAATTCGGACATAAGTCCTATTATGAAAAGATATGATTTCAAAATGATTTTTGGAAAACGGATCGTATTGAATCCTGGCTTATTGTGTTTATAAATGGTTTTGGGTTTAAAGACTCGGTTGATTGTTGGATCTGATTTTGGCTTTAAAGACCCGGTTGATTGATGACGGGGGCGGGCCCGGTAAATTGAGTTTAAAGACTCGTGAGTTTAAAAACTCGGTTATGGTGATACCCCCGAGGCTTATTGATTATGTTTTGAGTTTAAAGACTCGTTGATATCCAGGGAAGGCCTGATAATGAGTTTAAAGACTCGGATGGATCCAACGGCTTAATTGTGATTATTGATTCACTTTTTTTTACTTGGTTTGCGTAAATGATGATGCAAATGACAATTCTAGATTTTGGTAATATTATCTTATTTTACATGAGTTGTGATGGTTTTTCTGCAACGTTTTACACGTGTTTCGGAAAAAGAGTTTTCAAATGTTAATACGCGGTTTTTGAATATCTGGTTATGCATGCGTGTTATAAAACTGGAGGGCGAACCCCGATTTCATTAAACTGTTTTCTGCAAACCTTTGTTTCGGTCCACTCACACCTTGTTGTTTTAACTACCCTCCAAGTCGTGGTACAAGTTCGGGGGCTAGCACCGAGGCAGAGGCAAAGGCATAAAGTTTTCCGTTGCGGAGTAGTAGTTCACAGAGTAGGATTTGTTCTTTAACTTGTTTTGTAATATTATGCTCTGTGAAACTAAGGACTTGAGGTCCAGTCGGTTGTATTTGTTTAATCTCCCTGGTCTGACAATGGGTGCGTTGTAATATTATTTTGGTTTTTCCAGTCTTTTGGATTCGATTGTCAGACGGGAGCAGGATGCTTCCCGATTATCGAGGCGATAATGAGTTAGTGATTGATTTTATGGATTTACGTGATAGTGGAAATTCGGGTTTACGGTTGCACGGATTTGCGTGAAAATGATATTTTGGGCTTGAGACCCAATGGAATTGTGATTTTGATTGGATTTGTATTTCCATTTGATTACATGATGATATTGATGATTTTCGGATTTATAAAGTAAATCGGGACTTGGGGCTGAGACCCTGTATTGAAAATGATTTTGATTTCAAGCGCAACTGTTTTCACTGGTTTTTGTGATGATGATATGTTGCGGATATTTAGGGCTTTCAGGTGGAAATATGTTTTTCCCTAGAGTGCACCCTGGAGATAACGCTCGCCTTCGGGATGGAAGTGTTTACCCCGAAGAGGTCACGTAGCACGGTCTTTGTCGTGCAGCCGAGGGAGGCTCGACTCAGACTAGAGTGCTGGATTATATATGGATCGGTAAGTGATGTGTTCACGAGATCCGGATTGCCGGCTAGTGATGTGTTCACAGCGGCGGATGCTCGGATTTTGAGCGGTCCTTGAGCCTATTGATTTGCACGCGTTGCAGGGATAAATGTGACTCTAAGCAACAGGATATGGAAATAAGTCCCGTGGTTTTATGGAAAATGATTTTTAGGAAACCGTGGTTTTATGGAAAATGATTTTGAGGAAACCGTGATTTGATGGAAAATGATTTTGAGGAAACTGTGGTTTTATGGAAAATGATTTTGAGGAAACCGTGATTTGTGGTTAAAATGTTTTAAGTAAAACGTGAATTTATTGAGATTCAAATTGATTTAATGAAAATGAGTTTCAAGGAAAATGTGGACATGGAATTTAGAAACATGTTGTTTGTGATTACGTACCGGTTTTGAGTACGGGTTTTTGGTCTTTGTGGCTAGGTGATGGTGAACATTAGTTTTACGGACCTTGGGAAAATATGTTTAGATTTTATCGGTCCACTGTTCATACTTGAATGATTTCATACTATTACTCATGTTTTATGATATGCATGCACGCTTGTGAAAACTGGAGGGTAAGAATGTGTTTTGGCAAATGTTTTTATAAGAGGTCATTTTTGTCCACTCACACCTTTTCTGTTTTATTAACCCTTCAGGTCGTGGCGCGTTGATCGAGGCTATTTCAGAGGTGGAGGTATGAGTGGGCACAGGCGCAAATATCCCTTGTCTGGTAGGTGCTGAAGGGTAGTTTCGGATCTCCAGTTGACTTGTCAGACGGGAGCAGGACCGGGCACGGTTATCTATGTCCTTCGGGGACGGGTCCTGTCAGTTAGTGGCTGAGGAAGCCCTGGGGGAATCCTGGAAAAACTAAACTGTGAGGGGTAAATCGAACCGTTGGGTTTTTGTAGGTTTTAGGTGTTTTTGATCACCCTATTAGATTCCTAGGATGAAAATAGGAAGATTGGGATTGATTAGGAAGAAAAAGAACGAAGATTGAACGGTTTAGGAGCCTGGACCGGTCACGCCGGTCCAATTGGGCCGAATTTGCAGAGAAAACCGGACCAACCGATTCAGACCGGTTTTGCAGAGGAAGAAGAAAACTATTCACTGGCATGTGGCTCCCACGCGTAGCCCCTTTTTGAGGCGCGTGTGGGCGCGTGGGCCATCTTTTGGGGTGGTTCCAACATGTGAAATCATCTATTTGATGTAACGAACATTTTGGAACTGGTTTCGAGCCGATCGGACATCATCTCGATATAGTTCGGGTTGTCCGAAGGTTTCGGAGAACGTTTAAAAATAGTTAAAAATCCCGAAAAATTAGGAGGCTTTTGTGAGGGGTTAATTAAGTAGTTAGTAACTCTCTAAAGTGATTTGGACAGGTTTGGGAATCCCGAAGACGGCGATTGGTCGGGGAAGGTGTACGGCGCGCGTATCGAGGCGACAGCTCGGACGGTCTGTTAGTGGACCTTTCTTTCGAACTTGATGCATGCATAAATATTTTATAAGTGTTTTAATATGTGTTTTGTGATTGCATGAGTGCATTTGTTTGAGTGTTTACGTATTGGCACGTATTTCGAGGTTTTTGGGTTTTATACTTGCTTATAAGCGCTTATGCTTTCAGTTTTCATGAAATAATTTTGAAAAGGTAAAACTGGGCATGAGACCCATTTAGATTTGATTTTGACTAAGGCATGTGGCCCTATTGATGACCTACGGGTCTGAGTCGTGGTAGCGACAGGTGTTGTGTGCACGGCGACGGACGACTCGACGCTCGTCTCCAGACTGGGGATGTGTTCCTTCCGGAGATGTCACGATGCACGTCCCGTGGTCGAGCAGCCACTAGAGGCTCAACTTCGGAGTGCTGACGGTATAGGAGAGCAATCGGCGACGTGTGCACCATGTCCTAGAGATAGTCGCGGCAGTGATATGTTCACGGCGACATACCAAGATTGAGAGTGATCCTGGATTAAGGTGACAGGACCCATCCCAATCCCCCCGGGATTACCATGGAATGTGCCCTGCTCCCGTCCAACAAGGGGTGTCAGAAAAGGGATGACCAAGAGCCACTGCCCAAAAGGGGCATCCAGAGTGCGCAAGGATCGATGGAGGAGGTGTGCAATGTCCCAGTCTCTACTGCAATCGCATCCGTGATCAACCTGAAGGGCGTTAAAACCAAAAGCTGTGAGTGGACAAAACCAATAAGTTTATTAAACACATTTATAAGACATTTATGCCCTCCAATAAAAACGTATGCATGCCACAAAAACCAGTAACCAAAACGTTTGCTCAACCGAGCCATTAGGGCCTTAGCCCAAAAACCGTTAACCAAAAACCAAGTGTGGGAACTCAGCCCAAAACTGTGAAATACCATAACTATACATAAACAACCATGTGGGTCACCACCCAAAACCATAAATGAACATCAATCCATTAAAATCATATAATCACAAATCCACCCGGAAAGCCATTTCATTAATTCGTATTTTACCATTACCATCACCAGCATCCCTGATGCTAGACGTCCCTGACGTCATATCTCACGGGTTTATAAGCTACGCGTGCTGCCCGGGGTCTCTCCGGGTCCATATATCTGACATCCCTGATGTCTGACGTCCCAGACGTCAATCATAGCAATCCTGCTCCTGAGTCATCATACGGTCCGGCTGCTCCGTATGGTGACCCTTCGCAGGCAATGCACCGTGACTTCCCCGGTGTCCTAGACATCTGGAGGAGACCATCATATATCCTTGTATCAAGATGGTATATGGAAAACAGTTTTTATTAATTCATTTCACAACATCACAATGGGCCCTGCCCGAATTTTCCATAAAACAACGCATTTCCATTTAGGGTCCCTGACCCGAAACCACATTTATTAAATATAGGGCCCCTGACTCGAAATCATCATTTTAATCCAACTGGGCCTCATGCCCGACTTTATGAACCACTGGGCCCACGGCCCGATTTATAAACCAACTGGCCCGCAGCCCGACTTATAAACCAACTGGGCCCGCAGCCCGATTACGTACTCAAATGGACTCCAAGTCCGAGATTTCCAAAACAAGTGGGCCTCAAGCCCGAGTTCGTCTTTCCAATATAAAAATCGTTTTATCATATTATTTATTTAACCACAAGCACGCAAAACCACAAATAAACCGTTAATCCCGATACACGTGAAATACGAAAAACACCTCGAAATACGTGCAACATACCCGAAATCAATACTCACAAATACCATCATAGAAATCATGTATATAAACCATATATCACATTTAAGCATGCATATGATTTATAAAACCAAAGTCCACTCACAGACCGTTTTAACGGTATGCCTCGATACGCGTGCCACCGGCCCTCCCGGGCCACACCACTATCACCGGGACTCCCAATCCTGTCCAAATCACATTAGAGGGTCACTAACCTCATCATTAACATCGTATCAAAGTCCCGTAATTTTCCCAAATTTTTACTTATTTTTAAACTTAATTTAAAACCTTCGGACATCCCGAACAATATCGAGATGGTGTCCGATCGACACGAAACCAATCCCAAAATGTCCGTTACATCGAATAGATTAAAATTCATGTTGACCTCACCTCGAGATTCGTGCCCACGCGCCGTCACGTGCCGCCGTGAGTGGCTGCGCGTGAAATCCACGCGCCTGCTACAGTGCATCGTCCTAACCCGTATCTCTGGTAAACGGGTCCAAATTGACCGCGACACGACCCGGTTCAATGTCCATAAATTCGATCCTAATTCCTTCAATTGATCATTTAGTTAGTTTCGTTTTAAGTCTAATTTAAGTTCTGTAAACTCAATTACACGAACACTTACCCAGATTCCATCGATTCCACGATGAACACGAAGAACACTCCGGTCACTGTTCAATCATGGGATTCCTTCAATGGCTGCAGGTTTCTTCCAATTGATGCATCCAGAAGCATCAATGGACCATGAGGAACAATTCCCCCACATCAATTGCATCAAACTAGTGCTCAATCGTCACGACTCAAGCTCGATTTTCCTCCTCTGTCACCAAGTGTGATCAGAGCCAAAACAGTACCAATTCCCTTCGTTCTTTCGACGTTTCTGATCGTTGTGATCCCAGGAAGCTGAAGGTAATCTCCAATTCGATCCTCACGTCCTAATTCTTCCATTTCGAATTTTCCCCCCAATTTTCCCGAAATCTAAAATCCCAAATTCAGTACTCTCACAACCCCTCGTGTTTCCCCGTTAATTCAATCATCTTAATCTCTCATTTTTCTCTCAGGAACGGCAGAGGAAGGGAGCCAATTCTCCCAGTTCATCCTCTCCCCAAATTGTGCACGGTTTGAAAGAAAAACAAAGGAAAAGGAAGGAAAATAATGGATAAGGAATGATGATGTTGTAATGATAGTGTTGGGAGGGAAACATGGAGCTGGAAACAAGGGATGGGTGACACTTGTCACTCATCCGGATGTGCACAGTCAACGGTCAGTATTCAATATTATATTATTATTTTAATCCGAGCCTCGGTTCGTTAGTTCGTTTCCTTGACCATAACGTCGTCGTCGAATCTCCGATTTCGGCATGCCGCCTGTCATTGGATTCGTATCGACGATACCTACGTAACGGTCCTTGGCCCTCGTCCATCGGACCTCCCGGTCAAAAAGTCAACATTTGGCCCCTATTATGTCAAATTACCAAAATACCCCTCAACTTCCGAACCTCATAACTTTCTCTACGAATGTCGGAATCGAACGTGCCACCTGTCTATGAACTCGTGACGTCCCGAACTACGTCACGGTCATCGGTCAAAGTCCATTTGACCGCCCGATCAAAAAGTCAACATTTTGCCCACGACCAAGGACAAAACGGTCATTTTGCACATTTTGTCCGATTTCGACCTACTAAGCACCGTTCAACTTCACTAATCGAGATTAATCACTAACCTAATTTCGGAATTCGGGACGGGTCGTTACAATTTTCCCTCCTTAATTAATTTCGTCCTCGAAATTCCAACCGCTCTAAACTCAAATGTACTTCCCTCCTTAATTAGTTTCGCTCTCGAAACTCGACTATCCTGATTCCACAAACACCCCGTGGAAAGTGGAATCGACCCTGTAACACGTGTACACCCGTACACCAACTAATCAGACAAAACTTGTCTGCACTCAAACGTACTACTAGTACTTATAACGCAACAACTACATTCGACCCCGTCGAATGACTGAAACTACTTATTTCGAATTTGACACCACTTGTCCAAACTACCCTCTCGTTGACACAACAACTCGACGGTTCCTTTCCCACTCCCACTAGGGGTCAGCTGACCCCACTCAACAATCTATGTTGACACATCCTGACAAACTGTCACCACACAGTTGTTGTCAGTCAAAAACTGACACGAGACTCACTCGTGGCTACACATGCCACCAACGTACTCGACTCACAAATACACTTACCAACATTTTCACACGACCTGTGTGTAATTAAACACATCGGAATTACCATGACCCATTGCATAGTAATGTCCGGTCCACAACCAATCCCATGGTATCGGAACCAATCTGACTACCAACACGTTCACCAACACACCTCGGGTATAACCCGTATACCATAACGAGACATCACAAGTCTACAAGGTATTGTACCTCGAACCATGTACGAAGTACACACATCTATCTAATAACCAGACTACAACCACCTAGGTCATAGCCTAACACGTTCCAATAATGGAGTACGTTTGCCCAATCCAGCATGAGACAAAACGAAACTCCACCCATAATTTAGTTACAATTCCGAATCCGGATCCGCAATTTCGTAAGAAATCCCGGATCCAAGCCCAGACATTAAATTTTAATTTATATCCAAATCCAAATCCGAAATCATTATTCCGTAAGCTAGCATTTGGAATAATCATTCCGTACCCAAATCCAGAAATATACTTTCAAGTTCCAAAATCGAATCCTGAATCGTCACCCAGAATTTCGATTCCAAATCCCGAAATCTCATTCACATTTACCAAGACACATCAAAACCGAACCTATCGGTTACCTGCTCAATACACTTGATTGACTTCATAGGGAAGCCAATCCAACCCCCACACGTCTAAGGTTGACAAAGTCGGACCAGTCGGACACCTACTCACTCGAGTAAGATACCATACGGGCCCCACTTCGAAAAGAAGTTCAACCCCGTCATTTACGACTCACACACCCAAGTTCGTATCAATCCTTGTCATTCCACCTAGGAAAAACCAAGGATGATCCAAAATGATGGCACCAAAACTCATCCTACGTGGATGCAACAAAACTCACTGCACTCACAACATCTTCTGCCAACAAGCAGAAAATGAGAAATCTCGTTTTCCTAGTTTCGAAGGACGCAACTCCCCCTGGTGACCCCACAACACACATGGGCCCACCAACTAATACACGCTCAACGTACTGGTAACTACAGTCAATGTCTGCCAGGGCAGAAAGCAAGAAGTCAACCCCAATGACTTCGGAATACCAACCACCAAAAATGAGCACCACTCTCGTTCCCCAATTACAACTCTCCTCGACACTAAGATTCCAACCATGTTGGAAGCAGACCTACTCCCAACGAGATGTCAAGTCCAACCACTGGACTTCCTACTTCCTCAACTCATTTGGGCAACCACGTGCCCACAATCAATTTGTTACTGTTCCGTTCGCACATCCCAACCTTTACTGGTTCAACACTCGGTTTCCCCAAGTTCTCAATTATACCTTTTAATCCACTCCTTACTGGTTATCTCACCACTATTGGGACTTATCCCAACACATTACAATCTTAACTGGATCCCATCCAGTCCATCACTCAACCACTACCGAATCTCAAAGACCGAACATATGTTCATCATGACGGAGTCACACCCCAACTGGTGGCTCATCGTCAACACCATTACCGACACTAGCACCAGCACTAGTACCAGCACCAACACACTACCAACAACACTAGTATCAGCACACAGGCATCCATACTAGTATCGACGCAAAAGTACCAACACACAACATCCATACTTGCACACCGTGTGCAAATACGACAACCCTGGATCTCCGTTCATACCGAACGATGATCCCGTACCTCACGACTATGGGTACCACCACTCTGACAATCTACATCAGGAAAATGAACGTTCCCTGAACGTCCCCTAATCCCCAAGTATTATAACCACACTAATTACCCTCGATAGCCAGTCATCTCCATATGACTACCGACTAACTGTCATTGCTATCGAGATCCGCATCCATACCTCACACTAATACCTGATCCAACACGGGATTCCATAATTTTTCTCAGAACCGTATCCGTAAATCGGATCCCATAGTTCTGACGAGACTCACCAGAGCCATCCACATGGTCATCCATGACCTCAGCCACTCGTCGCAGCACAAGTTCTCATCCACTAGTCACAATTAAGGTTTACCTTTTTAATCCATCATATACTAGGATTCCACAATTACACTCTATAGTTCAACCGAACCCAACCACTTTCCGTAATATAAAACTCACAACCTGACCGACCCCGCGGTCTAGACATCGTATAGACGTCAAATCCAATCCTACCATCCCATCAACGTGGGTTCCACCACTAAGGTCATCGGCCAACCCCGATGAACCAACATCCCTCACATTAGAAACCACCACAAGGGTTCACATTTTTAAACCATTACTCAATAAGGTTCCCCGAAACTGGCTGCACCTAGCAGCACCAAAATCAAATATTACATGGCCGAACCGACGGTCCCACAATACCAGTTCATCACAATCAACCCCACCTGGGTCGAATAACATTAACGCACGGCGTATCGGGCCAAACACATTCAATCCGCGATTAAAACCCAAAACTATCTATCAGGTTGATGACGAATTGCAGCCCAATGAGACATCACACCCTCGACCTGCGCGCACAAAAAGAGCAACCCTGCTCTGATACCAAGTTGACAGGACCCATCCCAATCCCCCCGGGAATACCATGGAATGTGCCCTGCTCCCGTCCAACAAGGGGTGTCAGACAAGGGATGACCAAGAGCCACTGCCCAAACGGGGCATCCAGAGTGCGCAAGGATCGATGGAGGAGGTGTGCAATGTCCCAGTCTCTGCTGCAATCGCATCCGTGATCAACCTGAAGGGCATTAAAACCAAAAGCTGTGAGTGGACAAAACCAATAAGTTTATTAAACACATTTATAAGACATTTATGCCCTCCAATAAAAACGTATGCATGCCACAAAAACCAGTAACCAAAACGTTTGCTCAACCGAGCCATTAGGGCCTTAGCCCAAAAACCGTTAACCAAAAACCAAGTGTGGGAACTCAGCCCAAAACTGTGAAATACCATAACTATACATAAACAACCATGTGGGTCACCACCCAAAACCATAAATGAACATCAATCCATTAAAATCATATAATCACAAATCCACCCGGAAAGCCATTTCATTAATTCGTATTTTACCATTACCATCACCAGCATCCCTGATGCTAGACGTCCCTGACGCCATATCTCACGGGTTTATAAGCTATGCGTGCTGCCCGGGGTCTCTCCGGGTCCATATATCTGACATCCCTAATGTCTGACGTCCTAGACGTCAATCATAGCAATCCTGCTCCTGAGTCATCATACGGTCCGGCTGCTCCGTATGGTGACCCTTCGCAGGCAATGCACCGTGACTTCCCCAGTGTCCTAGACATCTGGAGGAGACCATCATATATCCTTGTATCAAGATGGTATATGGAAAACAGTTTTTATTAATTCATTTCACAACATCACAATGGGCCCTGCCCGAATTTTCCATAAAACAACACATTTCCATTTAGGGTCCCTGACCCAAAACCACATTTGTTAAATATAGGGCCCCTGACTCGAAATCATCATTTTAATCCAACTGGGCCTCATGCCCGACTTTATGAACCACTGGGCCCACGGCCCGATTTATAAACCAACTGGACCCGCAGCCCGACTTATAAACCAACTGGGCCCGCAGCCCGATTACGTACTCAAATGGACTCCAAGTCCGAGATTTCCAAAACAAGTGGGCCTCAAGCCCGAGTTCGTCTTTCCAATATAAAAACCGTTTTATCATATTATTTATTTAACCACAAGCACGCAAAACCACAAATAAACCGTTAATCCCGATACACGTGAAATACGAAAAACACCTCGAAATACGTGCAACATACCCGAAATCAATACTCACAAATACCATCATAGAAATCATGTATATAAACCATATATCACATTTAAGCATGCATATGATTTATAAAACCAAAGTCCACTCACAGACCGTTTTAACGGTATGCCTCGATACGCGTGCCACCGGCCCTCCCGGGCCACACCACTATCACCGGGACTCCCAATCCTGTCCAAATCACATTAGAGGGTCACTAACCTCATCATTAACATCGTATCAAAGTCCCGTAATTTTCCCGAATTTTTACTTATTTTTAAACTTAATTTAAAACCTTCGGACATCCCGAACAATATCGAGACGGTGTCCGATCGACACGAAACCAATCCCAAAATGTCCGTTACATCGAATAGATTAAAATTCATGTTGACCTCACCTCGAGATTCGTGCCCACGCACCGTCACGCGCCGCCGTGAGTGGCTGCGCGTGAAATCCACGCGCCTGCTACAGTGCATTGTCCTAACCCGTATCTCTGGTAAACAGGTCCAAATTGCCCGCGACACGACCCGGTTCAATGTCCATAAATTCGATCCTAATTCCTTCAATTGATCATTTAGTTAGTTTCGTTTTAAGTCTAATTTAAGTTCTGTAAACTCAATTACACGAACACTTACCCAGATTCTATCGATTCCACGATGAACACGAAGAACACTCCGGTCACTGTTCAATCATGGGATTCCTTCAATGGCTGCAGGTTTCTTCCAATTGATGCATCCAGAAGCATCAATGGACCATGAGGAACAATTCCCCCACATCAATTGCATTAAACTAGTGCTCAATCGTCACGACTCAAGCTCGATTTTCCTCCTCTGTCACCAAGTGTGATCAGAGCCAAAACAGTACCAATTCCCTTCGTTCTTTCGACGTTTCTGATCGTTGTGATCCCAGGAAGCTGAAGGTAATCTCCAATTCGATCCTTACGGCCTAATTCTTCCATTTCGAATTTTCCCCCCAATTTTCCCGAAATCTAAAATCCCAAATTCAGTACTCTCACAACCCCTCGTGTTTCCCCGTTAATTCAATCATCTTAGTCTCTCATTTTTCTCTCAGGAACGGCAGAGGAAGGGAGCCAATTCTCCCAGTTCATCCTCTCCCCAAATTGTGCACGGTTTGAAAGAAAAACAAAGGAAAAGGAAGGAAAATAATGGATAAGGAATGATGATGTTGTAATGATAGTGTTGGGAGGGAAACATGGAGCTGGAAATAAGGGATGGGTGACACTTGTCACTCATCCGGATGTGCACAGTCAACGGTCACTATTCAATATTATATTATTATTTTAATTTGAGCCTCGGTTCGTTACTTCGTTTCCTTGACCATAACGTCGTCGTCGAATCTCCGATTTCGGCATGCCGCCTGTCATTGGATTCGTATCGACGATACCTACGTAACGGTCCTTGGCCCTCGTCCATCGGACCTCCCGGTCAAAAAGTCAACATTTGGCCCCTATTATGTCAAATTACCAAAATACCCCTCCACTTCCGAACCTCATAACTTTCTCTACGAATGTCGGAATTGAACGTGCCACCTGTCTATGAACTCGTGACGTCCCGAACTACGTCACGGTCATCGGTCAAAGTCCGTTTGACAGCTCGATCAAAATGTCAACATTTTGCCCACGACCAAGGGCAAAACGGTCATTTTGCACATTTTGTCTGATTTCGACCTACTAAACACCGTTCAACCTCACTACACTAATCGAGATTAGTCACTAACCTAATTTCGGAATTCGAGACGGGTCGTTACATAAGGGTTGCATGCATCGCTATGATCGGAATAGTGACTAACCCTAAAGTATCGGGCTCGGTGCCCCATTGATTTACGAGTTCGGGCTTGAGTCCCAGTTATTGTGAAATCGGGCTAGAGGCCTCGTTGAGTCATAGTTCGGGTTGGAGGCCTAGTTGCTTTGTATTATCGGGCCTGAGTCCCGAGTGTGGTTTCTTATACTAGTATGTATATACCCTCCTTACAAGCGTATTGATTGGTCTCCTCCGGACGTCGACCTGGACAGTCATGATCCACTACCTGGAATGCGTGTTCCCATAGGGAGCCCATTCCAAGAGTGGGAGTTATGATGTGGTTCCAAACCAGATCCGGAGAGATGCTCGGACTAGATCCAATGACAGAGCCTCCCAGATGGAGAATTCCTGGAGGTAGACTTGGAGTGAGATCCCGAATAGTATGCATACTTATATATATAGAGAAATGGTGACATATATCGGGGATGAGTTCCCTAGGGGCTGTGTGCCCCGAGTTGAAATTAGAGGATGTCTATGATGAGTTATATATGTGTATGAGATTTCACTGAGTTGATTTTGGGCTGAGACCCACGTGTATCGGATTTGGGCTGAGACCCTACATTTCATGTTTTGAGAAGAAGACTCGTTCTGGGTTCCTTATTTTGGATTTTGGGCTACGACCCCAATGAATGATTTGAGAAATTAGTGAAGGGCAAAAAGGTCTTTTTATGAAAATGTTTTTATAGAATATTTGTTTTTGTTCACTCACAATTTTCGTGTTTTGAATGCCCTTCAGGTTGATCGCGGATGCGAGCTTTAGCAGAGAAGAGATATCACATTCCTCCGCCGGACTCTGGCGTACTTTGATAGTCCCTTTTGGACAAAGGACGGAATTATGTGTCAGACGGGAGCAGGCACGTCCCATGTTAATCCCTGGGGATTTGGGACGGGTTCTGTCAAGTTGGTATCAAAGCGTGGTTGGCTCATTTGATACTCATATTACTCTGATACTAGTGGTATCAGAGCGTTTTTTGCTCTTAGAGTGTGCTACTAGGAGTAGTCAGACGCGCGAGGACTTTAGTTGAGACTGGTTGGAATAGGGACGTTGACCCTATTTGGCACGAGATGCCATGTTTCGATGTGTCGAATCCTGGAGGGATGTCGACTGGCAGGGAGTGCCCCCGAGTAGTTGTTGTGTGACGTGGTAGGATACGATTACGACAGGTAGCGAGTGTGCAGCGTTAGGCACGGAATTGGGCCAAGTTCTTGTGGAGGCCGGCGTCTAAGAACCATAAAGTTACGAGGAGACGAGGTCCTCAGGTTGTGGTTACTGGTTCTTGGGATACAAATATCGGAGTACGACAATCCTTCGGAGTCGAGGCGAGGGATCACTTGAGATGGACATGTTGCAGGGAGCGGCCGCTGCAGCGAGCAGTCGGTTTGTGGTAACCCTAGTTAGCGATTGATTGGACGAGTGACCAGGAAAGTGGTACTTTTCGATCGGATTTCGAGGTTGACCGATCGGTGGACGTTATGTGTTGAGTGGTTGGTGCCGATGGTGAGTTAACTGCTTAGGTTCGGAGTCTCAGTGGTGATGTGTGTGAGTTGTGTCTACACGGGCTTGCGGTAGGAACCACCATCGAGGTTGGATTTGTGTTGGGTAGTTGTGGAGACGTGGGAGATGTTCGGGAATGTTCATTTCTGATATGGATTGTCGGAATGGTCATAACCAGAGTCGTGGGTACGAGGGGAGCAGAGCCCCTCCGACCCGAGAAGTGATAAGTGGTGGTTGCTCAGTTTGAGCAAGATTTAGGATTGGTTTGACTCGCACTCCGCTTGGCGGTGATTCGATGACGATAACGAGAAAAGATGACGAGCCACGAGCTGAGGGTAGCTCAGTTGTGATGTGCTCATGGTAAGGTTCTACCACTACATGACGAGAAGGATTCATCGGTTAGTGTAGATTCATCTTGGGAATCATGTGGGAGATGGTTTAGTTGACCGTACCTCCTGAGTTCTGGTACACTGGTTTGAGGAGAATCTAATAGTGAGAAATAGAATGGGTCATTACAGTAGTTATCAGCAGTTGTCGTTAGTCAGAAGGAATGGACAACGCCAGTACTGTGGTGAGGATTAGTGACCGGAGGGTCAGATTTGGTAATACGCAGTGAGTTGTCTGCATATCACAGCAGGAGCCTATTGTGACTCTTTAGTCGGGCGACACATCGGATTAGGATGAATTGACATCCTTTTGGATGTGCATAAACGCTCATAAATGAATAGGCGAGTTGGATTGTTTGCGAACATGTGGATGATGTCCGAGTGAGTTGGGGGCCTAGTATGTGACCGAGTTGGTAGACGTGCCCTAGAGTAGTAACCAGGTGAGTTCGAGGGGCACTAAGCAAGACAGAGAGAATCCTGAGTGGCTCAATGCGAGGTATACCCAATACCTGGTTTGGCGAGGTATGGGCTGTACCTAGATTCGGGGTACCTATCCCTAGGTCGTTGTGGACGGAAGGCACGAGTGTAGGTGCTGGAATTTGATCCCATAAGGTTTGGAACGTGCGAATTAGTTTACCGATGTGAACGGCGATGGAAGTAGCCGACGAGAATCAATGGAAGTGTTTAGTCCTGAAGGGAAGGATTAAGCATTGCAGTAATTATCATAGAATATTCTTAGTCGGGAAAGAAGGACTTCTAGCTCAGGAATTGGAATAGTTAAGCATGCTTCCAACATGGTTGCAACTACTCTCGACTTAGAGACCGGTGAAGGAGACTTCTTGTTTAATGCTCTTTAGCAGATCGTGCTGGGTGCCGGAGGATGACATAAGATGAACTTTGAAGTCATCATCTTCAACTTTCCTCATATGGATCGATGAGGAAGCAGACGACAGCTAAGGGTTCAAAGAGGGTGTAAGAACCGAACACGTAGGCTGTGGGTCAAATTTGAGTGACTTGGAGATCAGATGATTCTTGGTGTCACTGGATGTGTCAGGCACTCACTTGTCCCAAAGTGAGTCAGATCGAGTAGTGTGAGGATGATCGAGATGACTGAGATGGTTGTGATGACCGTGAGGCGTTTAGACCGAGGTCTGGTCGTCATTGGAGTAAATTGCCTTGCTGATTATGCCAAGCTAGGAGTAGAGGAGAATCGTATTGTGAGACTGATGAAGGATCCCTTAGCATAGTTGGTTAGATGACAAGACAGAGGTTGGATATGGGGAAACATAGGAAACGAGGACGATACGTAGGTATCGATCAGGAAGAGGTGAATAGTCGATGCCTCGAGATTGGATTTAAGGATAGAGATTGTGTTGGATTGAGGATGGCTTGCGATTGAGCATCAAACTGATGAGTACTATGATCGGATGTAGTCCGACATATTGGTGTAATGATTAGACGTCGAATGTTGTGTGCTTGAGCAGAGTTGACAGAGAGGGTTTGGAGATTTGGTGAGCCAAGAGCTCAGCGTCGTGCAGGCCAGAGGAACCCTAGTGCCTGTGTGTGTTTTCTACCGAGACAAGTATTCGATTTAGGATCCCGTAGACCCAAGATGGGTGAGACGTCGATTATGTGCCGACAGGACGAGTAGTACGATGGTTGGGATTCGAGGTGAGCCTAGATGTCAGCGGAGATCACTGAGTAATGTGAGATATGATATGATCGAGGACTCGAGAGCGAGTTGAGATCAGAGCGTGCAATGAAAGCTCAGTAGAGCCGAGCATTACTGCTAGTAACGATCACAATCATGGACTTAGGGCATGTGAAAGGGAATGGTGCCCCTTTGAACAGTAGATGACGGCTGTGAACCATTGGAAGAGTTAACGCTCAGTGGGAGCGAAGAGGAAAATTGTCGAATCGGACATTAAATAGGATGTCAGCTCCGATTGTCTGATGAGAAAGGTCGTCAGACTGAAAAGCTGACTTTCGATGTCAAAAGAGAAGAACCATCAGGCTGAAAAGCCTATTGGACGACGATTTGGTATAACTGACCTGTCAGAGTGAGCGACAGGCGAGATTGGCGAGACATAGACATTCTGTCTCGAGTGAGACTTACAAGCCGAAGCGTGGCTGTGTCAGACATGTACTGTTACATGGGTACTCTCGTGTGTGTGCAACGAACCGAGTCGAGGAACACGATTGGATTTCCACAGTTGGTTTGGGAATCGGGTCAATTCGAATTTCGCGGAAAAAATTTTTGAAGGGGGAAGTTTGTAACGACCCATCCCTAATTTTGAGGATTAACTAGGGACTAATGACGGATTAGCGAGGTTAATCGGGAATTAAACGAGGATTAACGAACATTCAGGGAGAAATTATGATTTTACCCTTGGACGCGGGTAAAAAGTTGACTTTTGGCCCGGGAGGTCCGATGGCCGAAGACCAAGGACCATTACGTAGATCACGTCGATACAAATCCGTAGACAAGCAGCACGTTGAATTCGGACGTTCGACGGAGAAGTTACGGTTCACGGAAGTTTGAAAGCACTATTACACATTTTTCGAGATGAAAGCCATTTGGCGGCTAGTGGGGTCCAACTTTTTGGACAGGCCCAATGGATGAGTGACAAGTGTCACCCATCCATTGCCCAGCCCAAACAACTCATGCATATCCTCCCCTTTTCATTGTGTTCGACCATTTTCCCAATCGAACTCGATCACCCTTCATTCCAATCCAAACCCATCCCTTTCTAATCATGTTTGAGAGACCAAGACAGTGAGAGGAGGGCCATGAGGAAGGTGGTGGCTGACCAGGAAGGCGCCGTCGTGGACGGCGGAGGTAAACTCGAGCAAGGTATCAGTTTTGCCCTTTTCCTTTTATTTTTGATTCTTGACGTTGGGGACGGTTTTAATCGACTGGGATGGGTTTATTAGGTTTCTATGAGGGTTTTAGGAAGGTTTTGGTGGTGGTTAGTGGCTGAGGAAGCCCTGGGGGAATTCTGGAAAAACTAAACCGTGAGGGACAATCGAACTGTTGCGTTTTTGTAGGTTTTAGGTGGTTTTGATCACACCATTAGATTCCTAGGATCAAAATAGGAAGTTGGGATTGATTAGGAAGAAAAAGGACGAAGATTGAATGGTTTAGGAGGCTGGGTCACGCCGATCCAGTTGGGCCGGATTTGCCGAGAAAACCGGACCGGTTTGGGCGAGGAAGAAGAAAACAATTCACTGGCGCGTGGCTCCCAAGCTCAGTCCCTTTGGGCGGTGCGTGTGGGCGCGTGGTCCATCTTTTGGGGATGGTTCCAACATATGAAATCATCTATTCGATGTAATGAACATTTTGGGACTGGTTTCAAGCCAATCGGACATCGTCTCGATATAGTTCGGGATGTCCGAAGGTTTCAGAGAGCGTTTAAAAATAGTTAAAAATCCCGAAAAATTAGGGGGCTTTAGTGAGGGGTTAATTAAGTAGTTAGTAACCCTCTAAAGTGATTTGGACAGGTTTGGGAAACCAGGAGACAGTGATTGGTCCGGGAAGGCGTACGACGCGCGTATCGAGGCGACAGCTCGGACGGCCTGTGAGTGGACCTTTCTTTCGAACTTGATGCATGCATAAATGTTTTATAAGTGCTTTAATATGTGTTTTGTGATTTCATGAGTGTATTTGTATGTGTGTTTACGTATTGGCACGTATTTCGAGTTTTTCGGGTTTTATACGAGCTTATGCTTTCAATTTTTATGAAATGATTTTGAAAAGGTAAAACCGGGTATGAGACCCATTTAGATTTGGTTTTGACTCAGGCATGTGGTCCTATTGATGACTTATGGGTCTGAGTCGTGGTCGTGACGGGTGCTGTGTGCACAGCGACGGACGACGTGACGCTCACCTCCAGACTGGGGATGTGTTCCTTCCGGAGAGGTCACGATGCACGTCTCGTGGTCGAGCAGCCACTGGAGGCTCGACTTCAGAGTGTTGACGGTATAGGAGAGCGATCGACGACATGTGCATCATCTCCTAGAGATGGTCGCGGCAGTGATATGTTCACGACGACATACCAGGATTGAGAGCGATCCTGGATTGATCGTTGCACGCATCGCTATGATCGGAATCGTGACTGACCCTGAGGTATCGGGCTCGGTGCCCCGTTGATTTATGAGTTCGAGCTTGAGTCCCAGTTATTGTGAAATCGGGCTAGAGGCCCTTTGAGTCATAGTTCGGGCTGAAGGCCCTGTTGCTTTGTGTTATCGGGCGTGAGTCCCGAGTGTGGTTTCTTGTACTAGTAAGTATATACCCTCCTTAAGAGCGTATTGATTGGTCTCTTCCGGACGTTGACCTGGAGAGTCACGATCCACTACCCGGAATGTGTGTTCCCCATAGGGAACCCATTCCAAGAGTGGGAGTTATGATGTGGTTCCAGACCAGATACGGAGAGATGCTCGGACTGGATCCGAAGGCAGAGCCTCCCAGATGGAGAATTCCTAGGGGTAGACTCGGAGTGAGATCCCGAGTAGTATGCATACTTATATATAGAGAGAAATCGTGACATATATCTGGGATAAGTTCCCTAGGAGCTGTGTGCTCCGAGTTGACATCAGAGGATGTCTAGGATGGGTTATATATGTATATATGTATATGTGTATGAGATTTCACTGAGGTGATTTTGGGCTAAGACCCACGTGTATCGGATTTGGGCTGATACCCTACGTTTCATGTTTTGAGAAGAAGACTCATTCTGGGTTCCTTATTTTGGATTTTGGCCTACGACCCCAATGAATGATTTGAGAAATGGTTTTTGAATGCATGCATATGTTTTTAGTGAAAGGCATAAAGGTCTTTTTATGAAAATGTTTTTATAAAATATTTGTTTTTGTCCACTCATAGTTTTTATGTTTTGAATGCCCTTGAAGTTGATCGCGGATGCGGGCTGTAGCAGAGACGAGACATCACATTCCTCCGCTAGATCCTGGCGTACTCTGATAATCCCTTTTGGGCAAAGGACGAAATTAACCCTGGTATGACACTTCGTGTCATACGGGAGCAGACACGTCCCATGTTAATCCCTGGGGATTTAGGACGGGTCCTATCACTCAACCTCTCTGCAGCCCACCTCTGAAACCAACCTGGAGGGTACCAAAACCATGAAAACTATGATTAGACAAAAATAATGTTTTGGAAAATCATTTTCAAAAATATACCTTTAACCTTCCGTTTTATAAAACTATGCATGCATAACCGAATAAACCTTGCTTTAAAAAAACAGTAAATGTAACGACCCAAACCGAGAATAATAATATTTTAATGTAAAAGACTATTTTGCCCCTGAAGGGGGGAAACTTTGACTTTTGACCCGGGAAAAAATTTGGACTTTGACCCATGACTATGACGTAGGTCGGGACGTCACGAATCCGTAGACAGGCGGCACGCCGAAATCGGAGTTCGTATGAAGAAGTTATGGTCAAGGAAGCGTTTTAGCGGAATTTACGAACCGAGAACAACGGAATAAAATAATAATTTATTATGGGAATCCGTGCCAACTAATATTTAAATCCAACCAGTGGATTGGTGACAAGTGTCACCCATCCAAGCCCATACTATTCTATTAAAGCAACATTACACTATTCCTTCATTTTATATTCATTTAATTTCCCTCCATTTGATCCCAGCCGTTGGATCTTCTGCCCAAATGCATCCTAGCCTTCCATTTCCTCTGCTTTTTCTGCTTCATGCACGATCTCACCTCCCTGTTTTCTCTCAAACACACACAAACACATTCAGCCCCCCCTAACCCGTGCATCTCCTTCCATTTTCTCTCAAACCAGGCGATCGAACCAGCCACCCTCATCGCACCAGCCAACCACCAGCAGCACCACCATCATCTACTCATCATCACCGTGCATCACCGGCGACCACCGGCCCGTTTTCCCCGTCTGAAAACCCCGTGCAAACTCAGACCCGAAACACAGAGGAATCGGGTCCAAGAAGCAAACCGTGACAGCCACACCACCTCGACGCAGGGGAAGCTCCAGTCTGCACCGTGAGGACCCCAGGAGCGTAACTGGACGACGGCGAAGCCTGCGGCGGCGACACGGCGGCGGTAAGACCCAAAACCCGAGAACCCGTTTTTACTCCCCTGTTTCAAACCAACGTGTTTTAATGCTAGGAAATCGATTAATTAGTTATAGACATGTCCTAGGGTTAGATACGAGTTGATTGGAACCAATTTGGACGACTGAGACGGCGTGGATCGCCGGAGAAGACGATCGGACTTTGGCCGTGAGTTTCAGTGACGAACTGGTGAGTTTCTTCCCGTTTTCTTTCTATTTTGAGGTTGTAGAACCATAGAACATACCTAGACGACCCTATAGGGATGAACCCCGTCGAAAATGGTGGCCGGAATCGTACGGTGGAATCGGGTCAAGCCGTGGGTCGACGGCGACCCGGTTCCAGTCAAACGGGTCTGACCCGGTACTGTAGCATGATGACATCATCATGCTGACGTCACATCTGACGTCATGATGACGTCATCCTGTAAGATATTTTCAGACCAGGGACCAATCAGAACATGCCACGTGTCACCTGACAAGTGTCAGTGATGACGTCATGCTGACATCAGCATGACGTCACTGCTGACGCCAGCAGTACTGTAGCAGCGTTGACCCACGCGTTGACCAGGCGCGTGGGGGCGCGTGTGAACAGTGATTTTGGTGGGGCCGGTACCATTTTCAAGGTTTCGACGATACGGATCCAATGGAGGTGGTTTCGTGTCGATCGGAGATCGTTATATTAGTCAAAATGGGGTTTGAAGCACCGGGAATAGTGCCCGGGATGCGATTTTGAGGCGGATCTGTTCTAGGGTCTTGGTATTGATGTTATAGGGTCCTTAAGTAACCCTCAGGTATAAAAATACAGGTTTTAGAGATCGTTGAGCAGAAAGGACCGAGTGTGAGTGGGCTGTTTGATTTATAAAAGGCTTGCATGCATAAACTGTTTTACTATTTCCACTTATGATTTCGATGAGTCTTATGAATTGTTTATATATGCGATTACAATGTTTTGGGCATGAGACCCGTCTGGATTATATGTGGATTTTGTTTGGGATGTCCGGGGGACATAGGGTAAACTATACTGTTATTGTACTGTACTTTCCTACATGTGTATATTGTCTCCTCCAGGGAGGGTCGTTGGCCTGGGTGGACCCTGGAGTAGTCACGGGGCCCTGACTGAGTGGAGTTGACCCCCGTTGGGCTGCTTACTCTCAGGAAGGCATGTTTATATACCTCGGGCGGTGACCGGGATACCGGGAGCTGATGTACCTAGAGAGTCTCGGGTGTGAGACCCTGAGTGGCAACGCGTAGCCTTAGAACTGTGACATCATTTGGGTTGGGTTTTACAGTGTACTGATATGTTAGTTTCACCTTTCGATTATTATTGTGGTTTATTTGTTATGATTTCATTATAATATTATATTTTCACTGCATGCAAGATTTGGAAAACGGAGGGGTAAAACCTTATGATTATTTTATTATTAAATTGATTTCTAAACTGTTATTTTTGGCCCACTCACCCTTGTTTTACTGACCCCTCCAGACCCTGACACGGAAATAGAGGAGGAGGACCCGGAGGAGGAGGCAAAGGTTTAGTTTGCCTAGCTGTGCACCTGTACACCCCCTTGTGGGTAGGTTGAGCACCGAATAAATGTACTCTGACTATTGTGCTCACATGTTGTATTTTACTTTCCCTTGTCTGACAGTATCACTTTAAACACTGTGGTTGTACGTTATCTATCTATTTAAGTCTTCGGTTTTTATTTAAGGGTAATTTTGGTATGTTTAGAGTCATTGTCAGACGGGAGCGGGGCACGTCCTCGGGTGGTCCCAGTGGGATTGGGACGGGTCCTGTCAGTAAATCATTAAAAACCTAGGTCTAACCCAAATCACATAAAACACATGAAAACCCTCGTCCTACATTTCCCTCAAAATCCCTGGCTCCAAGCCATTTGAAAACTCTAAACACATCACAAATAGTAAAGGCCAAACTTGTTCCCGCTGGTCCATCTAGCCTGCTAGTCCAACAAGCCATATGTCAAACATCGTCATGATGATCCAACCAACCGCTAGTCCAACTACCATCCCATCTATACTACTTGTAGATGAGTACGAGTCTTGTAGGATCCAACCCCCTCGAAACGTGTAGAGTCCAGGTTCGGCTGAACCTGAACCCATCTCTGGGAATCCACAGTGTCCAACTCTGGATATAGCAATCCAATCGCATGAGGTTGACTAATCCAATAAATAGTATACAAAACAAAACATATTTAACCAGGACACCATCCCAAAACAGTTTCCATCCCCGAGCACCGGCCCAAAACCGTGAATTCCCGCGCACCCGCTCAAAACCTCGGTTTCCCAAATATCAACATAATATCCATAAATCATATCACAATAATAATCATGCCAAAACTTTCCATAAAAACAGTAAAAACATATAATTGTGCATTCGTCACATTTATCAAATAAAAAAGTATCCACTCACAGTACCATCGCTCGCTTGAATCTCAAGTCGTAAACCAAACTGAAGCCTCCGGGACGTCCTGACCTGTCAAAGTCACGCCCGAGTGTTACTAAGAATCCATATAAGTTCATACAAGAAACCCACAAAAACCGCGGAACTGAAAACACATTCCAAACATTCTTCTCGAGGAGAAACACTTCCAAAACATCAACCAAATGACCTCTGATCGACCTGAAACCACCACCATTGGATTCAGAGAGTTGAAACCTTTTGAATAAGATCAGTTTCACCTCGAAATTCAGTCTCACATGCCCATACGCACCACTCAAAGTTTCACCCCACGTGCGGTCAATGATGACGTCACTACTGACATCACCATGACACCTTTGACAGAACCTTCCACGTTGAACCGCCTAACACGTGTCACATGGCACCACTTAGCCATTGCCACGTGTCACATGTTGATGTAATCATGACATCACCTATTGACACAATGCCACGTCACTGCTGATAACCTACTAACACAATGCCACGTACCACCAACCAGCCTTGACCATGTGGCCTGACATGATGACGTCACCTTCCACGTCATCGTCTTTTTCCTCATGTCGGGTCGACTCGCAACCCTACAACGGGTTATTCGACCCGAATGCCAAACCCGACTCTAACATCTCCATTTTGAGTCCAATCTTCTCCATTCATTCACTATTCTATTCCTATCCTACCTAGAAACCATCATACGGTGTTAAAAATGAGAAACCACACCTGAAATATCCTGGCCAAGCTCGAATCCTCACAGCCAAAGTTCCAACTCCCACCTAAGCTCCTCCCTACATCCAAAACCGTCAATTTTTGTCCCTATGGACTCACCCAAACTCAGATAACACGATAGTGGCTTCAGTTTGGAGTTCCAAGTGTCCAAAACCAACACACACGGGTTCACGGTTTACCTGGTTTTTCCTAGGTTTCCAACCGGAGGCTCCAGTCCCTCCTTCTTCTCTCTCAACCTCTCCCTCACTCTCTATTTCCCTCAACCAAACCCAGATGGTGAAAACAATGATAAAATGGGATGGGGGTGGGGGTGGGTTTCAGGTATGTTTAACAAAAGGGGGGGGGGGGGGGGGGGGGAGAGAGATATGCATGAATGTGGGGATATGAACCAATGGGGTGAGTGACACTTGTCACTTATTCTATGGTCCAGACTTAGATATTTTGGGTCCCATTAATAAACAGCTAAAAGTCAACTTCCTCGATAATCGTGCAACCGTAAAATCTCCTAAATCCATCCTTGACCCTTAAAATAACTATATGACGTCCAAATTTGACGTGGTTCCTGTCTACATAATCGCAAACCCACGATCCACGCAATGGGCCTCAATAAACATGCAAATAACCTCTCAAGTCGAAAGTCAATATTTTTCCTATTTAGGGAAAAAATCTTCCTTGACAAAAAAATAATTATCACCCACGAACCAAAACACAAACATCAAACTCCATCTTACAGTTCCTTTATATACAAAACACGGCATATAAGAGAATGAAGGTTGTTACTACATCTGATGATCTCACTGATTTCAATCAGCGTTTTGTCTCAAATAGCAACTAGTAAGCTTATTTCATTCCATACAAGTGTCATAACTCCTTCACTTCGAGTGAAGGACCTATTGAGGGGGCAGCCTAGGCTGCAGTGTCAGGACCCAACCCTCCTCAGTTAAGACTCGACTCATCTAGCACGATATTGTCCGTTTTGGGCTTCCTAGCCCTCACGATTTTGTTTTCGGGAGCTCACGGTGCAACTTCCCAGAGGGTCACCCATCATGGGATTGCACCAGCCTCAACTCGCTTAACTTTGGAGTTCCAACCGAACTCAAAGCCAGTGAGCTCCCAAAAGGCCTCGTGCTAGATAGGTGTGTGTCTACACCTTTAAGGCACACCACCAATCCCCTCCCAGACCATTTGACATGACCCATCCCAATCCCCCCGGGATTACCATGGAATGTGTCATGCTCCCGTCTGACAAGAGGTGTCAGACAAGGGATAACCTGTTGCCACTGCCCAAACGGGCTTCCAGAGTGCGCAAGGATCGATGGAGGAGGTGTGCGATGTCCAGTCTCTGCTGCAGTCGCTTCCGGAATCAACCTGAAGGGCATTAAAAACAAAAGCTATGAGTGGACGAAAATAAACAAGTCTGTTTAAAACATTTATAAAGACATTTATGCCCCTCAGTAAAAACATATGCATGCAGCAAAAACCAATAATCACATATTTATTTCAAAATAACCATTAGGGCCTTAGCCCGGAAACCATAAGCATATTTTCAAATCCCAAAAGTCAATCCAAGAGTTATTTCATAAATCCAGTAATATACATTTATTATTTTTCCATCTCCGGCATCCCCGATGCCTAGCATCCCCGACGTCATATCTCACGGTATTAAGCAACGCGTGCTGCCCGGGGTCTCACCGGGTCCATATCTCTAACATCCCCGATGTCTGACGTCCTTGACGTCTAATCATACAATCCTGCTCCTGGATCACTATACGGTCTGATAGCTCCGTACAATGACCCCTCGCAGGCAATGCACCGTGACTTCTCCAGTGTCCCCGAAAATTGGAGGAGACCAATATATATATCCTCATATCGAGATGGTTTTATGGAACACATTTTATTATTCATTTCCAAAATATCACAAGGGCCCTGCCCCGAATTTCCATAAAACCGTCATAAGTCCAAATAGTTGATTATTAAATCCGAAATCATTTATTCAATTCCATTTTAGGGTCCCCGACCCGAAATCACATATACAAATCAACTGGGCCCCTAGCCCGATTTCACAAGTCAATTGGGCCCCTGGCCCGATTTCATAAGTCAACTGGGCCCCTGGCCCGTATTTACTTAATCAAATCCGTAACCGTTTCATGAAATCATATCCAACCACAATTATGGAAATCAGTGCAAATCTAGAAAACTTTGATTTACGTGCAAACACGTAAATCGCCTCGTAATGCGTGAAATCGTATAAATTCACCGATATCCAAAATAAATCATTTAATCACATTTATAACAATCATGAAACAGTTATGCATGCATCGAATTTATAAAACCAATGTCCACTCACAGACCGTTCAAACGCTGCGCCTCAATTCGCGTGTCATAGGCTCTCCTGAGCCAATCGCTATCACCGGGACTCCCAAACCTGTCCAAATTTTAATAGAAGGTTACTAACTACTTAATTAACCTCCTACAAAAGCCCCGTGATTTTCCCAAACTTTTAACTATTTTTAAACCGTCCCTAAACCTTACAATGCCCCCGAAACATATCTAGACAGTGTCCGATCGACACAAAACCAGTCCCAAAATGTTCGTTACATCGAATAGAAGATTTCATATGTTGAACATTTTCCCAAATTCCTGTTCACGCGCCCTCACGCGCCCCAAGAAGGCTCAGATCACTGTTCATCGTCACCAACACCCAGCTGAACCAGTACTATTCACGGCACTATTCACCGTCAGGTTTTCTCTGTTTTTGGACCGGTTCAAGGTCCATTTTAGGTCCATTCCATCCCATTTTAATCCTAGTATGTTCCTAATCTCATTTCTAATCTTTCTAGTTAATTAAAACGGAACAAACTGTCCAAAACCATACCTTCATCCGTCATCAATGGCGGCCGAAGTTTCCCTCGCCGTTCACGGCCATTTCCGGCCATTCCAACCTTCAAAAACAATCCTATTAGACTCCTAGAGTGCCCAGAAATATTTCCCAATTCATAGAATTAGCCAAAAAACCTACAAAACCGAAACTTGGATTTTTGAATATTTCCTTACCTCACGGTCGAGCTCCGCCGTCCTCCACCGTGAGCCACCACCGTCGTGTCCTCAGCCTCTTACTCACTCACGGTCACACTCAGCTCACACGTTCATGGTGGTGAGGTGTGGGTGGTGTGTTTGTTAGAAAATGAAAAATGAAGGAAAATGGTGCATATGGTGTTTTTGGGTTTGTAGAAGAAAATAGGAGAATGAAGTTTGATGAAGAGAAGTGTCCACGGTGAGGGAATGAAAATGAGAGAGTGAGGTGTCTGATCCATTGAAAGAGAAAAGAGACAAAACCAATGGTCCAGATTCAACCATGGAAATAAGATCAAGGGCTTAGATGCAATCTGAGTTGTTTTTGATGAATGGTTGAGATTAAAAGGTAGTTTTAATCCTATTTAATTGCCTTAGTGGAACTTGATCCAATCTAACCAATGGGTGAGTGACACTTGTCACTCATCCAAGTGTCCTCCAACCTCCAATTCAGAATAAAATAATCGACACGGTTACCGAGACGTAAATTTCCCCGATTCCACGTTTTAGACCATAACTTCCCCGTACGAAGTCCGATTTCGGCGTGCCGCCTGTCTATGAATTCGTATCAACTAGCTCTATGTAACTGTCCTTGGCCCTCGTCCATCGGAAATCCCGGTCAAAAAGTCAACATTTTCCCCCATTTCGTCCAAATTACAAAAATTCCCTTGGGCTTCCGAACATCATAACTTCTTCCACGAGTGTCGGAATCGAACGTGCCACCTGTCTATGAACTCGTGACGTCCCAAACTATGTCACGGTCATTGGTCAAAGTCCATTTGACCATCCGAATTAAAAGTCAATGTTTTTCCCACGCCTAGGGGCAAAACAGTCATTTTGCACAATTCGTCCGAAATTACTCAACTAATCCCAGATTAGTAAATCATAATTAAATATTATTAAATCCCGATATTCGGGACGGGTCGTTACACCATTCCCCTCACAGGAATGTGGGATCATTCACCGTTCCCTCCACGACACGGGTCTTACATGCAGCCTAGGTCAAGTCACGTTTTGTCTTTATATTTTTTGGGAGGTTAAAATTGCATCAAGGCAAGGTTAGCCCAGTTGGTTTTGTGGTTGCTCCCTTTGCCAAGGGGCCTGGGTTCAAATCTTGATGTCTTTTACAATTTGATTACATGTAATAATTTCTATTTTTTCATTTTCTTTCAATTTTTGAATAAAATTTGATCATATTTTTTTTTCCAATTTTAATATAGTTGGACTTATTTTAGCATTTTTCTTCCAATCTTTGAATACAATTTGGCCCATATTTTATTATTTTCTTCAATTTTTGAATAAATGTTGATGAATGTATTTTATCCTTCTAAATTTTTAAATAAACTTAATGAATTTAACCCTCCTTCTAATTTTTGAATAAATTTGGCTTTATTTTATCAATTTTCTTGCAATTTTTGAATAAAATTGGCCATATTTTATCATCTTTCCTAATTTGTGAATAAAAGTTGATGAATATACCTTTTAATTTTTAAAAAAAATTTGATGAATTTAATCCACCCAACCATGAATTCCTAGATCCGTCCCCGTTCACTTCTCAATTCATTCATGCTTTTTTGTTCCAAAAACACAACATTCCCCAATCCACGATGATGTTTTCTTCGTCAAACTTTCTATGCATTTTTAGTTTCTAAAAATTTGAGGGAATTACAGAGGCCAAAAGGGAAGGAAATATATGCATTACTTAGGTTGATTAAGTATGAATATTAGAAATAACGGTCAGAAGTGAATTCGATCTTCTTTTGTTATTATTTTATCGAATTTTGGATTTGGGAGTGTTTGCATTATAGGGTTGTTAACACACTCTTAGGCCCAAGAAGTATTTGATGAAATGACTGACAAAAAAACTATGGAGTGATATTTGATTTCTTTTTTGAAACATACACTACTTTCATCTTTGCTATTTTGAAATTTGACCTTCAAAGTTCAAACATAGCAATGAGATTTTTATCAGTAGTTCACAAATTTTTTGAATTAAATGTGATTTTTTGGAGTGATATTAACAAAATCTTTATTCTAATGGAATTGAGACGTGGATTGATCGTAGAAGCCTATTGATATTTTTCAATCCATCTCACTGCTCATAAAAGTGGAAGATTTTTGAAACATGGCGAGGTCACGTGAGTCCACCAACCTAGATTCATCTCCCGACGCATCTCTATCGGTCCTTTCTTCTATATCAATCTTGCCGACGCATCTTTCATCATACATATGGGTTAGTTTGATTTGGCGTTTTTAGCTTCTTATTATGCTCATTTTTGGTTAGTGACTATACTTTAAACACATTAGCAATCCCAAACAACTTAAGTCAGTGAATGCTATGAAGTTGGTTGAGGTGTAAATTCTTCCATACAAATTTGTTTAATTCCAATGATTATGCATGTTTTTTTTATTTGGTCTGGTGGACCAATGATTCGTAAATGGTAGTTCTTATAGAGAGTAGTTGTGGGTTGCAAGACTTTAAGCACATTAGCAATTGAAAGGAACTTAACTTGAGGATTTGACAGTTTAATTTCAAATTTCAATATATATGCCGAATTGTTGCCTTTTTATGACAGTTTAAGCCAGCAAGATTCTGCATATATAGAATAGTTTTGCAGTTTTTTTCTTTTCCTCTTCTGTCAGTTGATTGTAATACGCTTATATTATGGTTCTACTAGTTGATTATAATACGCTTTATTATGGTTCTATCTATAGTGGAGCAAGCAAAGACAATTTTTAGCGATATAAATGGTGGACGTAATTTTTTTCGTTCATAAGTTGTGGAATTTAGGAAGATGCACCAAATTCATTGTCAATCGAACAATGTAAGAGTGTAAAAGTTTCCCATCTCATTGGTTTTGCATCTTTAGTTTGTGCATTTAGTCATTATTTCAAAATTGAGTATTATGCTTCTGTTTTTCAGACGTATCTGTAGTATTGTAATTATAGATGGACAATTTCTCGGAATATTTGTGTGCATGCTCTATTGTGTTCGTTCATTTGTAGTGATTTTACTAATTTTCTTCCTAAGAATGTATGTTGCTGTCAATATTCTTAATCTAAGGTGTAAGAAATAATTGGCTAATAACATTTTCTTTTATATTGCTGTGTTTTCTAATGTATTTCTTGGTGTTTGTTATCTTATTTGGTTTTTAAAATTCAAGTAGCCGAGGGTGTAGAGATTGTATACGGATACATGCTGTTTTAATTTATTTTGTTTTAAAATGAATTCGGGGGTGTTTGTATAAGATGTGCTTCGAGCCTCTTTGAGGTAAGTTGTTTTCTTTGCATTTTCTCCCTGAACAAACAGTGAGTTTTGAGCTTCATTAATTTTAATTCTTATGCTATTTTGAAGTGGGAGATGGAATGTCGTTGGTGATGATTTTTATATATTAAAGTGAAATTGTTTTGATGTCCTTGGGTTATTTTTTCTGCATTCTCTAACTGAACAAACATTGAGTTTTGAGCTTTATTGGTCCTTAAATTCTTATGCTAATGATTCGCATTCTGATTATATGAAAAGCTCAAGTTAATTACTTGGTTAATATTGAAAAATTAGTCTGACTTTATTTTCATGTTCTTGGATTGTTTTCTTTACATTTTCTCACTAAAGAAACACTGAGTTCAGAACATTATTGGTTTGTAATTCTTAAACTATTTTGAGTGGGATATGGAAATTATATGAAAATCTCAAGTTAAGTACTTTCTTCAATTTGCCTTATATTATAATATAAAAGATGTCTTATTAAGTTAAATGCACTAGGAATAAATCACTTTATCTCAAAATGCATCAAAAACGGAAATTTGTCTCGATATGCACTAAGAACGATTACACGTCCTCCAACACCATTTAACAGATGTTTTGCTTGACGCTGTTTATAATAGTTATATAATATGATAGTTTGGTCATTTTGGTACCAATTTTCTTCCTGTTCTAAGTTTTTCTGGGTTTTGGGCAAATAATGAACATCTTCATCACTCAGATCTTCAACAAAACCTGAAGCATCATAATAATTCGAACACATTTCTATAAACATCTCTGCAGCTCTTTTCCAATGCATCATCGATCCAAGCCGAGGTGGTTCAGCGATTACTGTAAATGGAAACATGCAAGGACAATAGGGTCGAGAAGATCTAAATCTGGGTCTGGACATCACTGATCCAATTTATGGGTTGACTTCATTGAAAAGCTTATCGCCCAAAACAACAACCTTAGCTCTTTCCCCTTTGATTCTTCACCGGACTTACTTCCCTCGGCAACATCAACATTGACCACAATCCCTTCTCGCTCGCCATCCAGAACGCCCATAGTCGCCTTTTATTTTCTCTGCCCTTTAACTTAAAATCGGTGCAGCGAGCCGTCGCCAAGCCTAGGCGTCTAGCCTGCATTTTTGAGTCCACATACAAGGAGTGCACCATGCAAGGAAGTAGAAAACTTGAGCACACAGACAAATTAAGGTAGCAGGAGTTTCACCGACTTTAGACAATAGAGTTAACCTAAGCTGATCCTGCGTGTAAATTCGGCTGCCCATTTTCACGGTGGCTTATTGGATCATCAGATCCTTAACCACAGAAGCGCTGGCATGATGAACATCCAAGTCGAGCTCTTTGAGAGCAGCCATTAATTGAGTTGCAAGGTGATTCTTCTTACAACACTGGATTCGAATCATGATGTCCCATCCAATTATCTTCACATCAATGTCCAAATCTATCAGTTTACTACTAGCTTGATGTTGGTGTTTAGACCCTTTCAAGTCTTGGTCGGAAATTGGACCACAAGATCTTGAATCTTTGCAAGAAGGCAACTCGGTTTCCTTGTTTAGTGACTCCAATCGCTTTTGCAACTCCTTATTAGTTTCGACCGTTTGCAACTTGGCCTTCAGCTCGTCGATGTAAAAAATGGGATCGCCCAGAAGAGATGCTTTGTCCATTTTCGACACATTCCGAACCACCTCTCTAAGTGCGTAGAATCGCTGGTTCAGCTTCTCTCTTCTCTTTTTCTCTACTTCCACATGATTCAACGGCTCTTCTCTTCCGTTGGTTGGTTTACGTCGTCGTTTTCTCGGTTTCTTTTCTAGGTCAACCGCTTTACTGCTATCGGCCTGTCAAATTACCGATGCTTCTAGGTCGGAGTGGTCCGAATCTGCACCGTCGCCACTGCTCGATTTTACGACACCTCTGGACTGCAAAATCACCCCTGAGCTAAACGACAAGATCCCATCATCGTTACTACCGCGCGACGGCGGAGACTTCTTCTTACTATTGTTATCCTCGGTGGCGCCGCCAACTTGGGATTGACCCAAAAATAATTTCCCATTGCCACTGTATGAGCTTATCTTGCTCTCGCCGAAATTCAAAATCTCACCCGATTTGGGCTTCAAAGAATGCGAATTGGAGTTGGAGTTCTTCACGCTGCTCCCATCGTACCCGTAATTGGAGTTGGGCTTCAAAATCTCTCCAAAGTCACCACCCCAGTCGACGTCGATCCACTCCGCCCCAGACCACTTCACCTACCTCGACCCACTTTCTTACGTGGACGTCATCTTCAGCCCATTAGATCCCGACACCATCATTGAAATCAACAGCATCGATAGCCCTCACAACAGCTCCAACACCTCGAGTTCATTTTCCCTCTCGAGATCTCCCTCTTCCACCTTAGAGTACATCAAGATCACAGGGTGGGCATTGGAAAGGTGCTTGAGGCGATTGGCTTCCCACACAGAGAGGGAGCATCGGTTGGGTGGGTTGGGGGAATGGATAAGTATTTATTAGTTTTCTTTTTAAAAATAAATTAATATAAAATTTAACAAAAGACATCAAATGTTTAAATTATCCTTATAAATTTGTAATATGATTATCACGTCATCAATTTTCACAGCGTTAATAATAGAGATGGACGGATTGTACAACGGTGCTGATGGTGTAACCGTTCCTAGCACACATGAAGACAAATTTCTGTTTTCTGATGCATTTTGAGACTTGGTGACTTGTTTTTGATGCACTTAGCCTAATAAGCCTACAAAAGATTTTCGTGGCAAGGTTGAAAAAGTCACCAAACTCTTTTCACAATTTATTTCTATTTCAGTGGCATCATTCAAATGTAAATTATATCTATCATGGCTTTGTAGGAAAGCATCCAAATGGAGGATAGAAAGAAAGATAATGATGCAAAGCGTATTTGTCATGTTGCAATTGTCTCGATAGGTTTTAGCTATTTCATTACAATAAACACCACTAATCTTGGTCGGTTAATTTTGAATGAATGGAAAAAACGAAAGATTAGCAGAATGTACAACCATTTAAATTTTATCTAACTAATAATTTTTTAATGTCAAGTAACTAAACATACATTACAATAACGATTCAGGTGGCGGTTTTATCGTGCATTAGACGACCTTGAACAAGCAAGCCTCTCTAACCTTATTTGGACATCAACAACTATTTCACAAATTAGGTACAAAATTTATTTGCTTTTTAACAAACTTCAAGATTTTACGTTATAAAAAAAAAAAAATTGTTTTGGTGGCACAGTTGTAACGCCCTGGAAATTCGGAAATTGTAATTTTATAAAATAATGAATAAATGACGTTTTTACCCTTGTGAATAGTATGATCAATTTGTTGACTTTTCGATTGGAGAATCAAACGGACGTTGACCGATGACTGTGACGTAGTTCGGGACGTCACGAGTCCATAGATAAGTGGCACGCCCAATTCCGACGATCATGGAAAAAGTTATGACATTCGGAAGTTCGAGGGCATTTTCGTAAATTGGGACAAAAAGGGGGAAAATGTTGACTTTTTGTTTGACAACTGATTTCCACACGATTCGAGGACCGTTAGGTAGATCTCGATGCCCTGAGTACAACGACAGATGGCACGTCGAAAACAGAGTTCGGATACGAACGTTACGGGTCACGGAAGCCTAGGGGCAAAATGGTAATTTGTCCAACCAGGGGCAAAATGGTCTTTTAACCTTGATCAGACAATGACACCTGTCCTTTGTCTTATTCTTGCCCCAGATAACATGGAATCCAGTTTTGAGGATAATAATAACCACTTTTGACAATTATCCCTTAATTAAGGGTAATTGTAATCATTTTGTCCAAATTGTCCAAATTGATCTGTGATATCTCACTGTCTCAGCGTCATTGTGCAATTAAGAACTTAAGGAACGGAATTGAGAGAGAGGAACTCGAGGGACTGAGAGAACTGGGGGTATTCAGAGTTTGAAAATTCAGAAAATAAGGGGAAATTCGAATTCAAATTTGTGAGCTAGGAGAAGGGAAATTGAGGATCGAATTAAGCTTCTGGGATCAAAACGAAACTCCCTGCAACAAAAACGAAGAGAATTGCTGTCGAATTGAGGAAGAACAGAAGTTTTCATGGCTGCTGAAAATCGAGCTTGAGTTCTACCAGTTGGAGGTAAGGAATTCTCGAATTGATCTTGCAAAGACGTTCCTTACACTCTCACGATACTAACCGTGTGAATTAATTTGAAAAATCAGGGACGAAATCGATAAACCGTAATAGGAAACCCGTCGAAGTTTGATCGTGAGTCGTGAGGTTTTAGACATTCATTGAGGTAATTGAACTTACAGAACTTGAATTCAGTTGGAGTAGATGGGATCAGTTGAAAGAATGGATCGATTTGAGGTCGAATTGATTGAGTTTGAATCGGGTTCTATCGCGGGTATTCCAACCCGTTTATCAAACAAACGGATACGAACCTATCCGGCGAAGTTTGATCGTGAGTTGTGAGTTTGAATCCGGCGAAGTGGTCAACATGAAACTTGATGTTCTCGATGATACGAACCTATCCGCGTTGGTTTCGGGTCAATCAGATATGGTTTCGGAGTAGTTTCGAGTACCCGACGCGTTTAATTTATATTTAAATAATATTATAAAATTCCTATGATTAGGGGATTCTGATATGAGGACCATATGATAGTCTAGTAACCTTAAATCACTTTGTTTGACAAGCTGGAATATTCCCGGGACGTTGGAAGAAAGCGAACAGTTCGAGGCTGAGCAATCTGGACGGTGTGTGTGAGTGGACTTTGTTTTCTAACCGTGATGCATATGCTTTAAAATGCCTTATTATATGATTTTTTATGATTTGATATGATATATGTTTCAATCCGGTGATTTCTCGGTTTTATGATTATTATATTATATTTTGGCACGATTTTCGAGAAATGATGAAATTGATGTTTTGGGCTAGGCCCAGATTGAAAATGATGTTTTGACTCGGGTTATGAGTCAGGGAATTAAAAATGATATTTGGACTTGGATTATGAGTCAGTGATTAATTTTATAGATTTACGTGATCGTGGCAACTCGGATTTACGGTTGCACGGATTTGCGTGAAAATGATACTTTGGGCTTGAGACCCAATGAAATCGTGATTTTGGTTGGATTTGTATTTCCATGTGATTATATGATGATATTGATGATTTGTGAATTTATAATGTAATCGGGACTTTGGCTTTTCCGGATTTGAGGACACTATATTTTGGGGCTGCGACCCTATGTTGTTAAATGATTTTGGTTTCAATGCAACTGTTTTTCACTGGTTTTTGTGATGATGATATGTTGCGGATATTTAGGGCTTTCGGGTGAAAATATGTTTTTCCCCGGAGTGCACCCTAGAGATAACGCTCGCCTTCGGGATGGAAGTGTTTACCCCGAAGAGGTCACGTAGCACGATCTTTGTTGAGCAGCCGAGGGAGGCTCGACTCAGATCAGATGTGCTGGATATATATATATATAGATCGGTAAGTGATGTGTTCACTAGATCTGGATTGCCGGCTGGTGATGTGTTCACAGCGCGGATGCTTGGATTTTGAGCGGTCCTTGAGCCTATTTGATTTGCACGCGTTGTAGGGATAAACGTGACTCTAAGCAACAGGATATGGAAATAAGTCCCGTGGTTTTGTGGAAAATGTTTTGATTTTATTGGTCCACTGAACATATTTGATTGATTTCTTATTATTACTCGTGTTTTATGATATGCATGCATGTTTGTGAAAACTGGAGGGTAAGTATATGTATTTTGGCAAATGTTTTATCAGAGGTCATTTTTGTCCACTCACACCTTTAATGTTTTTATTCACCCTCCAGGCCAGTGCATAGGTACGGGGGCTAGAAACGAGGCAAGCGAGGTAAAAGAATAAGTAGACCGTTGCGCACTCAGACACTCTACAGAGTAGGAATTTCATCCCTATCTGTAATAGTACGTATGCTCTGTATTGTCATTGACTAGTCAAACTTGTGACGTCATTGGTCTGTAAAACTTAACTATCCATTGTCTGACAATGTTATTGGGATTTGTTGTGTGGTGTATGTATATAAGTTTGGTTACTTTTGGTACTTTTTAGTTATTGTCAGACGGGAGCAGGATTCGTCACGACTATCGAGGGATAATCGGGATGGGTCTTGTCAACAGTAGCAAATGCAATCAAGGGCATAGACTTTTTATGTAACAACCCGTACCTACGGGAAGGGTAAAAATGTACTGTTGTGAAGTTTTGTAAAAAGGACGATTTTGCCCTTGTGAATAGTAAACGAAAAGTTGACTTTTTGTACTATCGATTGGATGAGTGTTAGCCTTTGACCGTGACGTAGGTTAGGACGTCACGAGTCCGTAGACAGGCGGCAGGTTCGATTCGGACAACCGGAGGAAAAGTTATGATGTACGGAAGGTTGGGGGCGTTACCGTAATTTTGAGCTAATAGGGGAAATGTTGACTTTTTGAAGGATGTGTGATTTTCACGTAGACCGAGGACCGTTGGATAGGTCTCGACGTCCTGAGTTCAACGACAGGCGGCACGCTGTCATCGGACGTCGGACGGAAAAGATACGGGTCTGGAAAGTCTAAGGGCAAAATGGTAATTTTGTGCAGGAGGGGCATTTTGGTCATTTTCCCTCAGCCCAATCAGATAAGGGCAAGTGGCAGATATTTTTGGGCTGGCCTATAGCTGGTGGACACGTGCTTGGGACTGGATGGTTCCACTACCTTCTCAAGTGTGCACGGCCACACGTTATCCCCCTTTGAACCGTGCATACCTTCGAAGGAAACAGAAAACAGAGAGAAGTTTGGGGTGAGGCGGTGATCGATTTTGATGCTAGGGAGAGTGAAGTGTGAGTCGAGAGAGAGACAGTGAGGTACGGAGGAGCTGGTGATCGTGGTCTGGAGGTGCAACCGTGCACGGAGGCGACGTGGTGGACGGTTGGATAATTGGAAGAAACAGAGGAGGCCGTGGACGGTGGTGGCTGTTGTGTGGTGTGGTGGACCGGTTTAAGCCATTAGAAGACTCAGGAGGTTTAGGGGAGTCCCACGAGCACCGTGGTGGGTGACGGTTCTCACGGCGGCGCCGGAATCGAAAGGTAATCTCTTTTGCTCTGTTTTTCGTGGATTTTCATTTCAAGAGTCGTGGACCTAGAGCTAGAATCGACAGGTTTGGTGAGTGAAGGGAGGTTTAGGGAGGTCCTAGGAGTCGTTTGTGGTGGTTGCCGTGACGGGAGGTTCACGGTGGGAGGCGGTTCGACGGCGGGTCCTCTGTACCCTGTTTAGCCGTGATTTTCAAACGGAAAATCGTGGAGTTGGAGGGAGAGTCGAGGGATTTCGTGAGTTGTGTGTGATTCAGTGAAGTCGTGGGAGGAGTTTGGAGTGACCACCGTGAAGGGGGACGTGCTGGGTGGCCGGCGACCAAAACAGAGCTCACGGGCAGTGTTTTTCGAGGATGAAGACGAGGGGTTTTAGGCCGTGATTTCTGGATTTTAGGACTGGGTTTGGTTGCAGGGGACTGGACGAAGCTAATGGAATTGAAATGGGGAAGAATGGTGGAGGAACGGAGGAGAACCAGTCACGCCGGTTCAACACAGTTGAACCGGGTGACTCGAGGTTGAAGATGCACTGTAGCAGGCGCGTGAGGCCCACGCGCAGCCACTTTGGGCGGCGCGTGGGGGCGCGTGGGGAGGAATCCGGTCAAGCGTCCAACATGAGTTTAGCCCTAAATGTTCTAATGAATCCAATGGTACAGTTTCCGGGTTAATCGGACGGTGTTACGGGATGGTTCGGGAATCCGTACGGTTTAGGGTTTCGGATTAAAATATTATTAAATTCCCGAAAAATTGGGGAAAATAGGGAAGGTATCCTTGATGTTATTGTGACCCTATTTGGTATCTATTGACAGGACGGGAGACACCAGAGACGGTTGAGGAGCGCACGGGGCGCGAGTGACTTGCTCTGAACTGTGAGTGGACTCTTTCTTACTTCCGAGCATGCCTAATTGTTTTAATTACTGTTTTATGATTTCTATGTGTGTTTTTATGTCCTGATGATGATTATACGTGATTGAGATGTCTGCACATTTTTCGAGACGTTTTTGGGATTCTGCACGTTTTTCGAGAAAAAAACGGGTTTTCAGAGTTTGATGTTATAATTCAGAATTTTAACCTAAAAACGTTTTCTGATGATGGTAAATAGGTTGTGGAATATGATTTGGGATTTTCCTATGGTTTTGTTATGAACATGGATCTTTTTCCGGATTTGGGTTCGGAATGTCGGTTCTGAACGCCGGAAGGGCTTCGAACCGGGGATTTCGAATTCGAATTTGGCGATGGATTTTGAATTGGTTTTACACTGGATATGGATTGGATTTGCTGGATCTGGATATGGGTTTAAAGACCCGGATACTGATTTGACGGGGGACGGGCCCGGATTGAGTTTAAAGACTCGGGAGTTTAAAGACTCGGATCTTACGATATTACCCCCATAGGCCTATTGAGTTTAAAGACTCGGGAGTTTAAAGACTCGGATTTATATGTGAGGCCTGGTTGAGTTTAAAGACTCGGATAGGTCCAGCAGGTTTGATCGGGAAAAGTGGTTTGATGTTTATGCTCTGGTTTCTATATCAGTTTTATAGTGTATATGTTTCTTATGGTGATTATAGTGTTTCTGTTTCTTATGATGTTTCATATTTTGACTTTTCTAATACTTCATTGGCATGCCTGGTTTTAAACCGGAGGGAACAAATGATTTTATTTCCTTACTTTGATGTGCTGGTAAACGGTTTTAAAACTTTTATTCCTTTTGGTCCACTCACACCTTCTTTTTGTTCAAATTCCCTCCAGGTCGTGGTGATAGCGCTGGGGTGAACGTTGAGGCAGATATCGAGGCATAGGGCTTCCGACGTTCTTCTGTTGCGGACTTAGACTTGTAGGACTTTTGGTGCCCATTTTGTAGAACTATGCTCTGGCTTACTGTTGTATATATTTACTCCTTCGTCTGATGGTTATGCTTATAGTTGTATTAAGTTCTTTTTGGTATTGTAAGTGTGATTGTCAGACGGGAGCAGGGTTCATCCCGAGTATCGAGGTGATATTTGGGACGGGTCCTGACAATTGGTATCAGAGCATAGGTTGTGTCAATTTGTGTTAGGTCTAGGTTGTTATACTAACTCTATGCCTCTTTCAGCGTACGATTGATCATGCCTCCGAGACGTGAACCCCCTCCACGACCTGAAGATGAAGCGGCGAGAGGGACTGAGAGCGCTTCGATCGAGAGAGCCCAGAGGCTTGGGGCTACTACGTTCAGCGGTGGGGCTGATCCCGAGGAAGCTCACCGATGGATCACCCGACTAGAACGTATTTTTGGGGTGATGCACTGTCCTCCCGAGGATCGGGTATTGTTAGCCACTTTTCTGTTGGATGGAGCTGCCTACGAGTGGTGGTACACGCTGGAACTGTCCGGCTGGGATGCACATACCGTGACCTGGGAGACTTTCCGGGAGCGGTTTTTAGATCAGTACTATCCCCGTTCTTTTAGGGATGCGAAGGAAGCGGAATTCCTTCACTTGAAGCAAGGGAACTTGACAGTTGCTGAGTATGAGCAGAGGTTCCAGATGCTATCTCGTTTTGCTCCTGCATTTGTGGCGACTGAGGCGGAGAAGTGCCGCCGGTTTGAGTTGGGCCTCCGGGGAGAGATCAGGGCCATAGTGACAGCCGGCTCTTTTGCTACATTCTGAGAGTTGTCTGATGCTGCTGTCAGGGTGGAGGCCAGTTTACCTGCTCGACCACAGTATTCGGGCAGTGTTCAACGCCGAGAGCAGTCATTTCCAGGAGCATCGAGTCAGAGGCCCCCGAAACGGGGTAATTTTGGTGGATCACTATCGGCTGGTGGAGCCCGGTATGGCAGACCAGGCAGTTTCCAGGGCTCAGGATTTCGAGGAGCTAGGTCACAGCCGACTCCTCAGGCGAGTGCGACTTCAGTGGCTTCTACAGGGAGGCATACCGGTGGACCCGGTAGGGACACTTGCTTCTATTGTGGAGAGCGAGGACATTTCCGTCGGGAGTGCCCATTGTTAGCTCCGGAGGGTGGAGCAGGCAGAGGTGCAGCAGAACCCGGGCGGAGTACTGCTTCAGTATCAGGGGCGGCAGGCCCTAGGGGTGGCGGTGGTGCCACGAGCAGTTCCAGAGGGCGCGGTAGGTCATCGGGACCTCAGGCGCGAGTTTTTGCGATGACTCAGCAGGAGGCTAGGTCAGCACCGGGAGTGGTGACAGGTACACTCACCATACTTGGTCACACTGTTTTTGCTTTGATAGATCCCGGGGCTACTCATTCATTTATAGCTCGGAGTTGTAGTTTGGTTAAGGAGAGGGAGGTGTCTACTTTGGATTGTGCGTTAGGAGTGAGTACACCTACTGGGGAGGTGTTGGTAGTGACTCAGGTTTTGAGAGAGTGTCCGGTGATGGTAGGTCAGGTGGAGTTACTGGCAGATTTTTTACTCTTGGATTTACGGGACTTTGATGTGATCTTGGGTATGGACTGGTTGACGAGACATCATGCTTCTATCGAATGTTTCGATAGGAGAGTGACTTTTCGGAGTCCCGGATTATCAGAGACTACATTTCAGGGGGATCAGCGTGCACTTCCTACGGGAGTTATTTCGGCACTCGAGGCTAGTAAACTGTTACGTAAGGGGTGCCAGGGTTACTTAGTTCATGTGGTGGATACGCGTGCTACACCAGTGAGGGCGGAGGATATACCAGTGGTACGGGAGTTTCCCGATGTTTTTCCCGAGGAGTTGCCAGGACTACCCCCACACCGAGATCTTGAGTTTATGATTGAGCTTCTACCAGGTACACAGCCTATTTCTCAGACTCCTTATCGTATGGCACCTGCCGAATTGAGGGAACTTAAGGCCCAGTTGCAAGAGTTGGTCGATATAGGATTCATTCGACCGAGTATGTCACCTTGGGGAGCACCTGTTTTGTTTGTCAAGAAAAAGGACGGAGGATTGAGATTGTGTGTGGATTACAGGCAACTGAATAAGGTAACTATTCGGAATAAGTACCCCCTACCCCGGATTGATGATTTGTTTGACCAGCTCAAGGGAGCACAGTATTTCTCGAAGATTGATCTTCGCTCCGGCTATCACCAGTTAAGGGTTAAAGAGGAGGATATACCGAAGACAGCTTTCCGGACCAGGTACGGTCACTATGAGTTTGTGGTGATGCCTTTTGGTTTGACTAATGCCCCAGCAGCTTTTATGGACCTTATGAACCGAGTGTTCCGGCCCTACTTGGATCGTTTTGTAATTGTCTTCATTGATGATATTTTGGTGTTTTCGAAGAGTGCGAAGGCGCATGAGAAACATCTGAGGATCGTGCTTAAAACGTTGAGGGAGCATCAGTTGTATGCGAAGCTCAGTAAGTGTCAGTTCTGGTTGACCAGTGTTGGATTTCTTGGCCATGTGATTTCGGCCGAGGGCATTCGTGTGGATCCTCAGAAAGTTGAGGCGGTAGCCAATTGGGAACAGCCTAAGACGGTAACGGAAATTCGGAGTTTTCTGGGTTTGGCAGGGTATTACCGGCGTTTTATTGAGGGCTTTTCTATTCTTGCAGCACCGTTGACGAGGTTGACACGGAAGGGAGTTCGGTTTGAGTGGGATGAGAACTGTGAACAGAGTTTCCAGGAGCTTAAAAGGCGGTTGACATCTGCTCCTGTGTTAGCCCTTCCAGATGATAGTGGGGAGTTCGAGGTGTACAGTGACGCTTCTTTACAAGGTTTGGGATGTGTCTTGATGCAGCACGGGAAAGTGATTGCTTATGCTTCCCGGCAATTGAAACCCCATGAGGTGAACTACCCTACACATGACTTGGAACTGGCTGCGGTGGTTCATGCATTGAAGATATGGCGACATTACTTGTACGGTGAGAAGTGCAGGATCTTCACGGACCACAAGAGTTTGAAGTATTTGTTCACTCAAAAGGAATTGAACCTCAGACAGCGCCGTTGGTTGGAGTTACTTAAGGACTACGACTGTACTATTGAGTATCATCCAGGGAAGGCTAATGTGGTAGCCGATGCTCTGAGCAGGAAGTCAGCTGGATCTTTGTCGCATCTGAGGACAGTACGGTTACCTTTGCTGGTTGAGCTCCGTAAGTTGGGAGTAGAGTTGACTGTGGATGATCAGGGAGCACTCCTAGCGAGTTTCCATGTGCGACCCGTTTTGATTGATCAGGTGATTGATGCTCAGTTTGAGGACCCTATTCTGGGCATCATTCGGATTGAGGTCGAGGCTGGAGAAAGACAGGATTTTGAGATCCGTGAGGATGGAGCCTTGGTTAAGAATGGACGGTTGTGTGTACTTGAGGATGAAGTTTTGAAGAAGGTGATACTGGATGAGGCTCACTGTTCAGCTTATGCAATGCATCCTGGTGGGACCAAGATGTATCGTACACTTCGAGAGCATTACTGGTGGTCAGGGATGAAACGTGAAATTGCAGAGTATGTCAGTAGATGCTTGATTTGTCAACAGGTAAAAGCCGAGCGGCAGAGGCCTTATGGAGCAATGCAACCTTTGCCGATTCCCGAGTGGAAATGGGATCACCTGACTATGGATTTTGTGTTCAAGCTTCCGAGAACACCGAAGGGACACGATGGTGTGTGGGTTATTGTGGATCGACTTACGAAGTCTGCTCATTTCTTGCCAGTACGGGAGAACTTCAGGCTGGAACAGTTTGCACAGTTGTTTATTAATGAGATTATTCGATTGCATGGGACTCCGGAGTCGATAGTATCTGATAGAGATCCGAGATTCACTTCTCGATTTTGGCAGAGCTTACAAGAAGCTTTTGGGACTAAATTACACTTCAGTACTGCTTTTCATCCTCAGACTGATGGGCAGTCTGAGCGGACTATTCAGATTCTCGAGGATATGATGCGAGCTTGTGTGCTTCAGTTTCAGGGTACTTGGGAATCACATCTGCCTTTGATGGAGTTCGCCTACAATAACAGTTATCAGGAGAGCATTGGGATGGCTCCTTACGAGGCTTTGTACGGGCGGCAGTGTCGGACTCCATTGTGTTGGACTGAGGTTGGTGAGAGGAGGTTGACTACTTCTGAGCTGGTGGAGCTTACTCAGGAAAAAGTGGCATTGATTAGGGATCGATTGAAGGTAGCGCAGGACCGCCAAAAGAGCTACGCTGACCGTAGGATCAGGGATTTGGAGTTTGCTGTTGGAGACTGGGTTTTCCTGAAGCTATCTCCTTGGAAAGGAATTGTGCGATTTGGCAGACGAGGGAAGTTAAGTCCTCGTTATATTGGACCGTATGAGATCTTGGAGCGGATTGGTCCTGTAGCTTATCGGTTGGCCTTACCAGCAGATTTGGAAAAGGTACATAATGTCTTTCATGTTTCTATGCTTCGGAAATATATTCGAGATGATTCGTATGTTTTAGAAGCACAACCAGTGGAACTGAGGGAAGACTTGAGTTTTGAAGAGCAACCTGTTGCAATCTTGGATCGGAAGGATAAAGTGTTGCGAAGGAAGACGGTTCCCTTAGTGAAGGTATTGTGGAGAAATCATCAGGTCGAAGAAGCTACTTGGGAACCCGAGGCCTTGATGCGAGAACAGTACCCTTATTTATTCCACTGAATTTCGGGGACGAAATTCTTTTTAGGGGGGTAGATTGTAACAACCCGTACCTACAGGAAGGGTAAAAATGTACTGTTGTGAAGTTTTGTAAAAAGGACGATTTTGCCCTTGTGAATAGTAAACGAAAAGTTGACTTTTTGTACTATCGATTGGATGAGTGTTAGCCTTTGACCGTGACGTAGGTTAGGACGTCACGAGTCCGTAGACAGGCGGCAGGTTCGATTCGGACAACCGGAGGAAAAGTTATGATGTACGGAAGGTTGGGGGCGTTACCGTAATTTTGAGCTAATAGGAGAAATGTTGACTTTTTGAAGGATGTGTGATTTTCACGTAGACCGAGGACCGTTGGATAGGTCTCGACGTCCTGAGTTCAACGACAGGCGGCACGCTGTCATCGGACGTCGGACGGAAAAGATACGGGTCTGGAAAGTCTAAGGGCAAAATGGTAATTTTGTGCAGGAGGGGCATTTTGGTCATTTTCCCTCAGCCCAATCAGATAAGGGCAAGTGGCAGATATTTTTGGGCTGGCCTATAGCTGGTGGACACGTGCTTGGGACTGGATGGTTCCACTACCTTCTCAAGTGTGTACGGCCACACGTTATCCCCCTTTGAACCGTGCATACCTTCGAAGGAAACAGAAAACAGAGAGAAGTTTGGGGTGAGGCGGTGATCGATTTTGATGCTAGGGAGAGTGAAGTGTGAGTCGAGAGAGAGACAGTGAGGTACGGAGGAGCTGGTGATCGTGGTCTGGAGGTGCAACCGTGCACGGAGGCGACGTGGTGGACGGTTGGATAATTGGAAGAAACAGAGGAGGCCGTGGACGGTGGTGGCTGTTGTGTGGTGTGGTGGACCGGTTTAAGCCATTAGAAGACTCAGGAGGTTTAGGGGAGTCCCACGAGCACCGTGGTGGGTGACGGTTCTCACGGCGGCGCCGGAATCGAAAGGTAATCTCTTTTGCTCTGTTTTTCGTGGATTTTCATTTCAAGAGTCGTGGACCTAGAGCTAGAATCGACAGGTTTGGTGAGTGAAGGGAGGTTTAGGGAGGTCCTAGGAGTCGTTTGTGGTGGTTGCCGTGACGGGAGGTTCACGGTGGGAGGCGGTTCGACGGCGGGTCCTCTGTACCCTGTTTAGCCGTGATTTTCAAACGGAAAATCGTGGAGTTGGAGGGAGAGTCGAGGGATTTCGTGAGTTGTGTGTGATTCAGTGAAGTCGTGGGAGGAGTTTGGAGTGACCACCGTGAAAGGGGACGTGCTGGGTGGCCGGCGGCCAAAACAGAGCTCACGGGCAGTGTTTTTCGAGGATGAAGACGAGGGGTTTTAGGCCGTGATTTCTGGATTTTAGGACTGGGTTTGGTTGCAGGGGACTGGACGAAGCTAATGGAATTGAAATTGGGAAGAATAGTGGAGGAACGGAGGAGAACCGGTCACGCCGGTTCAACACAGTTGAACCGGGTGACTCGAGGTTGAAGATGCACTGTAGCAGGCGCGTGAGGCCCACGCGCAGCCACTTTGGGCGGCGCGTGGGGGCGCGTGGGGAGGAATCCGGTCAAGCGTCCAACATGAGTTTAGCCCTAAATGTTCTAATGAATCCAATGGTACAGTTTCCGGGTTAATCGGACGGTGTTACGGGATGGTTCGGGAATCCGTACGGTTTAGGGTTTCGGATTAAAATATTATTAAATTCCCGAAAAATTGGGGAAAATAAGGAAGGTATCCTTGATGTTATTGTGACCCTATTTGGTATCTATTGACAGGACGGGAGACACCAGAGACGGTTGAGGAGCGCACGGGGCGCGAGTGACTTGCTCTGAACTATGAGTGGACTCTTTCTTACTTCCGAGCATGCCTAATTGTTTTAATTACTGTTTTATGATTTCTATGTGTGTTTTTATGTCCTGATGATGATTATACGTGATTGAGATGTCTGCACGTTTTTCGAGACGTTTTTGGGATTCTGCACGTTTTTCGAGAAAAAAACGGGTTTTCAGAGTTTGATGTTATAATTCAGAATTTTAACCTAAAAACGTTTTCTGATGATGGTAAATAGGTTGTGGAATATGATTTGGGATTTTCCTATGGTTTTGTTATGAACATGGATCTTTTTCCGGATTTGGGTTCGGAATGTCGGTTCTGAACGCCGGAAGGGCTTCGAACCGGGGATTTCGAATTCGAATTTGGCGATGGATTTTGAATTGGTTTTACACTGGATATGGATTGGATTTGCTGGATCTGGATATGGGTTTAAATACCCGGATACTGATTTGACGGGGGACGGGCCCGGATTGAGTTTAAAGACTCGGGAGTTTAAAGACTCGGATCTTACGATATTACCCCCATAGGCCTATTGAGTTTAAAGACTCGGGAGTTTAAAGACTCGGATTTATATGTGAGGCCTGGTTGAGTTTAAAGACTCGGATAGGTCCAGCAGGTTTGATCGGGAAAAGTGGTTTGATGTTTATGCTCTGGTTTCTATATCAGTTTTATAGTGTATCTGTTTCTTATGGTGATTATAGTGTTTCTGTTTCTTATGATGTTTCATATTTTGACTTTTCTAATACTTCATTGGCATGCCTGGTTTTAAACCGGAGGGAACAAATGATTTTATTTCCTTACTTTGATGTGCTGGTAAACGGTTTTAAAACTTTTATTCCTTTTGGTCCACTCACACCTTCTTTTTGTTCAAATTCCCTCCAGGTCGTGGTGATAGCGCTGGGGTGAACGTTGAGGCAGATATCGAGGCATAGGGCTTCTGACGTTCTTCTGTTGCGGACTTAGACTTGTAGGACTTTTGGTGCCCATTTTGTAGAACTATGCTCTGGCTTACTGTTGTATATATTTACTCCTTCGTCTGATGGTTATGCTTATAGTTGTATTAAGTTCTTTTTGGTATTGTAAATGTGATTGTCAGACGGGAGCAGGGTTCATCCCGAGTATCGAGGTGATATTTGGGACGGGTCCTGACATTTTAAGCCAAGTAGTTTAGAACATCTTATATTTCAAAATTTGTTTCAACATAAAAAATCAACTACGTGAGAAATTTCGTTGATGTTAAAATTATGTTCTCAAAGATGCATTTTTGTTTTAAGCATTTTTTTGTTAGAGTGATTTATTATTTCATTCAAAGTTCAAAAATTGAACTAGAATTGAATCACGTTATGAATTATATTTTTTAAATTTTTTTTGATTATTTTTCTACTATTTTTAGAGAATTTGTTTTTATTTGTTATGAATGGTAGTCTTAAGGGGGAAAGGTTTGTAGGTAATAGGGTTCTTGAGTTTCGTACATTTTTAACGTCCAAAAATAAATGTAATGTTGAGTTAATATATTTATCTCTTTTTAAATTTAATAATAAATGTATTTCTCTTCGGACAGATGAATGATGGTTAATTGTTTATATACCATCATTTTATAATAATTTTCTGTTTGAACTTTTACAATGAATTTTGATAATAAAATAATTAAGCCTAGTGTGATAAAAAAAATTTCCTTCAATTTAGGACAGTTTTATAGGCATTGTTGTCGTACTTTTATCAAGAAAATAAGGCACAAGATTGAGGTCAAAAAGCATATTATCAAGTTTAAATTTCTTTTTAACTAATATTCAAGATAATTGAATTTTATAATGAGCGTGACATAATTTTTGATTTATTTCTTGCAATATTCGGCGTATATATGATACCTTGGAGAGACTATCAAAATTTAAAGCACTATGCTAATCTGAGATAATTAATCAATCATCTTCTTAGTAATTTAATTCAATTTGACAACAATAATTGGTCCCATATTATTTTTTTATAGGCTAACAATGAAAGAGTATAAGATCAACTAAGAAACAGGTGGCACAAGTGATCTTAAAGTGTAATGTTTTTATGTATCCGAATTATGTGCAAATTGACAGGACCCACCCCGATTATCGCCTCGATAATCGGGAAGCAACCTGCTCCCGTCTGACAATCGAATCCAAAAGACCGGAAAACTAATTACTATTACAACACACCCATTGTCAGACCAGGGAGATTAAACAAATACAACCGTCTGGACGTCAAGTCCACAGTTTCACAGAGCAATATTACAAAACAAGTTAAAGAAACAAGTCCTACTCTATGAACTAACTACTCAGCAACGGAAAACTTTATGCCTCCGCCTCTGCCTCGGCGCTTGCCCCCGCACTTGTACCACGACCTGGAGGGAATTTAAAACAACAAAGTGTGAGTGGACCGAAACATAAGTTTTACAGGAAAAACAGTTTTTCCGAAATCGGGTTCGCCCTCCAGTTTTGTAACACGCATGCATAACCAAATATTCAAAATTTGCATATTAACTTTTGAAAACTCTTTTTCCGAAACACATGAAAAACGTTACAAAGGATCGCCATAATTCATGTAAAAACCATTTAATAATTCCAGGTTTCAGAAACCGTCATTTTGAAACGTTAATTGCACAAATCAAGTAAACCGTGAATCAATAACCACAATTATGCCGTTGGATCCATCCGAGTCTTTAAACTCAACATTAGGCCTTCCCGGGATATCAACGAGTCTTTAAACTCAAAACATGATTAATAGGCCTCGGGGGTATCATAATAATCGAGTCTTTAAACTCACGAGTCTATAAACTCAATTCGAGTCTTTAAACCCAATTTTCGGGCCCGCCCCCGTCATCAACATACCGGGTCTTTAAACCCAAAACCAGATCCAACCATTAACCGGGTCTTTAAACCCAAAACCGTTTTTAAACATAATAAACCAGGATTCATCACAAACCGTTTTCCCAACATTATTCCGAAAACATTTCTCATCATAACAGGACTTATGTCCGAATTCACATGCAAATTCCAACACATGCAATTTCCAAAAATTACTTCACAATGTGATCAAACATCATAAATCCGAAACATGCATATTCATATCCAGGTACTTCATCAAAATCATCACGCATGCAATAGCAAAAACCGTAATCTCGAAATGCGTGAAATACGATAAATATCTCGAAAAACGTGGAAACATGTAAAACCGATATGTCATATCACCATCATAAAATCATAGGTAAAACCATGAGATAAATAAGCAAAATAGTCATGCATGCCCAATTTAGAAATCAAAAGGTCCACTCACGGTTTTAGGACGCGTCAATCGCGTCCCGCGCGCTCCTCCGTAGCTTCGGAAGTGTCCGGGCCTGTAAAAATGTACAAGAAAGGTTACAAACATCCTCAAATAGCTCGTATGATTTTTCCCTAATTTCCCGGATTTTTCGGCGAAATAAACCTTAAGGACCTAAACTTCCGGGCTCCCGAGATTATCCCGAACGACTCCCGAACAACTCGAATCCTAAAGGGAAAATGTTAAATAGACGGAAAGGGACAATTTCCAAGTTGACCGTGATCGGAGATGACATCGCACGCGCCGTCACGCGCCGCCCAAAGTGGCTGCGCGTGAAGGCCACGCGCCAAGCTACAGTGTCATCGTCCCTACCCGGATAGCCTGATAAACGGGTCTGTCACCCGCGACACAACCCGACCAGTTCAAGCTCAATTCTCCAACAATTCCTCCCATTTTCAATCCTATTATCTTCTCTAACCTATTTATTTCAGGTCTGTGTCGATGACTAACCTCGACTGACACCAATCGACCCAACTCAAGCTCGAACAGTCGAACAAGTCGACTTCTGGAACTCACCCTACACGGTTCCATTTCCAAATTGATTTCACCAGCATAAAGGGACCCATACGAACACAATAGCACAAACAATTGAACTCGTCGTTACCTGGAAGTCGTCGTCCTCAAGCTCGAAAATTCTCAGAACCAGGGAGCTCCGTTCTTGGCCAATTCGTGAGTGTCGTCCTTCGAATTCGACGTGGTTGGTTCCCTCTTGCTCCCAGAAGACTAGAATGGCCCTTGGCTTCGAACAACAAGCCTCAGAAATCGAATTCGAATTTTTCCCTCCAACTGGTTCTTCTCTAAACTGGTACCTGGGTTCCTGAGCAATCCTTGCTCAATTTGCTTGATTTCATGCACAGTTAAGCTGCTGCTGCTCCTAGAAAACTCTCAGTGTGTCTAGTGTGATCCCTAAACCAGTAGAAACTGAATTCTGAAATTTCCCCCCAAAAACCCGAAACTGATTTCTCACTGTTTCTCTCAATCTCTCTCAGTCACTCCTCAGCAGCATGATCCCAAATGAGTTCCCAGACTCAAAGGCGACCAGGTAATCGATCAAAGCGGCCAGCAACCCGTGGGAAACCGTCTGAGATTTTTCTGAAAATGTTTCCCACGCACACAGAAACCATGGCCAATTTGAGCTCACCCGTGCCCTGCACTCAGTTCAACCGTGCACCTGAGCCACTCCACCCTGCTTCCACTACCTCAAACAACTTAAACAAAGCCCTGAGCCTTCCACTAAACCTTAAACAATTGAACGCACAAGACCCACGACCGCTGCTCTGTTTTCCACGGTGGTGAACAGTACCCCGTGCGGAAATTACCAAAATGCCCCCAGGGCAACAATTACCAAAATGCCCTCCAACTTCCGTGACCCGTAACTCGGTCATCCGACGTCCGTTTCGCGCGTGCCGCCTGTCGTTGTACTCAGGGCGTCGAGACGAACATAACGGTCTTCGAGTCAAATGAATATCAATTGTCAAACAAAAAGTCAACTTTTCCCCTTAATAACGTCCAATTACGATAATGCCCCTGAACTTCCGAACATCATAACTTTCACCCTGTTCGACCGAATCGAACGTGCCACCTGTCTATGAACTCGTGACGTCCCGAACTACGTCACGGTCATCGCTCAACGTCCGTTCGACCTCCCAATCAAAAAGTCAACAAATTGACCACACAAATCACAGGGGTAAAAACGTCATTTTATTCAATATTTTATAATATTACATTTCCAGAACGTCCGGGGCGTTACACAAAATTTATGCCCCAATCACTTAATATATATGAATAGTTATAATCTCTTTATACATTATTTAGTAAAGTTGGTTGATCTGAGAAGCCCACTCTTTGTCTTTCGCTCTTAATCACCGTGTTTTTTATTCATACATAAATTAGAGATAAGTATATAGTAGATTAAGTTTCACCTTCTGATAAGAAATAAAAACAAGGGAGATGGAGCGGGTAATTCCATGGACATAACAAAAAAAAAAAAAAAAAGGAGCCTGACAAATTTTCACAAATAAGAAAATAAAAAGGATTATAAGAGCCAAAATTCATTTATTTGAGGTGAAGGTTCGGTACCTTTTTTTCCAACCAAATTAGACACATACTAAGAGAGGAGTTTTTATTCCACCCCTAGACAATTTTTTGTTGGGAATAACAAAGCAACATTATGAAATAAGCATGAAATGTTAGTATATAAATTATTTTATTATTAGTCATTTTTGGGTTGACTCTTATAAGTATATTATTTTTGCGACGACATGTGAATGGATTTAATTTAGAAAAAGGGAACTAGTGCCCCATGTTTTTCTTTTTATTAAACTTAAAAAAAATTAACATAAATGAACAATTTTGGCCTTAAATTTTAATGGATTCCATTTTCATATTTTTAACTGAGGGAAGAAATTAACTATTATGATAATGTTTTTTTTTATGCTGAAAAAACTATAACGCAAAACCATAGGGACACCGACCACTCGAGAAATCAAACAACTAAACTCCACGAGCATAGGACGGGAGTGAAGCATCCCAAGTAAGATTATTCTGGAAATTGTGGCCCAACTTAACGAGGGCATTATCAACAAAATTGGCTTCTCTGTAAATATGATAAAAGTTTAGAAATGGAAAAATCACCAAATTATTTACAATTCTTGACTATAAAAATCACCAAATTTACAATTCTTTCGTTATCTGAGATTACATTATTTATTACTAGACTCATTACACGCGGCTCTGAGCTTACGTGAGGCTTTTCGACGAGCTCTGCTTGCCATCTTGCATTACCCAAAATCGCACTATTTATTATTTGCAATTCTCAAGTATAAAAATCACCAAATCATATACTAAAGTTAAATAATGTACAAATTCAATTTTACATAAAAAAGATGTCTAGTTAGAGAGATTTTGAATTTTCATTTTGAGGTAGTCATCTTTTTTATGTAAAGAAAAATTGAAAATCTCCTCAGCTAGGAATATTTTTTTATGTAAAATTGAATTTGTACATTATTTAGTTCTATTATATAATTTCGTGATTTTTATGCTCAATAATTATAAACAATAGATAGCGTAATTTTAGATAACGCGCGATGGCCTGCGGAGCGCACCGAAAGCCTTATGCAAGCGCTGAGCCACCTGCAGTTAGGCTAGTGTTTTATAATTGGAGGGATTAAGGTATATTTCTTGAATATATATAGTTTCAAATGATTGTTTTTGTTTCACTTACGCTTTCAATGGTACTTTTATCATTAACGTTTCATAATAAGACTTGGTACTTTTATCATATAGTTACCTGAATGCTCTGTATTATCATTTAACTAATGAATAATGCTATTTGGACCCTCTAAATTGACCATATTTAGTGACTATGTTAATGTGTCAATCAATGAATGGTATTATTTTAATAAATGAAATTATTCTATATTTATATTAGACCATTCATTGATTGCCACATCAACATGGTCACTAAATATGGTCAATTTAGAGGGTCTAAATAGCATTACCCTTAACTAATTGATCTTGATAGTTTAAACAGTTAATGGAAATTAATTATAACTTATCTAAGAGTTTTGTTGTTATTGAATTTTGTTGTTATTGGAATTTTGGTTTAACTATTAGACGATAGCAAAACCTTTCACGAGTATCAAAGCGTTTTTTAGAGGAGCCCTACCAAGGGTTTATTCTCAAGCTTTATCAAAGTTTTTATGTTGATTTCAAGATGGGTCCAAGTCTTTGAAGACCTAGAGCGAAAATGTAATACATGCCCTATGATTCACACACTAGATACGAAAAATTTAATATTTATAAAAACGTAAGAAAGTTCTTAGGTTCGCTATCTCTCATATCGAGTTGTTTACCTTCAATTCTATACCTGAATTTTAAAAAATAAATAAATGACTTGTGAACGAGCCATGAAATATTACCTCACAGCCTTTGATGACTCCCATCCACCTCTTCAAAAATTATTTCTCACTACTTCTAATGAAGAAAAACATTGCCTATAAACATACCTTACCAGCTGCCATACCATTGCTTGAACACATTTATAAACACTTTCTGAAAGAAAAGAGGAAAAAACAGAACTGCAGATGGCATTCACTTATGGAATTTACACGGCAGCTGCTTCCCACAAGAGTCAGCAACCTAATAGGAATTTACATTTCTCACTCTCAAACCCCCCACACAAGGCAAAATAGGGAAAAAGTGGAATACAAAATCAAGGTAAGAAAATAAATTAGGGAAAAAGGAAAACGTAAAAACTGCAATCAAACCCATCTAAATTTTCCCTCCTATACCAAACCATTACTTCTCTGAATCTTTTATAAGAATGAAACCCAAGGCTACCACTTCAGTAATCCAAGATTAAATTTGAAAAAGATCATTTCATGTAAAAATGACTGTTTTCGACATGTCAATGAGCCAAGTCCTCACTCCCAACACCTACATTAGACTTGTCCACCATGCGCACATTGTACTGTTCATACACTCTTCCTCGATTCTCCGCCCACCACTGTTCTGCTTGTTTCTCACTAAATCGCTTCCTACTGCATTTAACCATCATATAGAGCTCAAATACTCTGGTATAATCAATGATATAGTAACCTTCTATAAAGCATATCACATTTCTACATATATATTACGGACAGGATTGTTCTCTACTTCTCTTGCTAGATGGCCTGGCAACATAAAATGCTGATGTCGAAAACTACGAATCTGAGCCATTTTAGGTACGCACCCTTACGGAAAAAAAAAAAGACACAAACACCAACAATCAGATATCAACATGCAGCTAAGTCAAGTATACCTGAATCGAACTCGCTTGAGATCCTTAGCACCCCCTGGTAGGGAAGTAAGTGTTATATACACGCCAGGCTCATCTTGCTCAACCCATTCAGTTTCCTGAAAAGATTCACTGTCTTTGATTCTGTTTCCGTTTTTATTTGCTACATCTGGATGTCCTTGTTTGCTGTGAGCTAAACTGCGGTTACTGGTGGTGCTGGACCCGTTAGAAAGTAACTGGCTGTGTGATCCATTGGAGTCGGGTTCTGGGCATGTTACTTGACCATTCAATCTGTCAGTCAAAGTACTTGAAATTTCATTGGAAGGATCAGAACCCAACAAGGAAGCAGGAGACGGTGATTTAATATTCCGCACTGCTCCAACTGGTAGCCGTTCAGCCATGTCCTTCAACTGGTCGCCAAATAAAAAACAAAGATGAACCATCAGCAAGACTTGGTCACATAAAGCACAAATGACAATAAATATCCACAACTGAGTCACGAAATCTTTTTACTTGGCACAGAATAATTTACAGGTGATAAAATAACAATGAAATACCAACCCATGTGGCTCAATGTGTCCAAACACATCATTGTGCGAGAGACACTATAACAATCAAGCAGCCATACACGTAAAATGAAACCGTAAATCAAACTGAGTCTAACTCATTTCTCCACTATTTCTAGTGAAAAAGAACTTTAGGTACAATTTAATAACATTTTCAAAAGGTAGCAGAACTTATGACGTAAAGAATAATTAGAGATAATTTTTTTTTTCCTTTTTTTGACAAATCAAGAAGGTGGATTCTATTAAGGATCCTCCACGGGTCCACCAGATCACAGAAGATTGATTATCCAATCTTCCTGATCTGCCAGGATTAATTAACAGGAATCAATACTGATTCCTTCCTGATGTATAAACTTCCTAGTCTACATAGTCTTTATTTCTTTCCTCGTTAGGTCTAGTCTAGGTTTGTATAAAACACAACTACTGCTGTACATCTTTATTAATTCAATAGAACAAAAAGCTTCTATAACTCTTTATGGTATCAGAGCCCTAAAAGCTCCACCGAGCAAACCCTAGAAAAAAAAAACCCCAAAACACAAACCCTAATCCATGGCCGCTCAACGCACCGATGCTGCTGCTCAAACCACTGCCGCCCCTGTCAATACCACCCTCCCACCAACCGCCGGTGAACCAAACCCTAATCTTCCCACCCTCGTCACCATCAACACTGCAGCCCAACTTCCCGTCAAGCTTACTGCCACCACCTTCTTTCCGTGGCGAGCTCAATTCAATGCCCTGCTTCGAGGTTATGATCTCATGGGCTATGTTGATGGCTCTCGGCCCTGCCCACCCACCACAGAAACAGCCCTTCATGATTTTTGGGTTCGTCAGGATCAACTCCTGCTTCATGCCATTCTGGCTTCCGTCTCCCCTCAAGTGATTCAACTAATTGCCGCTGCACCAACTTCAGCCACTGCCTAGGCAAGGCTCACTCACCTATATGCCAGCAAAGCCCGGGCCCGTGTCCTTGGCCTCAAGGAACGGCTGACCCTTCTGAGGCAAGATTCCCGCCCAGTTTCTAAATACCTGCAGGAAATTAGGGTTCTTGCAGATGAGCTGGCTGCCATTGACAGACCACTGTCTGATGATGACCTCCTTCTCCATGTTCTTAATGGATTTGGACCCGAATTTAGAGAAATTGCAGCAGTTGTGCAGTCCAGGGACACCACTGTCCCCTTTGAAAACCTTCATGACATGCTTGTTCAGCATGAGGCTGCTTCCAAACGTGCAGCCTACGCAGCACCCACTCCTCCAATAACAGCCCACCCAACTCAATCCTTTTGTGGTTACTCCTCCAACCGCAACACTAGGGGCTCTTCTGGCCAAAGGTCCAACTTTCAGCCCATGGACACCCACCATTTCTCTGGAAACCGGCCCCACCAACAGTCCAATGACAGTTCCCGTCGCTCATCCTCCCAGCCCACTGGATACCGTGGCTATTGTCAATGGTGTGGCACTCAAGGCCACAGTGCTAAGCGCTGCCCTCACCTTCAGCAGTCTGCCCCGCCACCTCCGGTGGCCAATCCAGCCACTCAGGCCTCCTCCCCAGGCTGGCTCCTTGATTCGGGAGCCTCCCATCATGTAGCAACCAGCTCCCACCACCTTTCTGATGCTACCAGCTACAATGGTCCAGATGAGATCATCATTGGCAACGGTAATGGCCTCCTTATTACTCACACTGGCTCCACTTTACTTCCTTCTCCCAGCTCCCATCATGTAGCAACCAGCTCCCACCACCTTTCTGATGCTACCAGCTACAATGGTCCAGATGAGATCATCATTGGCAATGGTAATGGCCTCCTTATTACTCACACTGGCTCCACTTTACTTCCTTCTCCCAGCTCCCCTCCCCCCCCAGCAGTCTGCCCCGCCACCTCCGGTGGCCAATCCAGCCACTCAGGCCTCCTCCCCAGGCTGGCTCCTTGATTCGGGAGCCTCCCATCATGTAGCAACCAGCTCCCACCACCTTTCTGATGCTACCAGCTACAATGGTCCAGATGAGATCATCATTGGCAACGGTAATGGGCTCCTTATTACTCACACTGGCTCCACTTTACTTCCTTCTCCCAGCTCCCATCATGTAGCAACCAGCTCCCACCACCTTTCTGATGCTACCAGCTACAATGGTCCAGATGAGATCATCATTGGCAATGGTAATGGCCTCCTTATTACTCACACTGGCTCCACTTTACTTCCTTCTCCCAGCTCCTCCCTCCCCCCCCCCCCCCCCCCCCCCCCCCCTCTTCCATCTTAAAAATGTCATATGTGCTCCATCCATGACCCGCAACTTAATTTCCATTTCCCAACTTAATAAACAGAATAATACCTCTATTGAACTATTTCCTGGTTATTTTCATGTGAAGGATCTCAGCACGGGGGCGGTTCTCCTACAAGGCCCGAGTAAGGATGATGTGTACGAGTGGTCATCGGTTTCTCTTCACAAACCTCAAGCAATGGTGGCCGTGACAGTTTCCCCTCACCTTTGGCATCGTCGTCTTGGTCACCCTCAGTCCAAAACCCTCAAAAGTGTCTTAAGTCAGTTTCATGTTCATTTTTCTTCCAAAATTCCAGACCCTATATGTAATTCCTGTGCTTGCAATAAAAGTCATCGCCAACCCTTTGGCATTTCCTCCTTAAATAGCACTCGTCCTCTAGATTTAATATATACTGATGTGTGGGGACCTGCCCCCTACACCTCCATCGATGGTTTTTCCTACTATCTTATCCTTGTTGACCATTTTACGAAATATACCTGGCTGTACCCACTTCAAAAAAAATCAGACGTTTATTCAACCTTCAAAGACTTCAAAACCTTGGTTGAAAAGTACTTTAATTCACCCATCATCTCTCTTTACACTGATGGTGGTGGTGAATTCATCAAATTGAAACCATTTCTTGCTGAAAATGGCATCAATCATCTTCTCATCCCTCCCCACACTCCTCAGCACAATGGTGCAGCCGAAAGGCGTCATAGACACATTGTTGAAACTGGTCTCACACTCCTTCATCAAGCCCGCCTCCCCCTCACCTACTGGTCCTATGCCTTCAAGACCGCTGTCTACCTTATCAACCTCCTCCCCACTCCTCTCCTACGAAGCCAATGTCCATACACTGCTCTTTTCAATGCCACTCCCAATTATGCCAAACTCCGGACTTTGGCTGCCTCTGTTATCCATGGCTCAGGCCATATACCTCCAACAAACCGCAGCCTCGTTCTCAGCCCTGCCTCTTCCTCGGCTATTCCCTCCACCAAAGTGCCTACCTATGCTATGACCCATCCACCAGCAAACTCTACACTTCCCGTCATGTACAGTTTGATGAGACCACCTTCCCTTCCACCACCTCCCTCTCCTCCTCCACTAGTGTGTCCCCTGAAACCTCCACCACGTGGCTCTCTACTGTTCCTCCTGTCACACACATTCCCCACCCGCCATCTGTCACGTCATTGCCACCAGCGCCATTTTCTGCTCACCAACGGGACCCACTCGACACATCATCCTTGCAGGTACTTGCAGAAGCATCGCCCCCTGCTCCTGTCCCACAACCTGCACCTTTGCTCCCTGCCACCAGCAGCCCTCTTGCTGCCCCTGTCTCTGCCGCAGCCCCTGCTGCCCCTGTTCAGACCACTAGTGCCCCCCCAGCAACCTCCCCTCCGCACCTACACCAGGCGCCCCCGACCTCCCCCACGTCCCCCGAATCCTCCCTCCCTCCAACCCACAAAAACCCACCCTATGTTAACCCGAACTCAAACAGGAACTGTAAAACCAGTTCCCTCCTATGCTCTCACCGCCACCAAGCACCATCTACCTACCTTGGCCGAGCCCACCTGTGTATCTCAAGCCAAGAAAGACCCTGAATGGCGAGCAGCCATGTCCAATGAGCTGAATGCCCTCATCAAGAATGGGACTTGGGAGCTTGTTCCCTCTCACCCAAGTAAGAATATTGTTGGGAACAAGTGGGTCTTCCGTATTAAGCGGACACCTACTGGTGATATAAACCACTTCAAGGCCCGCCTTGTTGCCAAAGAGTACCATCAGCGCTCGGGAGTGGATTTCACGGACACATTCAGTCCCGTGGTCAAGCCAACCACCATCCGTGTGGTCCTACACTTGGCTGTAACCAGTGGCTGGCCTATCCGACAGTTGGTCGTCAACAATGCCTTCCTCCACGGCACTCTCCATGAGGCTGTCTACATGGCCCAGCCTGCTGGGTTTGTGGACCAGCAGCATCCCACACACGTGTGCAGGCTCCGCAAGCCCATTTATGGCCTAAAACAGGCCCCCCGGGCCTGGTACACAGAACATCAGTCCTTCCTGCTCACACAAGGATTTGTGCACGCCAGCTCGGATACCTCCCTCTTTCTCCTCAGGCAAGGTTCCAGCACTCTGTTTTTTCTGGTTTATGTTGATGACCTCATTGTGACAGGGAACAATCAAACGCTCATCTCTCAATTCATCCAAGCTCTTGCCACCCGGTTCTCTGTTAAGGACCTTGGTGACCTGCACTATTTCCTAGGCGTGGAGGTCATTCCTACTGCACATGGCCTTTTCCTATCACAGCACAAGTATATCCATGACCTGCTCCACTTGGCCCGCATGGATGGAGCCAAGCCTGTGGCCACTCCCTTGGCGGTTTCCCCTCCATTGCACCTGCATGATGGCTCTCCACCAGCAGATGCAACTCTGTTCCGTTGCCTTGTCGGGAGTTTGCAATACCTAAGCTTGACACGACCTGATGTTTGATTTGCTGTCAATAAACTCTCCCAATTTATGCATGCCCCAACCGATCTCCACTGGCAAGCTCTCAAACGGGTCCTTCGTTACTTAAAGGGGACTCCGTTTTTTGGCCTACACCTCCACCGTAAGACCACCTCCACTCTCCATGCCGTCACTCACTCTCTACATGCCTATTCGGATGCTGATTGGGCTGGGGACCAGGATGACCGCAAGTCCACAACAGCCTACCTGGTCTACTTAGGCAGCAACCTTATCTCCTGGAGTTCCCGGAAACAGCATGCAGTCTCCAGGTCCTCCACTGAAGCAGAGTATCGGGCTGTGGCATCCACCACAGCAGAACTGATCTGGATTCAGTCCCTCCTCCGTGAGCTGGGCCTCACCCTTTCCGCCACACCAACCATCTCGTGTGACAACACAACTACTGCTGTACATCTTTATTAATTCAATAGAACAAAAAGCTTCTATAACTCTTTAGATTCCAACTTGGGACTTCTTCAACACTGGGAAGAACAGTACCACCACTAGGCTAAGAGATAGTAGCTATTGATCAATCTAACTAACTGACTGCGTTTGACACAATGGTATTGAAAAAAATAGTTAAAAGTACCAAAGCACAAAAACATTGATCTTACTTGGGCAGTAAGTGACTGGATCACTTCCTTTGCTGCTTTGCATTTTGCAGTCTCTGCACCGGCAACTGCTATTGCGTCCTTCAACTGTTTAGTTGTTCTTTCCAGCTCAACTTCCTGAAGTTCTGCTTTTCTGGTAAGACTTTCAACCTAAGAGATAAATTAGTCAAACAACGCGCAAAGAGAAAACTGAACCAGTATGTTATGATGTAGGATCCTGAAAGAGAATTTGACGAGTAATGAGCCTCGCAACAATTTTCACATAAAAAGTAAAATTCTAATTTCCTATCCTTCCTTTGTTTCTCTCTGGCTATGTTTTTTCCCTCAATTTTCATATTGAATAGTCATTTCGCTAACTTTTCAGAAGTTACAACATTGTTCTGAATTCTTATTTTTGTTCTTTCTCATTACTATGTTTCTTCTTATTAATTTTTCGGTCACTTGAGCTCACAAACTTATGGCTAGTTATCAGCTTATTGAACTTTTATTTGGAAAGTTGTTATCTAGAATCTTGATGTCAAAAGATAAATTATCTTGCCGCGAGGGGACACAAACATTGATATCTACTGTCCCACTGTAAAACTACCATCATAATTCAAAATGATCTTCAGAATTTATTCTTATTGCTTGAAATTCTTCCAAGCTAAAATAGTTGCCTGATTCAATTCCTAAACCATTGACTCTATATGCTTTTTATACTATTTAAAAATACAACTCACCTAACTATTCACCAAGTATGGATCATAAGAGTATGCTAAAACCTAGGCCAATACAACTACAAACAGGTTGAGTTTAGATTTAAAAAAAAAATGGTTCAGATCAGATTGAAGAAAACAAGCAGAAACGCATACACAGCCGGTTCAAATTATTTCAAAATCCCTACCAACTCAAACATGAAAAAATATCGTAAAAGTTGGTTATGTATGTGTGTCAAATTTGGATTTCATAATCCAAAACCCAAAAGAACACCGCCTGATGAAGCACCTGAGAGAAACTCTTACCTCCGGGGTCCTATGTTACTACTTTATGTATGTGTATCAGTTGAATAACATATATGCTGTAAATCACAGCACCAAATTAACCACTTTATGCTGATATAGTTGGTACAGATTTGGATACAAAAGGATGGTTACCAATTCCTTCATTCTTTTGTACCATTTAACAACTTTAGAAAATTTAAACATCAGGCATAAGATATGCTTGCAATTGTTATACGATATACATCCAGCTCCATTTCAAAACATATATGTTTATATTTCCTATTTCTATAAGTTTAATTCCAATTGAAAGGGAAAATGGTTGCAAGCGTTCCTGAACTTTACGTTAATTTAGCTATTATCCCTGAACTTTAGTATTAAGAGCAGAATTCCCTAAACCACATCTAAACGTGCAAGGACAACCATTCCATTAAATTTCACTTTAGTACTAAGAGCAGAATTCCCTAAACTACATCTAAACGTGCAAGGACAACCATTCCGTTAAATTTCTTAACAATACCTATTAAAAAAGCACACCTGATAGGACAACTTTTGTTAAGGAATCTCAGCTAACGGAGGAGACTGCAGATCAATCTCCTCCTTAATATCTGTTATTCCTTAGTTTATAAACTTGCCTAGGATGTATACTGCCTAGTTAGGACTCTCCTAGTTCTTACCTAGTTAGGACTCTCTATTTCCTGCTTAAATATCCTACTTTGTACACTTTGTGAATTAATTCAATAAACAGAAAATTCCATACCTTATATGGTATCAGAGCTGTAAAAGCTCCACCGAGCAACCCCAGAAAAAAAAAAACCCTAAACCCTAACTCATGGCTGCCCAACCCACTGCCGCCGCTGCTCAACCTACTGCCGCCGCCGCCACTCTTAACCCTAATCCCGCACCACCCACTGATATAGTACCTGCCCTCCCCTCCCTCATCACCATTAACACTGCTGCTCAACTCCCTGTCAAACTCACAGCCACCACCTTCTTCCCCTGGCGCGCACAATTCCATGCTCTCCTTCATGGATACGCCCTTATGGGCTATGCGGACGACACCTATCCCTGTCCTCCCCCCACCGAACCAGCCCAACGAACCTTCTGGTTCCGTCAAGACCAGTTTCTCCTCCACGCCATCTTGGCGTCTGTCTCCCCGCAGGTGATCACCCTCATTGCTGCCGCCACGACCTCCGCTGATGCCTGGGGTCGCCTCAGCCGCCTCTATGCTAGCAAGGCCAAAGCCCGTGTTCTTGGTCTCAAGGAGCGGCTGACCCTCCTTTGACAAAATGGCCGCCCTATTTCAGATTACCTACAGGAGGTCCGGGTACTTGCCGATGAACTAGCTGCCATCGATACTCCCCTATCAGATGACGACCTCCTTCTCCATGTCTTGAATGGTGTGGGTACTGAATTTAAGGACATTGTTGCTGCTGTCCGGTCCCGAGACACATCCGTCTCTTTTGAAAACCACCATGACGTGCTTGTCCAGCATGAACTTGCCTCCAACCGTGCCAACCCCTCCCCTGCTGCCCCTATTACAATCAATGCCACCCAAGCACCCCGTGGCTTCAACCGCTCCAGCTGTGGCTACACTTCCCGCTCCACTTCCCATGAGCCCAACCGCTCCTCTCTCAACCAACGTACCCATCAACCTGGTTCTAAATCCAACTGCACCTCCAACCCTCCTGGCAATGGCTACCGGGGCACTTGCCAATGGTGTGGTACTTGTTAAGGATCCTATTACAGATCCTGTAGAATCAGAGGAGATTGCAGATCAATCTCCTCCTTAATACCTAGTTTGTATCTTACCTAGTTAGGCTCTTGTTTATATTTTACCTAGTTAGGACTCTACTAGAATCTTACCTAGTTAGGACTCTCCTAGAACCTGTATAAATCTACCACTATTGTACAACGTATTATTATTGAAATAATACCAGAAAATTCAATACCTTATATGGTATCAGAGCCCTAAAAGCTCCATCGAGTAAACCCTAGAAACAAACCCTAATCCATGGCCGCCCAACCTACAGCCGCCGCTGCTCAATCCACAGCCGCCCCTGTCAACCCTACTCATCACCATCAACGCCGCCGCCCAACTCCCTGTCAAACTCACCTCCACCACTTTCTTCTCTTGGCGCGCCCAGTTCAACGCCCTCCTCCGTGGGTATGAACTCATGGGTTACGTGGATGGCACGCATCCCTGCCCACCTGCAGAAGAAACAGCCCTTCGGGCCCTCTGGATCCGCCAGGACCAGTTGCTCCTCCATGCCATTTTGGCATCTGTGTCCCCCTAGGTCATCACCCTAATTGCTGCTGCCCCAACATCAGCTGCTCCGTCTCACCCGTCTCTACGCGAGCAAAGCCAGAGCTCGGGTACTAGGACTCAAGGAGCGTTTGACCCTCCTCCGTCAAGACTCACGGCCAGTCTCTGAATACCTCCAGGAGGTACGCATCATTGCTGATGAACTCGTAGCCATTGATACACCCCTGTCCGACGATGACCTGCTCCATGTCCTCAATGGCATTGGCCCTGCCAGTGGTGTGACACCCAAGGCCACAGTGCTAAGCGCTGCCCCCAGCTCCAGAAACACTCCTCCCAGCCCCCTGTGGCTAATCCCACTATCCAGACTCACTCTTGTCCTTGGCTCTTGGACTCCGGTGCCTCCCATCATGTCACCTCCACCCCTCATCACCTCACAGAAGTCCACAACTACAATGGACCCGATGAAATCATCCTTGGCAATGGTAAGGGGTTACCCATAACCCACACTGATACCCTCACACTCTCCTCTCCCTCTCTCGTCCTTTTCTCCTTAAACATGTTCTCTGTGCTCCTACCATGACCAGAAACCTGCTCTCAGCACGGGGGCGGTGCTTCTTCAAGGCCCGAGTAAGGACGGTGTGTATGAATGGTCCCCTACCTCCCTGCAACCTCAAGCTATGGTTGGTGTGGTGGCATCTCCTACTTTGTGGCATCGTCGTCTTGGTCATCCTAGTGTTCGAGTCCTAGAGTCTGTTTTCCGTTCTGCTGCTATTTCAGTACCTTTAAAATCCAAACTCTCTGTATGTTCCTCTTGTCAATGCAATAAAAGTCATCGTCTTCCCTTTGGGGAGACTTCTCTTACAAGCACATGGCCTTTCCAAATAATTTTCTCAGATGTCTGGGGTCCTGCCCCCTATAAATCTCCTGAAGGCTTTACTTATTATGTCATCTTTGTTGATCATTTCACCAGATATACATGGCTTTACCCACTCAAAAAGAAATCTGATATTTTTCCACCTTCCTTGATTTCAAAAAACTAGTTGAAAATTATTTCCAAACCTCCATTGTCACTCTCTATACTGATGGCGGTGGAGAGTTTATCAAACTCAAAGCCTTCCTAACCAACCAGGGTATCAACCATCTTCTCACTCCCCCTCACACACCCCAACATAATGGGGTGGCAGAACGGCGTCACCGCCATGTAGTGGACACAGGTCTTACTCTTCTTCATCAAGCTCATCTCCCTCTCTCCTACTGGCCGTATGCCTTTAAGGCTGCTGTCTATCTCATCAATCGCTTACCCACCCCCACTCTCCAGCACTCTACTCCCTACTCTACCCTCTTTCACCAGCCCCCAAATTACTCACGTCTAAAAGTCTTTGGTTGCCTCTGTTTTCCCTGGCTGCGTCCCTACACCACCAACAAAATGCAACCAAAATCCACCCCATGTGTCTTCCTCGGCTAGTCCCTCAACCAGAGTGCCTACCTCTGTTTTGACCCCTCCTCTGGTCGTCTTTATGTGTCTAGGCATGTTCAGTTTGATGAGTCTTCCTTCCCGAGAATCCCTTCTCACTCTACTGCCCCTCAAGTCAATTCTGATCACTTTGACCAGTGGATGTCCACCCTTCCTCTCGTAACTGCTCTTCCCCCATCCCCCGCCACCACACCACCACTGGCGCCTGCAGCATTACTTGACCACACTGACACACTGCACCTGCCTGGTCTTGGAGTTGCACCGTCTCCAGCCCCAGATCCCTCCCTGCCCCAGCACCAAACCGCCATCAGCAACCTCCCTGTTTCCTCCTCTGCTGCCTCACCTACTCCCGCTGCTATCAGCCCCTGCCAACCACCCCCTGCACCCCCACTCCGCACCTAAACCAGGCGTCAACCTCGCCTTCCCTCTCCTCCTAACCCCTCCCCCCCCACCACCACCACCACCACCGCCCCCTCCCCCAAACATTCACCCTATGCTCACTCGCACCAAAACAGGCACCATTCCCCCTGTACCCACCTATGCCCTCACTGCAAGTCTGCAACCACCTCTGCACTCCTCACCTTGGCCGAGCCCACTTGTGTATCCCAGGCCATCAAGGATCCTCTTTGGCGAACCGCTATGTCCGCAGAATTCAATGCCCTGATCCAAAATGGTACTTGGGAGTTGGTACCTTCTCACCCACGCCAGAATCTGGTTGGCAATAAATGGGTATTCAGGATCAAAAGACACCCGGATGGCACTGTTGACCGCTACAAAGCCCGGCTAGTAGCCAAGGGCTACCACCAGCGCCCAGGACTAGACTTCACAGAGACCTACAGCCCTGTAGTAAAACCCACTACTATCCGAATTGTGCTCCATCTTGCTGACTCATGGCTGGCCCATCCGGCAGTTGGATGTAAACAATGCTTTCTTACAGGGCACCCTACATGAAGATGTCTACATGGAACAGCCCAAGGGGTTTGTCGACCCACACACTCCCACCTATGTGTGCAAGCTCAAAAAGGCCCTCTATGGTCTCAAACAAGCCCCACGGGCCTGGTATCAGGAACTTCATCGTTTCCTCCTTCAACAAGGGTTTGTTACTATTCACTCTGATGCATCTCTCTTTGTTCTTAAGCAGGGACCTCATGTTCTTTACTTTCTGGCCTATGTGGATGACCTGATCCTCACGGGTAATGATCCTCCACTTCTCAACTCCTTCATCCACAACATGGCTGCCCGGTTCTCTGTCAAGGATCTCGGACCCCTTCATTACTTCCTTGGTGTGGAAGTAACCAACACCCCCACGGGTCTGTTCCTCTCCCAGCATTGCTACATCAACGATCTCCTTCACATGGCGGGTATGGAGGGAGCCAAACCAGTCTCTACCCCCTTGGCCGTGAGCCCTACATTGGCCCTTCAGGATGGCTCCCCCCCGGCTGATCCTACCAGATTTCGCCGCATCATTGGCAGCCTTCAATATCTCAGCCTTACTCGCCCTGACGTTTCCTATGCTGTTAACAAGCTCTCCCGGTTCATGCATGCCCCTACAGACTTACACTGGCAAGCCCTTAAACGGGTTCTACGTTACCTACGGGGCACCATCCTCTTCGGGCTTCACCTCCACAAGAAGTCCACCCATGAACTTCGTGCTGTCACTCATGCATTCAACACATTAGCTGCCTTCTCTGATGCTGATTAGGCTGCTGATCGAGATGACCGCAAATCCACCACAGCTTACCTAGTCTACCTGGGTGGGAACCTCATTTCCTGGAGCTCCCGGAAACAAAAGTCCGTCTCCAGATCATCTACAAAGGCTAAATATCGCGCAGTTGCAGCAACTGCAGCAGAACCTGGGTGCAGTCCCTCCTCAAAGAACTGGGCCTTTCCATCTTGGCCTGCCCCAATATCTCATGTGACAACATTGGCACCACCTTCTACTGTGCCAATCCAGCCCTACACTCTCGTATGAAACACGTGGACATTGATTTTCAGTTTGTCCGTGATCATGTCTCTCGTGGCCTTCTCACTGTCTCCCATGTTGCCACTGATGATCAGCTAGCTGATGCCCTCACCAAGCCCTTATCAAGACCCCGGTTTCAGCTCCTACGTGACAAGATTGGTGTCGCAGATGGCTCCACCTTCTTGCGGGGGCGTGTTAAGGATCCTGTTACAGATCTTGTAGAATCAGAGGAGATTGCAGATCAATCTCCTCCTTAATACCTAGTTTGTATCTTACCTAGTTAGGCTCTTGTTTATATTTTACCTAGTTAGGACTCAACTAGAATCTTACCTAGTTAGGACTCTCCTAGAACCTGTATAAATCTGCCACTATTGTACAACTTATTATTATTGAAATAATACCAGAAAATTCAATACCTTATAGTACTCCCGGGCATAGTGCAAAACATTGCCCCCAACTACAGAACCAAACAGCTGACCAACCCGTGGCCAACTCTCTCACCCCAGGTTACTCTGCTCCTTGGCTCCTTGATTCGGGTGCTTCTCACCATGTAACCTCTACCCCTCAACAACTCACTGAAGTCCACACCTACAGTGGCCCTGATGAAATCCTTCTTAGCAATGGTAAGGGGTTACCCATAACCCACACTGGTAACACCACTCTCCCTACTTCCTCCTCCCATCCTTTTAAACTCAAAAATGTCCTTTGTGTTCCTCATATGACCCGGAATCTGCTTTCTATCTCTCAATTCAACACTACTAACCGAACTTCCATTGAATTCTATCCTGATTCTTTCCAGGTCAAGGATCTCAACACGGGGGTAGTCCTCCTTCACGGCCCGAGTAAGGACAGTGTGTACGAATGGTCCCCTTCTTCCCAACAACCTCAAGCTATGGCTGGTGTGGTGGCATCCCCCTACCCTGTGGCATCGTCATCTTGGTCACCCTAGTCAAAAAGTCCTAGAGTTTGTTTTTCGTTCAACTTCCATTTCTGTACCTTTAAAAATTCCAGCATCTGTTTGTTCCTCGCGTCAACGCAATAAAAGTCATCGTCTCCCGTTTGGTGAGACTTCTCTTACAAGCACAAGACCCCTACAATTACTGTTCTCTGATGTTTGGGGACCTGCCCCCTACATCTCCCCTGAAGGCTATGCTTATTATGTGATTTTTGTTGACCACTATACCAAATACACTAGGTTATATCCTCTGAAACGAAAATCAGATGTGTACCCAACTTTCCTTGACTTCAAAAAATTAGTGGAAAACAACTTCCAAACCTCCATTGCCACTCTCTACACTAATGGTGGTGGAGAGTTCATCAAACTCAAATCCTTTCTTGCAAGTCACGGCATTCATCACTTGCTTACCCCCCCCCCCCCCAATACACCTCACCATAATGGGGTGGCTGAACGGCACCACCGCCATGTGGTGGAAACTGGACCAACTCTACTCCACCAAGCCACCCTTCCTCTCAACTACTGGCCTTATGCCTTTAAGGCTGCAGTTTATCTCATAAATCGTCTTCCCACTCCCAAACTTCACAACTCCACTCCATATTCTACCCTCTTTCATCCGCCCCCTAATTACACTCGACTCAAGGTCTTTGGCTGTCTTTGTTTTCCCTGGCTGTGCCCCTACACCACTAATAAACTGCAGCTTAAGTCTGTCCCATGTGTATTTCTGGGCTACTCCCTCAACCAAAGTGCATATCTGTGTCTTGATCCCACTTCAAATCGTCTTTATGTGTCTAGGCATGTCCAATTTGATGAAGCCTCATTTCCTGGACTCCCTCCTCACCCCACTATCCCTACGGTCACCTCTGATCACTTCCTTCAGTGGCTCTCCACTCTCCCGCCTGTGTCCTCCCTTTCCCTCTCTCCCGCCACCACCTCTGCCTCTCCACCAGCAACTGCAGCACCACTAGCCGACTCGGACACACGCCCCTGCCTGGCACTGAAGCAGTACCGTCCTCCATTGCTGTTCCTCCCTTGCCCCCCAACCACCTATTCCCCCCCCCCCCCCCCCAACCTGCACCACACATCTCCCTAGCCAACCCACCCTCCCCACCTCCTCTCCACACCTACACCAGACGCCAACCTAGACACCTTCCTCCTCCCCTGACCACCCCCCACCCCTCCTCACCCCCACCATCTTCCACTCACCCCATGCTCACCCGCACAAAATCAGGTGCCATTCCCCCTGTCCCTACTTATGCCTTGGCCACCACCACCCATCCATCCTCTAAACCTGGCCGAGTCCACCGGTGTCTCCCAAGCTGTTAAGGAACCCCATTGGCATTCTGCCATGTCTGCTGAGCTCACTGCTCTCATCACCAATGGCACCTGGGACTTGGTCCCTCCCCACCCGGACCAGAATCTTGTGGGCAACAAACGGGTATTTCGCATCAAGCGACACCCGGATGGTACTGTGGACAGATACAAGGCCCGGCTGGTGGCCAAGGGCTATCACTAGCACCAGGGCATTGATTATTCAGACACCTACAGCCCTGTGGTCAAACCTACCACCATTCGCATCATTCTTCACCTCGCGGTCACTCACGGTTGGCCCATCCGACAGTTGGATGTAAACAATGCTTTTCTCCAGGGAACCCTCAATGAGGATGTCTACATGGCACAGCCGAAAGGTTTTGTTGATCCTCACACACCCAACTATGTGTGCAAGCTTCGAAAGGCACTTTATGGGCTCAAACAGGCCCCACAGGCCTGGTACCAGGAATTACAAGGGTTTCTAATCCAACAAGGCTTTGCCACTGTTCTATCTGATGCCCCTCTCTTTGCTCTTAAACAGGGCTCTCAGGTACTCTATTTTCTGGTCTATGTGGATGACTTGATTCTTACCGGCAATGCACCTCAGCTCCTCACCATATTCATCAACCGTCTGGCAGCCCGGTTTTCTGTGAAGGATCTTGGCCCCTCCACTATTTTCTAGGCATGGAAGTTCTGCCCACTCCCATGGGCCTATTCCTCTCTCAACACCATTACATTCATGACGTCCTCACCATGGCCCATATGGAGGGTGCCAAACCAGTTCCCACTCCCCTAGCCGTATCTCCTCCTTTAACCCTCCAAGATGGTTCACCCCCAACTGACTCCACGCTCTTTCGCCGTCTCATTGGCAGCCTCCAATATCTAAGTCTCACTCGGCCTGATGTTTCCTATGCCACCAACAAGCTCTCTCAATTTATGCATGCGCCCACAGACCTTCACTGGCAGGCCCCCTCAAACGTGTGCTCAGATACCTCAGAGGGACCATCAACTTCGGCCTGCACCTTTACAGGAAGTCCACTCATGACCTCAAGGCCGTGTCTCATACTTTTCACAACATTGCCGCCTTTTCTGATGCTGATTGGGCCGCAGATCGTGATGACCAGAAGTCCACCACTGCCTATTTAGTTTATCTAGGTGGCAACCTCATCTCTTGGAGCTCCTGCAAGCAAAAGTCAGTCTCCAGATCATCTACCGAAGCAGAATACAGAGCGGTTGCTTCTACTGCAGCAGAGCTGGTTTGGGTCCACTCTCCTGAAGGAGCTTGGCCTCTCCCTCTCGGCTCCCTCCAACATCTCTTGCGACAACATTGGCACAACCTTCTATTGTGCCAATCCAGCCCTACACTCACGCATGAAACATGTGGACATTGATTTCCAATTTGTTCGGGACCATGTCTCGCGGGCCTACTCACTGTCTCTCATGTGGCCACTGATGATCATCTTGCCGATGCTCTCACCAAGCCCTTACCAAGACCTCGCTTCCCGCTCTTACGTGACAAGATAGGTGTTGCAGATGGCACCACCTACTTGAGGGGGCATGTTAAGGAATCTCAGCTAACGACGGAGATTGCAGATCAATCTCCTCCTTAATATCTGTTCTTCCTTATTTTATAAACTTGCCTAGGATGTATATTGCCTAGTTAGGACTCTCCTAGTTTTTACCTAGTTAGGACTCTATTTCCTGTATAAATATCCTACTCTGTACACTTTGTGAATCAATTCAATAAACAGAAAATTCCATACCTTATAACTTTAACCTTCTTCTTAACAGAAATTGCTGAGAAATTTAAAGGAAGATCTGTCCTTGCACATTTAGACAAAGTTCAAGGACGTGTGCTACTAATAATAAAGTCCACAAACGATAGATAAATTAGTGTAAAGTTCAGGGGCGCAACCCAAGTGGAAAATAATTTATTTGAAAATAATTTTAAGGGTTTAACTTCCATAAGGAGGTAAAGTATATATAAAATATTTCATTAAAATAAAAGCTTGTGAGGGGAGAGAGATCAAGTAAAAAAATTCTATTTCACAAGCAGTTGACTTACAAGAGAGCCCTATGCTCTACTTGTATAAAATAAAAAATATAGTAGGTACCTGTGATCTTAGTTTAATAACCTCCTGGCTAAGGCTTTCATTTGTCCTTTTAGCATCATCTACACCAATTTTTGGCGATGTGAGTCCTCCCAAAGTTGGAGTGGGTGTTGTAGAACGAGGTGGACTGGGCCTCCTTGAAATTGGTGATGTAGCTCGAGAAACAATTCTTGATCCAGGAACAGAAGCTGAGAAAAACTTTTTGGATGACCCAAATACTGGATTAAATGATTTCGAGATATTAAGACCTCCCCATTGTGAACCCCCATTTGGAACAGGAGAGACTCGACTGCTGTTAAATTCTAGTTTCTTATTTTTCTTTGAAGAACGGGTTTCCACATGCTTCAGAGATTCCATTGAAGAAAATCTAGTAAGTTGCACACGAGATCTGGAGTCCAGCCTATCACCTTTATCAACAAGGTCATTTGACCGCTGATTCATAATTCCTCTTCTGCTCGCAGAAGTCTGGGAAGAAGTCTCAGTTTCAGCCGCTTTTCTCAGTTTAATAAAACAATTATCACATACACGATAAGGTTTATTGGGATTTGGCGCCATAGCTGCCTTAAGTGACTTCTTACTGCTGCAAGAATGACAAAACACAAGCCCACAGTTATAACAATTATGGCGTTTTCTTTTAAAATTAAATGGAAGATGGCAACCCGAACACATCGACTGATCAACTCCTGAAACCCATTTATGAAGGCAGATCGCTGCAGTAAAATTAGAACCACAAGCAATACTTTTGACTTGCTTATCTTTCAGAGCTTCAACCAGTGTTGGCGAATTCCGATCATCTATATTCCCATGGCCTAAACGACCATTTGCTCCTTTTCCCCAGGTATAGACTTCAGTTCTTGACGTTAAAACTGCTGCATGATAGGCACCACAAGCAATCTCTTCCACAAAATTCTTAGAGAGCTTTCCCTCAACTCGAGTGGGGAGCTTTCCATCAGCTTGAGGATTTCCTAGCTGGCCATAAACAGGACTACCCATTGTGTAGACATGGCCGGATGTAGTAAGCGCAACTGTCATACTATGCCCACAAGCAACTTTACAGAAGTTGGGTTCAACAAGAGCAGCAACGCAGGTAGGCACCAGTTTTGCCTCCTTGTCACCATGCCCAAGCCTACCCTTATCACCATCTCCCCAAGTGAACAGCTTCCCTAAAGAACAGCTGCTGGAACTTGAATTCCCAACCATGACTTCTACAACTGCAGCAGTATGCCAAACACCACAAGCTACTCGCACAGTTCGAAGGCCCTTCAGGGATTCCACTTCCCTGGGAATTGAAACACTTCTCCGGTCTCCGTGGCCTAGAACACCAAATGTTCCATCACCAAAAGTAAACAATTGCCCAGACGAGGTCACAACAGCCGTGTGCCACGGTCCACAAGATATGGATGAGACATGTATACCCTCCAAGGGTCCATTTACTCTTTTGGGGACCCAGTGGCTCACTTCATTTCCATGTCCAAGTAGACCAAAATTGTAAGTTCCATCACCCCATGTATACAGATCACCAGAAAGGGTTACAGCACAACTATGGTACTCACCACAAGAAACAAGCTCAATGTTCACAGTACTAAGTGCATCAATGAGCTTTGGATGCAAAACATCAACATCTACACCATGCCCTAGCCTTCCTCCAGATTCCTCTCCCCAAGAGAAAATCTCCCCTTGCTTAGTCACTAAAGCAGCATGTCGTCCACCACAATCAATGTTTTGGACATCAAGTACAACTGTAGAATCTAAGGCTTTGGGCAACAGAGAATCCATTTTTGCACCAGAACTTCCAACTCTATGAGAACCACCACCCACAACACCATCTCCTGTGCCTTCTCCCCACATGAACACATCACCCAAGGCATCACCATCATCATGACCAGAACCTTGACTTGATGAGCTAACAGCACTGGATAAACTAACTCGAAAAGCATCCATTGCCATTGCCTTCATCTGCCCATGTACAATGTCTGAGCCACCAGATGACACAGAATGAACTGAACCACTAGCCGAATCTGACGGGAAGAAACCCTTGGGAGGAACAGCATACAATATCACATCTGATAGTGCCTTATCCAGACCATTTTTGGGAGGGCTTTCATAAGGACTGTGAAGACGAAGGTGATCTGCACCATCCTGAATTGGAAAAAAAAAAAAAAAAAAAAAAAGACAACCTAATTTACATTTTCAAACATAAGTGAAAAAAAGGCACAGAAAGCAAAAGAAACAATACCTTCTGTAAGCTATCATTACTACCAAATGGAGAATTCAGAGGAGAGCTTCTCCGTGTGTACGTTCTGGGACTATTTGCTTCAGATGGAATTCCATCACTCCTTGACTCTGTTCTCCATTTTCGATGATGGCTGCAGGATATCAATGCTTTCAAACCACTAAACCATACCTCAGCTTCATCTTTATCCTTGCAAATCTAGTACAGACAAATCAGATCACTAAATTACAACGAAACATTGAAACAATTCTAATATGGCAGTAGGATACAAGTTACTATGCAATGAAAAAGAAGACAAAGAAAACAGTAGAACAAATCTTACCAAATCTAGTGATCTGTCATTATATATTAATGAAAATGACTGATACTCCTTTTCAGGGCGAGGATACCTTTGAAATATTGGCTGGAAGAAGTAGAGGCCATGTTTAATCAGTACAAAATAGAAAAGCTTTTGACTTAACATAAAAGGCTTCTTTTTCTTTTTAGTCATAACTTAGCATTAAGTTACTGTGGATGTATAGAGGCGTGAAGCTGCTGATAAAAACACAAGCAAAAAAAAATTAAAAATTAAAAAAAATAGTCAGCCAAACACAAAAAGCTAAACATACGCAAGCAAACTACAGAGATATAATAGTGTGATTATACACTATCACAATAAAAAGATTAAAGAAATAAAGGAACGTAATTATAGGTTCAACAAGAAAGACAAGAGAAAGGGCATTAGAGTTGCAAAATTCAAGGCTTCCAATGATCCAAAATAGCAGGTAAGGATGTATAATATGCCACATACATGGTGCTAAATATTAAAGAGGGGAAAACATGAGAAAACAATACAGGTAATCCATGTCTAAAAATGGTCAACATATTTCCACAAAAGCAGTGGTCTTTTAGTTGAAAATTTGAAGTTACAAGTACAAAGAGATTAATCATATAACAAAAGAAAAAACTAATACCCTAATTCATTCTTCAAATGCAAAGTATGCTATAGTATAATCTATGAGTTAAAAGGAATCATTAGTGAAGCAATTAGTATCACCACAACTGCATTCTGATTAATGCAGCAATACAGTAAAAGGCACAAGAGCTTCGTAAATAGCATGGGTACATGGGGCCATAAAGCACAATCATCCAAAGGGAGCAACCAAAATGAGGCTCCAGGCTGAGGTATGTAGCTGATCTAAGGTTATGAGAAAAAATATCGTATGTCATTAATCCGGACAATCTCTCCTGCCCCAAATCAGCTTGTCAAACGATTGGAGCAAAGAAATGCAACATTTTCCCAGGAACATAACCATCTAATCACAAAAATCATCACATGCAAAATCCATGCAACCATATTAACAAAATTTCATCATATAGTAATACTGTCATAAACATAATATACATATATAGATGATGTATCTTCATGGGGAGAAACTTACGGTGCGTTGCCCAGAAATAATTCTAGACACATGGCTTAGTTTAAGATGCTTTTCCTCTTTCCCAGAGAACCATATTAGAACCGATTCATCCTGAATACAACAATACAATGATGAGTTATATCATTTAGAGGAAGATTTCTGCATGACAATGTTAATAAACTGTATTGACATGAAACTACTGTACAAATAGTGGGAAACCACAATCAAATGCCTTGTGAATAATATATCATGGGACTGTTGATAATAAAGGAATCCTATGAAATGGTCGTAGCAGAACTGGAGGTGTAATTAATTGGTTTAAAATATTGAATTCGGCCTCATTTATTTGGAAGGAATGCACGCTCAAACCAACAAAGCTTTAGGTGCAGATAAATGTAGCGTTTCCAGTACCTTAAGCTGCTCTGGTAGCTATCCACTTCTTATCCTTTCTAGGTATGCAATAATACTAGTGAGGTGATTAGAGGTTAGATGGCTCCAAATATTAACATGACTCTAAAATTATGTAAGATAAATCAATTTTTGGAAGGAACTAATACCTTAAAATGCCCACTGGTATGCAGAAAGAGGTTCCAATGAACAAATACCATAAAATGCCCACTGCCACGCAGAAAGGGGTTTCAAGAACGAAGAGTAAACTAAATATAGAGGCCAGTCCATAAGGTCCAAAAGATAGCGGAGCTCTTACAAAGTGAATTGGAGTAACATGGGAAAAAGTTAGCTGGATAAACAAGACAGGGATCCCCGCTCAGCAATGCTGTCTTGGGGAGGATGCCTGGTTTCAGATTTATCCAACACAGGTCGTTTTCAAAGGCATGCTATCACAGATGCACAACACAACACATTGTAACACTCCGTCCCGTCAATTAAGCCAAGTTTGGTTAAGATACCATAATTGTGTATGGGTTTAGGTGGGCTCCCTGGTTCCAAAACCACCCATTTACCTTTAGGGGATGGGAAGAGAGGAAAAATCTGAGTTTCACTTGAACATATTACCAGAAAAAAAAACCATCGGGGGTTTATTTTTTGGGGAGATGTTGCAAGGAAAACGAAACGAACAATATATTGTAATTCCTCCTAAGTCAACCAGATCACAGGAGATTGATTCTCCTTGATCTGCTGCTCCTAGTCAACGGAATCAATCAGATTCCCTCCATGTACAGCTAGAATCCTACAGATCATGTACAGCTATCCTACAGATATTATCCTAGTTTCCTAAATACTACATACCTAGTTAGGCCATCCTAGAACCTGTATAAATACAGAACACTGCTGTATGTTGAATCATTAAGCAAAGACAAAAAGTTTAAAACCTTTTACAACATCTAGATACGATGAAAGGCAGGCACAACTTTGATATTACAATACTAAATCAGGATATTCAGGACAAAACTTACATTGGAAAGACGGAAGGGACAAAACTTAGGCTTGCCCCTTCTTCCATACTTGAGCAAGTATGCCCCCTTCTTCAGAGCAGTAATGGCCTGTCAAGAACAGTCAAGAATCTAACTTAAGCGTATTCAGCACATTTGCATACAGAAAGAAATTATTAAAGAACAAGAACAGTAGAGAAGTATAAGAAGAGAAAAGAAAGTTGGATAACCGTTAATCACTTAATTATAAAAATATGAAGAGGACCTAGAGATTTTAGGAAGAACAGAAAGTATATGAATAAGCAGTACCAAGAATTAAAAATGAGTCTAGTATATGGATTCCTTTTATGAATTCATATTGAGTTTCACCATCTTTTAAACTTTCTAGAACGCAGAATCTTGCGACTGATTAGCAAAATAACACAGAACCTCGTAATTTGGCAATAGGTAACAAGTTTAACCAATAGATAGTCAAATTGAATCATGTGAAGGCTTACGGTAACCACTCCAGATAATTCAATCTATGAAATCAGAAAGAGGTGCTGTGTAAAGTTGTGGATACTATGTTCCAAAGCGCTAGTCTTTAAGTGTCGATAGAAGGAAAAGACATATTGGCAAGGGAAGATGAGGATGAGGGAGAAAGTTTGTAACTCCAAATCCAAAAAAATATTTTTATTTCCATCACCATTCAATCTCAAAGATGTCATGATAAGTCAATCTCAAACATTATCTTCCTCACTAAGAGTGTCTTGTCTCTCACTTGCCAAGTTCCAACAATAACTGGCCCTATTAATCTTCCATGCAATTTCCTTCCCAAATTTTGATTCCAGCAAGAGAGGAAACTCCATCCTTCGCTATGTCACAAACATTGCTTTTTGAATGAATATAATTATACCGAAACAACTCAACTCCTTCCAGTTTCATGTGTTCCTATTTATGTGCATCAGGCATCATCATTTGCAAGGAATAAATATGCTGCCGATGAACTTTCGGTTCCCTTAATTTTCTCATTATTTGTTTGCCATTGTATATGTATATAAATATATTAAATATATCATTGTCTGTAATAAAATAGGCATGGAAAAGTGTAAAAGGAAATGATCAATTCATTTGGTGTTTTTTTCATTTGTTTGTGTTCAAGGTAACTGCAAACCCATCGCCGGACTCATAAAGTAAAGTCCAAATTGTCTGTCATTCCTAAACTTCGAGCGCCTGAATTTCTGCTTACGAATCCAACCCCAACTATAAAATCAGTAGAAATGCAAACACCAATAACGTGACAAAGAAAAAACAGCCAACTGCATGGTTAGCAACTCTGAACCTTGTTCATAAACATGAAACCCAGTAGTCAAGTATTTTTCACCCCATTTGAGCAACAACCCCAATATCAATGTTATGGCAACCACTCATGTCCATGACAAAATCTTGATGCACCCCTACCAATTCCATAAGTTACAATTTCATTCAAAAATTATTCCATGCTATCAGCAACCCAGTGCCAGTTGAAAAGAATGATGAAAACTCACAAAAGATGCCATCACCAAAATTTTGGCACTCAGTAATAATACCTTCTAATAAGTGTAAGGCAACTGCTATACTCTAAGCACACAACATTTGCAGCTAAACCATTACAGAGCAGACAAACAAATTAAATCTGCAAGATAATCGAAATCATTTCGTAGAAAAATACCTGCTCGATGTCTCTTTCGACGGGGCCGGTCCTGCTAAGATCGGAAGCTAACCTATCGGTCCTCGACATTTCTTCTCCTCCTCCAAAACCCAACTAAATTCTAAACCACATTTCGGGACCCAATCAATCTCATAACTGAACACTGCCATTCGCCGATTCCGAGCTCAGCCTGCAAGTGTAAGCACATATCCTCGTCCCCAAAGAGCCCCAAATCTCCAGAGACACTTAAATCTACCATCGTAGCCACTTTGCTTCAACCTCAATTCGCCGAGCTTCAGCTAAATAATAGTACTGAAATCAACGGCGTGGCGCCGTAAAGCCCTGGAGCTTAAAGCCTGAAGCGAAATCCACAAGCGTCGTCCAGTGTGAATGAAACAGGCCGAAATGAGGCGAGAATCTTTTGATTCCGGGAATTGCGGAATCGGTGAGTTGGCGAGTCGCAGAATTGCTGACTGGAGACAGTGTGAGACGGAACCTAGGCGAGAAAGTGAGGGAAAAGGTGAGAAAATCCAGGTTAGTATGATCTGATTTTGATTATGAATTTATGAGTTGCAGAAGAGAGAGAAACAGCTTTAACTCCAGAATCTAGATGGAGAGTGGAATTATATTTCTTCTTTGTTTTCCTAATATTAGGGGTGGATTCAATTTTGGTTTTTAAATGATTTTACAAGTTTTTCAAATTGAGACGTATTTAATTAGAATTTTAATAGATTTTATATAAATTAAGATGTATTTAATCTATCATTTAATAGATTATTTTAAAATTTTTTAAAATCTAGGTGTATTCAATTAAGATTGTAAAATACAATTTATAAATAGAGGTGTATTCAAAAGTTGGATGATTTCATATGATTTTTTAAATTGGTGGATTTTGATAGATTTGTTGATGAAAAATACACATATTACTCCACCATCAAAATTATCACACCTCACTTAATATTTCATTGGATTTGAAAAAAAAAAATCTTTCTTCTCAAAACATTTTTACGTTGTCCTCCTTCCCCATCCTAACTAAAGCGGCACCACTACCACTCTCAGTAATAGAACCAGCACCAGCACCACTGTCATTTTTTTTTATGGAAACAGTTATTCAAAAGAGAAGACAACATAACAAGATATATTAATAACAAATGTTACATGAAACAAGACCAAATCCCCATTTAGAAATACAAAACCATAAAGAGCCAACTAACAATCCAAGTTTGACTTATAACAAGCTCACGCTTCATTCTTACCTCTCTTTCTATTCTTTCCTCCCTTTCCCTTGGTTTATTGGATTGAACATTCTATTTGCAGTTACTTTCCTAATTTTTTATAACTTTGACTGGTTATTTTAATGTATTTTGGTTTTTATTTTTATTCTTTTTTATGATAATTACGATGATATAACGTTTTATTAAGCTAATTTCGTTTGGAAGAGTGACTACGGTCTTATTTCATTGTTTTGGTACGAAATTTTGTCTATTGAAAGAAGTTATGTCTGATACTTTGTAGTATGTGACTGTCATCACCGAATTGTAATGGGGAGAGGGGAAATGGAGAATGTGCACATCTGGTCCTGTTGAATATGGTTTATATTTATAAAATCCATAGAAACACTTCAAAATCTATATAAATTTATTACAAAATCTATTAAAATTTGAAATGATTTGAGTGAAATCATATAAAATAAGGTGAAATTATATAAAATCCATTATAATTCTAAATCATTTAAAATCTATTAAAACCCATTAAAATCTCAATCGAATACACCCCTTAATTTCTACGAGAAAATGTGCCAGAAGTAATAAAACATGGGAGGGGATTACTTTCAGCTCTTTTAGTCGTATGCCTCTTCCCTTCTTCCCTTTTATTTGTCTGCACACAATTCAAGGATAATATGGAAGAAAAAAAAATTAACAAATGACATATCATTATATATCACACAAAAAAGGTACAATTATATTATCAAAATCAAATTATAATAGCAAAACTTATAAGTTAAAAAGGTAATACAAATGCAGACAAAATCTCACTCACAACTAATAAATACACATCACTAAAGTTATACAAAATTACAAATCAAGCACACAAAATAAAAAACAACTAAAACTCTAATAGTGCATATAATCTTAAACAAACTACTCGCACGAAAAGAAACAGATACTGTTATCAAACTCATCACATCTGGTCTTGAAAAACTTGAAGAGCATGACGGATCTGATGATGACTTGATCTCTAGTGATCTAATTAAGCATAAAAGTGAATAAAAAACAAAAAGTCCTAATCTAACTATTGTGACCAAAGCTAACATGAGATATTACAGAAAAATTCCTCTAACGGCATGGTAGAAGATTTGGGGAAAGTAGACATTTTAAAGGAAGATTTTGGGTAAAGGGATAAATTGAAAAATAAGCAAAATAATATGATGGGGAACTCAAAACTGAACATAGCTAAGATGAAATAGCCACACCACATGCACTTTTATTACTAATCCAAGAGAAAAAAGAGGAAAAACGGTTAATGGGAAGAAAAAAGATGATCTTCTCCCTCCTCCCCTTTATTTTTTTTTTTGGGACTAGAATGAGAGAAAACATAGGCTATGTGTGACGACCCGTCCCGAATTAACGGGATTAATTAAGAATTAATGATGGATTAGTGAGACTAATCGGAGATTAAACGAGGATTAGCGGACGTTCGGGCAAAATGACGATTTTGCCCTTGGAATGGGCAAATCGTTGACTTTTTATTCAGGCAGTCAAATGGACTTTGGTCAATGACTGTGACATAGTTCGTGACGTCACGAATTCATAGACAGGTGGCACGCTCGATTCCGACGTCCGAGGAAAAAGTTATGACGTTCGGAAGTTCAAGGGCATTTTGGTAATTTGGGCCAAAAGTTGAATTTTGGCCTAGGAAATCCGATGGCCGAGGGCCAAAGACCGTTACATAGATCGGGACGATACGAACCCGTAGACAGGCGGCACGTCGAATTCGGACGTTCGACGGCGAAGTTATGGTTCACGGAAGTTCCGGGATACTATTCATGGTGACACTTTTTACGAGGAGCTTTTGAACTTTAGTGGGCCCAGTTACTTTTCAGGGACCAATGGATGAGTGACAAGTGTCACCCATCCACTGGCCACCATCCACATTCATGCATATCCACCCTCCCATCATCGATCATCCATTTTCTTCCTAACGAAAACCCAAACCCGATCTCCTTCATCCCCAATCCAAAACCCATCCTCATATGACCATGATGGAGAGGACAGAGAGTGACTGAGGATCTGAGGACATGGTGGCTGGCCCAAGCAGCAGCCGCCGTGGACGGCGGTGGAGAAACCGATCGAGGTAATCGGTTTAACCGATTTTCATCCATTTTCAATTCTTGTGATTATGGGCCGTTTTTAATGATTCTAATGAAGTAAATAGGTTGTTAGGAAACTATTAGGAAGGTTTTGAGAGAGATTAGACGTTAAGGAACCCTGGGGTAAGTTTTGGAAAACTTGAACCGTGATGAAGAATTGGACCGGTCGAATTTTAGGAGTTTTAGGTGGATTTGATCATCCAAACAAGCTCCTAGGATCAAAATAGGAATTTAGGGATCGAATTGGATTGAAAACAGACCAAAATGAGGAGTGTAGAACCCTGGACCAATCACGCCGGTCCAGTTGTAGGAAATGGACCGAACCGGCCGGTCTGAACCAGCCAAGAGGTTGAAGACGATCATTGTTCACAAGCGCGTGAGCCCACACGCAAAGGCCCTTTGGGCGGCGCGTGGTAGCGCGTGGTGGGGAATTTGGGGAAGGTTCCAACATGTGAAATTATCTATTCGATGTAACGAACATTTTGGGACTGGTTTCGTGTCAATCGGACATCGTTTCGATATAGTTCGGGGACGTCCGAAGGTTTAAGTTCGCGTTTAAAAAATAGTTAGAAAATCAGGAAAATTACGGGACTTTAGTGAGGGGTTATATAAGTAGTTAGTATGTAACGACCCGTCCCAAATTCCATGATTAGATTAGTGACTAATCACGATTAGTGAGGCTAATCCGTGATTAGTAGAGCGAAATCGGACGAACGATGCGAAATGACCGTTTTGCCCCTAGTGGTGGCAAAACGTTGACTTTTCAATTGGGCGGTCAAATGGACTTTGACCGATGACCGTGACGTAGTTCGTGACGTCACGAGTTCATAGACAGGTGGCACGTTCAATTCCGACGTTCGGGGAGGAAGTTATGACGTTCGGAAGGTTAGGGGCATTTTGGTAATTTTGGATAAAAGGGGTCAAATGTTGACTTTTTGACCGGGAGGTCCGATGGCCGAGGGCCGAAGACCGTTATGTAGATAAGGACGATACGAATCCGTAGACAGGCGGCACGTCGAATTCGGACGTTCGACGGCGAAGTTACGGTTCACGGAAGTTCCCGGTTACTATTCACGATGGCACGTTTTACGAGACAAAAAGTGCAGTTTGTCTCTAGTGGGCCCAGATATTTAATGGCCCAGATATTTAATGGAGGCCCAATGGATGAGTGACACTTGTCACCCATCCACTGGCCAACCTCACCCACTCATGCACCAAACCATTCACCCGTGCATCCATTTTCCATTTTTTCCTCCAACCATTACCCGATCCCATTTCCAAATCCAACCCAAACCCTTGATCCTGAGGCTCATTCCTGAGGGACCAGAGAGTGACAAGAGGACTGAGGAAGGTGGTGGCCGGCCAAGGGCACGCCGCAGTGGACGGTGGAGCCGTGAAGCCCGAAAGGTATCGGTTTTAACCGATTTCAATCCATTTTTCATTTCTGTTGTTATGGGTCGATTTGAATGATTAGGATGGATTATTTAGGTTGCTAGGGGGTGATTAGTGAGGTTTTTGGTGGTTGTGGACGGCTGGGAAACCATGGGGAGAAAGGAGAAGTTTGAACCGTGAGGTTCAAACTTGGACCGTGTGATTTTGTGGGTTGTGATGGGTTTCGTTAATTGGAATAGATAGGAAACACAAAAATAGGAATTTAGGAATTGAAATGGAAGAAAACGGATGAAAAATGAGGGAGAAGGAGGCCTGGACCGGTTACGCCGGTCCAGTTGCAGAGGTTGGACCGGACCGGCCGGCCCGGACCGGTTCGATCGAAGGAAGAAGATGCACTGTAGCGGCGCGTGAAGCCCATGCGCAGCCACTTCAGGCGGCGCGTGAGGGCGCGTGGCAGGGAATATAGGGAAGGTTCCAACATACGAAATCTTCTATTCGATGTAACGAACATTTTGGGACTGGTTTCGTGTCGATCGGACACCGTCTCGATATGTTTCGGGGCATCGGAAGGTTTAGGTTCGGTTTAAAAATAGTTAAAAATACGGGAAAATTACGGGGCTTTGGTAGGAGGTTAATTAAGTAGTTAGTAACCTTCTATTACGATTTGGACAGGTTTAGGAGTCCCGGTGACGGTGATCGGCTCGGGGAGCCGTATGGCACGCAAATCGAGGCGGCAGCTCGGACGGTCTGTGAGTGGACCTTGTCTTCTAAATTGGTGCATGCATAAATGTTTATTATATGTTTTATTACTTGTTTGATGATGCCATGAGTGCATTTGTATGTGGTTACGTATAAGCACGTATTTCGAGGTTTCGACCTTATACAGTGTTTATACGGGTCTGTATTTCTTTATTGACTTAAATGATTTGGTTTTGGATTTCTAAAAGGATCAACTCGGGTTTGAGACCCATTTGGTTTTGTCTCGAGCATATGACGCTATTTACGACCTTCGGGTCTAAATCGTGGTCGCGGCGGGTGCTATGTGCACGGCGATCGACGATACGACGCTCGCCTCCGGATTGGGATGTGTTCCTTCCGGAGAGGTCACGATGCACGATTCGTGGTCGGGCAGCCTGGGGAGGCTCGACTTCGGAGTGCTGACGGTTCAGGATAGCGATCGGTGATGAGTGCACCATGATCTTGTGGTGGTCGTGTCGGTTGATTCGTTCACGGCGACATACCAGGATTGAGAGCGGTCCTGGATGGATGGTTGCACGCATCACTATGATTGGAGTCGTGACTGACCCTTAGATATCGGGCACGGTGCCCAGTTGAGTCATATGTTCGGGCACGAGACCCAGTTACTTTATGGTTTATGATTTCGGGTCAGGGACCCTACGTGGATTTCCAAGTTCATGACGGTTTATGGGAACCGGCATGAACTCTAGAAAGGTCATTGTAGTTCATGACGGTTTATGGGGACCGGCATGAACCTTTGTCAGGTTATTCTGGTTCTTGACGGTTTATGGGGACCGGCATGAACCCTGGTTATGTTATTACGGTACATGACGGTTTATGGGAACCGGCGTGTTACCTGATTATGGATATTATGGATCATGACGGTTCAGGGGAACCGGTTATGAATGTTTATGTTATGTATATATATGTTCATCTACCTTCCTCTACTTCTACTATCTCCTCCGGGGAGGGTCGTTGGCCTGGGTGGACCCCGGAGTAGTCACGGAGCACCGACTGAGTGGAGTCACCCCCCAGTTGGGTTCCTTACTCTCAGGAAGGCTATGGTTACTATTACCTCGGGTAGGGTCAGTGGTCTGCAGACATTGACCTTGACTTTGAGATGACTCGGATTGAGACCCGGGTAGCACGCGCGTAGCTTTGGAAACCGTGACAGGATTGGTTGTGTGAATTATATGTATATGTGATGTATGCTATATATGATATATGATGTGTGTTTACACAGGTTTTGGGCAGTGGCCCGTATGGTTAGTTTCTTATGATTTGGGCTGAGTCCCTTATGGATTTGGGCAGTGGCCCGTGTACTTGGTTTCATTATGGTTTTCTGGATAAATGGTTTTCGAATGCATGCATGTTTTTTTTAGTGGAGGGTATAAAGGTCTTCTTTATGAAATATGTTTTTATAAAATCTTTATTTTTGTCCACTCACAGTCTTTCTGTTTTTATTACCCTTCAGGTTGGATAAGGTGTGGACTGTAGCAGAGATCGAGATATCACATGCCTCCTCCGGATCCTGGCGTACTCTGATAGCCCGGGAGGGCAAAGGTCGAAAAGATCCCTTGTCTGACCCTTCGTGTCAAACGGGAGCAGGGTCATCCCGCACTAATCCCGGGGGGATTGGGATGGGTCCTGTCATAGTAACCCTCTAAATTAATTTGGATAGGTTCGAGAATCCCGGAGGCGATGATTTGCCCGCGAAGACGTTATGGCACGCGAATCGAGGCGCGGCTTCGGACGGTCGGTGAGTGGACCCTTCTTTCGAACTTGATGCATGCATAAATGTTTTATAATTGTTTTAATATATGTTTTGTGATGCCATGAGTGCATTTGTTTGTGGTAGCCTAGGATTTGCGTATTTGCACGTATTTCGAGATTTTCAGTTTTATACGATGCTTATACGTGCTAGGTTTTCAATGAGGGTTTCATAAATTGGTTTTGGATTTGGAAATATGAAGTCAGGCTCGAGACCTATTTGATTTACGAAATCTCGGACTTGGAGTCCATTTGAGCTGACGAGAAATCGGACCGAGGGTCCATTTGAGCTATACGGTCGGACCGAGGGTCCCGTTGATTTACGAGCCGGGCTTGGGGCCCATTTGGTTGTAATATCGTGATGGAGGCCCCTTTAACTATGGTATCGGGCTTAAGGCCCCGTTGGTTGGGAAATCGGGCTTGAAGCCCTATTGCTTTATGGTTTCGAGCTTAGGGCCCAGTTAGTGGTGGTATTGGGCTTGATGCCCAGTTGAATGTAATATCGAGCTTGAGTCCCAGTTCGATTTATGAAATGAGTATTCGGGCATGAGACCCTATTGAACTGTGGATTTAGGCCGAGGCCTGTGAAAGTGATTTGAATCGGATTTGAGGAATCCTGTTGAAATGAATCGGGTATGAGACCCAATTGAGAAATGAGTTTTGAGAAAGAAAGAGATTTGAAATGAATGAACCCTCCATATTGATTATATGGTCTCCTCCAGACGTCGACATGGAGAGTCACGATCCACAGACCAGAGTGGGTATCCCCATAGGGATCCCGTTCCAGGAGTGGTGGTTACTTATTATGATGTGGTCTCGGACCAGATTCCGGAGAGATATGTGGACTAGATCCAGAGAGAGAGCTCGGACTAGATCCAGAGGTTGAGCCTCCCAGATGGAGATTCCTGGGAGAAGGCTCGGAGTGAGACCTCGAGTAGTGTGCACACTAGATAGATATGATGACATCGTGACTATATCGGGGACGTGTTCCCTAGGGGCTGTGTCCCCCGAGTTGGCATCTTCTTGGAAGTGCCGCAGATGGGTTATACGTATGTTGATACGTATGAGGTATTATGGAAAAGTGATTTAAGGGCGGAGACCCTGTGTTTTATGATTTAGAAAGTGATTTGGGGCGGAGACCCCGTATTTGATATTTTGGAAATGGTTTTGGGCTGAGACCCACATGACATGATTTGGGACTGAGTTCTCATGTTTTGATTTATGGTTTGTAAGTGTGATTTCGGGTCGGGGACGCAAATGGATTTACGGGTCATGACGGTTTATGGGGCTGGGCATAATCCCTTGAAAGGTTTTGTAAATGTTTGACAAAGGTTTTTATGAACGTTTGATAAATGATTTTGAATGCATGCGTATGTATTTATGAAGGGTATAAATGTCTTTAAGCGAAAATGTTTTTTTGATAAAATATTATTTTGTCCACTCACGACTTTTAATGTTTTAATGCCCTTCAGGTTGATCGCGGATGCAGGTTGTCAATAGAGACGAGACATCACTCCCCTCCTCCTATGATCCTGACGCACTCTGATAGCCCCGGTGAGGGCTAGAGATGGAATTTTCCCTGGTCTGACACTTCATGTAAGACGGGATCAGGCGGGTCCCACGTTAATCCCGGGGGATTTGGGACCGGTCCGACACTATGATTGTTTTGGATGATATGAGAAATTAAAATATATAAAACTCCAGTTATAAGGGAAGACCAAAAATATGTATTCCTCCTTTAATAATATGGTTGTTGATTCATTTAAATGTAATTCTCACTTAGGAGGTGAATTGAATACAAACTTATATAAATAATAGATAATTGCAGAGTTATTTAAGTGATTGAATTTTATAAATTTAGTAGAATTTTATTGATTTATATTAACTTTTACAGAGTGAATAATAAAATTATACAAAGTATCTTACAAAGTTTTACAAGATAGAGTTTTACGAAATTTTAGATAGAGTATTGTAGAATTAGATATACTTTTTTCATTTTGTGTTTTTTAGGGATTTTAAAGAGTTTTGTAAACATATCATCATAGTTTAATAAAATATTTAATTATTAAATTTCTAAAAGAAAAATTATTAATACCAAAACTGTAGCAATCAATGATAGGCTAGTCATCATGGCGATAATGTATAATAATTTAACACCATCATAAAAAGAGTAAGTTCTGTAGACAATGATCATAATTGATAATCCGATCCTAACTAGGATTATACGAGATGAATATTTCCACATAGTAAGAAAACAGAAATATATATATATATGATAAGACTAGTTTTCAGACTATAAAAAATGAATATATATATGTACATGTGAGAAAAATTCCTCTTAAAAAAAATGAATATATATATGTATACATGTTATTTTGAATGTGTAGATCCATTTCGAAGTTAATTTAGAAGAAATTGGTCGAAACGGGAATGAAAATGAGTGAGAAACGAAAGATTTAGAACCGGGTAGGGTCGTTAGGTCGGGCGACCCAAAAACAGGGGAAGTTGGGCAACAGGGACGATTAATAATGATTTTTACTATAGCGGCGAGACTTTGGGTGGCGCGTGTGGGCACGTGGTGCGTGTTATGTAACGACTCTTCCCAAATTCTTGGGATTAATTAAGATTTAATTATGGATTAGCATAACTAATCAGGAATTAGTCGAGGATTATCGGACGTTCATGGCAAAATTACGATTTTGCCCCTGAACGAGGGCGAAAGCTTGACCTTTAACTCAGGAGGTCTTGTTAGGACCTGTCCCAAATCCCCCCGGGAGTAAAGCAGGACACACCTGATCCCGTCTGACACGAAGTGTCAGACAAAGGATAGTTCCGACCTTAGCACCACCGGGCTTCTAGAGTACGTCAGGATCCAGAGGAGTAGTATGATGTCTCGGTCTCCGCTACAGCTTGCATCCGCGATCAACCTGAAGGGCATTAAAATCACGAAAAACTGTGAGTGGACAAAACAAATAATTTATAAAAACATTTCACGGAAAGAAGATTTATGCCCTTCACTAAAAAGCATGCATGCATTCAAAACCATTTATCAAAAATAAAACCATTAAGGCCTTGGCCCAAATCCATAAATCAAACCATATGGGAACTCAGCCCAAATCAAGTACGTGTGGGACTCAGCCCAAAACCAAATCACGCGGGACTCAGCCCAAAACACCAATACCACTGGGTCTCAACCCAAAAACCGATACCAATGTGGGTCTCAGCCCAAAAACTAATCCTCGTCATCCCTGATGCCGGACATCAGAGATGTCACAATCACACATGTCACGGTTCCAAGCTAGGAGTGCTACCCGGGGTCTCAAATCCTAAGTCTCCCCAGGGTCCACCCAGGCCAATGACCCGCAGATCAATGACCCTCCCTCGGGGGAGGTTTTAACCTCTGGCAATCCCTGCTCCCGAGTCACTATATGGACCGGTCGTTCCGTGTAATGACCCCTCGCAGGCAATTGCCCCGTGACTACTCTAGGATACTACGAGACGTCTAGAGGAGACAACCCGCCACTCCAGGATACTACGAAACGTCTGGAGGGCATCCGTTCATGAGGATGGTATACGGAAAACCATTTTCATAATTCATTTCCAAAACCCTTCAAAGGGCCACGCCCGGGTTTTCCATAAACCATCGTAAATCCAAATATTGGTCCTTGACCCAAAATCATGTTTATAAACCATAACTGGGCCTCATGCTCGATATCATAACCAACTGGGCCTCAAACCCGAATTCGTAAACCAATGGGGCCCCCGGTCCGATCGTATAACTCAAATGGGCCTCCAGCTCGATTTCTCATTAATTTAAATGGACTCCAAGTCCGATAGTTTCCAACCAAATGGGTCTCATGCTCGATTCCACGTTTTCAAATCTAAAACCCGTTCGTCAAACCATCATTGAAAACACAGCACGTATAAGCACGACATAAAATCGTAAATCTCGAAATTCGTGCAAATACGTAAATACTAACTACCACAAACAAATGCACTCATGACATCACAAAACATGGTCATAAACTCGTATAAAACAGTTATGCATGCATCAATTTAGAAAACAAGGTCCACTCACAGACCGTCCAAAGTCGCGCCTCGATACGTGTGCCATAAGCCTCTTCCGGGCCAATTATCATCTCTGGGGCTCTTGAACTTGTCCAAATTGTAATAGAGGGTTACTAACTACTTAATTAACCCTTCATATAAGCCCCGTAATTTTTCCGAATTTTTAACTATTTTTAAACTCGATCATAAACCTTCAGACATCCCGAACTACATCGAGACGATGTCCGATCGACTCGAAACCAGTCCCAAAATGTTCGTTACATCGAATGGATGATTTCACATGTTGGAACCTTCCCCAAAAAGTGGGCCACACGCCCACACGCGCCGACAGAAGCCCCTGCACGTGGGAGCCACGCGCCGCTACAGTGACTGTCTTCTTCCTTTGGTAGATCGGGTCCGAACCGGTCTGCTGGTTTTCGGTCCAGTCCGACCGGCGGAGCCGGTTCACTCGATTTTCCCCAATTTTTTAGCCCGTTTTAATCCCTTTTCAATCCTAATCTTCCTACCTAAATCCTAGGGACCTAACCATATAAAAAGGACAAAGAAAAACGCCCTAAAACCCCTGGTTCAAAATCCCCATTCACGACCAAAATTTTCGGTTCAATCCCTGGGCCGTCCGGCTGTCTTCCACCGTCCAAACCAGACCCTAGACATTCCTACCAACCCAAAAGACCTCATCAAAACACTAGACATATCCCCAAACGTCCAAAACTTGAAATCGAAATTTGAAATGGAAAGGGAGGCTATCAGGTTACATGTTTCCTTGAGCTATCGCCGTAGGCCACGGCGGTCCTGTCATCACCCAGCCACCATCACTCAGTCCCTCTCTCATTATGTCCTCACACACAATCGAATAGGGAAAGGGATATGGATTTGGGTTCAAGGTTTTCGGGTTTGGTGGAAATGGAACAAAAAAGATGATATGCATGAATGTGGGAAAAGAGGAAATGGATATGAGTGACAAGTGTCACTCACCCCTTGGGCCTGGGAATGATTTGGGCCCACATAAGACAAAACAGAAGTCAACTGCCTCGTAAAATGTGCTGTTTTGAATAGTTCCTGAAATCTTCATTGAACCGCAACTTTCCCGTCGAACGTCCGATTTCGACGTGCCTCCTATTTACAGACTCGTATTGACTCGATCTACGTAACGGTCCTTGGCCCTCAGCCATCAGACCTCCCGGGTCAAAAGTCAACTATTGCCCTCGTTTAGGGGCAAAATCGTAATTTCACCCTGAATGTTCGTTAATCCTTAGCTAATCCTCGATTAGCCCCACTAATTCGTCATTAGTCTTAATTAATCCTTAAAATTAGGGACGGGTCGTCACAAACTCCCCTCCTTAAAGAATTTCGTCCTCGAAATTCCAACTGACCCAATTCCATAACCAAACTATGGAAATCCAATCATGTCCCCAACTCGGGCCGTTGCACACATCACGAGAGTGCCCGTGTAAAAGTACACGTCTGTTATAAACACCATACTAGTCGGTCTCACCTGTCACTCACTCCGATAGGTCCATCATACTAAGTTGTCGTCAAATCGGCTTTTCAGTCTAACACTCTAACACGTTCTATCCTAAAGTCGTCAGGCTGAAATACGTACTCCCACTAAGGGCTATCACATCCGAGCTGACCTCCTGTTCAGCGCCCGATCAGACAACGTCCTATAGATCCTGCCATCACAATGGCACGAATCCCATCTCGCAGGCCATACTCAAACCTGCGACATATATCGGCCTCGATACTCATACCAGCTAACGTTTTCGTTTTCCCATCAATCCATACTAATCTGAACGTATCAGATACCGATCAAATTCATCACCACCATAGGTCACAACCATCGTGACCAGCTAGCAACTTCCAGCTCCATTACGCTCTAGTGGCGCTACTCTGATCTCGACTTGCTCTCGAGTCCCCACATCGTACCTCGTGTCACTCAGTAACCGATGCTGAAACCTTGACTCACTCGTGTCCCAAACCGTCACTTCAAGAATCCTATCGAAACATATTCGACATTGTACCCATCATGGGTGTATCTGGATCCTAATCGAATACTTGTCTCAGCAGAGATAACACGTCTGCACTGTAGGGTTTCCTTAGTCATCCACGACTTGAGCCCCCCGCTCACAACAATCACTGTACCCTACCACTCCACTCTGCTTGAGCACACAGTAGTCGACGTCCAGTCATCCTATCATCATGTCGGAAGACATCCGATCATGGTACTCATCGAACTGTCACCATCGGATCCAATCCGATCACCCGTACACATTGTACAATCAACATCGGACCTCATCCGATCATCATCTCACGTCCATCTAGGACTCTATTCATAATACTGACACTGGTCCACTATGGTTCCAAGGTAGTGGACACTCACTCGTCACATCCAGTGACACTAAATACCTTCTACTCGTCAGGTCAGTCAAATTTGACCCACAAGCTAGGTGTTCGGTTCTTACACCCTCTTTGAACCCTTTAGCTGTCATATCACTCCTCGTCGTCCCACCTAGGGAAGAAACAAGGAGAATCTAAGATAATGACATCAAAGTTGATCCTATGTCATCCTCCATCACCAAGCATTATCTACTAAAGAGCAGAAACGAGAAGTCACACTCGGTGACATCCAGAATGTACGTCCCCAAGGTGGAATCAAGTACTCTCCTCATTGTCTCAAACACAACTTTTCTTGATTCCGAAGTTCCAATCACATTAGAAACATGCTTCTTTTCCAACTACTGAGCTCACTCATTACATGAGCATTCTCGCGTCCTATAGGCAAATGATTTCCCAGTCCTCAACTCAAGGGTATGGTCAACCGTAGTCAACCAAAACCAATCCATAATGGACTTTCAAGTCCCCAGCTCATCCGGACACCATCCACGCGTCCGTGAATACCTTTTATGCACATCCAAGAGGATGTCAATTCATCTTAACCTGATGTACCATTCGACTGAAGAGTCACAATAGGCTCCTGCTGTGATCTGCAGTCAAATCTCTGCATAACACCATATCTAATCAACCGACTCTTATGTCATAAGACGTCACTTACGTCATCCATTTATACCTTTTCATCCAATCGCCACTTAGGCATTTCAACTTTTAACGTCACCACTCCTGGGCACACACTCGTGCATCAAGTCTCGTATCATCAGGGAACTGGTCACCAAACCAAGTACTCCCCGTGCCTCGCACTGAGCCACTTGGGATTCTTTCTGTCCCGCTCAGTGCCCACCGAACTCACATGCTCGCCACTATGGGCACATCTACTATCCCGTCTGTATACTGATTCACACGTCCCAACTCTATGGGATCAACTCCAGCACTCACACTTGTGTGATCCGTCCAAGGGTATCTAGGGTACCTGTCCCTTATCCAGGTACATCACACTCATTACTGTCACCTCCACAGAGGTAGCGTGGCACACTAGCCAAAGCCCCGAGGTCATCTTTTTCTGCAATTGCACTCAGTCGTAACCGAGTCAAATCCAGAAATCACTGCTCGTACTATGCTTCACTCACGCACCCTCGTATCCTCGTCACAACTGATGAATCCCATCGTCACAATTGTCACGGCAACTTGAGCCTATCCAACTCGATAAGACTCAACTACGACCATCGATAGCAGCGTCTGCCACAACCTCGTGTAGACCAATCTCAGCACGTCTGCCACAACCTCGTGTAGACCAATCTCAGAAACACTCTGCTATCGAGACTCCAAATCCATGTGGTCAACTCACCACCGGTACCAAACACTCAACACACAACAACCACCGATCGGTCCATCTCAAGATCCGGTCGACAAGTACCACACTCCTGGTAACTTGTCCAATCAATCTCCTACTAGGGTTATCATAAACCTGGCTGCCCGCTGCAGCTCAACCATCCTGACCGATCCACCACTCTCGACTCAGAAGAGTCGTCATACTCCAATACTGGTACCATACCAGCCAGTAACCAAGATTTGAGGATCTCATCCTCTCGTAACTCTACAACCTCCAGCCACTAGGCCCACAAGAAACTAGCCCAACTCGGTGTCTACCACTGCTCAACCATGGCATACCACAATCACCGCATGCCATACCAAGCCACACAACATCTGCACCGTGGCATCCTCTGCCAGTCGACATCCCTCTAGAGCTCGACACACAGAAATATGGCATCTCATGCCAAATAGGCTTAAATGTTCCTATTACCATCTGTCTCAACTCGACTCAACCAGAGTCGTCCATTAGGTCATCCATGACCTCCATAGATACCACTTGTCACTATCCATAACCGTCAAGACCACTCAACGGTCCCGACTCTCAGGTCGTCATACAGTGTCTACTGGTCCACTGGATCCTATCCACTAGTAACACTATGGCTCAAAGCCGTTAGATTTGCACGAATATTGATCCAACTCAGGATCAAATCTCACTACCATGCGGCATTCCATGCCAATCGAACCCTAAAACATTGTACCTCATGCCAAACATAAGCGAACCAGGGTTCGATTCCACCGAATCCTTAGACTCTTACCCTAACTATCAGGTTGATGACGGGCTGTTACAACTGTAGAGACATCATATCATCGACCTGCGCACACCACAAGAGCAAACTGTACTCTGATACCACTTGTCAGTATCAGAGCGTCGTGAGTATCATGTGACGCCCCGGAAATTCGAAACACGAAAATCTGAAAATTTTGAAGGAAATGACGATTTTGCCCCTAGAATTAGGCAAAAAGTTGACTTTTAATTTGAGTGGTCAAACGGACTTTGACCGATGACCGTGACGTAGTTCAGGACGTCACGAGTTCATAGACAGGTGGCACGCCCGATTTCGACATTCGAGGAAAAAGTTATGACGTGCGGAAGTTTGAGGGTAATTTGGTAAATTGGCCAAAAGGGGCCGAAAGTTGACTTTTTGATCGGGACATGGTTTGGACTTTTCGGAAGTACCGTTGGATAGGTCTCGGGACGCTGAATCCGCAGACAGGCGGCATGCGTCAATTGGGGTTCGGATTAAAAAGTTATGGGCATGAGAAAGTGAAGGGTAAAATGGTAATTTGGTAAAGAAGGGTAAAATGGTAATTTGACTGGGTTTAATTAGTTAGTGCGGCTGATGGCTGATTCAGCCACTTTGATGAGTAGATTAGGTCTTCGAGTGACATCTGTCACCATTATAGGGGAATTAGTGGCAAAAAAGGTGATGAGGATTTCTTCAAATACGTATTGATGTCTGATGTGTACTGTTACTTTGATCATATACAGAAGAGATAAACTTTCAAAATTGAGGTAGGCAACAGCTCTCCATGCTCGATCAATTGAGGGTTTTTGAGAGAGGTTGCAGGAGAGAATAAGAAACAAAACAAAGAGGAACGAAAACTGAGCAATTTGGACCCGAATTCATAACCCTTCTCACCTCCCGATTTCGGGTTTTTCAAATCAGTCACCAATTGATCAAATTGATCTTGGATTAAGATTATTGGGCTCGAGGTGAGTGGGACCAGATTAAAAATGAGAAGAATTGAGGTTGTTTTGGCTTAGAACAGAGACGGAGAAGGTTTCGAAAATTCGAGTCTGAGTCGAATAGATTGGAGGAGTTAAACAATGAAATTGGACCTGAAAGTATGTTTCTATGATTCCTATGAAGCTCCTGCGTGAATCAATTTCACGAAATTGATGGAAATAGGTGCAATTCGAAGATGAACAGTGATGGTAAGTTCTTTGATCGTTCAAACTTAAAGTCGACGGGATTGAGGTAAGAATTGATGTAAGTCGAATTACAGAACTTAAATTGGATCTATGACGATGCAATTAGAGTAATCAATTACAAGAATTGACTGGAAATGGACAGGATCCCAGTCGGGTTGCATCGCGGGCTAACCGGACCCGTTTACCAGGTAAACCGGTTGGAACGACGACTGTTCATGGACACTGTTCACGGCGCGTGGCACCCACGCGCAGCCACTCACGACGGCGCGTGGGGGCGCGTGAGTGGGAATTTCGAGGTACGGTCAACACAAAACTTGTCCTATTTAATGTAACGAACATTTTTGGTTTTGGTTGCGAGTCGATCGGACGCCGTCTCGATTATGTTTCGAGGGTCTGACGGTTTATGTTATATTTTAAATTAATATTAAATTCCTGAAAAATTATGAGAAATTAGTAGGATGTAAATTGAGTCCTTAGTGACCCTGAGTAATGATTGTGGACAGGATTCAGGATGCCTGGCAAGTGTCAGAAATTACGGAAACGCGTGCAGCGCGGGAAACGAGCAGTTGGACGGTGTGTGAGTGAATGTTTGTTTTATAAATTGATATGCATGCATAGTTAAATGTTTTATATGATTTATGGCATGATTTTAATTGCAATGATTTGATATGATTATTTTGAGATTTAATAATTATTTTAATCGGTGCTTCGGGCACGTTTTTCGAGAAAATGTGAAATGACTGTTTTGGGCGCAGGCCCGGGATTTGTGATTGGTTTTGGCTTGGATTGTGAGCTGGAAAATTGGTTTAATGGACTTATGATGTCTTGGATATGATTTTACGGATTTACGTGCATGGAATTATGTAATGTTTTTACGGATTGACGAGAAATGAGGTTTGGGCATGTGGCCCCGTGATGATGATTTTGACATGGTTTTGATACTTGATTGACATAATGCTTTTGATTGTGTAATTCCTGGAGGGACTCCAGATGCGTAATTCCTGGAGGGATCGGATGTGTAATTCCCGGTGAGGCTGGATGTGTAATTCCCAGCATTGGATGACGACTCTGGATGTGTAATTCCCGGTGAGGCTGGATGTGTAATTCCCAGCATTGGATGACGACTCTAGATGTGTAATTCCCAGAGGATCCTCGGATGTGTAATTCCCGAGTTATATGCTTTATTATATGGTGAACTGATTTTATAAAATGAATTAAATGATTCATGTGTTTTTCCCTATGCATGCATGGTTTGATAAACTAGAGGGTAACAGATGTGTTTCAAATGTGTTTTACATGATATTATTTTTATCCACTCACACCTTTCTATTTTTGATGACCCTCCAGGCCTTGGCACAACGTTCGGGGCTGATCACAAGGCGGAGGCATGAGCGGAAAACAGTACAGTTATCCCTTGTCTGATAGGTGCTGAAGGATAGTTTCGGGACTTCATTTGACCTATCAGACGGGAGCAGGACCGGGCACGGTTATCGAGGTCCAGTTGGGACGGGTCCTGTCATATCATATGAGCCAACCTGCTCTAATACCACTTGTCAGGACCCGTCCCAAATTCCCACGAGATTAACGCAGGACGCGCCTGATCCCGTCTGACACGAACAAGGGATAGTTCCGACCTTAGCCCCACCAGGCTTTCAGAGTACGCCAGGATCTGGAGGATGAGTGTGATGTCTCGGTCTCCGCTACAGTCTGCATTCGCGATCAACCTGAAAGGCATTAAAACCACGAAAAGATGTGAGTGGACAAAACGAATAATTTATAAAAAATATTTCACGGAAAGAAGATTTATACCCATCACTAAAAATGACAGGACCCACCCCGATTATCGCCTCGATAATCGGGAAGCATCCTGCTCCCGTCTGACAATCGAATCCAAAAGACCGGAAAACTAAATAATATTACATCACACCCATTGTCAGACCAGGGAGATTAAACAAATACATCCGACTGGACGTCAAGTCCACAGTTTCACAGAGCATAATATTACAAAACAGGTTAAAGAACAAATCCTACTATGTGAACTAACTACTCTGCAACGGAAAACTTTATGCCTCCGCCTCTGCCTCGGCGCTTGCCCCCGCACTTGTACCACGACCTAGAGGGAATTTAAAACAACAAAGTGTGAGTGGACCGAAACATAAGTTTTACAGGAAAACAGTTTTCGAAATCGGGTTCGCCCTCTAGTTTTGTAACACGCATGCATAACCGAATATTCAAAAATCGCGTATTAAACCTTTGAAAACTCTTTTTCCGAAACACATGAAAAACGTTACAGAGATTCGTCATAACTCATGTAAAACAACTTAACATTACCAGAATCCAGAAACCGTCATTTTGAAACATCAATTGCACAAGTCAAGTAAAAAGTGAATCAATAATCACAATTATGCCGTTGGATCCATCCGAGTCTTTAAACTCAATATCAGGCCTTCCCGGGATATCAACGAGTCTTTAAACTCAAAACATGATCAATAGGCCTCAGGGGTATCACAATAACCGAGTCTTTAAACTCACGAGTCTTTAAACTCAATCTGGGTCTTTAAACCCAATTTTCGGGCCCGCCCCCGTCATCAATAAACCGGGTCTTTAAACCCAAAACCGGATCCAACAATCAACCGGGTCTTTAAACCCAAAACCGTTTTTTAAACACATTAAACCAGGATTTATCATAAACCGTTTCCCAACATCATTCCGAAATCATATCACGTCATAATAGGACTTATGTCCGAATTCACATGCAATTTCCAAAACATGCAATTTCCGAAATCACTTCACAATTATAATCAAAACATCATAAATCCGTAACATGCATAATCATATCCAGATACTTCATCAAAACATCATTCATGCATAAGCAAAAATCGTAACCTCGAATTGCGTGAAATACGAGGAATATCTCGAAAATCATGAAAATACGTAAAACCGAATTATCATATCACCATCATAAAATCATATGCAAAACCATAAGATAAACCAGTAAAATATTCATGCATGCCCAGTTTAGAAATAAAAAAGTCCACTCACAGTTTTAGGACGCGTCCATCGCGTCCCGCGCGCTCCTCCGTAGCTTCGGAAGTGTCCGGGCCTGTAAAAATGCATAAGGAGGGTTACAAACATCCCAAAACAACTCGTAGGATTTTTCCTAATTTTTCCGGATTTTTCGACGGAATTAAACTTAGAGACTTAACCTTCCGGACTCCCGAAATTATCCCGAACGACTCCCGATCGATTCGAACTCTAAAGATAAAATGTTAATTAAACTGAAAGGATTAAATCTCATGTTGACCGTGATCAGAGTTAACCTCACACGCGCCGTCACGCGCCGCCCAAATTGGCTGCGCGTGAAGGCCACGCGCCAAGCTACAGTACCTTCGTCCTTACCCGAATTGACTGATAAACGGGTCTATTACCCGCGACTCAACCCGACCAGTTCGAGCTCAATTCTCAATCAATTCTTCCCCGTTTTCAATCCTATTATCTTCTCTAATCCATTAATTTTAGGTCTGTACTAACGATCAATCTCGACTAACATTAAATCGACCCAACTCAAGCTCAAACAGTCGAACAAGTCGACTTCTGGAACTCACCCAAACTAACTCCATTCTCAAATTAATTTCACCAGTAGCTTAAGAGAACTTAGACGAACACAATGGTACAATCAATTGGACTCGCCGTTACCTGGAAGTCATCGTCCTCAACACTGGTTTTCCTCTGAAACTGAGACTCAGGTTCCCGGCCAACCAGTCCTCATCCTCCTTCGATTTTTGCACGGTTGTGCTCGTAGTGACCCCAGAAGTCTAACACGGCCCTTGGTTTCGTTCAACACGCCTCAGGAATTGAATTCGATTTTTCCCTCCAATTGGTTCTTCCCTGAACAGCAACTCAAGTTCTTGGGCCAACAGCGATCATCCTCCCTCAATTCTTGCACCGTCGTGATTCATTCACTCCCAGAAGTCCCTCAGTGTGTCTAGTTTGGTCCCAAAACCCGTAGGAATTGAACCCTGAAATTTCCCCCCAAAAACCCGAAAATGGTTCTTCACGGTTTCTCCCAGTCTTAGCCCTCTCAACTGATGCACAATGACCCCCAAATGAATCCTTCTCCATTCCCATACTCAGTTAATCGTTCAGTGTGGCCAACAGCCCGTGGGAGACCAACTGAGGTCTCTGAAAACGGTTTCCCGCAAGCACAGAGACCACATCCATTTTCTAATCTTTCCCGTGCACTGAACCCTGCCCAAACCGTGCACCAAGGCCACTCAGTCCAGCATCCACTACCTCAATCAACTTAAACAAACCCTCAGATCAGTCCACTAAGCTATAAACAATTGCACGCACAAACACCACGGCCGTACTCTGTTTTTCACGGTGGTGAACAGTAACCGCCGTGAAATGACCAAAATGCCCCTCTGTGTAATAATTACCAAATTGCCCTCCAACTTCCGTGACCCGTAACTCGGTCATCCGACGTCCGTTTCGCGCGTGCCGCCTGACGTTGTACTCGGGACCTCGAGACGAACCTAACGGTCTTCGAATCATGTGAAACCCAATTGTCCAACAAAAAGTCAACTTTTTCCCATATAACGTCCAAATTACGATAATGCCCCTGGACTTCCGAACATCATAACTTTCACCCTATTCGTCCGAATCGGACGTGCCACCTGTCTATGAACTCGTTACGTCCCGAACTACGTCACGGTCATCACTCAACGTCCGTCCGACCCTCCAATCAAAAAGTCAACAAATTGACCATACGAATCACAAGGGTAAAACGTCATTTATTTATTATTTTATAGTATTACATTTTTCGAATTTTCCGGGGCGTTACAAAAAAGCATGCATGCATTCGAAACCATTTATGAAAAATAAAACCATTAGGGCCTTGGCCCAAATCCATAAATCAAACCATATGGGAACTCAGCCCAAAACAAGTACATGTGGGTCTCAGCCAAAAACCAAATCATGTAAGACTCAGCCCAAAACACCAATACCACTAGGTCTCAACCCAAAAACCGATACCAATGTGGGTCTCAGCCCAAAAACCAATCATCGACATCCCTGATGCTTGACATCCGAGATGTCACAATCACACCTGTCACGGTTCCAAGCTACGCGTGCTACCCATGGTCTCAAATCCCAAGTATCCCCAGGGTCCACCCAGGCCAATGATCCACAGATCAATGACCCTCCTTAGGGGGTGGTTTTAACCTTGGGCAATCCCTGCTCCTGAGTCACTATACGTATCGGTCGCTCTATGCAATGGCCCTTCGCAGGCAATTGCCCCGTGACTACTCCAGGATACTACGAGACATCTTGAGGAGGCAATCAGCCACTCCAGGATACTACGAGACGTCTGCAGGGCATCCATTCATGAGGATGGTATACGAAAAACCATTTTCATAATTCATTTCCAAAACCATTCAAAGGGCCACGCCCGGGTTTTCCATAAACCATCGTAAATCCAAATATGGGTCCTTGACCCGAAATCATATTTATAAACCATAACTGGACCTCATGCCCGATATCATAACCAACTGGACCTCAAGCCCAAATTCGTAAAAATGGGGCCCCCGGCCCGATCGTATAACTCAAATGGGCCTCCAGCCCGATTTCTCATTAATTCAAATGGACTCCAAGTCCGATAGTTTCCAACCAAATAGGTCTCATGCCCGATTCCATGTTTTCAAATCCAAAACCCGTTCGTAAAACCATCATTGAAAACACAGCACGTATAAGCATGACATAAAATCGTAAATCTCAAAATAAGTGTAAATACGTAAATACTAACTACCACAAACAAATGCACTCATGGCATCACAAAACATGTTCATAAACTCATATAAAACAGTTATGCATGCATCAATTTAGAAAATAAGGTCCACTCACAGACCGTCCAAAGTTGCGCCTCGATACGCGTGCCATAAGCCTCTCTCGGGCCAATCACCATCTCTAGGGCTTCCGAACCTGTCCAAATTGTAATAGAGGATTACTAACTACTTAATTAACCCCTCATGTAAGTCCCATAATTTTCCCAAATTTTAACCTATTTTTAAACTCGATCCTAAACTTTCGGGCATCCCGAACTATATCGAGACGATGTCCGATCGACTTGAAACCAGTCCCAAAATGTTCATTACATCGAATGGATGATTTTACATGTTGGAACCTTCCCCAAAAAGTGGGTCATGTGCCCACATGCGTCGGCTGTAGCCCCTGTGCGTGGGAGCCACGCGCCACTATAATAACTGACTTCTTCCTTCGACAGACCAGGTCCGAACCAGTCTGCTGGTTTTCGGTTCGGTCCGACCGACGGAGCCGATTCACTTGATTTCCCCCTATTTTTTAGTCCGTTTCAATCCTAATCTTCCTATCTAAATCCTAGGGACTTAACCATATAAAAAGGACGAAGAAAAACGCCCTAAAACTCTGGTTCGAAATCCCCATTCACGGCCAAAATTTTCCGTTCAATCCCTAGGCCATTCGGCCGTCTTCCACCATCAAAACCAGAACCTAGACGTTCCTTGGGCTATCGCCACCATCCACGGTGGTCCTGTCATCACCCAGCCACCATCACTCAGTCCCGTTCTCATTCTGTCCTCACACACAATCGAGTTCTCATTCTGTCCTCACACACAATCGAATGGGGAAAGGGATATGGATTTGGGTTCAAGGTTTTCGGGTTTGGTGGAAATGGAACAGAGAAGATGATATGCATGAATATGGGAAAAGAAGGAATTGATGAGTGACAAGTGTCACTCATCCCTTGGGCCTGGGAAAGATCTGGGGCCACATAAGACAAAGCAGAACTCAATTACCTAGTAAAACGTGCCATTTTAAATAGTTCCCAAAATCTTCTATGAATCGTAACTTTCCCGTCGAACGTCCAATTTCGATGTGCCGCCTGTCTACGGACTCGTATTAACTCGATCTACGTAACAGTCCTTGGCCCTTGGCCATCGGACCTTCCAAGTCAAAAGTAAACTATTGCCCTCATTTAGGGGTAAAATCGTACTTTCGCCCTGAACGTTCGTTAATCCTTAGCTAATCTCTGATTAGTCCCATTAACATTAGTCCCATTAACATTAGTCTTAATCAATCCTTAAAACTAGGGATGGGTCGTCACAGGTCTAGTGCATGTGAATCGAGGACCGTTATGTAGATCAAGTCAATACAAATCCGTAGACATGCGGCACATCGAAATCGGACATTCGACGGGAAAGTTCCGGGTCACGGAAGTTTCGAGGAACTATTACACGAATTACGAGACAGGTGGACTTTTGTCCTATTGTGGGCCCCAGATATTTTGGCCCCAGATATTTTGCCAGGTGTCACTCATCCATTGCTCCCATTACACAGATACATGCATCTGTTTCCCTTTCTTTGTTCATTCATTCGAATAACCCGAAACCCATGCCCAAATCCACCACCCCAACCCTCACCTATCTTTATCTACTTCTTGAGTGAGAGAGAGTGAGAGAGGGACTGAGAGCCAGCGGCAGGACGACCAGCCGCCGTGGACGGCACAGGAACCGCAAACCCGCGCAGGTATGGTTCTAATTCGAAAATTGGAAATCGAATTTGAGTGAGTATGAGACGTTTTCATTGATTGAGTTATGTTTCTGGTGATCATGCGAGTTCATGGAGATCAGGAACGGTGCCTGAGGATGGCTAAGCAGCCCAGACAGACGGCCAGAAAACTAGGCGGACGTTCTTCGATCTAAAGGTAGAATCTTTGATCGATTTTTACTTTTTTAAGGACATATGTCTATAGGGAATGATTAGACGAAGGTTTAGGAATAAGAATGATAAAACAGGTCAAAATTGAGGGAGAAAAAGCCATGAACCGGTCACGACGATTCAGTTGGATCGGCTTACTAGTGGACTGGTCTGGACCGGTCTGCGCGAGGAAGAAGACGCACTGTAGCTGGCGCGTGAGCTCCACGCGAAGTGCCTTTAGGCGGCGTGTGAAGGCGCGTGAAGGCGCGTTGGGCACTATTCGAGTCAATAGGACACCGTTTCGGGGTAGTTTTGGGTGTCCGAAGGTTTAAAGCCTACGTAAAATACGTTTAAAAATCCGGGAAAATTAGGGGGCTTTAATGAGAGGTTATTGAGGTAGTTAGTAACTCTCTAGTGTGATTTGGACAGATTTGGGAGTCACGGTGATGATGATTTGGCCGGGAAGGCTTATGACACGCGTAACGAGGTGACAGTTATGTCAGTCTGTGAGTGGACCTTCCTTTCTAAATTGTGATGCATGCATAAATGTTTTATATGTTTTAAATACATGATTTGAGATGCCTTGAATGCATATGGTTGTGGTATTTAGTAATTACGTATTTGCACGTATTTCGAGATTTCTGGTTTTATATCGTGCTTATACGTGCTGGTATTTCAATGGTGATTTGATGGAATGGTTTTGTATTTGGAAAGATGGAATCGGGCATGAGACCTATTTGGTTGGAAACCATCGGACTTGGAGTCCATTTGAGTTATATGATCGGGTCAGGGGCCCAGTTGGTTTATGAATCCGGCATGAGGCCCAATTGTGTTTTATAAACGTGATTTCATGTCGGGGACCCATATATGGATTTATGGATTTGAACAAATGGATTTGGATTTATGATGGTTTTATGGAAATCCCGGACATAACCCTTGGAACGAATTGAGATGAATTGTAAAATAGTTTTCCATATACCATCCTCACAAACGGTTGCCCTCAAGACGTCCCGTAGTATCCTAGAGTGGCAGGTTGTCTCCTCTAGATGTCTCGTAGTATCCTAGAGTAGTCACGGGGCATCACTTGCGAGGGGTCATTACACAGAGCGACCGCTTCGTATAGTGACTAAGGAGTAGTATTTCCAGAGGTTAAAACCTTCCCCTAGGGACAGTTAGTGATCTGCAGGTCATTGACCTTGGTGGACCCTGGGGAGACTTGAGATTTGAGACCCCAGGTAGCATGCATAGCTTGGAACCGACACGGTGTTGATTGTGACATCTGGGATGTCAAGCATCAGGGATGCCGAGGTTGGTTTTGGGCTGAGACCCACATGTACTGGATTTGGGTTGAGACCCACGTGATCTGATTTGGGCGGAGTCCCTACGAATTTGGTTTTGGGCTGAGTTCCCACTTGATTGGTTTTGGACTGAGTTCCCACATGATTGGTTTTGGCCTGAGTTCCCATATACTTTGGTTTTACGATTTTGGACTAAGGCCCTAACGGTTTAATTATTGATAAATGGTTTGATGAATGATTTTCGAATGCATGCATGCTTTTTAGTGAAGGGCATAAATGTCTTTTGTGAAATTTAGTTTTTATTAAATTATTTGTTTCGTCCACTCATAGCTTTCAGTGGTTTTAATGCCCTTCAGGTTGATCGCGGATGCAAGCTGTTGCAGAGACCGAGACATCACACTCCTCCTCCCATCATGGCGCACTCTGGAAGCCCCGTGCGAGCTAAGGTTGGAATTATCCATTGTTTGACACTTCGTATCAGACGGGAGCAGGCACGTTCCACGATAATCCAGGGGATTTGGGACGGGTCTTGTCATATTATCGGTTTGCGTCCAACATTAAATTTTGTGTTTTTGATGAAACGAATCTAATGGCGTAAGTTTCGAGTCGATTAGACACCATTTTTGGGTTGTTTTGAGTGTACAAAGGTTTAGGGTTCATTTTAAATACATCTAAAAATTCCAAAAAATTATGGGATTAAACTAGAAGATATTTGAGATGGTTAGTAACCCTTATAAGTGATTCTTGGTAGGTTTTGAGATTTCCGAAAATTACGTAAAAATGTGTAAAGTGGAATTCGACGATATAGAGGTGTGTGAGTGAACTTTCTTTCCCTAAAATCTTATGCATGCATATATACAAGATTTAAATCTGTTTCTATGTTATTTTGATGATATTGAATTATTGAGAATTTTATCGGATTTTTGAATATTTTATTACACGTTTTACGAGGTTTCGGTAAACTATGTTTTGAACACCGTTTCAAATGTGGTTTTGAGTTGAATGTGGATAATGACATGAAATAATGTGATTTTGGAATATTTACGATCTTCATGTGTTGCCTGATCGGTTTTTTTATGAAAGTCATGTAAATGGCACATTCTACGAGAATGTTGTGGATTATGGTTTTGGGCTTAGACCCGAGAATCTGATTATCGTTCTGGTTTGTGATATGAGATGAGTCGTATGTGTTATTGGTAATGATGATTGAGATGATGATGATCGTGATGTAGACTTGAGTCGGTTATATGTTGTGATGATTGGGGACTGGTTAGTCTCAGACGTCTAGTATTGGTCCACACATAACATACCCAGTATGTACCTCCATCCACCAAACAGTCCACTACATAGCTCGTAGCTAATCACGTTTCAATTCTAGAGTCTATCTGTCCAATCCCGTATGAGACAGACCATACACTCCAATTCTGTGTCCATTCCGAGTCTCCTGGTCACCCAACCAACATCTAATCGTGACACGACCCGTCCCAATTCTCCTAGATTATCGTGGAACGTGTCTGCTCTCGTCTGACACCGCGTGTCAGACCAGGGATAAACTCGTCACCCGCTCGGGGTCCATCAGAGTACACCAGGATCGGTGCTGACATGTGATGTCTCGATCTCTGCTACAGCCCGCATCCGCTATCAACCTGAAGGGTATTAAAACCATAAAAGTTGTGAGTGGACAAAACAACAATTTTATAAAACTCATTTATATCGAAAATACGTTTATACCCCTAACGTAAAAGCATGCATGCACCATAAAACAGTTATTTCGAACACTTTCTCGGAAGCAAGACTTATTACTTCCCAAATCAAATATAGTGAAAAATGCTTCTTAATCGAAGCCATCATCTTAGTAGGGTCTCAGCCCAAAAAGAAAACACATACAGAACATCGGCCCAAATCATCGAACTTGTGGGAACACATCCCGTGGGAACTCATACCAATATTAGTCACGTTTCTCATCCTAGCACATGTGCATACAGCTCAGGACCGCTCATAATCCTAGCATGTCACCGTGAACACATCACTCGTCGCGACTGTCTCTAGATAATCGAGAACACATTGTCGATCGATCTCATAATATCTCATCAGCATTCCTAAGTCAAGCCTCCCTTGGTCGTTGCTTCTCGCAGCTACTCGACAACAGGCAGTGCATCATCAAATGGGTCACAACCCGAAAGTTCAGTGTCATACGACACTTCACATCTCAGGATTCCTCGAATCCTATCAAATCCACAACTGGGTCTCATGCCCAAAATATCATTCATAAAACTCATAAATGGGTCACTGTTCGACTTATCTAACGTTTGACTATACTCTAAGTCAAACCTCAAATCAACTAGGTCATACTCCCGAAAGATATTTCCAACTACGAAAACGAGTTCTCATTTCCAAAACACTTTCCAATCATAGTTCAACTGGGACTCGTGCCCGAATCTCGATTTCACGCATTTCTGTGAAATCCTCCAAAATTATAAATAAGTTCCTTGGTTTCACGCCTCTTCGTGAAACCTCCGAATCACATACAACACAAACACGTAGCATACCCGGCCATAGCCCAAATATCATATAAAACAAAAATCTCGAACTACGTGCAATAATGCATTTTCCTCCGAAATTCCCAACAAACCATACTTAAATCACATGCACTCATGGCATCTCAAAACATGTTCATAAACACATATAAAACATTTATGCATGCATCATAATCATAAAACAAAGTCCAATCACAGTCCATCCAAGCTACCGTCTCGATACGCGCGCCATAAGCCTCCCCGAGCTAACTCACCATCTCCGGAACTCCCAGACCTATCCAAATCATCTTCGAAGGTTATTAATTACTTCGAATAGGCTACCATAGAATCCCCCAACACCAAAATGGTGTCCAATCGACTCGAAACTTGTGCTAAAATGTCTGTTACATCAAAAGAAGAAAATCACATGTTGACCATGCCTCGAAATACGGGCCCACGTGCCCTCACGTGCTGCCTAAAGGCCCTGCGTGTGAAACCCACGCGCCTGCTACAATGTCATCGTCAACCTCCATCGAACCGGTTCAAACCCATTTCTCTGGTTTCTGGTTCGACCAGATCAGGGAGACCGGTTCTTCTCCATCTGACCACCATTCAGCCCCGTTTTTCTCCCATTCTCTCCGTCTCAGTCTACCCTATCTATCCATGGGTTCAAAATCGTGAAACAAGGCCAAAGATCTTACCTTTAGGTTGAATAACCTCTGTCTAATTTTGCAGTCGTCTGTCTGGGCTGTTCACCCAACCTTCTCTATCCACAATCATCCCCACACGATCATACAAACCTCATCAAATCATTAGGAATAGCCCCAAATGTCTGAAACCAAAAATTCAAATTTCAAATTTCAAACTTCACAGTTTACCTCTTACCTTTTCCCCTTGGCTCCAGTGCCGTCCACAGTGGTTCTGTCCTCAACCAGCCATCATCATCTCACCCTCAGCCTCATTCTCAGTCTTTGAGGGTTTCTCAATCGAACCAGCAAGGGAAAGGGTTGGGGTGGTTTTCGGTTTTGGGTTCGACGGGTTTGAATCAAATGGCAAGGGAAACAGATGCATGTATCTGTGCAATGGGAGCAATGGATGGGTGACACTTGTCACTCATCCATTGGCCCTTAAACAAATATCTGGGGCCCACTTAAGAAAAATGGTACTCGTCTCGTAAAACATGCAATAGTACCTCAGAACTTCCGTGACCAGTAACTTTCCCATCGAATTTCTGATTTTGACGTGCCGCCTGTCTACGGACTTGTATCGATACGATCTACGTAATCGTCCTCGATCCTCGTACAATGGACCTCCTAGGTCAAAAGTTAACTTTTTACCCTCGTCCAAGGGTAAAATCGTAATTTCGCTCTGAACGTCCGATAATCCTCGACTAATCCCTGATTTGTTCTGCTAATCCATAACTAATTCTTAATTAATCGCAAAAGTTTAGGACGGGTCGTTACAAACTTCCCTCCTTAAACAATTTCTTCTTCGAAATTCAAACTGACCCAAATTTCACGACTAAATAGTGGAAATCCAATCCTGCCTCCAACTCGGGTACTCTTGTGTAAAAGTACACGTTCGACACAACCACGGTACTCGTCGGTACGCACTGTCACCGGAGCTTCCAAAGCTCCAACTCACTTTCGAGAAACCACACGTTGGCTCGAAGGTCTCGCTCGAGACACCGACACTCATCAATCTCGCTTGTCACTCACTCCGACAGGTCTACCATATTGAGCTGATATCAAAGTCGGCTTTTCAGCTTGATGGTTCTTCTTAGTTGACAACCTAAGTTGACATCATAGTCAGTTTTTCAGTCTACCACTTTGGTACTTTACAACTTCAAGTCTTTAAGCTGAAATACGCACTCCCACTGAGGGCCAACACATCCAAGCTAACATTCTCCTCAGCATTCAACCAGACAATCATCCCTAGACTCTGCTGTCACAATGGCACAAATCTCACCTCGCAGGCCATACTCAAATCTGAGGCATTTATCAGCCTTGGTACTCACAACAGTTACTTCCTCGTTTTCCCATACTCAGGCTGACTCTCACTAGAGTCTCATCACTGCATACCAATCTGAATCTGTCGGATACCGATTCATCCCACTACTACAACATGCCAGATTGACTTCGTACGGAAGCCAATCCCATCGACAACTATCGTGAGCGACCGACAACTCCCGGCTCCACTGCGCTCTCATTGCGCTACTTTGATCTCGACTTGCTCTCGAGTCCCCATATCGTATCTCGTGTCACTTAGTGACCTATGCTGAAATCTCGACTCATCTTGAGTCCCAAACTGTTGTCTCACGTATCCTGTCGAAACACATTCGACATCTCACCCATCCTGGATGTATCTGGACCCCATCGATGACAGGACCCATCCCAATCCCCTTGGGATTACCATGGAATGTGCCCTGCTCCCGTCCGACAAGGGGTGTCAGACAAGGGATAACCAAGAGCCACTGCCCAAATAGGGCATCCTGAGTGCGCAAGGACCGATGGAGGAGGTGTGCAATGTCCCAGTCTCTGCTGCAATCGCATCCGTGATCAACCTGAAGGGCATTAAAACCAAAAGCTGTGAGTGGACAAAACCAATAAGTTTATTAACACATTTATAAGACATTTATGCCCTCCAATAAAAACGTATGCATGCCACAAAAACCAGTAACCAAAACGTTTGCTCAACCGAGCCATTAGGGCCTTAGCCCAAAAACCGTTAACCAAAAACCAAGTGTGGGAACTCAGCCCAAAGCTGTGAAATACCACAACTATACATAAACAACCATGTGGGTCACCACCCACGACCATAAATGAGCATCAATTCATTAAAATCATATAATCACAAATCCACCCGGAAAGCCATTTCATTAATTCGTATTTTACCATTACCATCACCAGCATCCCTGATGCTAGACGTCCCTGACGTCATATCTCACGGTTTTATAAGCTACGCGTGCTGCCCGGGGTCTCTCTGGGTCCATATATCTGACATCCCTGATGTCTGACGTCCCTGACATTAATCATAGCAATCCTGCTCCTGAGTCATCATACAGTCCGGCTGCTCCGTATGGTGACCCTTCACGACTCGAGATTCGTGCCCACGCGCATGCGAGATACGTACACACGCGCCGTCACGTGCCGCCGTGAGTGGCTGCGCGTGAAACCCACGCGCCTGCTACAGTGTCACCAGCCCAACCCGTATCTCTGGTAAACGGGTCCAATTCACCCGCGATACAACCCGGTTCAATGTCCATCAATTCAGCCTTAATTCCTTCAATTGAGCATTCAGTTAGTTTCGTTTTAAGTCTAATTTAAGTTCTGTAAACTCAATTACACGAACACTTACCCAGATTCCATCGATTCCACGATGAACACGAAGAACACTCTGGTCACTGTTCAATCATGGGATTCCTTCAATTCCAATTGATTTCCTTAAATTGATTCAACCAGAAGCTTCCATGGACTCCGTTAAGCATTTCCCCCAACTCAATTGCTTCAAACCTGCGCTCAATCGTCACGACTCAAGCTCGAACACCGTCATTGTTCAACCATGGAGTTCTGTCAACCACATCCGTTTTCTTTCAATTGGCGAACCCAGAAGCATCGTGGGATCATGAGAAGTAGTTTCCCCACCTCAATTTCGTCCATCGAAGCCTCCAACTTCACGACTCAAGGTCGAATTTCCTTCTCTGTCACCAAGTGTGATCAGAGCCAAAACAGCACCATTTCATCTCGTTTCTTCGACAATTATGATCGTTGTGATTCCAGGAAGCTCGAAGTAATCACCAATTCGATCCTCATGGCCTAATTCTTCCATTTCGAATTTTTCCCCCAATTTTCTAAAATTCAATTTTTCGATTTCCAGAATCCTCTCTGCCTCTCGTGTTTCCCAGCCAATTCAGTTTCTCTAAACCTTTAATTTTCTCTCAAGAACGGCCAAGGAAGGGAGCTAATTCTCCCAGCACACACACTCTCTGTTTTGCTCACGGTGTAAGGAAAATATGGAGATAATTAGGGAGAAAATGGAGGAAATGATGAAGGGGAAATGATGATGTAGGAAATGATGATGTTGGGAGGGAAACATGGATCAGAAGTCAGGGGATGGGTGACACTTATCACTCATCCGGATGTGCACAGTCAACGGTCACTATTCAATATTATATTATTATTTTAATCCGAGCCTCGGTTCGTAATTTCGTTTCCTTGACCATAACGTCGTCGTCGAATCTCCGATTTCGGCATGCCGCTTGTCGTTGGATTCGTATCGACGAGACCTACGTAACGGTCCTTGGCCCTCGTCCATCGGACCTCCCGATCAAAAAGTCAACATTTGGCCCCTACTATGCCAAATTACCAAAATACCCCTCAACTTCCGATCATCATAACTTTCTCTACGAATGTCGGAATCGAACGTGCCACCTGTCTATGAACTCGTGACGTCCCGAACTACGTCACCGTCATTGGTCAAAGTCCATTTGACTGCCCGAACTAAAAGTCAACATTTTGCCCACGATCAAGGGCAAAATGGTCATTTTGCACATTTTGTCCGATTTCGACCTACTAAGCACCGTTCAAGCTCACTAATTTAGATTAATGACTAATCTAATCCCGGAATTCGGGACGGGTCGTTACAATCTTCCCTCCTTAATAAATTTCATCCTCGAAATTCCAACTGATCTAATCTCAACGTACTTCCCTCCTTAATTAGTTTCGCTCTCGAAACTCGACTACCCTGATTCCACAAAGACCCCGTGGAAAGTGGAATCGACCACGCAACACGTGTACACCCGTACACCAACTAATCAGGCAAAACTTGTCTGCACCCCAAAGTACCACTAGTACTCAAAACGCAACGACTACATTCGACCCCGTCGAATGACTGAAACTACTTGTTTCGAATTTGACACCACTTGTCCAAACTACCCTCTCGTTGACGCAACAACTCGACGGTTCCTTTCCCATTCCCACTAGGAGTCAGCTGACCCCACTCAACAATCTATGTTGACACATCCTGACAATCTGTCACCACACAGTTGTTGTCAGTCGAAAACTGACACTAGACTCACTCGTGGCTACACATGCCACCAACGTACTTGACCTAGTAAACATTTACCGACCTTTCACACGATCTGTGTGTAATTAAACACATCGGAATTACCATGACCCATTGCATAGTAATGTCCGGCCCACAACTAATCCAGTGGTATCGGAACCAATCCGACTACCAACACGCCCACCGACACACCTCGGGTATAACCCATCGACCAGACTACAACCACCTAGGTCGTAGCCAACACGTTCCAATAATGGAGTACATTTGCCCAATCCAGCATGAGACAAAATGAAACTCCACCCATCATTTAGTTACAATTCCGAATCCGGATCCACAATTTCGTAAGAAATCCCGGATCCAAGCCCAGACATCAAATTTTAATTTATATCCAAATCCAAATCCGAAATCATTATTCCGTAAGCTAGCATTTGGAATAATCATTCCGTACCCAAATCCAGAAATATACTTTCAAGTTTCAAAATCGAATCTTGAATCGTCACCCAGAAATTCGATTCCAAATCCCGAAATCTCGTCACATTTACCATGACACACCCAAAACCGAACCTATCGGTTACCTGTTCAATACCTCCAATTGACTTCATAAGGAAGTCAATCCAACCTCCACACGTCTAAGGTTGACAAAGTCCGACCAGTCGGAAACCTACTCACTCGAGTAAGATACCATACGGGCTCCACTTCGAAAAGAAGTTCAACCCCGCCGTTTACGACTCACACACCCAAGTTCGTATTGATCCTTGTCATTCCACCTAGGAAAACCAAGGATGATCCAAGAATGATGACGTCAAAACTCATCCTATGTGGATGCAACAAAACTCACTGTACTCACCACGCCATGTGACACCACATCGTCTGCCACCAAGCAGAAAATGAGAAATCTCATTTACCTAATTTCGAATACGTAGCTCCTCCTAATGACCTCACAACACACATGGGCCCACCAACCAATACACCCTCAACGTACTGGTAACTACAATCAATTTCTGCCAGGGCAGAAAACAGTAAGTCAATCCCAATGACTCCGGAATACCCATCACCAATGCGGAAACGAGCACTCCTCTCGTCCCATAATTACAACTCTCCTCGACACTAAGGTTCCAACCATGTTGGAAACAGACATGCTCCCAACGTGATGTCAAGTCTAACCACTATACTTCCTACCTCCTCAACTCACTTGGATAACCACGTGTCCACAGTCGATCCGTTATTGTTCCGTTCGCACATCCCAACCTTTACAGGTTCAACACTCGGTTTTCCAAATTCCCAATTACAAATTTCCACATCTATACCACTAATGGTTTTCTTTGTCTTTTCTAGTTTTAATCATTTCCATGTACATTTTAGGGATATTTAAAAACATAAAATCACACAAATTTTGGAGTTGCCAACAACTCCCCCAAATCCACCAATTATCATGACGTAGGGGACGTCATCCCAAGATTACTCAAGTCTCAATTATAACCTTTTAATCCACTCATCACTGGTTATCTCACCACTATTGGGACTTATCCCAACACATCACAATCTTAACTGGATCCCATCCAGTCCATCACTCAACCACTACCGAATCTCAAAGACCGAACATATGTTCATCATGACGGAGTCACACCCCAACTTGTGGCTCATCGTCAACACCATCACCGACACTAGCACCAGCGCTAGTACCAGCACCAGCGCTAGTACCAGCACCAGCGCTAGTACCAGCACCAACACACTATCGACAACACTAGTATCAGCACACAGGCATCCATAGTAGCATCAGCACAAAAGTACCAACCCGCAAACATCCATACTGCACACCGTGTGCAAATACGACAACCCTGGATCTCCGTTCATACTGAACGACGATCCCGTACCTCACGACTATGGGTACCACTATTCTGACAATCCACATCAGGAAAATGAACGTTCCTTGAACGTCCCCTGATCCCCAAGTATTATAACCACACTAATTACCCTCGATAGCCAGTCATCTCCATATGACTACCGACTAACTGTCATTGCTATCGAGATCCGCATCCATACCTCACACTAATACCCGATCCAACACGGGATTCCATAATTTATCTCAGAACCGTATCCGTAAATCGGATCCCATAGTTCTGCCTAGACTCACCAGAGCCATCCACATGGTCATTCATGACCTCAACCACTCGTCGCAGCACAAGTTCTCATCCACTAATCGCAATTAAGGTTTACCTTTTTAATTCATCATACACTAGGGTTCCACAATCACACCCTATGGTTCAACCGAACCCAACCACTTCCCGTAATATAAAATTCACAACCTGACCAACCCCGCGGTCCTGACATCGAATAGACGTCAAATCCAATCCTACCATCCCATCAACGTGGGTTCCACCACTAGGTCATCGGCCAACTCCGATGAACCAACATCCCTCATATCAACAACCACCACAAGGGTTCACATTTTTAAACCATTACTCACATGAGGTTCCCCGAACCTGGCTGCACCTAGCAGCACAACAATTTAATATTACATGACCGAGCCGTCGGTCCCACAATACCAGTTCATCACAATCAACCCCCATGGGTCGAATCACATTAATGCACGGCGTATCGGGCCAATCACACTCCATCCACCATCCAAACACAAAAACTATCTATCAGGTTGATAACGAATTGCAGCCCAAAGAGACATCACACCCTCGACCTGCGCGCACAAATAGAGCAACCATGCTCTGATACCAAGTTGACAGGACCCATCCCAATCCCCCTGGGATTACCATGGAATGTGCCCTGCTCCCGTCCGACAAGGGGTGTCAGACAAGGGATAACCAAGAGCCACTGCCCAAACGGGGCATCCAGAGTGCGCAAGGACCGATGGAGGAGGTGTGCAATGTCCCAGTCTCTGCTGCAATCGCATCCGTGATCAACCTGAAGGGCATTAAAACCAAAAGCTGTGAGTGGACAAAACCAATAAGTTTATTAACACATTTATAAGACATTTATGCCCTCCAATAAAAACGTATGCATGCCACAAAAACCAGTAACCAAAACGTTTGCTCAACCGAGCCATTAGGGCCTTAGCCCAAAAACCGTTAACCAAAAACCAAGTGTGGGAACTCAGCCCAAAACTGTGAAATACCACAACTATACATAAACAACCATGTGGGTCACCACCCACGACCATAAATGAACATCAATTCATTAAAATCATATAATCACAAATCCACCCGGAAAGCCATTTCATTAATTCGTATTTTACCATTACCATCACCAGCATCCCTGATGCTAGACGTCCCTGACGTCATATCTCACGGTTTTATAAGCTACGCGTGCTGCCGGGGTCTCTCCGGGTCCATATATCTGACATCCCTGATGTCTGACGTCCCTGACGTCAATCATAGCAATCCTGCTCCTGAGTCATCATACGGTCCGGCTGCACCGTATGGTGACCCTTCGCATGCAATGCACCGTGACTTCCCCAGTGTCCTAGACATCTGGAGGAGACCATCATATATCCTTGTATCAAGATGGTATATGGAAAACAGTTTTTATTAATTCATTTCACAACATCACAATGGGCCCTGCCCGAATTTTCCATAAAACAACACATTTCCATTTAGGGTCCCTGACCCGAAACCACATTTATTAAATATAGGGCCCCTGACCGAAATCATCATTTTAATCCAACTGGGCCTCATGCCCGACTTTATGAACCACTGGGCCCACGGCCCGATTTATAAACCAACTGGGCCCGCAGCCCGACTTATAAACCAACTAGGCCCGCAGCCCGATTACGTACTCAAATGGACTCCAAGTCCGAGATTTCCAAAACAAGTGGGCCTCAAGCCCGAGTTCGTCTTTCCAATATAAAAACCGTTTTATCATATTATTTATTTAACCACAAGCACGCAAAACCACAAATAAACCGTTAATCCCGATACACGTGAAATACGGAAAACACCTCGAAATACGTGCAACATACCCGAAATCAATACTCACAAATACCATCATAGAAATCATGTATATAAACCATATATCACATTTAAGCATGCATAGGATTTATAAAACCAAAGTCCACTCACAAACCGTTTTAACAGTATGCCTCGATACGCGTGCCACCGGCCCTCCCGGGCCTCACCACTATCACCGGGACTCCCAATCCTGTCCAAATCACATTAGAGGGTCACTAATCTCATCATTAACATCCTATCAAAGTTCCGTAATTTTCCCGACTTTTTACTTATTTTTAAACTTAATTTAAAACCTTCGAACATCCCGAACAATATCGAGACGGAGTCCGATCGACACGAAACCAATTCCAAAATGTCCGTTACATTAAATAGGACAGAATTCATGTTGACCTCACCTCGAGATTCGTGCCCACGCGCCGTCACGCGCCGCCGTGAGTGGCTGCGCGTGAAACCCACGCGCCTGCTACAGTGTCACCAGCCCAACCCGTATCTCTGGTAAACGGGTCCAATTCACCCGCGATACAACCCGGTTCAATGTCCATCAATTCAGCCTTAATTCCTTCAATTGAGCATTCAGTTAGTTTCGTTTTAAGTCTAATTTAAGTTCTGTAAACTCAATTACACGAACACTTACCCAGATTCCATCGATTCCACGATGAACACGAAGAACACTCCGGTCACTGTTCAATCATGGGATTCCTTCAATTCCAATTGATTTCCTTAAATTGATTCAACCAGAAGCTTCCATGGACTCCGTTAAGCATTTCCCCCAACTCAATTGCTTCAAACCTGCGCTCAATCGTCACGACTCAAGCTCGAACACCGTCACTGTTCAACCATGGAGTTCTGTCAACCACAACCGTTTTCTTTCAATTGGCGAACCTAGAAGCATCGTGGGATCATGAGAAGTAGTTTCCCCACCTCAATTTCGTCCATCGAAGCCTCCAACTTCACGACTCAAGGTCGAATTTCCTTCTCTGTCACCAAGTGTGATCAGAGCCAAAACAGCACCATTTCATCTCGTTTCTTCGACAATTATGATCGTTGTGATCCCAGGAAGCTCGAAGTAATCACCAATTCGATCCTCATGGCCTAATTCTTCCATTTCGAATTTTCCCCCCAATTTTCTAAAATTCAATTTTTCGATTTCCAGCATCCTCTCTGCCTCTCGTGTTTCCCAGCCAATTCAGTCTCTCTAAACCTTTAATTTTCTCTCAAGAACGGCCAAGGAAGGGAGCCAATTCTCCCAGTACACACACTCTCTGTTTTGCTCACGGTGTAAGGAAAATATGGAGATAATTAGGGAGAAAATGGAGGAAATGATGAAGGGGAAATGATGATGTAGGAAATGATGATGTTGGGAGGGAAACATGGATAAGAATTCAGGGGATGGGTGACACTTGTCACTCATCCGGATGTGCACAGTCAACGGTCACTATTCAATATTATATTATTATTTTAATCCGAGCCTCGGTTCGTAATTTCATTTCCTTGACCATAACGTCGTCGTCGAATCTCCGATTTCGGCATGCCGCCTGTCGTTGGATTTGTATCGACGAGACCTACGTAACGGTCCTTGGCCCTCGTCCATCGGACCTCCCGATCAAAAAGTCAACATTTGGCCCCTACTATGCCAAATTACCAAAATACCCCTCAACTTTCGATCATCATAACTTTCTCTACGAATGTCGGAATCGAACGTGCCACCTGTCTATGAACTCGTGACGTCCCGAACTACGTCACCGTCATTGGTTAAAGTCCATTTGACCGCCCGAACTAAAAGTCAACATTTTGCCCACGACTAAGGGCAAAACGGTCATTTTGCACATTTTGTCCGATTTCGACCTACTAAGCACCATTCAACCTCACTAATTTAGATTAATGACTAATCTAATCCCGGAATTCGGGACGGGTCGTTACAATCGAATACTTGCCGCAGTAGAGGTAATCACACAAAAAAAATCATTAGGGTTCCTCTGGCCCACATGGCCCTGAGCTCTCGGCTCACATAATCACTGAACCCTCTCAATCATCTCTGCACTAGCATAGTATTCGACGTCAAGTCACCATCTCATCATGTCGGAACACATCCGATCATAATCCTAGTCGAACTGTCACCATCGGATCCAATCCGATCACTATCTCATGTTCAACTAGGACTCTATAAATTAGACTAAACCCTTATCCACTCTAATAACTCTCAACTCGACATACTGATTGACCGTGGTCAATCCCATCGTCCAACGTGCACTACACATCGGTGCACCCTCATCGTGTCAATCATCGAGGAACTACCCAGCCTGCTCAAGGATTGCACTCTGGCAACGTCGAACCACGTACCAATCCTCACTTCGAACACGGCTTGATACTCAACCATTCGTCACAGGTTAGCCTTAATCCATCACAATCTCTATTCTCATATCCAATCTTTTTACTAACCAATCTCATTTCTAGGTTCGTTCTAAAGGTCAACCGACTCACGTCACTAAGACGTACCAGACTCGAACTTGTCGGTTACCAGTCACTGTCCAACAACACTCCATACAATCGATCCATTTGGAGTGGTAATGAACCTGCTAACATCATACTCGAGGAATCAGCTATTTATCTCTTCTTGATCGATACCCACATATCGTCTTCGTCTCATACTTATTCACACATCCAGTACATACCCATCCATCTAACCAAGACAGATCAATACTCTTTCACATATACAACCTCTCTCACCAACTATTCCAAGAGATTCTTCAACTATCATACGATACAATTCTCCTCTGCTCCTAGCTTAGCATAATCAGTAGTATGATTGTCCCCGATGATGACCAGACCTCGGTCTACTCGACTCACGGTCGCCACAATCATCTCTATCATTTCGATCCTCTTGATCGTCACCACACTACTCGATCCAAACACCTCGATCCTCCTAGGATCCACTATCAACTCTCTCAGTAAACGTAACATGACCTATAATACCAATATGGGTCACTACCTCGGACACTCACTCATCACATCTAGTGATGCTAAATACCATCTGCTCATTCAGTCAATCAAATCTGACTCACAGCCTAGGTGTTCAGTTCTTACACCCTCTTTGAACCCTTTAACTGTCGTATCCTTGCTCATTGGCCAGCATAAGGAAATTCTAAGATGATGACATCAAAATTCATCCTATGTCATCCTGCGGCACCAAGCACCATCTGCTCGAGAGCAGAAAACGAGGTCTCCTTCATCGACTTCGGAATACCTATCACTAGCGTGGAATCAAGCATTCTTCTCTATGTCTCTATCATAACTTCTCTTATCCATGGACCCAAAGCCAATCATGGGTCCACCAATCAATACGTGATCATTGTACTGGTGACACCCAACATCATCTCACACAGAGTTGACAACGATCATCTCCTTAATCGACTTCAGAATATCTATCACTAATGCGGAATCATTTGCAACTTCTCTTGATTCCGAAGTTCCAACCACGTTGGAAGTATACCTGTCTTTTCCGACCAACAACAACTGTTAATGACGACTGTTGTGACCCATTCCATTTCTCACAATCAGGTTTCTCCTCAAACAAGCTTATATGAAACCCAGGAGGTAGGGTCAACCACAATCAACCAAACCAATCCGTAATGGACTCTCAAGTCCTCAATTCATCCGGACATTCATCCACGTGTCCGTAAGCCATCGACCTTAATACATAACTCACCTGTCCGATTTATACCATTTATGCACATCCAAAAGGATGGCATTCTTTACTACCCGATTTTCTTATTTTCACCTTTATAAGTTACAACTCCTAAGTACACCTTCGTGTCTCAAGTCTCATATCACTAGGGAACTGGTTACGAAACCAGATACGCCCCGTACCTCGCACTGAGCCACTCGGGATCCTCTCAGTCCCGCTCAATGCCCGCCGAACTCACATGTTTGCCACTCTAGGGCACATCCACCATACCAATTGTAATCCAAGCCCTCATCGATATTACCTCATTTAGACACACTCAGTGTCCTTTAGAATCATCTAATCGCTATTGGATTCCATTCAACTCATCTGCGTCATCTTTCGCTCATCTCTGTCATCTCCATCGAGGTAGCGTGGCATACTCGCCAACGCCCAAAGTCCAACATCTCATTATGCGATCGTACTAAGTCGTAACCGAGTCGAATCCAAAAATCACTGCTCATACTGTGCGTCACTCACGCATTTCCGTATCCTTGTCACGACTGACGAGTCTCTATCGTCTCAGTCATCACGGTGACATGAGCCTGTCCACTCGATAAGACTCAACTACGTCCATCGATAGCAGCATTTGCCACAACCGCGTGTAGACCAACTTAGAAACGCTCCGCTATCGAGACTCTGTACTCATGCAGTCAACTCACCGCCGGCACCAACCGCTCAATACGTAGTATCCACCGATCGGTACACCTCGGGATCCGGTCCACAAGTACCACTCTCCTGGTAACTTATCCAATCAATCTCAAACCAGGGTTATCACAGACCCGGCTGTTCACTGTAGCATATCCATCCTGACCGATCCATCGCTCTCGACTCTGAAAAGTCGTCATACTCCGATATTGGTATCCAACCGACCAATAATCACTATCTAAGGACCTCGTCCAGCCGTAACTCTACGACCTCCCGTCGTTGGGCCCACAAGAACTTGGCATTACCCAGTGTCCATCATTGCTCAACCACGACCTGCTACACACACGACTTACCACGCCACACAACGTGTACACCGTGGCGTCCTCTGCTAGTCGACATCCCTCAAGGATTCGACACACTGCAATGTGGCAACACATGCCAAAACAAGTCAAACTTTCCTATTTCCAAACAGTCTCAACTAGGGTCGTCCATGACTTCTGCTAATGTCACTTTGACACAATCCTCTATCTGATATGATCTTACCGTTAAACGGTCACAACTCTATAATATTGTCATACTGGGACATCCCCATCTACTAGATAGAGGGGATCTACCCGAAACACTAGCACTCTATGCCGTTAGATTCACATACACGATGATCCTACTCGGGATCCAACCTCACTAGAACACGGCATCATGTGCCTATCGAACCCCAAAACCATCGTACCTTGTGCCAAACATAATCTAACCAAGGTTCGATTCCACTGAATCCTTATACTCTTACCCTAAGTATCAAGTTGATGACGGGATGTTACCACTGTAGAGACATCACATCCAGCACATGCGCGTCACTTTGAGAGCAACAAATGCTCTGATACCAACTTGATAGGACCCGTCCCAATCCTCCTGGATTATCGTGGGACATGCCTGCTTTCGTCTGACACCGCGTGTCAGACTAGGGATAAACTCGTCACCCGCTCGGGGTCCATCAGAGTACACCAGGATCGGTGGTGGCATATGATGTCTCGATCTCTACTACAGTCTGCATCCGCTATCAACCAAAAGGGTATTAAAACCATAAAATCTGTGAGTGGACAAAGCAACAGTTTTATAAAACTCATTTATATCAAAAATACGTTTATAACTTGACAGGACCAATCCCAATCCTCCTGGATTATCGTGGGATGTACCTACTCCCGTCTGACACAGCATGTCAGACCAGGGATAAACTCATCACCCGCTCGGGGTCCATTAGAGTACACCAGGATCGGTGGTGGCATGTGATGTCTAGATCTCTGCTACAGCCTGTATCCGCTATTAACCTGAAGGGTATTAAGACCATAAAAGCTGTGAGTGGACAAAACAACAGTTTTATAAAACCCATTTATATCGAAAATACGTTTATACCCCTCACGTAAAAGCATCATGCATCATAAAAGAGTTATTTCAAACACTTTCTCGGAAGCAAGAGGTATTGCTTCCCAAATCAAAACACAGTGAAAAATGTTTCTCAATTGAAGCCATCATCTCAGTAAGGTCTCAGCCCAAAAAGAAAACACATACAGAACCTCGGCCCAAATCATCAAACTAGTGGGAACACATCCCTTGGGAACTCATCCCAATATCAGTCACGTTTCTCATCCTATCACACGTGTATACAGCTCAGGACCGCTCATAATCCTAGCATGTCATCGCGGACACATCGTCAATCGATCTCATAATATCTCATTAGCACTTCTAAGTCGAGCCTCCCTCGGTCGTTGCTATCTGCGGCTGCTCGACAACAGGCAGTGCATCGTGACCTCTCTGGAAGGAACACATCACGATCTGGAGGCGAGCTCCGTAACACCCGGGATGAACCTGTGTAACGACCCGTCCCAAATTCCTAGATTAGATTAGTGACTAATCACGATTAGTGAGGCTAATCCGTGATTAGTAGAGCGAAATCGGACGAACGGTGCGAAATGACCGTTTTGCCCCTAGTGGTGGCAAAACGTTGACTTTTTAATCGGGTGGTCAAATGGACTTTGACCGATGACCGTGATGTAGTTCGTGACGTCACGAGTTCATAGACAGGTGGCACGTTCAATTCCGACGTTCGAGGAGGAAGTTATGACGTTCGGAAGTTTAGGGGCATTTTGGTAATTTTGGTTAAATGGGGTCAAATGTTGACTTTTTGACCGGGAGGTCCGATGGCCGAGGGCCGAAGATCGTTACGTAGATAAGGACGATACGAATCCATAGGCAGGCGGCACACTGAAATCGGACTTCGAACGGGAGAGTTATGGGTCACGGAAGTTCGATTTCACTATGCACGAACTTCGAGACGGGGACGTTTCGACGAGATCTGATTGGGTGGATATTTTGGTGGGCCCCATGGATGAGTGACAAGTGTCACTCATCCCATTACTTTGATCCCCCAAAATGTGGTTCTATATAATTAATTAATATTATTTAATTATTTTTATAAACCAAACCCACACCTAATTCAATCCTAGCCATCCAATTCAATTCTATCTTAAATCCTCACCATCAATCCTCTCTTCTCTCATCTGATCACATCTCCTTCTCTCTTCTCTTCCACGGCACCACCATCATTTTCATTCATTTTCTTCCTTTTCCTCACAAACCCGAAAAACCCCATTAACCCATATTCTCCATTTTCTTCAACACACACAACACACATCCCCTCACCACCTGTGACTGAGACCAGAGTGATAGTGTGAGTGAGACGAGGAAGGACAGGACGGAGGCGGCCAGAGCCACGGCGGCTCACGGCGGGAGGAAACCCGAAAAGGTAGGTTAGGGGTTTGAAATTCAAAACTTGGGTTTTATGGGTCTTGGATCGAAACTAATGATTTGGTTGGGTTTTTGGGGACTCGAGGAGGCTAATGGGATCAAAAGGAACGGCTGAGGACGGCGGTGCAGCCCAGACGAACGGCCGAAAGCTGGGCGACTGTTCTCGGCATCACAGGTAATTACCTCGACCCGTTTTCTAGTTTTTAAACCCATAGAACTCTAGGTTAGGTTGAGAGGAGTAGAATGGGACAAACGGGAGGAAAAATGGTGGCCGGAGCAGGGAGAACCGGCCGGGTCAAGCCGCGGGTCACGGCGACCCGGTTACTGGTATTCGGGTCGACCCGTCGAGCGGTTGAAGGTGGTGACGTGGCATGATGACGTGGCACCTGTCAGGTTGTCAGGTGACGTGGACCACTCATCAGCTGACACGTGTCACATGTCAGTGCACAGTCAGCACTGACATGTCAGTGACGTGGCCCAATCAGGGGCTGACACGTGGCACTGACGTGGACCAGTGCCACGATGACACGTGGCACCTGTCAGACTGCCACGTGGCACTGACAGCATAGTGACGTGGACCAATGGGAGTATGACACGTGGCACCTGTCAGATGACCTCATGCTGACGTCAGCGATGACGTCAGCAGGTACTGTAGCAGGCGCGTGAAGCCCACGCGCAGCCACTTCAGGCGGCGCGTGAGGGCGCGTGGCAGGGAATCTGGGGAAGATTCCAACATACAAAATCTTCTATTCGATGTAACGAACATTTTGAGACTGGTTTCGTGTCAACCGGACACCGTCTCGATATGTTTCGGGGCATCGGAAGGTTTAGGTTCGGTTATAAAAATAGTTAAAAATACGGGAAAATTACGGGGCTTTAGTGGGAGGTTAATTAAGTAGTTAGTAACCTTATATTACGATTTGGACAGGTTTGGGAGTCCCGGAGACGGTGATCGGCTCGGGGAGCCGAATGGCACGCAAATCGAGGCGGCAGCTCGGACGGTCTGTGAGTGGACCTTGTTTTCTAAATTGGTGCATGCATAAATGTTTATTATATGTTTTATTACTTGTTTGATGATGCCATGGGTGCAATTGTATGTGGTTACGTATAAGCACGTATTTCGAGGTTTCGGCCTTATACGGTGCTTATACGGGTCTGTATTTCTTTATTGATTTAAATGAACTGAATTTGGATTTCAAAATGATAAACTCGGGTATGAGACCCATTTGGTTTTGTCTCGGGCATATGACCTCAGATTCCGGGCACGGTGCCCAGTTGGTGTCCTATGTTCGGGTACGAGACCCAGTCACTTTACGGTTTTGATTTCAGGTCATGGAACCTTAAATGGATTCCCAGGTTCATGACGGTTTATGGGAACCGGCATGAACCCTTGTTGTGGTATCGTGGTTCATGACGGTTTATGGGAACCGGCATGAACCCTTGTTATGTTATTACGGTACATGACGGTTTATGGGAACTGGCATGTTACCTGATTATGGATATGATGGATCATGACGGTTCAGGGGAACCGGTCATGAATGTTTATGTTATGTATATATATGTTCGTCTACCTTCCTTTACTTCTATTATCTCCTCCGGGGAGGGTCGTTGGCCTGGGTGGACCCCGGAGTAGTCACGGAGCACCGACTGAGTGGAGTCACCCCCCAGTTGGGTTCCTTACTCTCAGGAAGGCTATGGTTACTATTACCTCGGGTAGGGTCAGTGGTCTGCAGACATTGACCTTGACTTTGAGATGACTCGGATTGAGACCCGGGTAGCGCGCGCGTAGCTTTGGATACCGTGACAGGATTGGTTGTGTGACTTATATATATGTATGTGATGGATATATGATATATGATATGTGGTGTGTACAGGTGTGCACAGGATTGGGCAGTGGCCCGTATGGTCGTTTTTATTGTGGTCCTTTCGACCTTAGATTATATCTGCTTTGGGCTTAGTCGATACGATATGGTTTGTTTTGGATAAATGGTTTTCGAATGCATGCATGCTTTTTAGTGGAGGGTACAAATGTCTTCTTATTAAATGTTTTTATAAACTCTTGTTTTGTCCACTCACAGTTTTTAATGTTTTGACTGCCCTTCAGGTTGACATCGGATGTGGACTGTAGCAGAGATCGAGATATCACATGCCTCCTCCGGATCCTGGCGTACTCTGATAGCCCAGGAGGGCAAAGGTCAGGAATATCCCTTGTCTGACACTTCGTGTCAGACGGGAGCAGGGTCATCCCGCACTAATCCCGGGGGGATTGGGATGGGTCCTGTCAACCTGAATGTTAAGATTTTACGTAGGGCCTCAAACATGGAACATCATCAAATGGATTATAGCCCGAAAGTCCAGTGTCCTGCGACACTTCACATCTCAGGATTCCTCGAATCCTATAAAATCCACGACTAGGTCTCATGCATGAAATATCTTTCATAAAACTCATAATTGGGTCACCGCCCGACTTGTCTCACGTTTGACTATACTCTAAGTCAAACCTCAAATAAACTGGGTCATACGCCCGAAAGATATTTCCAAGTACGAAAACCAGTTCTCATTTCTAAAACACTTTCCAATCATAGTTCAACTAGGACTCGTGACCGAATCTCGATTTCACGCATCTCCGTGAAATCGTCCAAAATCGTAAATCAATTCCTCGATTTCACGCCTCTCCGTGAAATCTCGGAATCACATACAACACAAGCACGTAGTATACTCGGCCGAAGCCCAAACATCATATAAAACAGAAATCCCAAACTACGTGCAATAACACATTTTCCTCCGAAAATGCCAAACAAATCATACTTAAACATGCATCATAATCATAAAACAAAGTCCACTCACAGACCGTCCAAGCTGCCGCCTTGATACGCGCACCATACGCCTCCCCGGGCTAACTCACCATCTCTGGAACTCCCGGACCTGTGCAAATCATCTTCGAAGGTTAATAATTACTTCGAATAGGCTACCATTGAATCCCCCAATTTTTTGTAATTTTTAAACGTATTTAAATTAAACCCTAAACTTTCGGACACTCGAAACTACACCGAAACGATGTCCAATCGACTCGAAACTTTTTCCAAAATGTCTGTTACATCGAAAGGACAAAATCACATGTTGACCATGCCTCGAAATATGGGCCCACGCGCCCTTACGTGTCGTCCATAGGCCCTGCGCTTGAAACCCATGCACCTGCTACAGTGTCATCATCAACCTCCGTCAAACTGGTTCGAACCTGGTTCTTTAGTTTTCGGTTCGATCGGACCGACGAGACCGGTTTTCCTCCGTCCGACCACCATTCAGCCCCGTATTTCTCCCATTCTCTCTGTCTTAGTCTACCCTATCTATCCATGGGTTCAAAATCGTGAAACAAGGTCAAAGATCTTACCTTTAGGTCGAAGAACCTCTGCCCAATTTTATGGTCATCTGTCTGGGCTGTTCAGCCAACCTCCTCCGTCCACAATCATCCCCACACGATCGTACAAACCTCCCAAACATCATCAAATGATCAAGAACAGCCCCAAACGTCTAAACTAAAAATTCAAATTTCAAACTTCACGATTTACCACTTACCTTTTTCCCGTGGCTCCACCGTCGTCCACAGCGGTTCTGTCCTCAACCAGCTATCATCATCTCACCCTCAGCCTCACTCTCAGTCACTAAGGGTTCCTCAATCGAACTAGCAAGGGAAATGAGGGTGGGGTGGTTTTCAGTTTTGGGTTCGACGGGTTCGAATCGAATGGCAAGGGAAACAGATGCATGTATCTGTGTAATGGGAGCAATGGATGAGTGACACTTGTCACTCATCCATTGGGCCTAAAACAAATATCTGGGGCCCACTTCAGACAAATGGTACTCGTCTCGTAAAACGTGCAATAGTACCTCGGAACTTCCGTGACCCGTAACTTTCCCGTCGAATGTCTGATTTTGACGTATCGCCTGTCTATGGATTTGTATCGATACGATCTAAGTAAGGGTCCTCGGTCCTCGTGCAATGGACCTCCCGAGTCAAAAGTAAACTTTTTACCCTTATCTAGGGGTAAAATTGTAATTTCGCCCTAAACGTCCGATAATCCTCGACTAATCCTTGATTAGTCCTACTAATCCATAATTAATTCTTAATTAATCCCAAGAGTTTGGGACGGGTTGTTACAAATCGTCTACTCCCAACCACATCATCTAATAAGTACCAATCTGAATCATATCCATCAAGGCATACCCATTCATGCCCAATGAGTATCCAATCTCACCCACGTCTATCGAGACGTACCAATTCCGATCCTATTGAATATCTGATCATTCGATTACCATATCGTACCAGATCAACTTCAAAAGGAAGTCAATCCCCACAATAAACCTCAGTTACGACGGTAGCCTCCGCCCGACCATCACTGACACTTCCAATCTGAATGAGTAGATCCAAGATCCATACTTATCCACATATCCAACCTCTGTCATGTCATCTCGCCAACTATTCCAAGGGATTCTTCAACTGTCTTACAATACGATTCTCCTCTGCTCATAGTTTAGAATAATCAGCAAGGTGGGGTCTTCCAGCGCGGCACGACATCATGACCCACACGATCCTGATTCACCACATAACCTGATCATCTTTATCACGATCCAGATCGTCACAACACCCTAGATCCTCAACACCACAATCCTAGGTGAATCCACACTAGCTCTCTCTCAACTAACGACCAGATTTCAGGTCATAGGGTCTTACACCCTCTTTGAATCCTTCGACTGTCACATCACTCCCTAACCATTTTCCTCATCTAAACATATCAGTCAAAAGATGAGACACGTCTAGACTATAGGTTCACTTCAATTACCTCATATCGGTCCTTGCCATCCCACCTAGAGAAAATCAAGGATGATCCAAGGCATCGACATCAAAATTCATCCTACATGAATGCAACCACAAATCCATTACAGTCACCCCATCTGGTGCCACCAAGCACCATCTGCTAAAGAGCAGGAAATGAGAAGTCACCCTCAGTGACTTCGGAATATCCATCACCAATGCGAAATCAAGTACCCTCCTCAACGTCTCAATCACAACTTCTCTTGATTCCGATGTTCCAACCATGTTGGAACCAACTCGGTATGCTTCCAAGTCCCCAACTTACTCGGACGTCATCCACATGTCCGTACCAAGCTAACTTAGTACCCCAACTCACCTATCTGTTTATACCGTTTCATCCAATCACCACTTAGTCATCTCAATCACATCAGTTATCTCAATCACGATTGGGTTAGAGTCCCAACACATCTCATTCACTGTTGGATCCCATCCAGTCCATCTCTATCATATTTGGCATCTCGACACTACTCCCAAGAATCAACCCTAGTTGACGAATCCTCATCGTCGGATCAACACCGAACATAAGCACAACATAACTGAGCCATATACTCAGCTCGTGGCTCATCGTCTCCCATCTTCATCGCAATCACTAGCACACAACGTGGGAATCATACCCAAACTAAATCTCAGCTCATACCGAGCTAGAATCCATAATCTCTACTCTGGTTGGAGGAATTCTGCCTCCCTCAACTCACCAACTTTGTGTCAAGACCCACCCCGGTTCCACCCCGAAAACCGAGGTACATCCTGCTCCCGTCTGACAACCCAAAACGAAAGACCGAAAGGACCTCACGAAAACCACAAATTACACTGCCAGACGCAGGAGAATTTAAAACAACCAACTAGTCAACCGTTATACAGAGTATAGTACCAAACAAAGAAAACAAAAACAGATACACAGAGTACAAGCACAACGGAAAATGGAAAACTCTTGAGTACTCTATGCCTCCGACGCTGCCTCAACGTCAAACCCCCGCACTAACTCCACGGCCTGGAGGGCAATTAAAAACCAGAAAGTGTGAGTGGACCATAAAGAATAAAAGTTTCAAAAATCATTTTATAACAAACTAGGGTTTGGCCCTCCGTTTTGAAAACATGCATGCACAACCCATTTATTTAAACACAGCTATAAACCACATAATAATCATCATAAAAACATTTATAATTCACAAAATAGGCATCATGAAAACAGTATGATAAAACATAAATCCAAGTCATCATTATCCGATCAAACCTGCTGGACCTATCCGAGTCTTTAAACTCCTGAGTCTTTAAACTCAATCCAGGCCTCAGTAATCCGAGTCTTTAAACTCAACAGGCCTACGGGGGAAAATATCAATATATCCGAGTCTTTAAACTCTGAGTCTTTAAACTCAATCCGGGTCTTTAAACCCAATCCGGGCCCGTCCCCCCTCAATCATAATATCCGGGTCTTTAAACCCAATAACCAGATCCAACAAATCCAATCCAAAACCTTTTGAAAACCAATTCTAAATCCGTATCCAAACCCCAATCCGAAATCACTGGTCTGATGCCCTTCCGGCATCCAGAACCGTCATTCCGAACCCAAATCTGGAATTCCATGTTCAACTTTAAAACCAAATTCCGCTTTCCGAAATCCGATTCTAAAACCGAAAACCTTGCTTATCAAAGCATGTCTTAAATCCATTTATAACCAATGAAAATGAAGAATAGATCGAAATCCCCAAAATCTTGGCATCGAAATCAGAATTCAAATCTTTCACGTAAAACGTGCTGAAAACTGTACTTTCTCGAAAAACGTGCAATTATGTAAAACAGTTATAGCATAGTCAATAATCATGAAATCACATGTAAAACCATAAAACCATTATAGAAAAATAGTTATGCATGCTTAATTAAAGAGAAGGGGTCCACTAACAGATACCGGGCACGTCACTCGCATCCCGTACGTTCCATACGTTCCTCAGCCTCCTCGGTGCTTCCCGATCCTGTTACAAATCACCAAAACACATCACTAACACGTCCACCAAGGTTCTCCTAATTCCCCACAAAATTCCCCGGATTCTAAACGTAACAAACCAAAACCCTAAACCTTCGATCCCGCCAAACTAACTCAATTCGACGTCCGATTAACCCGAAACCTGTCTCAAAAGATTCGTTACAACATCTAGACCAAATACCTAGTTGAACATTTCCCCAGAAAATGCCCCACGCGCCCCCACGAGCCGCCCAAAGTGGTTGCGCGTGGGCCTCACGCGCCTGCACTGTTCATCGTCTTCAACCTTCGTCCAAGCGGTCTAGACCGGTTCAGCCAAACCGGACCGGCGTGACCGATTCTCTGTCATCCGTCCACCATTTTCCTTCCTTTTTCCACCATTCTCTTCATCCTAACCCAAGTAACTCAATCCAACCTTAAAAACTCGACATCACGGCCTGAAACACACCTCCTTAACTCAAACCCAAAACCAACCAAACAACTCTGTTTCTCAATCCGGCCAGCCGTGCATCCCCCCTTCACGGCTGCACCACCAACAGCTGCTTAGGGACCTAGTGAACCTCCTAGAACCTATAGAACACGTCGACTTAGCCCCAAAAGTCACGACTTAACGTTTGAACTTTACGGAAAAACAGAGCATAAAAATGGGTGGAAGAAATTACTTGCGTCCTGCTCTCCACCGTGAGCTCCACAGTGCTCACTCGACTCCCCTCAAGCCTCTCAACACCACCACAGCTTCAATCCACGGGTTTGATCACAACACAGAAACACCACCACCTCGATCCTTCTCTGTTTTTCACTGAAACCTCACACCACACACACAACTTTTTTTCCCACAATTCCACTCACAAATCACTCACCAATTAATAGACTCTCTCTACTTTTCACTCACTCACTCACCAACACACACACACTTCCGGCCATCGATCAATTTTCTCTCAATCTCAGTCTCTGTTTTTCCTCTCCAGCACAACACGGCTACACACATTAAATTTAACCCATGCACAAGCTAGAACCCACTAGACAAAGGGCACGTGTCACCATCCTATGGCCCTAAACTCAAAATATCCAATCTCCCCTGTACACTTGCCCTCATCCTCTTTGCACAAATCCCAAAGCACCCAAAAGACCAAAATTCCCCTGTGAGTTAAAATTACCATTTTGCCCTTCACCGTTCTAGATCCGTATCTCGCCCGTCCAATGTCCGATGAAGGCATGCCGCCTGTCGTTGAACTCAGGACGACGAGATCTACCTAACGGTCCTCGGTGTACGTGTCAAAACCCGATCGTACAAAAAGTCAACTTTTCCCCCTATTTTAACCAAATTACGGTAATGCCCTCAACCTTCCAAACATCAAAACTTCCTCCTCGGTTGTCGGAATCGGGCGTGCCACCTGTCTACCAACTCGTGACGTCCCTGACTACGTCACAGTCATCGGTCAATACCCAATTGACCGCCCGAACTAAAAGTCAACTTTTTGCCCAAACTAGGGGCAAAATCTTCATTTTACGCTAACGAGCCAAACGTAACCAACTAAACACCGATCAAGCTCACTAATCCGTTACTAATTACTTTGCTAATCCCGGCTCTCGGGACGGGTCGTTACACTTTGTGTACAATCACCTTGATAATTCATACAAGAAAATGAACGTTCTTTAAACATCCTCCGACTCTCAACAACCACAACTACATCCACCCTCGATGGTAGTACCTGCCACAATCTCGTGCAAACCCAACCACCAGACATCGCTATCGAGACTCCGCATACAAGTGTCAACACTACTAATCAGTCCACCCCGGGACCCCAAATATTATCTCATAATGGTACACAAGAATTGGATTCCATCATTTTTCGTAGTGTCAGACCAACCAATTTCCATAATCTTAACTAGACTCAACTAGAGTCGTCCACTAGGTCATCTATGACCTCAGCTGTTCTTTGTAGCACAATCTCTAATCTGACCTGACGTGACATTACCGTTGAACGATCACAATTCTGGAATATCGTCATATACAACCCTATTAGTTAATCCAGATTTTTCCAGATCATTCCACGGTCATTACTCAAACAAGTTGCCATATCCAACCCAAACGATAATGTCACATCCAATCCTCATCGGGTCTAATCACACTGATTCACAGTGTATCGACTAATAGGTTACGTTTGGCGTGATTTACTTCCACTAACTCCCCTACTATTACCCTAATCATCAGGTTGATTGACAGGACCAGCCCCGATCCCACGGGGACCACAAGGGGACGTGCCCTGCTCCCGTCTGACACCCAAATAACATTCAAATTTTAACCTCAAAAGTTCAAATGCAAAAATAACCAAATTAAAGTTATACATCAAATCCAAATTTAACAGATGTCAGACAAGGGATGAAATCCAAAATTACAAGTTCCAAGCATGACTCTAAAATAATCTTGCGGGTTAAACCACCCGACAGGGGTTCAGATACGCAGAAGTAGATCTATGCCTCAGCCTCAGGATCCTCCTCTACCTCAGTAGCACAGCCTGGAGGGGTTACCAAAACATTAAGGGTGAGTGGGCCGAAACTCAAAGTTTACAAAACTGTTTAATAAGTAAAACATATAATTTACCCCTCCGTTTTCCAAATATGCATGCATCAGCATTTAAAACCATAAATCATATATAATAACCATAAGGCATATAGTAAAACCATAAACATAACCATAGTCACTGCACTACACACTCCGATCCTGACATCCCAGATGTCTGACGTCCCTGACGTCCAATAAGTCACAGTCCCAAGGCTACGCGTGCCACTCGGGGTCTCAATCCCAAGTCCAATCCCCGAACCCAGTCCGGGTATAGCATCCTAGATGCCTAGCGTCTAGATGCTCGACGTCCCAGATGCCCAAATATAGCAATCCTGTTCCTGAGTCATTCTACGGTCCGGTTCCTCCGCAGAATGACCCATCGCAGGCATTGCGCCATGACTACTCCGGTGTACCTCATCCGGAGGAGACAGTATAATACGAGTATATCACTACAGTGCAGTACCAAAATATAGTCATTGATATTCACATGCGTATATATATATATATATATATAGATAAAATCCAAAACCATACTCAAGTTTCACCAGACGGACCACTCACAGTACGATCCCGCTGCGACTCTGCGCGTACGGACCTGTTCCGGGATTATCGTACAATTCCTGTCAGTCCAAATCACACTTAAGGGTCACTACAAGTCCTTAATATTCATCCAAAAAGTCCGAAACAGAAACCGGCTCGGGGAACCCGTCCGAACACGCTTCCCGAGACAACCGGCCCTAATCTGACCCATTTAACAACCTTAGATCAACATGGTTAATTCACAAAAAATATTCAGAATGATGAGCGGATAAAAAATCATGTTGATCGTGATCGGAGATAAGGCCCAACGCGCCCTCACACGCCGCCCAAAGTGGAAAGTCACGCACCTGACACTGTAGCTACAGTGTCACCATCTTCACCCGAATACCTGTAATACGGGCCTGCCACCCGCGGCTTGACCCGGCCAATTACCCTTAATTTCGACTCGATTTCAATCCCTTTTGATCCTAACATGTTTATTAATCATCCAATTTAAGTTCTGTGATACTAATTAGCCTTGAAAAGTCCTCAATCGACCCTTCGACCCGTGATCAACCAAACGGGTCGATCACCACAACTCCCTGGTTTCTAACCTATTACCAAATTCACTTAACAGGAAGCATCATAGGATTAAAACGAACTGAAAAACACAATCAATTGAACCAACACTCACCTGGAAGTGGTCGTCCTTAACTCTGAACTTTCTCAGAACTAGGGGCTTCAGTACCAGCCCAATCCGTGCTCGATTCCCTTCGAACTCGACGTGGTTGAGTTCCAAATGTTCCCAGAAGCCTAAACCAGGCCTTGGTTTGGTCCAACAACCCGTAGAAATCAAAATCTGATTTTCCCTCCAATTTCCAGAATTTCGGTTTTCTCTGATTGTCCTCTCTAGCTCTCAGCCCTCACTTCAGCAGGTTGTAGTTCACTCAGAATTCCACTCAAATAATGAATCTGTACCAACCAACAGCTCGTGGAGATCCAACCTGTCCATTGAAAAATGTTTCCCGCAAAGTTTCAAAGTTGATTAAAAATGGTGGCCGTGCTGGAGGGATGAATCAGACCACGTTCTGATGCCCTTAAGGCTTAAACAATCCCTTCTTTTCAGCTCACAACTTTGAATAATCAATTGGGCACTCAGAACCACCGCACATGGTGGTGTAGCACATGTTCCCCCGTGGTTGCTACAGTGACTGGCCTGCAAAATGACCAAAATGCCCTTTTGTTAAAAAATTACCATAATGCCCTTCATTTTCCAGACCCGTAACTTAGCCATCCGATGTCCGATTTTAGCGTGCCGCCTGCCTACGGACTCAGGGCATCGAGACCTACCTAACGGTCCTCGAGTCGTGTGAAAATCAGTTGTCAAACGAAAAGTCAACATTTTCGCCCCTATCGTCCAAATTACAATAATACCCCTGAACTTCCGATAGTCATAACTTTTTCCCTGTTCGTCCGAATTGGACGTGCCACCTGTCTATGGACTCGTGACGTCCCGAACTACGTCACGGTCATCGGTCGAAGTCTGTTTGACCCATAACATCCATGCCCGGTTCCCATAAACCGTCATGCACCACAATGACCTGACAAAGGTTCATGCCGGTTCCTATAAACCGTCATGAACTACAATGACCTTCCCAGAGCTCATGCCGGTTCCCATAAACCACCATGAACTTGGAAATCCATCTAGGGTCCCTGAACCGAAATCATCAGTGTAAAACAACTGTGTCTCGTGCCCGAACATATGACTCAACTGGGCACCGTGCCCAATATCTATGGGTCAGTCACGACTCCGATCGTAGTGATGCATGCAACCATCCATCCAGGACCGCTCTCAATCTTGGTATGTCGCCGTGAACGAATCAACAGACGCGACCACCACAAGATCATAGTGCACTCATCACCGATCGCTATCCTGAACCGTCAGCACTCCGAAGTCGAGCCTCCCCAGACTGCCCGACCACGAATCGTGCATCGTGATCTCTCCGGAAGGAACACATCCCAATCCGGAGGCGAGCGTCGTATCGTCGATCGTCGTGCACATAGCACCCGTCGCGACCACGATTTAGACCCGAAGGTCATAAATAGCGTCATATGCCCGAGACAAAACCAAATGGGTCTCATACCCGAGTTTATCCTTTTAGAAATCCAAAACCTTTTCATTTAGACCAATAAAGACATACAGACCCATATAGGCACCGTATAGGGCCGAAACCTCGAAATACGTGCCTATACGTAACCACACATCCAAATGCACTCATGACATCACAAACAAGTATTTAAAACATATAATAAACATTTATGCATGCACCAATTTAGAAAATAAGGTCCACTCACAGACCGTCCGAGCTGTCGCCTCGATTTGCGTGTCATAGGCTTTCCCGAGCCGATCACCATCACCGAGACTCCCAAACCTATCCAAATTTTAATAGAAGGTTACTAACTACTTAATTAACCTCCTACCAAAGCCCCGTAATTTTCTTGATTTTCTAACTATTTTTAAAACCGAACCTAAATCTTCGGACATCCCGAAACCTATAGAAACGATGTCCGATTGACGCGAAACCAGTCCCAAAATGTTCGTTACATCGAATAGATGATTTCAAATGTTGGAACCTTCCCCAGATTCCCTGCCACGCGCCCTCACGCGCCCTGAAAGTGCACTGCGCGTGGGCCTCACGCGCCACTGCACAGTTCGTCTTCTTCCTCGCGCAGTCGGTCTGAACCGGCCAGTTCACCTGCAACTAGACCGGCGTAACCGGTCCAGGCCTCCTTCTCCCTCAATTTTGGTCCGTTTGCCTCCATTTCAATTCCTAAATTCATATTTCTTCATTTCCTATATAACCCAATTAATTATAACTCCTAAAACATCATAAATCCGACCGGTCCAATTTGGTCCTCACGGTTCAAAAATCCAAAACCCTCCACAGAGCTTCCCCGACGTCCAACCCTTCTCCAAACCTTCCTAAAAACACCCTAGCAACCTAATTAGTTCAACCCAAACGTCCAAACAAGCTCCTAATAATTAGAAATCGAAAATGGATTAAAATGGGCAAAACCGATTACCTCGCGGGTTGGCCACCACCGCCGTCCACGGCGGCGCTCCCTGGGCTGGCCACCGCATCCAACCGCCTCCCCACTCTCTGGTCTCAGTCCTGGTCGAAATGGATGGGTTTTGGGGTTGCACGGGAATGAGAGAAATGGTGAGATCGGGTGGGTTTTGGGTGTGTGTTTGAAATGGAGAAAATGGATTGGTTTGCACGGTGCATGAAGGAAATATGGTGTCCATTGGATGGGTGACACTTGACACTCGTCCATTGGCATCAGGACAAATATCTGGGCCCACTAGAGACAAAACTACACTTTTTGTCTCGTTAAACGTTTCGCCGTAAATAGTATCCAGAAACTTCCGTGAACCGTAACTTCGCCGTCGAACGTCGGAATTCGACGTGCCGCCTGTCTATGGATTCGTATCGTCCTTATCTACGTAACGGTCTTTGGCCCTCGGCCATCGGATCTCTCGGTTAAAAAGTCTACATTTAACCCCTTTTAACTAAAATTACCAAAATGCCCCTAAACTTCCGAACGTCATAACTTCCTCCTCGAACGTCGGAATTGAACGTGCCACCTATCTATGAACTCGTGACATCGCGAACTACATCACGGTCATCGATCAAAGTCCATTTGACTCCCCGATTAAAAAGTCAACGTTTTGCCACCACTAGGGGCAAAACAGTCATTTCGCATCGTTCGTCCGATTTAGCCTAACTAATCACCGATTAACCTCACTAATCGTGATTAGTCACTAATCTAATCATGAAATTCGGGACGGGTCGTTACAGGCATCATGTACGTATTTCCGTAGCATCAATATGTGGAAAACATCGTGAACTCTAGAAAGTTCTGGAGGTAGTGCCAATCTGTAAGCAACCCGGCCAATCCTCTCCCCTATCTCCATCCAGCAGATAGGTGTTCTGCACTGTCGACCATACAGTGCCTCATAGGGTGCCATCCCGATACTTTCTTGATAACTGTTGTTGTACTCGAATTCCATCAACGGCAAGTGAGTATCCATGAATCCTGAAACTGTAGTACACAAGACCTCATCATGTCCTCCAGGGTCTGAATGGTCCTTACAGACTGCCCATTGGTCTGTGGATGGAAAACAGTACTGAAACGTAGGGTTGTTCCCAAAGTGGTTTGTAAACTCCGCCAGAACCTAGAAGTGAAACATGGATCGCGATCAGACACGATCGACTCCGGCGTACCATGCAATCGTATGATTTCCTTTACGAACAATTGAGCTAGTCGGTTAGGTTTATAAGTCTTCTGAACCGGTAGAAAATGGGATGACTTAGTTAATCGGTCCACAATCACCCACTCCGTCAACTCCACTCTGGGTCCTTGGTAACTTAAAGACGAAGTCCATGGTGATGTGATCCCACTTCCACTCAGGAATCGGAAGTGGCTGCATAGCCCCATAAGGTCTCTGCCGTTCCGCCTTAACCTGCTGACAGGTTAAGCATCTGCTCACGAACTCTGCGATGTCCCTTTTCATTCCTGGCCACCAATAATGGCTCCGGAGGGTACGGTACATCTTTGTACCTCCCGGATGCATAGCATAAGCCGAAATATGGGCCTCCTCCAGAATCTCGGCCCGTAACTCTGCCACTGCAGGTACACACAAACGACCCAACTTCACAAGTGCTCCATCATCTCGGATGGAAAAAATCCTGTCTCTCATCCACTTCGACCTCAATCCTGTCGATCGGATCCTGAAATTGTGCTTCGATGATCTGATCAATTAGCACTGGTCGTAGATGGAAGCTGGCCAACAAAGCTCCATGATCATCCGTATCCAAAATAACTCCCACCTTCCGGAGTTCCACCAGCAAAGGAAGATACACTATCCCCAAGTATGCAACTGATCCCGCTGATTTCCTGCTGAGCGCATCTGCCACCACATTGGCCTTACCCGGATGGTACTCAATCGTATAGTCATAATCCTTTAGCAATTCTAACCATCTTCGTTGCCTCATGTTAAGCTCCTTCTGGGTGAATAGATATTTTAAGCTCTGGTGGTCGGTGTATATCCTGCACGTTGCGCCGAATAGGTAATGTCTTCAGATTTTTAGAGCATGAACCACTGCTGCCAACTCCAAATCATGGGTAGGGTAGTTCAATTCATGAGTCTTTAGCTGCCGCGATGCGTAAGCGATAACCTTACCAGTCTGCATCAACACGCAGCCCAAACCTTGTAGCGATGCATCACTGAAGACCATGAACTCTCCACTGTTATCCGACAATGCAAGGACAGGTGCAGTGGTCAATCGATCCTTCAATTCTTGAAAACTCCGTTCACACTGCTCGTCCCAAATGAATTTCACTCCCTTCCGAGTCAATCGAGTCAACGGTGCAGCAATTTTGGAGAAACCCTCCACGAATCTCCGGTAGTAACCTGCTAACCCGACAAAACTCCGCACCTCCGTTACCGTTGTCGGTCTAGCCCAGTTAGTCACTGCCTCCGTTTTCTGGGGATCCACACTAATCCCATCCGTTGATATCACATGTCCCGGAAAACCAATACTGCTCAGCCAAAACTGGCACTTGCTCAGCTTGGCGTACAGCTGTTCCTATCTCAGCTTCTCCAACACCAACCGTAGATGTTCCTCATGTGCTTGGGCACTCCTGGAGTACACCAAGATATCATCGATGAACACAATCACAAATTTATCCAAGTAGGGTCGGAATACCATGTTCATCAGATCCATGAATGCTCCCGGAGCATTCGTCAAGCCGAAAGGCATCACTAGGAACTCATAGTGTCCGTAATGGGTTCGAATTGCTGTTTTCGGAATATCCTTCTCCGAAATCCTCAGTTGGTGATACCCAGACCGCAAATCAATCTTCGAGAAGCACTGTGCTCCCCGCAACTGGTCAAAAAGGTCATCGATCCTAGGTAGAGGGTACTGGTTCCTCATTGTCACCTTGTTGAGTTGTCGATAATCTATACACAAACAGAGACTCCTCTCCTTCTTCTTCACAAATAACACCGGTGCTCCCCACGGTGAAGTACTCGGTCAGACATATCCCAAATCTGTCAACTCCTGCAACTGAGTTTTGAGTTCTCGTAACTCGGCCGGCGTCATCCGGTATGGTGCCTGGGATATAGGTCGGGTACCGGGGAGTAGTTCAATTGTAAACTCGATCTCCCGCGGTGGTGGTAATCCAATTAAGTCTTCCGGGAACACATCCGGAAACTCACATACCACTAGTATCTCGTCGATACCCGGAGTATCAACCTGCTCCGACACGACATGCGCCAGATAACCCTGGCATCCCTTCCGTAGAAGTTTGGTAGCAGCAAGTGAAGAAATCACTTCAGGTGGCGAACCGTCACGCTCCCCCTGAAAGATAACCTCCAGCAAACCCGGACTTCGCAAAATCACTTGCCTACTACAGCAATCGATGAGCGACCCATGCTTCGATAGCCAATCCATCCCTAAAATCTCATCGAAGTCGTGGATATCCAGAATGATTAAGTCCACTGGTAAATCCACATTCTCACCGGGCACCTCCGAATCACCTGATTCACAAGGTACACGATGCCCATCGGGGTGCCAACACCCATCTCGCTATTTAAGGCTGATGCCTCACAATCTAGCATACCAGCACAACTCCTCGAAATAAAAGAATGTGTAGCCCCTGCATCCATCAATACACATACTACAATATTAGAAATATGAAGAGTACCTGTAACCACGCCTGGGGCTGTCCTCGCCTGCTGCTGAGTTACTGCAAACACACGAGCCCTGGGCCCTACAGTCTGTCCGCGCCTAAGCGCTCCACGCCCAGCACCATGGTCACCTCCCTGACCTCGACCTTCGTTAGTGTTGGAAGCCGTGCTCTGCACAACACTAGAGCCCCCAGCGTCGTTGCTCTTGGACAACAGTGGGCAATCACGGGCATAGTGGCCCTCTTCTCCGCAAGCAAAGCAGCTGACAGGCCTCGGCCTATCCAAATGCCCACCAGAAGCACTGCTCCAAGATGAATGCTGCCTAGAGTTGAACCCTGATCCTGTTTTCTGAGAGCCCCCACGTTGACCTGACCAGCCACGACCCTTGAAAGATGAAGGTGCTCCCATGTAGCTTCTCCTGTTAGTGTTCTTCTGGCCCGTCGGTCCAAGGTATGGACAATCCCGACGTCGCCCCTCGCCAGAAGACTGTCGTGTCTGGTGTGTCGCCAGACTGGCCTCGACACGCACCGCCGAGTCGACCATGTCTCTCAGAGAAGCATGATTGGCCGCAGTCACACCTGCCCGAATCTCCCCTCGGAGTCCAAGTTCAAACCTATGACATTTGTCCTCCTCAGTGCTCACAAATGATGCAGCGAACCGGGAAAGTTTCCCAAAAGTCTGTTCATAGTCCGCAACGGACATATCCCCCTGCTCCAACCGTAGGAACTCTGCCTCCTTTGCCGCGCGAAACGATCGCGGGTAATACTGATTCAGGAATCGGGAATGGAAGACCTCCCAGGTAGTGGTGTGGACAGACAATCCAGACATCTCAAAACTATGCCACCACTGATAGGCTCCGCCTTCCAGTAAGAAGGCCGCCAAGGTCACCCGCTCGCCTGGAGGGCAGTGCATCACTGTGAAAATCCTTTCCCACTTGGTAATCCATTCATAAGCATCTTCGGGGTTTGATCCCTCGTTGAAAGGAGTGGCTCCCAAACGCTGAGCCCGTTCAATGCTTGCGCATTCCATTTCTCTCTCTAGTTCCTCGCCAGTCCGTACGCGAGGAATCCTCCTTTGAGTCATAACCAACTGTTAAGAGGCATAGATCAGATAACATCATCCTTAAACTCAAAAAGTAACTAGTACTAATCGCTAGTCTAGCATGCTGACCACAACCTAGTGCTTTGATACCAAGTTGACAGGACCCGCCCCGATCCCACGGGGACCACAAGGGGACGTGCCCTGCTCCCGTCTGACACCCAAATAACATTCCAATTTTAACCTCAAAAGTTCAAATGCAAAAATAACCAAATTAAAGTTATACATCAAATCCAAATTTAACAGATGTCAGACAAGGGATGAAATCCAAAATTACAAGTTCCGAGCATAACTCTAAAATAATCCTGCGGGTCAAACCACCTGACAAGGGTTCAGATACGCAGAAGTAGATCTATGCCTCAGCCTCAGGATCCTCCTCTACCTCAGTAGAACAGCCTGGAGGGGTTACCAAAACATTAAGGGTGAGTGGGCCGAAACTCAAAGTTTACAAAACCGTTTAATAAGTAAAACATATAATTTACCCCTACATTTTCCAAACATGCATGCATCAGCATTTAAAACCATAAATCATATATAATAACCATAAGGCATATAGTAAAACCATAAACATAACCACAGTCACTGCACCACACACTCCGATCCTGACATCCCAGATGTCTGATGTCCCTGACGTACAATAAGTCACAGTCCCAAGGCTACGCGTGCCACTCGGGGTCTCAATCCCAAGTCCAATCCCCGAACCCAGTCTGGGTATAGCATCCTAGATGCCTAACGTCTAGACGCTCGACGTCCCAGACGCCCAAATATAGCAATCCTGTTCCTGAGTCATTTTACGGTTTGGGTCCTCCGCAGAATGACCCATCGCAGGAATTGCGCCGTGACTACTTCGGTGTACCTCATCCGGAGGAGATAGTATAATACGAGTATATCACTACAGTGCAGTACCAAAATATAGTCATTGATATTCACATGCGTATATATATATATATATATATATATATAGAGATAAAATCCAAAACCATACTCAAGTTTCACTAGACGGGTCTCAAGCCCAAACATCGTAAAACGTACCATAATCATAATTTCAAGATCATCAAAACCATTTCTTGTTTCCAGCATGTGAATATATAAGTAAATCAGAAAACATTTATGCATGCAAGGGTTTAATGAAATCGGGCCCACTCACAGTACGATCCCGCTGCGAATCTGCGCGTACGGACCTATTCCGGGATTATTGTACAATTCCTGTCAGTCCAAATCACACGTAAGGGTCACTACAAGTCCTTAATATTCATCCAAAAAGTCCGAAACAGAAACCGGCTCGGGGAACCCATCTGAACACGCTTCCCGAGACAACCGGCCCTAATCTGACCCATTTAACAACCTCAGATCAACATGGTTAATTCACCAAAAATGTTCAGAATGATGAGAGGATAAAAAGTCATGTTGATCGTGATCGAAGATAAGGCCCAACGCGCCCTCACACGCCGCCCAAAGTGGCTGCGCGTGAAAGTCACGCGCCTGACACTGTAGCTACAGTGTCACTATCTTCACCCGAATACCTGTAATACGGGCCTGCCACCCGCGACTTGACCCGGCCAATTACCCTTAATTTCGACTCGATTTCAATCCCTTTTGATCCTAACATGTTTATTAATCATCCAATTTAAGTTCTGTGATATTAATTAGCCTTGAAAAGTCCTCAATCGACCCTTCAACCCGTGATCAACCAAACGGGTCGATCACCACAACTCCCTGGTTTCTAACCCATTACCAAATTGACTTAACAGGAAGCATAATAGGATTAAAATGAACTGAAAAACATAATCAATTTAACCAACACTCACCTGGAAGTGGTCGTCCTTAACTCTGATCTTTCTTAGAACCAGGGGCTTCAGTACCAGCCCAGTCCGTGCTTAATTCCCTTCGAACTCGACGTGGTTGAGTTCCAAATGTTCGCAGAAGCCTAAACCAGGCCTTGGTTTGGTCCAACAACACGTAGAAATCAAAATCTGATTTTCCCTCCAATTTCCAGAATTTCGGTTTTCTCTGATTGTCCTCTCTAGCTCTCAGCCCTCACTTCAGCAAGTTGTAGTTCACTCAGAATTCCACTCAAATAATGAATCTGTGCCACCCAACAGCTCGTGGAGATCCAACCTGTCCATTGAGAAATGTTTCCCGCAAAGTTTCAAAGTTGATTAAAAATGGTGGCCATGCTGGAGGGATGAATCAGACCACGTTCTAATGCCCTTAAGGCTTAAACAATCCCTTCTTTCCAGCTCACAACTTTGAATAATCAATTGGGCACTCAGAACCACCGCACATGGTGGTGCAGCACATGTTCCCTCGCGGTTGCTACAGTGACTGGCCTGAAAAATGACCAAAATGCCCTTCTATTAAAAAATTACCATAATGCCCTTCACTTTCCAGACCCGTAACTTAGCCATCCGATGTCCGATTTTAGCGTGCCGCCTGCCTACGGACTCAGGTCATCGAGACCTACCTAACGGACCTCGGGTCGTGTGAAAATCAGTTGTGAAACGAAAAGTCAACATTTTCGCCCTTATCGTCCAAATTACGGTAATGCCCCTGAACTTCCGATAGTCATAACTTTTCCCTGTTCGTCCGAATTGGACGTGCCACCTGTCTATGGACTCGTGACGTCTCGAACTACGTCACGATCATCGTTCAAAGTCTGTTTGACCCACCAATCAAAAAGTCAACAATTTGGCAATACAATTCACAGAGGTAAAAACGTTAATTCATTCATTAATTTACAATATTAAAATCCTCGAATTTCCGGGGCGTTACATTGATAACGGGTTGTCATACTCATAGAGACATCACATCTTGCACCTGCGCACACTCCATGAGCAAACCGTGCTCTGATACCACCTTGACACGACCCATCCCAATCCCCCTGAGATTAACGCGGGATGTGACATGCTCCCGTCTGACACGAAGTGTCAGACAAGGGAAAACTCAAAATCCCAGCCCGTTCAAGGCTTCGAAACTGTGTCAGGATTAGTGGAGGAGTGTGATGTCTCGGTCTCCGTTACAGCCCGCATCCGCGATCAACCTGAAGAGCATTAAAAACCATTAAAAGCTGCGAGTGGACGAAAAATTAATAATTTAATAAAAACACATTTCACAAAAAGACGTTTATGCCCTTCACTAAAAAGCATGCATGCATTCAAAAACTAGTAATCAAACCACTTACTTTAATTAAATCATTAAGGTCTTAGCCCAACATCATAAATCCAAAGTATGTGGGAACTCAGCCCAAATGTAACGACCCGTCTAGAATATCGGGATTAAATATTAATTAATTATGGATTTAGAATGACTAATCGGGGATTAGTTGAGTGAATTCGGGCGGACGGTGTAAAATGACCGGTTTGTCCCTGAACTTGGGCAAAATGTTGAATTTTGACTCGGAAAGTCAAACATATAAGGACCGAGGACCGTTACGTAGATTGGGACGTTACAAGTACGTAGATGGGCGACACGTCAAAATTGGACGTCGAACGGAGAAGTTATGGTCACGGGATTGAAATCGGGAACTTACGTCTCAGGATTCAAATTAAATATTAATTAAAATCTGATTAGCTGATATTTTAATGTGGGACCCTTTGATGAGTGACACTTGTCACTCATCACATTGGTCCTTGCCCTAAATTTGTGGATCTCAATTGTGATTGGATGGCTAAGATTAAAATAATAATATTTAATTATTTTTTATTTTATTTTATATTTCCCTCACATTTCTCTCTCACCCCCCCAGCCGTACAGCCCTCTAATCCTCACCGTCTATCCCTCTCATCTGATCAGCATCATCATCATCATCTTCATCATCCTCATTCTATTTCTAAACCGTGCCCACCATTGTCACACAAACACATACCACCCTACTACCATACCCTTCTTTGTGCTCTTGTGTGAGGCTAAGGGAATGAGTGATTGAACGATTTTAGAGAGATTGAGAGCTAGTGAAGGGCTGAGGGTAGCAGCCATGGCGGTGGCCACATTGAGGGTAACCCGTAACCCGCTTTAGACCCATTTTTGGGAAACCATTTTGTGACGTTGCTGATCGAGTTGAATGATCCTAAAGTGTTCCTAGGACTCAGACGAGTGCATTGGGATCGATTTCAAGAAGTTTGGTGGCCTGAGGCAGCCGGAGACCGAAACGGTGAGTGAGTCAAAGTTTGAAACTTGGATTTTAGTGGTTATCGATAAGTTTTAACGCTTGGAAATGTTTGCTGAAGGTCATACGAGATGTTTGGGAACGAAACCAAGGAAGAAGGTGGTCGAGAATAATGGCAGAAGGGAGGTGCAGGTCACAGGCACTATTCATCATTAGAGTTGAGTTTCTGGTTAGTTTTTCTTGGTTTTAAGATCATAGAGGTGTAGTTGGGGATTAGACAATGACACAGGAAGAAACATGGAGGAGAATGGTGGCCGGAGTTGGGAGAACTAGCCAGGTTGGTTCGCTGGTTCGGTCGAATCGGGGATAACCGGTGACCTAGGTTCACCCAAGGTTAGGGGTGACACTGTTCCGGCGCTTAGCTCCCACACGCAGTGCCTTTGGGCTGTGTGTGACGGCTCTTGGGCCTTCTTTTCGAGGCACGATCAACATGTTTTTTAATCTATTCGATGTAACGAACATTTTGGGACTGGTTTCGTGTCGATCGGACATCGTTTTGACATAGTTTGGGATGTCCGAAGGTTTATGATCGAGTTTAAATACGTTTAAAAACTCGAAAAAAATACGGGGCATTAATGAGAGGTTACTGAAGTGGTTAGTAACCCTCTAGTATGATTTGGGTAGGTTCGAATATTCGGAGGACGATGATTTAGCCCCGGGAGGCTTATGGCACGCATATCGAGGCGGCATCGTAGGACGGTCTGTGAGTGGACATTGTTTTCTAAACTGTGATGCATGCATAACTGTTTTATATGTTTTACATATGTGATTTCTATGATGATGATTGTGGTATTGGTGGTTTACATATTTGCACGTATTTCGAGATATTTTCCGTACTTACACGTATATCGAGGTTTATAGTTTTAATAATGGTTCAATGGTATGATTTTGGATTTGAAAATATGGAATCGGGCTTAAGACCCACTTGGTTTATGAACTATCGGACTTGGAGTCCATTTGATTGAATGAGGCATCGGGCCAGGGGCCCAGTTGGTTTACGAAATCGGGCGTGAGACCCAGTTGTGTTTTATGAATGTGATACCCATAAATGGATTTGGATAAATGGTTTTGGATTTGAGAAATCGGATTTGTGGATTACGATGGTTTTATGGAAATCCCGGGCATAGGCCCATTTAAATTGTTTGAGATGATTTATGAAATATTTTCCATAATACCATCCTTATATCTATGGATTGTCTCCTCCAGTCATCTGGGACGATGGAGTAGTCACGACGCATTGCCTGCGAGTGGTCACTTCACGGAGCGACCATACCATATAGTGACTCAGGAGCAGGATTGCTAGACGTCTGGGACGTCAAACATCTGGTATGTCAGAGATTGATTCGGGTTGAGACCCCGGGTAGCAAGCGTAGCTTGGACCATGACATGATGTCTGGGATGCCGAGGATTGTTGCATAATGGTATTGGATGGAATTGTGATTTATGGCTTTACTGGATTATTTTTTTGGATTTTGGATTTATTGGATTTATATTTTGGTTTTCGATGTTAATGGATTTGGGCAGGGACCCACATGGTTTGGATTTACGTTTTTGGGCTGAGTTCCCACTTACTTGGATTTATGGTTTTGGGCTAAGGCCCTACTGATTTAATTAAAGTAAATGGTTTGATTATTGCGATTGCATGCATACTTTTTAGTGAAGGGCATAAATTCCTTCTTATGAAATGTGCTTTATTAAACTATTGATTTTCGTCCACTCATAGCTTTTATTGGTTTTAATGCCCTTCAAGTTGATCACAGATTCAGGTTGTAGCAGAGACCGAGACATCGCACTCCTCCACCGATCCTGGCGCGCTCTGGAAGCCCCGAACGGGATAAGGTTTGTGTTATCCCTGGTCTGATACTTCGTGTCAGACGGGAGCATGGCACATCCCGAGATAATCTCGAGGGGATTAGAATGGGTCGTGTCACCAAAACCAATCATCATTAAATAACCAGTTTATCGAAACACAATATAACCAATCATCAGCATCCCTGATGCCTAGTCAATATCACTGTCACGGTTTTCCAAGCTACGTGTGCTCCTCGGGGTCTCAATCGCGAGTCTCCCCAAGGTCCACCCAGGTTAATGATCCGCAGATCAATGACCCTCCCTAGAGGGCATTATCCATAATTGCACTCCTGATCATGAGCTGCGCCTCTGGGCAACCCCTCTCAAGTAGTGCACTGTAATTACTCCGGAATGCTACGAGACGTCCGGAGGAGACAACCAACCACTCCAGGATACTACGGGACGTCTGGAGGGCAACCACTCGAGAGGATGGTATATGGAAAACATTTCATAAATCATCTCATACTGTTCAAAGGGACCTATGACTGGGAGTTCCATAAAACCATTGTAAATCCACAAATGGGTCTCGTGCCCAAAGTATAACTTTCATAAATCATTTCCACAAATCCAATTTCCAAATTCAAGGGACTCTGCCCGAAGTTCCATTTCATAAACCAATGGGCCTCAAGCCCGATAGTATAACCAAATGGGTCTTCGATCCGATGTCTCGTTAAATCAAATGGAATCCAAGTTCGATAGTTTCCAAATCAAATGGGTCTCATGCCCGATTCCATATTTCCAAATCATAAACCATTCCATTAAGCCATCATCAAAACCCAAGCACGTATAAACACAATATAAAATCATAAACCTCAAAATACGTGCAAATACGCAAATCATAAATACCACAATCATAATCATAGAAATCATATATATAAAACATATAAAATAGTTATGCATGCATCATATTTAGAAATCAATGTCCACTTATAGACCGTCCTAACTATCGCCTCGATATGTGTGCCATAAGCCTTCCGGGGCTAAATCACCATCACCGGAACATCCAAACCTATCCAAATCACACTCGATATATGTCTATAGGATAAACCCCTAAAACTCCCAGAAAAGTCAACATGTCCCGGGGACGTTTCCTGAGGTGAAAAACCTCGATTCGACCAACTTAACGATTACTGATTGACCTGAAACCATCACCATTGGATCCAAATCGTCGAAACCTTTAAAATGACACTGATCCCACCTCGAAGTTCGAACCCATGTGCCCTCACGGGCCTAGTCACCCCAAACGTCAATGCTAAAAAGTCAACCATAAAAACTCAACGCTGACGTCAGCACTGACAACTCTAACAGTGCCACGTGTCGAGTTCCTATTGGTCCTTGTCTGACATGTCAGTCTAACATTGTTAGACCTGACATGATGACGTCACCCTGACGACGTCATCGCTAACATCATCACATCATCCCTGTCCTTCGACGGGTCCTGCAATCGGGTCGCACAGTACTCGCGACCTGATCTAGTCCTTATTCCTTCGATTCACAACCAAAATCGATGGGATTTCATCCTACAGACTCGTCCCATTGTCCTTAATCGATCTATGACCTTAAAACATGTAATTGATTTGTAAACTTACCCTTTGGATCTAAGAATAGTGAGCCTAGATTCCTCCGTCAAGTTCCCTCGATTTTAGCCACCTCGGCCTTCGATACCAGACCCACTGATTTTGTCTCGACCTCAGGAACATCATCCCAATCACCCAATCGATCAGTAACCAACAAAACCAATTCCACCATTTTGACCCAAAAATAGAGCTCATAGGTTTGGGCTTACCTCGCCGTCGTTGCTCCGTGGTGGTCACCGTCGTGATCGTCTTACCTTACTTTTCCATTTCCTTTCACGGGCCACTAGCATTAGATGAGGTTTTTGGGGTGTTGTATAGGATGGGTTCATGGGTTTCGGGTTCTCACTTACCTCCGCCGTGACCATGGCTGCTTAGCCTCCTTCCAAACTCCCTGGTTCACTCACACACACTCACTTACACGTCCAGTTGATGAAGATAAAAATAATGGAGGAATAGAAGGGTGAGGTGATATGGGTTTGTGTGTTTGTATGTTTGAGTTAGGAAGAAGATGAAGATGATACACGGGAAGGGAAGAGAGAGGTGAGGAAATAAAAATATATTTTAATGAAAACCACTCAATCAAAACATAGATCCTTTTTTTTTTTAAGGAAACCCACCTATGGGATGAGTGAAACTTGTCACTCATCCAAGGGCCCACACTAATTAATCACCAGATTGAACTATTATTTAATTCGAATCCAGAGGCACTAACTAAATCGATTTCGATCCCATGGCCATAACTTCCCGGTTCGACATTCGATTTCGACGTGCCGTCAGTCTATGGATTCGTGACGTCCCGATCTACTTCACGGTCATCGGTCATCGTATGTTTGAGTCCCCATGTTAAAAGTCAACACTTTGCCCAATTTTAGGGGTAAAATGGTCATTTTGCATCGTCCATCCAAATTCTCTCGACTAACCCTCGATTAGTCACGTTAATCCACAGTTAATTAATATTTAATCCCGATAACACTCTGTATCTTGAGAGTAGTGCGTGATGGCGACTCAAACGTCGAGCTAGGGGCTTTATATCTTGAGTCGGTTTGCACTCGGACGTCGAGCTGGGCTCTGTATCCCGAGTGAGTATGTGATGGCCTACCGATAGTGCCTATGTGATGTGATAATTGATGTTGTGCTTGCGTATTGATGATGCGTTGGTTATATGTGAGTTATGTGATACTTATGGTTATGGATTGATTGTGTGAATTGATGTGATGGTTTGTGAGATGTGATGACTCAGACGTCGAGCTGGACTCTGGTTCCCGAGTGAGTTTGTGGTGTACCTGCCAGTGGGGCAGCAGTTTCATGTGTGACATTGGGATGCTGTTGAGTTGATTGTTTGTGATTGATGTGCTGTTTTGTGGTGATGGTTGAGTCGACTTACTGAGGTCTTAGATGGTTTACGTTTCTTTTGATTTGAGAATTCTTCTGATGTATTTCAAGATGACAAACTGGGTTTGTTTTATCGAAGAGTACGATTTTGAAATGGTTTCATTATATGCATGCATGGTTTTGGAAAAGAGGGTAAAAACTGGATGTTTTCAAATTATATTTTTAAACTGTTTCTTTTTGTCAACTCACATGTTTTCTTGGTTTTGTAACCCTCCAGAGACGCTGCACAGAAATCGAGGCTCAAGAGGTGGAGGCATGAAAACGTTCGTGTATCCCTTGTCTGACAAGGTTTTGTGAGGTTTTCTTGATTTTTGTCAAACAGGAGCAAGACCCGAATGTACCTTTTTGGTGTATTTCGGGTGAGGTCCTGTCACTATCCAGAATCTCGAAGCTGGAACTTGGCAGGGACCTGGACACAATACTTAGTAGGGATAAGAACTAGGCCCAAGACCAGGAATGTGGCACGACTTGCGTCTGGGCTCAGTTTAGGGCTAGAATTTCATTTTGCGATATCTTCTTCGTTCTAACTCCAAATTGAGCCATTCTTTTTGCATTTTCTTTAGAATTAGTTCCTATTTCTTATTCTGGAAAATTCTCATATGAAAGATCATTTACTCTTATCGATGACACAAATTAACTCAAAAGACAAGTAAAAAAGGCATTAGATGACATCAAAATGATGCATAAATATTGCTTATCATTGCTAAAACTTTATGATCATCAAAAAGTGTATTATGATTTGTACTTTCGTTGTCGTGGTAAATTGTTAGTTAGCTTTTATTAATGACCTTTCACACCTTATAAAAACACACCGTTTTTCAACTTTTGGCTTTCGTCATCTAGACTTTTGTTAGCTTTTGAAACTATATATATATATATATATATATATATATATATATCTGATTTTAGGAGATGCTCAAGTGTTCTGAAGCAAAGGAACCTCTTTCTATTAAATTCACTACTAAAACCAAACATACTACAACGTTTAACAAAACTTCGAAAACTAAGCAGCTTTTGAGGGACAACGGCTGCAAAAACGTACCCATGATCTCAGTGAGTGGTGATCATGTTCACCCAACTCCTTAAGACTAGGGAAAACATATGACTGAGTCTTTATCGATCCACTTCTATTGCTTAACCGACACATAACAAACCCTAAACTTTTTTTTTGGACAATAACAAACCCTAAACTTAAACAACCACAACGACTACTTCCAACAACTTTACTGTTCAGTTGTAGATCCAGAATCGGTGTCTATGTCAGGACATGTCATATTGTTATTAGTTGGAACTTGAAACTCATCCTCACATAAACATTGGTATGACAATTATGTCAAGGAAGAGGGACATCCCACGTTGGTTCGCAAAACGGAAATTACGAGTCGAATAATTAGGTCTACACCCAAGTGGATTATCTACTCCTTTTTTGTCTTTTTTTTTTTATTTGTTACGAATGAAATGTTCTAAAATTTGCGAAGTGGTAATCGAGTGTCGGGGTAGGGCCTTGTGCTTAGAGGTATATACAGGTTTTTTTTTCCACTTAAAAATATTATAAATTTAATAAAATAATGAGTTTTAAAAAATAATTTTAGACTTTGTAATGAAAATGTAACCAAAACTGCAACTTTATTTTCATTTTACACCAAAGTGCTTATTTATCTCATTTGTCATTCAAAACTTGTCATATATGTAAAAATTTGTACCAATTATGTTAACTTCATCTAATGATAGGTAATATCATGGGCAATTTTTCTGTCATCCCAAGTGGTTATGAATGAGAAACTACAGAAGCGACAAATTGAGATGAAAATGGACAAATTTGAATGAGTTATGAATAATGTCAAATTTGTTCATAGCTATCCCAACTTGCCGCATCATGTATATTGCCCCATTCATAATCTCATGGCATGAAAAAATTGCCTCTATTAGATGGATTTGATGGAATTAGTGTAAGCTTTTGTATAGAGGGGTTTTGGGTGGTATGCGACAAAAATGAGCATTTTGGTGCAAATTAAGATTAAAATTGTAGTTTTTAGTGTGTTTTGACTAAAAAGCTATCAATTTAAGACAATGAGCACTTTCGAATACAAATTAATTACATTAGGAAACAACAATGTACAAAATAGAAATTCTAAACTCATAAAATAGAAATAAATATACGAAATGGAAAAATGAGATGAAGAGGTTAAGCGTTAAAGTGAAATTTAAACTCAAAATATAATCTCGTGAAAATAATAAAATTAAAAAACTACTAGCGAAATAAAATATTATATTTTCGCCAGACCGTCCACTCATCCAAAGCCTATAATCGGTCGCCTAGGTATGCCTGAAGCATTTAGGCGGATTTTCTCAAATCGGGACAGCAAATGTAAAATGTAACAGTGCTCCTCATGTCTTTGTTCTTTTTTGCTTTTAAGAGAGACGGCTTTTTATTTGGCTGGAGCGAGACCATCGGCTGTTAGGTGGTACGAACCCAACGCTATGGTGCCCTATTTAAGAGGATTCCATTTCCATTCTTCCAAAAAAGAAAATTGTTCAACACTTCCGTTGTCGATCCAGATGATCAACACCGTATGCCAATCAGAGAAATTCCACTAGCCTGGTAAAAAAATATGTTCAACACTTCCGTCGTAGATCCAGATGATCAACACCATATGCCAATCAGAGGAATACCACTAGATTCGAAAGAAAAAAAAAATTTGGTAACAAAATATATTCAACACTTCCGCCGGGGGATCCCAAGTGATCAACCCCGTATGCCAATCAGAGAAATGCCCACTAGATCGGTAGTTGTCATGCCAAAATCATCAAACACTCGGAGTGAAGGATGACTTTTCTGGCCTTCCAATATGCAAACTTCAAAATCACCAAACACTTTGTAATTATGTTATGAGAAAAATTTATGACTGGAAAACATTATAAATTAAAGCCACCCAGACGTCGGTTTACACTTTACAGAAACAACGGCCTGCCGAAAAACATCTAACCAAAAAATAAAAAACAAAACAAAATACATGTATTTATTCTTTTCTACACATATTAACAAATGATCACAGGGAGGCAAAACAGACAGTCAGCTGATGAATTTGGCTGTCTGACCAAAATGTAACATATAGTACTTCTGATGTGCTTATATAGAATGCATACTCTGTTCAACTGTACATCCCTGTGGCCTCCCGAATCCCTTCCAGATTTTCCATCTTTCAGTCACCGGATCATCAATCCACCGAAGAATTGGTTTCTGCAGCTTCATCCTCACTGAAGCTAGATGGCATCTCCAAGGCAGTTCTGGATGATGTACAATGTAGTTAGAAAGCAGGTAGCGATGTCAAATCCATCAAATATTCATGAAGGCAATAATTTCATTCATTGTTGCTTTTACATTTACAAAATGCAAAATGGATATAGCAATTCCTTGTAAATCCTCGAAAAGGTATAACTAACCCACAAGAAATTTCTACCAGGATGCAAATATAAATTACTGTCCCCATATGTAGTAAGTAAGATATTGTTCCAGTCTCATGGATAGAAATTCGTGCAAAAACTTAAAGAGGAATAGAATGAATAATATTCCAATAAGTTACTTCATTATTGGTATTCCCTTCCATCATCTGAGCTTAAGTTATATAAAAAACAAGAATAAGAATCACCTCATCTAAGTCAAAAATTCATAAAGAATGCATCAGATGTTGGAAGTATAAGGAAACACAAACAAATGGTCACAAACAACAGCAGGCCATAGCAAAGAGAGATGCTACTGTCAAATAAATCTATTTGCTAAATTTGTTTAAATAAAAAATAAGACAGCTACAAAGTTGATGATCAAATTCAGAGGAAACGAAAGTATACAAGAGCACATTCACACACATAACTGTAGCACAGATGCACAACTCGAAGGATGCCAGGAAGTTATACCAACCCTTTAATCAAATTTTTTTGAGGTGGCAACTGAGCAAAAGAATTGGTCGCATAGTCTCGTTGAGGGAGATTAACTCTGGCTTGTTTTGAAACCTTCATCAGTAAGGAGAAAGGATGTCAACATAATGTGAACCCCATCATAAATAAGTAGAAGTATGCACTTGAGTATGCATGCCGCTGCGTGCATATTAACATTCTACCACTGAATTCCAAACTCACCACCATTTCATCTGTAGAATTCATATTTAATTTATGTGGATTGCCGTAGTCTTTGATGGCCTTACATTCCCCATCCAGTTTCTCCTCCTGGAACACATCAATATATGAAGAGTTACTTTCAATATGACAGTTGAAGAATAATATAGCATATAAATAAGGTACATATTCTCAGAATACTTAACCATAGAACTTGAAGGCCTTGGCTTCAAGTAATCACTCTTTGGTACAATCTTGTGGCTACTAACTTTATCATACTCATGTAACCAAGGATCTGTTTGTTCACTAACTATTTTCCTACCACAGTAACCCTGCTTGGATTTCATTCTATCTTTCCGACTGCTAATATAAGCAGAGGTTCCTCCAGAAGGCTTATCATAAATATCCAAGGAAGAGTTTTTTCCAGGGGAAGAATTGGTATGGTTGAGATATGTCGACTTTTTTCTCAATTGCTTGCTTGATTTCTTCTCCTGAAGATCAAACCTATGCATGAGGGTATGGTTTGCCTGCTGTATATATGAATCCTGAGAACTCAACTTGGAATTGTATACTTCATACCTCTGCAAGAGCATTAAAAGGTGGGAAAAAAATATCACAAGAGGGAAGAAGGGAGGAGAGTTATTTATATCACAAAAATATCACAAAATGAATTCCACTTAATGAAAAATGCAAAGACATTGTAGCAGAGTTTTATTTTTCTTCCTTTATATTAAGTATTAACATCCAATTATGTGCTTCCAGTAAGACATATTTTGAGTCAGTTGTGCAAATCTAAACTTTCAAATATAATTTCAACATGGAAACGTAATTTATTTATATGTCAAGGTGCAGAAGAATTCTCTAAATAAACAAAGCTTCATATTTCTCAGTGATGCTATTGGAAGAGGAAGTCCCAGAGGTGCGGATAGGCAAAGACACAGAAGTCACAATAATCATAGAAATCTGATAGTTGTACTAGCTTATGGGATTTTATTTTATATATCAGATGGTGAAGGGATTTCAATGTAAAGGACACGTTCCCCAGTGATGGTGATGACAGCTGGCACTTATCGGTATCAGCAACAGTGGCAAGTAGCGATAGAGAAGCTTGTGAAACTGTAAGGTAGCCAGATTTGAACTTGCTGAATATGGAGGACCCATAAAGGAACAAGATCTGCGTTTTGCTCCCAAGACCTACATACCCAATTAAAGATCTTACACTACAAGTTCTGGCCAAACTTCCAAAAAGTGCTGATTTTGACAGCATTGGATTTGTAATACTGGGCTTGATTGGGGTCTCATAGCCCGAAAACTGTGCAGCGTAGTTGGATTTCGTATCCTGCTCCTATACATACACGAATACACGACCGCACCATCACACAGAGACATATGAAAATGATAATCCAGACTATGAGTCTGGACCATACCTTCAAGCAAGAATCAACCTGATAAATAGTCCTAATTCACGTATGGAAAGAGAAAATACCTTATACACGATATATTACACAAATATATATATATATATATATATTATATATCTCTAAATATACAGGTGTGGGCATCCACTCCCAAGTCCATCCTCGATATATAGTTTATAAAGTGTGTAGTTAATCAATACATATTTTAGATACCTGATAACATTTCATTTGAACAGTAGTTTCAGAAAGCTGATTTCTCTGGAATATAAGAATTGAGAAGCAATATGAATTGACTTGATATTCATTTCTCTGATTATCTAATATAGTGCGACTAAGCAACTATATTAGCTCTTTAATGAAATCTACACACCATTTCCCCCACCAGATCTGTCAAAAAGATAACACAAATGCATCAGAAGGTCCACTTACAGTGCTTGGACTTAGTTGCCCTTTCACCCCAGAAATTTCAGGAGAACGGAGGACAGGATTCCCAACAATGGATGGTTCTGCAAGCATTGAACAAAAAGACATATGAGACTGCTCTGCAAATAGCTAACATCTAAGTATTCAAATAAACATTCCAGGTCAATAAATACTAAGAAATGTAAGGAAGTGAATGAGATCAGATCACTCTGCGAGAGTATGACTTCAAATCCAAGAAGAGACAAAACATTAGTGATTTTTATTATAGCTATACAAAGCATTCATATTATAGAAAAACCTACAGATGAAAAAGTCACACTAAAAGCATTGAAATCATTATTGTAAGCAATAGCTTAACAAGAAGATAGCTCAGATATTTGAGGGCCCAAGGTCCACATTTCAACTTTCCTTCAACAAAATCATTTAGTTTTTGTACTAATAGTGGATAATCTGAAGTTTATTACACTTTGAATGGACCATTTCCAGTCTACAGAAATATATAAACTATAGGCTAGGCCCATTCACCACTTCTTGGGACTGAGAACCAACTAACATGCGCTCTTGTAACTACTCTAACAATCTGAAACCAAAAGATACATGTAAGAGATTTTAAACAAAGACGGACAAAAACAAGGCATGATCAAAATAGATCCATATCAACGAATAAAAGTTCCAAGCATGAAAGTATTGCAAGAATGCAGAATCATATAGGCATAACTTCACATCATTTAGCAAAATGAAGTATCAAACACACAGAGTTTGTATTCAAATTAGAGCTTCATATTTTGTAAGGAATCTTCCCATTCACACCCTATAAATCTTCTCCATATCTACACTATCACAGAAAGGGGATCCCCTCTCTACCTGCTTTTTTCTTTCTAAAAACTTCAATTATTATACATGAACACACCTTATCTTATTAGGCTAGTTGTCTTTTGATGTAAATGTTGTTGTGCGGAAGCGTCTCAAAACGATAGAGCAATTATGAAGGAAAATATATGAAAACTAATAGTCCACAAAAGAACACGAAGGATTTACATGGTTCGGCTATAAAGCCTACATCCACGGGCGAAGCTGGCGAGGAAATTCCACTAATAACAAAGGAGATTACAAAAGAGATTAACTTTCTCAAACCCAAAACCCAAATCCCGAATACACGCAAAACACTGTCTCACCAAACAGTGCGGCACCACCACAATCAAAAACAAAAGAAAGGTTTTTTAGGCCTTTCACAAATATGTGGCTGCACGCACACCAAACAAAGAGAAACCAATGTGCTAATTATATACTAGTCTAACTTAACCTAATCCTATAAGGAGTACAAACCCATAAACCTTATACGACAGGAAACCAGATTCCTTGAAGATATAGAAGTTTTATGTTCGATTGAATTCATAAGATGTACAGCAGTAGTGTGTTTTATACAGACCTAGACTAGACCTAACTAGGAAAGAAGTAAAGACTATCTAGATTAGGAAGTAAATACATTAGGAAGGAATCAGTATTGATTCCTGTTAACTAATACCAGCTAATCAGGGAGATTTGATACTCAATCTCCTGTGATCTGCTGTACCCGTGGAGTGTCCTTAATACGCCCCCGCAAGACGTAGGAGCCGTCAGCGATGCCGATCTTGGTGCGCAGCAGCTGGAACCGGGGTCGAGGCAGAGGTTTGGTGAGAGCATCAGCCAGCTGGTCATCAGTAGAGATATGGGACACCTGGAGCTGACCACGGGTGACATGATCACGAACAAAGTGATAGTCAATGTCGACATGCTTCATGCGAGTGGAAAACAGGATTGGAGCAGTAGTAGGTAGTTCCAATGTTATCACTGGAGATAGTGGGTGTGGCGGAAAGGGTGAGACCCAGCTCACGGAGGAGGGATTGGACCAGATCAGTTCAGCCGTGGTGGATGCCATAGCCTGGTACTCGGTTTCAGTGGAGGACCTGGAGACACACGCTGTTTCCGGGAACTCCAGGAGATGAGGTTACTGCCTAAGTAGACCAAATAGGCTGTTGTGGACTTGCGGTCATCCTGGTCCCCAGCCCAATCAGCATCCGAATAGGCATGTAGAAAGTGAGTGACAGCATGAAGAGTGGAGGTGGTCTTACGGTGGAGATGGAGGCCAAAACACAGTCCCCTTTAAGTAACGAAGGATGCGTTTGAGAGCTTGACAGTGGAGATCGGTTGGGGCATGCATAAACTGGGAGAGTTTATTGACAGCAAAGGAAACATCAGGTCTGGTCAGGTTTAGGTACTGCAAACTCCTGACAAGGCGGCGATATAGGGTGACATCTGCTGGTGGAGAGCCATCATGCAAGAGCAATGGAGGGGAATCTGCCAGGGGAGTGGCCACGGGCTTGGCTCCATCCATGAGGGCCAAGTGGAGCAGGTCATGGATGTACTTGTGCTGTGATAGGAAGAGGCCTTGTGCAATAGGAATGACCTCCACGCCAAGGAAATAATGAAGGGTACCAAGGTCCTTAATAGAGAATCGAGTGGCCAGAGTTTGGATGAATTGAGAGATGAGCGTTTGATTGTTCCCTGTCACAATTAGGTCATCAACATAAACCAAAAAAAACAGAGTGCTGGAACCTTGCCTGAGGAGAAATAGGGAGGTATCCGAACTGGCATGGACAAAGCCTTGGGTGAGCAAGGACTGTAGCTCTGTGTACCAGGCCCGAAGGGCCTGTTTTAGGCCATAAATGGCCTTGCGGAGCCTGTACAAGTGAGTTGGGCGCTGCTGGTCCACAAACCCAGCAGGTTGGGTCATGTAAACATCCTTATGGAGAGTGCCGTGGAGGAAGGCATTGTTGACGTCCAACTGTCGAATAGGCTAGCCACTGGTTACAGCCAAGTGTAGGACCACACGGATGGTGGTTGGCTTGACCACGTGACTAAAGGTGTCCGTGAAATCCACTCCCGGGCACTGATGGTACCCTTTGGCAACAAGGCGGGCCTTGAATCGGTCCACTTCACCAATAGGTGTCCGCTTAATACAGAAGACCCACTTGTTCCCAACAATATTCTGACTTGGGTGAGAGGGAACAAGCTCCCAAGTCCCATTCTTTATGAGAGCATTCAGCTCATTGGACAAGGCAACTCGCCATTGAGGATCTTTCTTGGCTTGCGAGACACAGGTGGGCTTGGCCAAGGTGGTAGGTGGTGCTTGGTGGCGGTGAGAGCATAGGAGTGAACGGGTTTTACAGTTCCTATTTGAGTCCGGGTTAACATAGGGTGGGTTTTGGTGGGTTGGAGGAGGGGAGGACTCAGGGGAGGTGGTGGAGGTCGCAGGCGCCTGGTGTAGGTGCGCAGGGGTGGTTGCTGGGGGGCACTAGTGGTTGGAACAGGGGCAGCAAGGGCTACGGCAGAGACAAGGGCAGCAGGAGGGCTGCTGTTGGCAGGGAGCAGGTGTGCGGGTTGTGGGACCGTAGCGGAGTGCGATGCTGCTGCAAGTTCCTGCAAGGATGATGTGTCGAGAGGGTCCCGTTGGTGAGCAGAAAATGGCGCTGGTGGCAGTGGCATGACAGGTGGCTGGTGGGGGATTTGTGTGACAGGAGGAACAGTAGAGAGCCACGTGGTGTAGGTATCAGTGGACACACTAGGGGATGAAGGGAGTGTACGAAAGTATAATCCTAGAGCTATAGAACAGAACACTACTAAATCTGTATAGGTAGACATACACGTGTACACTAACATGTGACATCTGTCCTAGGTAGTTATTGGCAGTTAGTCAGTTACTAACTGCTGTCAGGATAAGATTAGGACAGATTTAACTGCCTGATCTTATCTGCCCACACTTATGTATATATATACAGCCATTCGGCTATGTGAATGATATCAGAAAATTCACCAATTCTTCATGGTATCAGAGCAGCACGTCTGACCACCATAGTTCGATCCTCCCTTCCTTTCTGCTATGGCTAGTGACTCCTGTGCCTCCCCCTCAATCTCCCCAAATCATGTCTCAACCCTAGTGTCCATCAAACTCACCGAATCCAACTATCTTCGCTGGGAAAGCCAGATTAAACCATTTCTGATCGGCTATAACTACTGGCGGTTCATCGATGGAACCCACTCTCCTCCTTCTCCTACCCTTCCCTCTCCGGTTAATGATGAATCCTCACCCCAATCCGATTCATCATCCTCTGCCATTACTGCATCCTCTGTTCCTCTGCCTAATCCTGCGTACCACCAGTGGTACCAAATCGATCAAACTCTCATCAGCATGCTTCAAGCAACGCTGACAGAACCTGTTCTATCTCAGGTTGTCGGACTGAACACTTCCCGAGAAATCTGGGAATGCCTACGGCAAAACTTCTCCCAACAATCCTTAGCAAATGCCACTAACCTCAGATTCCAACTCATGTCTCTCACTAAAGGCTCCCAATCTGTCTCTAACTACCTCAACCATGCCAAAACCCTCGCAGACTCTCTTGCTGCCATCAACGAACCATTCTCTTCCCGGGACTTGGTCACTACTGTTTTACGTGGGCTTGGCTCAGAATACAGCATGCTTGTGACAGCCATGCTCAACTTTCCTCCTCTACCTCCCTTCACTGATCTCAGAGCCCGACTTCTCTCCTTTGAAGCCCAACAAGCCTCCACCCTCCAACCTGCTGCTGTCAATCCACCCACTGCCCTGTACACTGCCCACCCTGGATCTGCCATTCACCGTGGACGTTCTGGTTTTCAGCGAGGCCCTCGCCCCGGACGTGGCACCCGCTTCCCCAACCGCCGCGGTTCTCCACGCGCCTACTCCCCAAATCCCTCCCCTGGTGTACTCGGATCCTCTCCATATTCCTCAAATCGCCCCACCGGTCCTCAATGCTGGTCCTGCCATCGCTATGGCCACCTTGCTGCCCACTACCCCAATCTGTCCCAGTCCCCCGATCACAACCTGTCTCAAGCCTTCGCTGGTCTCCACCTTGCCAACGTTTCAGACCCGAATTGGTACCCAGACACCGGTGCCACTCACCATGTCACCATGGATCCACTCTCCTCCCCACAACCTCCAACTTCCTCCCCTGAACAAGTCATGATCGGCAATGGCACCACCCTCCCCATCCACCAAACTGGTACAGTCTCCTCCTCCTCTGGTCCCTTCAATTTTCAATTATCTGACGTCCTCTATGTTCCCACTATCCAAAAGAATCTGCTCTCAGTCTCCCAATACACTAAAGATCACTCTGTCAAAATTACCTTCTTCCCCCACCACTTCCTTATTCAGGATTTACTCACTGATCAAGTTCTGTTTCAGGGCCCCTGTAAAGATGGTCTTTACAGGATCACACCGCACTCTGCACCACCCCAAGCCTACCTCACCAGTGCTGCCCCATCCCTCTGGCACCAGCGGCTTGGACATCCCTCTTCCAAGGTCCTTCGCATGGTGACAACCAAAAATAAATTATGCACCCCTGTATCTTTAAATTCTGCACCCTTTTGTAATCAATGTGCTCTCAATAAGAGCACTCGCTTGTCATTCTCCTCTGTTGTTCATCAATCAATAAAACCATTTCATTTAATTCATTCCGATGTTTGGATGTCCCCTGTACTTTCTGTCTCTGGTTTTCGATATTACCTACTGTTCACTGATGATTATACTCGATTTACATGGATATTTCCCTTACGTCACAAGTCTGAAGTATTCACCCATTTCACAAAATTCTATTCCTATGTTCAAACTCAATTCCACACAAAAATAACTCAGTTTCAAAGTGATGGTGGCACTGAATACACTAATCATCAGTTCCAAGACTTTTGCTCTGCCCATGGCATTCACCACCGTTTTTCCTGCCCCCACACTCCCCAGCAAAATGGGTTAGCTGAACGGAAACACCGTCACATCTCTGAAATGGGACGAACCCTCCTCCATACAGCCAGTCTGCCTTACTCTTACTGGGCAGATGCTATAACCACTGTTGTTTTTCTCATTAACCTCCTTCCCATCCCTACACTTCACTGGACCTCTCCCTACACAAAACTACATGGAAAACCACCACCATATCATATTCTCAGGACATTTGGCTGTTCGTGCTTCCCCTACATTGGACCCTACACCAAACACAAGCTGGAACCCCGCAGCCTACCCCTTCCTAGGTTACAGCCCACACCATGCAGGGTACCGTTGCCTACATGTACCCACAGGTCGAGTCTATATCAGCCGCCATGTTGTCTTCAATGAGCATGACTTTCCTTACCCCAAATCCTCCCCTCCTAACCCTCCCCTATCCTTCACCCCAATCATTTCCTTCGATTTCCCTGCTCACTCACCGGTCCCAGCACCACCAGCCCTCAGTCCTTCTCCCTCCCCTCCACCCATACCACCATCCTCACCACTACTAGATTCCCACCCGGACCAGTCCTCTTCCATCAGTTCTGCAGAGTCTCCAGGGGTCTCCTCAACCCAACCTCACCCAACACGACCCCCCAACATTCACCCTATGACTACCCGCAGCAAGGCTGGGATTTCAAAATCCCGAAACCTCCTCTATACCTCCAGATATCCCCTGCCCCAAGCCTTCAACACTACTAAACTTACCACACCTGAACCCACATCCTACACACAGGCCTCCAAATCTCCTGAGTGGACAGCAGCTATGCAGACTGAATACAATGCTCTGATGAAGCAACACACCTGGTCCCTGGTTCCCCTTCCCTCTCATGCCAATGCCGTGGGGTGTAAATGGGTCTTCCGCCTAAAACAGCGTGCAGATGGCTCTATTGAACGCTATAAGGCCCGCCTTGTTGCCAAAGGTTTCCACCAACAAGAGGGACTCGACTACAATGAAACCTTCAACCCCGTGGTCAAACCAACAACCATCCGCATTGTTCTAGCCATTGCAGTTTCTCTTGGCTGGCCCATCCGTCAACTGGATGTCACAAACGCCTTTCTCCATGGCACTTTACATGAAGAAGTCTACATGGTTCAGCCCCCTGGCTTCACTGACTCCCAACACCCTAATCATGTCTGCCGCCTCCATAAGGCTCTCTATGGCCTCAAACAAGCTCCACGAGCATGGTTTGATCGTTTCAGCACTTTTCTCATTCACTATGGATTCTGTCAAAGCAGGGTCGACCCTTCAATGTTTGTTCTTCATCAACATAAATGCATCATGTATCTGCTCCTGTATGTTGACGACATCATCTTGACAGGCAACTCCCAAGAGGCACTGTCTACCTTCATGACCGCCTTGGCCCGTGCCTTCGACATCAAAGACTTGGGTCCCCTACACTACTTCCTTGGTGTTGAATCTCATTCCACTCCCACTGGCCTCACTCTCACACAAAACAAATACACTGCTGAGCTCCTAAACCGTAGTGGACTGATTGATTGTAAACCTGCCCCTACCCCTGTAGCAGCAAAACAAACTCTGTCTGCCACCACTGGACAGCCTCTCCCAGATCCCTCTATCTACAGACAACTGGTGGGTGCCCTTCTTTACTTGACACTAACCCGACCTGATATCTCCTATGCGGTTCAAAATGTCGCCCAATTCATGAACCAGCCCACGGATGCCCACCTAACTGCTGTCAAGCGCATTCTACGGTATCTAAAAGGCACAGTCGGTACAGGCCTTCTCCTGCAGCGCTCCCGCTTCCCCCTAAGCCTACAAGCCTTCTCGGATGCTGATTGGGCAGGTTGCCCTGACACACGCAGATCAGTTACCGGTTTCTGCATCTTCCTTGGTCCAAATCTGATCTCCTGGTGTGCTAAGAAACAGAAAACTGTCTCCCGTTCCAGCTCCGAGGCGGAATATCGTGCCCTAGCCTACACCTGTGCAGACACGATCTGGATCCTCAGCCTCCTGCACGAGCTTCAGATCCTGCCTCAGCTGCCACTTCGTCTTTATTGTGACAACATGAGTACTGCACACATGACAGCCAACCCAGTGTTCCATGCCCGTACGAAACACATAGCTATTGACTACCACTTTCTTCGTGAAAGGGTTGCTGCTGGAACACACAGCGTCCTCTTTGTCCCATCCGCTCAACAACTGGCTGACATCTTCACCAAAGGACTCCCCTTTGCCCGTCACAGTCAACTTGCATCCAAACTAGTCACCCATCAGGTGCCTAGTTTGCGGGGGGATGTACGAAAGTATAATCCTAGAGCTATAGAACAGAACACTACTAAATCTGTATAGGTAGACATACACGTGTACACTAACATGTGACATCTGTCCTAGGTAGTTATTGGCAGTTAGTCAGTTACTAACTGCTGTCAGGATAAGATTAGGACAGATTTAACTGCCTGATCTTATCTGCCCACACTTATGTATATATATACAGCCATTCGGCTATGTGAATGATAACAGAAAATTCACCAATTCTTCAGGGAGGGAGGTGGTGGAGGGGAAGGTGGTCTCATCAAACTGTACATGGCAGGAAATGTAGAGTTCGTTGGTGGATGGGTCATAACATAGATAGGCACTTTGGTGCAAGGAATAGCCAAGGAAGAGGCAGGGCTGAGAACGAGGCTGCAGTTTATTTGAGGTATATGGCCTTAGCCACGAATAATTAAGGCCGCCAAAGGTACGGAGTTTGGCATAATTGGGAGTGGCATTGAAAAGAGCAGTGTATGGGCATTGGTTTTGTAGGAAAGGAGTGGGGAGGCGATTGATAAGGTAGACAGCCGTCTTGAAGGCATAGGACCAGTAGGTGAGTAGGAGGCGGGCTTGATGGAGGAGTGTGAGACCAGTTTCAACAATATGTCTATGATGCCTTTCGGTTGCACCATTGTGCTGAGGAGTGTGGGGAGGGGTGAGAAGATGATTGATACCATTTTCAGCAAGAAACGGTTTCAGTTTGATGCACTCACCACCACCATCAGTGTAAAGAGAAATGATGGGAGAATTAAAGTACTTTTCAACCAAAGTTTTGAAGTCTTTGAAGGTTGGATAAACATCTGATTTTTTTCGAAATGGGTACAACCAGGTATATTTGGTAAAATGGTCAACAAGTATAAGACAGCATGAAAAACCATTAATTGAGGTGTAGGGGGCAGGTCCCCACACATCACTATAGATTAAATCCAGAGGACGAGTGCTAGTTAAGGAGGAAATGCCAAAAGGATGGCGATGACTTTTATTGCAAGCACAGGAATTACATATAGGTTCGGGAAATTTGGAAGAAAAACGAACATGAAACTGACTTAAGCCACATTTGAGGGTTTTGGATTGGGGGTGACCCAGACGGCGATGCCAAAGGTGAGGGGAAACTGTCACGGCCACCATTGCTTGAGGCTTGTGAAGATGGGCAGGCAACCACTCGTACACATCATCCTTACTCGGGCCTTGAAGGAGAACCGCCCTCGTGCTGAGATCCTTCACATGAAAATAACCAGGAAACAGTTCAATAGAGGTATTATTTTGCTTATTAAACTGGGAAATGGAAATTAAGTTACGGGTCATGGATGGAGCACATAGGACATTTTTAAGTTGGAAGGGTGGGGGAGTTGGGAGAAGGGAGAGCTTGTATGAGTAATAAGGAGGCCATTACCGTTGCCAATGATGATCTCATTAGGCTCGTTGTAGCTGGTAGCATAAGAGAGATAGTGGGAGCTGGTTGCTACATGATGGGAGGCTCTCGAGTCAAGAAGCCAGCTAGAGGAGGAGGCTTGAGTGGCTGGATTTGCCACCGGAGGTGGCGAGGCAGACTGCTAAAGGTGAGGGCAGCGCTTAGCACTGTGGCCTTGAGTGCCACACCATTGACAATAGCCACGGTATCCAGTGGGCTGGGAGGATGGGCGACAGGAACTGTCAGTGGACTGCTGGTGGGGCCAGTTTCCAGGGAAGCGATGACTGTCTGTGGGCTGAAAGTGGGGCCGCTAGCCAGAGGAGCCCCTAGTGGAGCGGTTGGAGGTGTAACCGCAAGAGAACTGAGTTAGGTGGGCTGTTATTGGAGGTGTGGGTGCTGCGTGGGCTGCACGTTTGGAAGCAGCCTCATGCTGAACAAGCATTCAAAAGGGACAGTGGTGTCCCTAGACCGGACAACGGCTGCAATTTCCATGAATTCAGGTCCAACTCCATTAAGAACATGGAGAAGAAAGTTATCATCAGACAAGGGTCTGTCGATGGCAGCCAGCTCATCTGCAAGAACCCGAATTTCCTGCAGATATTCAAAAACTGGGCAGCAATGTTGCCTCAGAAGGGTCGGCTGTTCCTTGAGGCCAAGGACACGGGCCCTGGCTTTGCTGGCATAGAGGTGAGTGAGCCGTGCCCAGGCAGTGGCTGAAGTTGGAGCAGCGGCAATGAGTTGGATCACCTGAGGTGAGACTGAGGCCAGAATGGCATGGAGCAGGAGTTGATCCTGACAGACCTAGAAATCATGAAGGGTTGTTTCTGTAGTGGGTGGGCAGGGCCGAGAGCCATCAACATAGCCCATGAGATCATACCCTCAAAGAAGGGCATTGAATTGAGCTCGCCACGGAAAGAAGGTGGTGGCAGTAAGCTTGACGGGAAGTTGGGCTGCAGTGTTGATGGTGATAAAGGTGGGAAGATTGGGGTTTTGGGTCACCGGTGGTTGGTGGGAGGGTAGGATTGACAGGGGCAGCAGTCGTTTGAGCAGCAGCGGCAGTGGGTTGGGCGGCCATGGATTAGGGTTTGTTTCTAGGGTTTGCTCGATGGAGCTTTTAGAGCTCTGATACCATATGAAGATATAGAAGTTTTATGTTCGATTGAATTCATAAGATGTACAGCAGTAGTGTGTTTTATACAGACCTAGACTAGACCTAACTAGGAAAGAAGTAAAGACTATCTAGACTAGGAAGTAAATACATTAGGAAGGAATCAGTATTGATTCATGTTAACTAATCCCAACAGATCAGGGAGATTTGATACTCAATCTCCTGTGATCTGTTGTATCCGTGGAGTGTCCTTAATAATTCCTACTAGGATTAGGAGCTCTAATCCTTATAAACAAAGGAAACAAACAGCTAACAATTGTGCGACATAATTGGTCCAAATAAAGGATTAACTAATTGACCTAAAATCTAAGCCAAAATACAACAATCTCCACCTTGACTTAAATTTTACTCAAGTCTTCAAACGGAACTTTCGTCCAATGTCTTCTCCGACACAAAACATGCAAAAGCATGCAAACCAAAGTGCCTTGATCAAAACAAAAGTGAATCAAACGAGAACCAACAAAGCTGAATGCAGCACCAAATACTTGAACTTCAAACTCCACCTGCTCACAAACGCCATGGTTCGAAACCAAAACAGTCTTCAAAACAATTTGCAGTAGATGGAGACCCAAATAACAGGGACAAACAAATTCAGCCAAAATTCCATAGACCAACCAAATTAGAAAGCATGAGGCTTTCCCCAAGCGGATCCACAGATATATTCTACACTTTTGCAGAATTTAACAAATTGGCCCTCACAAAATTATACACCTATCAAAACCTCTACCAACGTCTGAATCTGACAAAGAACAAATTGATGTAGAAACCCGTATCAACATTTCTCAAATTCTGAACAACCAAATCATCAAATTGGTTTTGCATAGGTCAACTTTGAATCAAATAGAGTATAAATGCTACTTCAACTATATCCAAACTGGCGAGGGATTATCAAAAATCTCCAAGTCATTCCTCCCGTCAAATTTTCCAATTCTATATTATGCCATCATACAAATACAACCCCAAGTCAAAACTCGAGCTCTGATACCAATTGTTGTGCGGAAGCGTTTCAAAATAATATAACAATTATGAAGGAAAAATATGAAAACTAATAGTCCACAAAAGAACACGAAGGATTTACATGGTTCGGCTATAAAGCCTACATCCATGGGCGAAGCCGGCGAGGAAATTCCACTAATAACAAAGGAGATTACAAAAGAGATTAACTCTCTCAAACCCAAAACACTCTCTCACCAAACGCTGCGGCACCCCCACAATCAAAAACAAAAGAAAGATTTTTTAGGCCTTTCACAAATATGTGGCTGCAGGCACACCAAACAAAGAGAAATCAATGCGCCAATAATATACTACTCTAACTTAACCTAATCCTATAAGGAGTACAAACCCATAAACCTTATAGGATAGGAAACCAGATTCCTACAAGGATTAGGAACTCTAATCCTTATAAAACATGGAAACAAACAGCTAACAATAGTGTCATAATTGGTCCAAATAAAAGTTTAACTAATTGACCTAAAATCTAAGCCAAAATACAACAAATGTAAGTCTTACAAAACTACCAGTATGTAAATAAAAGTCTCACAAAACTACCAGTACGTATATAGAAGTCTTACAAAACTACCAGTATGTAAATAGAACTCTTACAAAACTACATGTAACTTGCATTGCCAGTAAAACTGCACTTCTTCCTACAATACAATCACTCCCACTTGTGAGAGTGCTAGTTTATGTTAACAAAAAAAAATTTAATTGAATAAAATAAACCAAAATCACGAGAGCAAACTTAAACACTCATGAGAGTGCTAGTCTATGTTATTTCACAATTCCAAACACCTATATTATATTATATTAATTAAAGGAAATACAATAAAGTTCAAGATTTCTATGTTTTGCCACTTCACTGAACGAAGCTTAGTTCCAGTGGCATCAGGTAAAGCATGAACATTATGCTTACATATAGAACAACTTGCATAATCTTCATGAAACTGTAAAGAATAAATAAAATGACATACACCTGGAAATCTTGTTACAATGGTTTTAGTCAATTAGGTAGTATTTACATCACCTAAGCACAAAGCAGATCAACATTGTATACTAAAAATAAGAGTTACATACTAATCACTATATATTTTCTATCATAAACCATCATCATCTCCTTTCTCAAAGAAACCCTTATACCTTCTGATAGTTTGTTCAGCTCTTCCTGAAGTTTGAGTCCGTTAATGCACTCAATAATCAGTTACCAAAAAGAGAATTATGTGCAATTTGACTATGCATAAGCATTAGCTCACAACCTATTTAAGATTTTAGCACAGAGAAATTATGATTAAAAATATGCGAGCATCAGCACAAGCTAAGTAACAAGTTTTTTTTCTTTTCTTTTTTGTGTGAAAAGGGAAAAAAAAGTAATGGATTCAAAGCTTCTCGGAAAACTAATTTCATAGAATATGAAATTTTTTCTTACGGTAGAAAATGTTATGACGTACCATGGACTGAATTCGTAATCGGGGATTCAAATGCACCAGGAGGAAGCAAATCAAATTCTACACCTAAGGGAGGACCATCCTCTCGATACATCCTCCCGAGTTGCCTCTTAACAGCTGTAATAGCAGAATTTTCTCCTTCACCTTTCACTTTCAAAAACCCCGAGGGCTTATACCCCACGTTCTCTGTGCCCTTGGGATTTATGGGTGAAAAGACTCCATTACGCATTAAGTATCTAGAAGTCTCCACTTCATACGCATCTTCATTTTGATTAAGGAACCTATCTTGTAAAGACAAGCTACTGTCTGAAGATGTACCATCCATGCCACCAACTCTTTCTGTATGGTGACTCCTATACTCGTGGGCGATATCCCCAGTTGGGAAATCATGCCCAGAAGGCCTTCGACTTTCAACCTCCCTTGGATCAACATACCTATGATCCCCATGTTTAGTACTGCCGCATGAGTCTTGCCCAAGTCCACTAGCACGATCCTGAATAACACCACTTGAACGATCCTGCCGTCCATTAACACATGTTTCGTCTCTTGACAATCTTTTATCTTTTAACCTTCTGTGGCAAAACCATCCAGATATCTGCTTTTCTGACAATCTTAACTCCTCCGCAAGTTGTAATTTCATCTCTTCAGTAGGATATTTATGCTCTGGAAGAAGAAAAATGAAAATCCCTTTCATAAATTAATGATTCAAACAGAGCAATGCAAAAGATACGCCAAAGGAAACATCCTTACCATTATAAAATTTCTCTAACGCCATAAGCTGGGCTGGCGTCTTGAGCTTTCTTTTCTTACTATTATCTTGGGAATTTTTATTCTCCTCGGAATGAAGCTCAGTTGATTCTATACATCAACCAAAAAGTGAAAGACAGCATATTAGTCAAGAAATAAAATCAACGATAGGATAAATAAACATATTTGTTACCCAAATCGCTCCGAGGTTTGAAGACAATGCTCCTCAAATATAAAACAAATAAAAGACTTTAATGTGGTAGTTTAGTGGTTAAGAACATGGCTAAGATCAAGACATGTGTATGATCCATGGACTACACAAATAGGACTCGGAAGAACCTCATCCCTAATACTTACGTTCAGTCAACAATCCTTTACTAATCTCTAAATAGGGACCACATCTGCTGTGTTATTTCAAATCCTTAACTTCTAAACTTGTAATACATTCCTTTTTACCACTAGTACTATGATCTAGCGGTATTCCTCTCCACTGTCTAGCGAATGGACGTGAGTTTGAGCCTCGTAAATAGCAAGCTAGATACCCAATGTATATATTTGGAAGTCTCACACAATATCGTTGTATTAAAAAAAAATTCTCTTTTGAGTTCTTTGCATCTCCACTTAATATGAAGCGAGCACCAGTGAAATTTTCTTCCTAATCAACCTAATTTTTTTTTATAGGACACAAGAAATTTATTGGAAAAAGGAAAGAAATAGGACACACAGGAGAAACCCAACCCAATAATATCCAGAAACGATCCTCCCCATTCCCTACAACCAAAATAGAACAGAAAACACCAAGGCCTTGAGAAATGTCTCAAAGGACATCGTCTTGGACATCTGCCAACCACTTTAAAATTATTTACACCCCAAAGGAAGTCTCAAAAAGTTCAAAGCAGGTAGCCATTCACATCCTAGGATAAGGACACCAAAAGTCATACTCACAAGCCTCCCTCCTTGCTTGTTGAAGAAAAAAAAGGCCATCAACAAATCAAAGATGAGAAACCAAAGTACACTCTCTCCCCACCATAAAACTCTCAATAATATTTACAAAATCCTACATATGCGAGAGTATCCATGGCAGTACGAAGGAATGGTAAAGTCACAATTTCTTCCTCACTGTGTGAGACTTCCACATATGATCCACTACCACCTATGCTATATATTCACACCAACATTTAACAAATGAAAAGTATCCAAGATCAGTGAATATAGAATTTTGCACAGCAAATTGTTTCCAAACATCAACCACACTTTCAATATCCCCATTTACACAACTATGGGCTACGGAATGGGGGCTAAACCTCTGCACTCACCTTCACCTCCACCCTCTCCTAAATAAAATAACCCAGTGAAGGTAGGACTCAATATGAAGATTTTACCAGGGAGTTAGGTTTAAGGCCTAGGATGATAGTTCTCTTCTTGACTTCCCTCTACCACAAAGATTAGCAATTACAAAAAGCCTTCACAAGGCAAAAGTCAGGATTAATGTAGTCCAGATTTGTGACATGAGGGAACTAGGAAAGAAAGATATGGTCAGCAGATTCCCCCGCAGTTTTGCTCAGTACGTACAATTGAGGAGATAATGAAGACTAGTGCCTTCTCTTCAAAGCATATCACACATACTAATTTACGATAAACCACCAGCCAAGCAAGTGACAGAACATTTTGGTTGGCACCAAGAATTCCAACTCAAAATTACAAGGACCAAAGAAGGGATGCTTCGTATTTGAACCAATGAAAGAAAAAAGGACTTGCAAGAGAAAACCCAGATCCCTGAACAGCCCAAATTCTCCTCTTAGCGCGACTAAGAGGCAAAACCAACTACAAGTGCGAGGCATGAACTGATAAAATTCTATGTATTCTCAGTCACTTAATTTTTTTTTCCTAGAAGATAGTTCCAAGAAACAATGTGGGAGGGTAAAAGAAGAAAAAAACCTAAGAACGGTTGCTATGTGTTCAATAATGTGAAAGATCACGAATCATAAATTTCTATAGGATTATTATAATTTTGTTATCCATGGATTTTTATTTTTATTTAAGACAAGTGATAAGAAAGTAGCAAAGAAAGACATTTTGATAAATGCAAAATGGTGGAAGAATGTGCAATTCCTTCCTTACTAGGTTGCAGGAATCTTAACATATGATTGCAGTTTAAAATGAACTTTACCAACAAGTCTTCCAAAATTAGTCACCATTAAGTTCTCAGTGTTGAAATTGGAAAATTGGGGGATGATCCTCTATAACCCTCATTCCAAAACAAAATGAGCATGATTGCAAAGCTGCGTCTCCAAGCTACACAACTTCATGCTTCTTCAGAAGCGTTGAACTACGAAATTGGATTATAGAGATCATACAGTTCACACCTACAATGGTTAAGCTCATATGTTTTCGAAGTTATTTTCCTTTATCAGCATAGATTATTTTATTCTTTTTAAGTTAAACTAATGATTTTGCCATGCATCCATTATGCCATCTATCCATCTGCACTAAAACTCACTTTTCCATATATTAATTTACCTACGAACTAGTCTCCCTTCCTATAAACTTTCTTGCTCTCATACAGAATTTCACCACAATAATAGAAAATTCAATTACTGGGGTTTGCTCTAGAAAGTTCGAGACTCAACCATATAACAAGTAAAACACCTTACACTACTAAGCATATCATCTACAGAGACTTATAACGCCAAACAAATAACATTGAAGGAATCATCTCAGAAAACATTCAAGAATTTCCTGAGATTTCCGTGTCTTGGTGATTAATCATGTTACCATAGCCCATAGACAAAATGGAATTGAAAAGAAAAAAACTTAGATCAATAAAAACCCTAAGGTCGAAAGGAAGCGTGAAGCATTGAAAATAAGGCAGTCCGAACGAAAAAAAAAAACCCCCAAATTTAGACTCAGAGGAAACTCCATTTTCCTTCACATTTTAAAAGTTCCTCAGGAACCCAATATTCGAAACCCAGATACCCCTTCACCATTAGAACAAAGCTCTCCATGCATACACATAATCCAAAATCCCAAATTCAAATTAAGAATGCAATGCAAGAAATTCACATAAATCAATCAGAAGACAGCAAACCCAAAATCTACAAAACGATCTTAGACAGGGAAAAAAATGGCAATACCTTCCATGGTGTGAGTATCCAGGGATTCTCTCGCTTTGTTGGTCTTTGACTCCTACGTACCTAAAAAGCGTCAGCTATCAAACCTGTTCAGCCAGATTGATTGAAGCAAAAGAGTAAACTACGAGTCTGCATGTTTTGAAGAGATATTAAAATTTTTGTTTTTGAAGAGAAATTAAATTTTGATTGCGGAGATTGAACATTCGAAGGCGAGGCGATTTTCTTTCTACCCTTTTCCTCCGGTTTTTCACTCATTTGGTTTGGCTTCTCTTCCTCCAAACCAAATTAATATTTTGGCTTTACTTTTATTTTAAATTTATTATTTCAGATGTATTATGACTTAGTGGTATATTTCTCAATACATTATAACCCTGTTCGGTACGCCGTATTGTATTGACTATATAAATTGGATAGACTAATTCGTCTATTAGATGAACTAACTTTTTAGTCAGACATTTGGTACTCGACATGATTAAAATGCCGACTATATTATAGTAGACGGATTATATTATAGTAGTTGATAAAAAATACTAATTATGTAGGTTATTACTAAGTTTAATTAATTATTGATAAATTATTATTTCTATTTATTAAAATTTTATTTTAAATTATTATTATTATTATTATACTTTTCAAGATTATTAGTCATTCGACTATTTAATATGAAAAATTTAGAGAGTATTATTTTAACGTGTCTGAACCGTATGAAGGTATTCAATCGTATTAATTTATACGGTGACTAATTAATACAAATGATATCAAACACTATTTTTATATTATATTATCTTATCTAATTCCTTATACGATGTACCAAATGTAACTATATAGAAGATCTTGAATTTGATTTTCATAAATAACTATATTGATACTAATATATATAGGGCAAAACTTACAAGCCATGTGAATGAAATCAAAAGAAATGATTATCATTACGTACTTCTCCTATGTTTATTTGCAACTAGGTAGTCCTTACTCATTTTTGGGTAATCTCATTAACAAGGAGAGCGGTATTAATGATTCTCATTATGCATTTTAATTCACCAATATACCAAAATTGTCCTATAGCTTAAAGTAATTACAACATTTAGCCTTAATAAACTTAAATTTACATGTACCCTAATTTGTTGGTGCTAATACATTTAATTTTTAATTTATTGTTGTAAATAAATTTATGCGTTCCATATTTTTTAGCAAATAGGTTTTGTGAGAGTTATCAAACAAGAGAACAAGATATTGAAAAGGTAAAGAAAAAGAAAGGACATTTTATTAATCAATTAATTTTTATTCTTATTCATAATGGTTACTAGATAATAACAACAAAAATCAATATCATTATTATCTAATTCTATATAGTTAGTATACAACTCATTAGAAAAATGATTACTCATTTCTATGATTACCTCTAATTGTCTATTTCTTCCATTACTTATTATTCACATTCTTAGTAAGTAAATGTGTGCATAATGAAATCACCAAGTATTCGTGTGTATATATATATATATATCATTTAATCAAGACTAATTGTTTGAAAAGGTCTTTGAATTATGCATTGAGTGTCATTTTAGTCTTCAAACTCTATTAAATGTGCAAAGATGGTATCTTATTGTAACAACCCGTCCCGAGAATTGGGATTAGTAGAGTGATGAAGGTGTGATTAGTAAGGTTAATCAGGGGTTAGGTGGTCCCGAGGGGTCCGGGAACCTAGAATGACGATTTTGCCCCCTGCTTTGGGCAAAAATGTTGACTTTTATTTCGGGTGGTCAATTGGGGATTGACCAGTGACCGGAACGTAGTTGAGGTTGTCACGAATCCTTAGGCTGGTGGCACGCCCGATTCCGACATCCGAGGAGGAAGTTGTGATGTTCGGAAGGCTGAGGGCTTAACCGTAATTTGGGTAAAGTAGGGGGAATAGTTGACTTTTCGTATAATCGAGTTTTGGTAGGTTGACCTAGGATGGTTAGATAGTTCTTGTCGTCCTGAGTTCGATGACAGGCGGCACGTGTTCATCGGACTTACGAGGTGAGAGTTACGGGTCTAGGAAGTTTCGGTAAAACCGTAAAAATGTGTTAAACAGAAGGGTATTTTAGTCTTTTTGGGTTTATGGGGATTTGTGCAGAGAGAGAAGGAATGGACGGCTGGAGTTAATCAGGTGAGATAAGGATGGATTGGATTGTGACACATGGCAATTGTGTAGTGGGTTCTGGGGGGTTCTTCTGTGTGTACACGGTCCCAAATAATTGGGGTGCACTCGTGCAACCGTGCAGTCCTTCGATACACAGAGAAACAGAGTGAGAGCTTGAGGGGAAATCGACCGATCTGGGTGCAAGGGTGAGTGACTGGTGAGTTGTGAGAGTGACAGTGAAGCAAGGAGGAGCTGCTGGTCGTGTTTTGGCGGTGCAATCGTGCACGGCGGCACGGCGGAGGTGAGGAGAAGAATTGGGGGAAACAGGGAGGCCGTGAACGTTTGGCGGTGGCTACGCCGTGAGGCGGATCAAACCAAGACAAGGAGAGGCTGAGGAGGTTGCAGGGAGTCTAACGACCACAGTGGTGGGTGGCGGTGCGCACGGCGGAGCTGCAATCGAAGGGTAAGTCTTCCTGCTCTGTTTTCCCGTGGAATTTCATTTGGAAAGTCGTGACTCTGGGCTGAGAGTCGAGAGGATTGGAGGTTAGGGTAGTGATCAGGGAGGTCCTAGGTGTCGATTAGGGTGGTCGCCGAGACGGGGTCGTACACGGCGGAGCTCAGTCGAAGATGGGTCTCTTTTACCCTGTTTCGGCAGTGAACTTCGAACGGTAAGTCGACGAGTTTGGGGGTGAGTCGATGGTGTAGGAAGGTTGGTCTGGGTTCAGTGAGGTCTTAGGGACCGTCTGGTGTCACCACCGTGACGGGAGGTGGCTGGAGTCGAGGAGTCGTGAAACAGGGGTCGAAGGGCTGTCTGGTTTTGAGTTCAGTCGAGGGGATTGGGACAGTGTCGAGGTGAATGGAGTTGGGGAATCGATAGGGTTGGCCTGGACGATGCTGTTGGTGAAGAAAGGAACCGTTTTGGTGGACGGAAGAGGAAGAACCAGGTACGCCGGTCCGAGTGCAGACCACTGTACTGAACCGGGTTTGATCGAGGAAGGAGGTGGTACTGTAGCAGCGCGTGAGGGCCACGCGCAGCCACTTTGGGCGGCGCGTGGGGGCGCGTGCGGCGGCGGATGGGAAAACGGTCAACATGGATTTTGGTCTAGGAGTCATGGTGAGTTCAATGGAGTTGGTTTCGGGTTAATCGGACATCGTATGAGTTTAGTTCCGCGAGGGTGAATGTTTAGGGTCCCGGGTTTTTCGGGTTTTGATTCGGGGACTTTTGAGGAAATCTAGGTGATTGATTATAGGCGTATTAGTGACGTATTTTGACGGTGATTGACAGGATCGGGATTTCCCGAGGAAGCCGAGGATCGGGCTGGACGTTCAGGACGAGAGTAGGGCTCGGTATGTGAGTGGACCCTTTCCTTAAACTCGATCATGCATAACTGTTTTTATAAATGTATTTTATGGTTTTACTTATGACTAGATGTTTCTTGAATATGTTATGATGGTTTTATGTGTTTGCACGTTTTTTCGAGAAAAAGACGGTTTTGGCACGCTTTTCGAGAAAAAGGTGATTTTGGAACATGATTTTGAGAATCGAGGTTTTGGTTTTGAAATCGAAATTGACAATTGGACTTTGGTTTTAAAGGATTGAAAAATGGATATTTTCTGGATTTGGGTTCGGAATGACGGTTCTGAACGCCGGAAGGGCTTCAGACCAGTGATTTCGGATTCGGGTTTGGATGAGGATTTGGTAAATGGTTTTCAAATGGTTTTGGGATTGGATTTGCTGGATCTGATTATTGGGTTTAAAGACCCGGATATTTTGGACGGGGGACCGGCCGGATTGGGTTTAAAGACCCGGATTGAGTTTAAAGACTCGGATATATATATATATATATTGATTTTCCCCCGTAGGCCTTGAGTTTAAAGACTCGGGAGTTTAAAGACTCGGATATGATTAAGGCCTGGATTGAGTTTAAAGACTCGGGAGTTTAAAGACTCGGATAGGTCCAGCAGGTTTGATCGGGAAATTATGATTAAATTTCATGGTTTATGATATAGTTTCCTGATGCACATGTTATGGTTTCTATAACTGTTTTATAGTGTTTCTGTTTCTTATGATGTTTTATGATAATTGATTTATAACTGTGTTCAGAACTATTGGTTATGCATGTGGTTTCAAAACGGAGGGTAAAACTCGGTTTTCTTATAAAATGGTTTTGAACATTTTACACTCTCTGGTCCACTCACATTTTGTGTTTTAACTTGCCCTCCAGGTCGTGGAGATAGCGCGGGGTCTGGACGTCGAGGCAGCGTCTGAGGCATAGAAATACCGTGAGGGATCCCGGAGTGTTTACCTTTTTCTTCCGCGTGCGTGTAATTATTATCACTTTTAGTTGTTGTACTTGTATCTATGCTCTGTGAACTTTAACTTCGGGTTATGGTATTGCGGTTTTTCTCCTGCGTCTGACGTGTTACTGTTGGGTTGTCAGACGGGAGCAGGATTTACCTCGGGTTTCGGGGTGAAACCGGGGTGGGTCCTGACACTTATAGTTGATTTTGCCCATTTTAGCTTCTACTTTAAGGAATGTAAAGGCTCGTTTGGGAGTAGTTAGGGTTTGAATTTAGATTTGGGCCTTCAAATTCAAATTTAGAGCACATCTAACCTAATCCATCTGGCCCAAGCAAGGCCTTCCCGAGCCCCTAGCATGTAAACTTTAGCTTCTAACCCACTTCCATTTGGATTGGGCAAGGCTTGCTGAGTGGCTAGCTTACCTCATTACCAACCCAGACTATGATGCTGGCTCGCCAAACAAAACCCTGCAGCCTACTTGTGCAGGTCCATAGGAGCCAACGACTACTTTCTTGTAGCTAGTTAAATGGTCCCACATGGAACAGAATTAAAAAAAAAATAACTTTTATTTTTATAAGTAGATCAAGAGTGAGTATATTTATTGAAGTTTAGATGCAGTTAAGATGTCATATGTCACAAAATTGTGGTCTAAAAGTCTAATATAAGATAAGATATAATATTATTTTAGGGTAGATAAAATATCAAATAAGATAAAGTGAAGTTAAATTGTATTTTGGAGATATTATATAAGATTTCTATATTATTATGTTTAAGAAAATAATTCATAAAAAAGGTTTAATTTTTACCTCTTGTCCCTCTACATTAGAATAAAAAAACTTTAGGTAAGATACATGAACCGTATCATTTGGATAAATGTTAGTTTTGAAGATTGGCTTTGTCCCAATCCTCTAAGGGTGGTAATTTTTTACACGACTTTATACACGACTCAAAATCCGCACGATTAAAATTTTGGGTCATTTTATCGGTCAACCCATCATGACACTTTAATAAACGGGTAGATTTCGGGTCAATTTGTTAGAATGTATAATGATCTATTAACCCATTTAATAAATGAGTAGATTTCAGGTTAACCTGTTAACCTGTATATTGACTTATTTATTGACCCATTTAATAAATGGGTCATTACTAATATAACGACCCAAACCCTCGAGGAAAAGCAAATTTGGAAAAAGTAGGTAAAAAATGGGGTTGCTCTTGAAAAAGTCAAAGAGTTTACTTTTTTTTACCAAGGTCAAAATGTTAAATTTTTTATCCGGATCTTATTTAGGTGATTCGAGAAGATTGTTAAGAAGGTCTCGAGACCTTGAGTCTATGGACAAGTGGCACACTTGAATCGGAGGTCGAATGAGAGAGTTAGGGGTCAAATATAGTGAAAGGCAAAATGGTAGTTTTGCCACTAAGGACATTTTAGTCATTTTGTACTAATGACCTATGTAATGGTGACAAGTGCCACCCCATAAAATCATCTGATATTTTGGCTTCCCCACCAACTTCCCTCTTTATTTATCAGTGTGTGGGTGCTGTGTGTGGGGTTCGGTGGCCTTGAACCAAAACAACATAAAAGCCTTGTGTGGCCTTAAACCGTGAAAGAAGAAGATATACCAGAGAGAGGGAGAGATGCATGAGAGAATGAGGGAGCGATGCAAGAGAGAATTAGGGATAGAAAAGGCATGAGAATCGAGGCTGCTTTCATAGCGGAGGCATAAGCTCTCAGGTATACAAATATCCCTTGTCTGGCAAGGTTTTCATGTTAGGACCCGACCCTCCCTGGTCAGGACCCGACTCTAGCACGATATTGTCCGCTTTAGGCCTCCTCGCCCTCACGGTTTTGTTTTTGGGAGCTTACGGTGCAACTTCCTAGGGGGTCACCAATCATGGAATTGCACCAACCTCAACTCGCTTAACTTTGGAGTTCCAACCGAACCCAAAGCCACTGATCTCCCAAAAGGCCTCGTGCTAGATAGGTGTGTGCTTACACCTTTAAGGCACACCACCAATCCCCTCCCAGACCATTCCCCTTGTAGGAATGTGGGATCGTTCACCTTTCCCTCTAGGACACGGGTCTTACATTTGGGGTAACTTTTGGTATTTTAGGTTATGTCTTAGACGAGAGTAGGACCCGATTATGTGGTATGTGGTGTTTTCCAGGTTGGGTCTTGTCAACTAAACCATATATCTACCCATTTACTACCTAAATGTGTATTAAATCTTATAGTACATATCTAAACATATTAAATAGGTTAAATAGGTCAAACTGTTCATAGGTTAATTAGGTTTTGAGTATGCCCTGTTTATTAAATGGGGTATATTAGTTACACGGGTTAATTGGGTCATTAAAAGGTCAGGTTCAGGTTGGATATTCTTGACACAATTATTAAACGGGTCAGATTCAGGTTGGATATTCAGGAGGATTAGTGTGATGGAAGGTTCTTCGTCGGATCCGACGTGGGTGGTAATGTGTTGACTAACAATTAGACGTAGCAAGAATTTTCTAATTAGGAATGTCAAACGGAACTGGATTAATTCATACTTTGTAATGCTTATGAAATTAGTGAAGGTATATTGATTGCCCTTGACTTGTGATAAGGAATTTTACCCTAATAGATTTTGTGGTATATCTCTGATTCGTTTTCTTTGAATTGGTAATGTAATTCCTTGGGATTGAGGAAATATTATGGAAAGATTGTGTGAATACAATGAAAGACTTGTTGAAGGGAACTCAAAAATAAGGAGAAAGATAAGCCTTAGATGGAGATAACCATGAAGGAAGTGAATTCAGAAACAAGTAGGTTCATAAGTTGGATAATGGACCATAGGTTAGATTGCCTCATGTTTGGGGGCCATAATTACGAGTGTGATGATGGTTGATATAGCCTCATGATCCTTGACAGTGCAACATGGTGATTGGTTGTTGTGGTTTCAATGTTTGACTATGGTTGTGCTTTGTAAACTAGAATATCTTATCGTTGAGCTGGAATGGAAGATTGAATCGGTGATATGTATATTATATTCGACCTCTTAATTATGATTATGGAATGTATGTTAGTTGGTTGTTTAAAGGAATACGTGAAGCCGATAATATCTTAAATGAGGAAAATGACATTCCAGTCTCTAAGTACTCTGAGATATGGTTGTAGGAATTGAAGGTTTGGTATGTTTTGTGTCTCACTATTTATGTTTGAATATTTATCTCATGATTTGAGATAATTTGAGATAATTTGATATAATTTGATGGATTCTGGTTTAGTAAATGATTTTGGACACTACGTCATGATGGGTTGTGGAAATTGTCTTTGGAAAAACTATTATTACATAGCGTTTAAGAAACTTAATTATTTCAACACTTATTCTCCATCCGGAAATTGTGAGTTTACCCTAGTTAGTGATTCAAAATTTCAAGGACAAAATTTGTTTAAGGGGGGTAGATGGTAACGATCCGGACCCTCGAGGAAAAGAAAATTTGGAAAAATTAAGTAATTATCCTTGAAAAAGTCAAAAGGTTGACTTTATTTGACCAGTGTCAAAATATTGACTTTTTTATCGAGACCACGTTTAGGTGATTCGAGAATACGGTTACGAAGGTCTCGGGACCCTGAGTCTGTAGATAGGTGGCACGCTTGATTTAGAGGTCGGATGAGAGAGTTATGGGTAAAAAATAGTGAATGGTAAAATGGTAATTTTGCCACCAAGGGCATTTTGGTCATTTTGTACTAATGACCTATGTAATGGTGATAAGTGTCACCCCTAGAAGTATTTGATATTTTGGCTTCCCTATTGACTTCCCCCTCTATTTATCAATGTGTGGGTGCTGTGTGTGGGGTTCAATGGCCTTGAACAGAAACAACATAGTGGAGGTATAAGCTCTCAGGTATACAAGTATCCCTTGTCTGATAGGGTTTTGAGATTACTTTTGGTATTTTAGGTTACCTGTCAGATGGGAGCAGGACCTACTTATGTGGTATGTGGTGTTTTACGGGTTGGGTCCTGTCAACTAAACCATATATCTACGCATTTACTACTTAAATACCTATTAATCTTATAGTTTAAATATATTAAACATGTTAAATAGGTTCAACGAGTTGGGCCCTCGATATTCGTGAGTTGTGATGTGAACTAAGAGCTATTGGTATCGGTATGTTCATGTATGTGTTGGTTACAGACATGGTCCTGTTGGATGAGGACTCCGACATGGGTCGAGATTGTGGATTAGGACTTAGAAGGAGTCTAGTGTAAGAATTAAGGCTCGAGTAGAAACCAAAAAGTGTGATTTGATATGAAAAAATTGTGGTTAGTGTTGGATATCGGTTTGGTGCTGACGTGTGAGTTGATTGTGATAAGACCCATCCTTAATCCCTCTGGATTATCATGGGAGAACTTGCTCTCATCTGACACCACGTGTCAGACCAAGGATAAGACTATAACCCACTCGGGGTTTCCAGAGTACGCAGTGGTTTCCAGAGTACGCATCTATGATCAACTTGAAGGGTATCAAAAACATTAAAACTGTGAGTGGACAAAAATAAACAGTTGGAAAACTATTTCCAAAATAACATTTATACCCTTCAATTAAAAGCATGCATGCATCAAAAATCGAATCGTAACTCAAATACTTTCTTCAAACCAAATCATATTGCTTTTCAAATCAATCAAACAGTGAAAACATTCATCAAATCAAATCAAGTATCTCACGTAGGGTCTTAGCCCAAATCAAATCTCATAAATCATCTCAATAGAGTTTTGCCCGAAACATAGCTTTTAAGTACACATGGACTCGCACTCAGAGTCGTATGAAAATTAACCAAACCATAAAACAAATATCTAAACATAATATTAGTACTCAAAACATGAGCAACACATCCTCAATATCCAATATCCAACATCCATACAATAGTCACGATATCAATGCAACACGTGCGACTTGGGATTACTACGTCCGAGTATACACCCAGGATCTACGATGTATGAGTAATGACATTCCCAGGATCTACGATGCTTGGGTAATGTCCATATGTGACACTCCGGAGCCTGAACCTCCCATCGGAGCTACTCATCTCCAGACAGTGTAATCGTAACCTCTCTAGGATCTACGACGTATGAAGGATACCACTCCGAGATCTACTACGTCTAAAGGGAATAATCACATCATAGAGGATGGTAGTGTGGAAAGTAGTTCACAAACATTTGTATCTCAAATCATCTCAAGGTATCACAATAGGGTCTACGCACGAAATATAGGTTCATCAAATTACCTTCCACAAACCATCATAAAAATAGTGTCTAGAAACATTTCATAAATCTAGGATTCATCGAATCATATCATAAATCTGAAACAGGGTCACAAGCCCGATATATCATTTCCAAATCTGAAAACCATTTCACTATTCAAAACATTGTTCAATTTCATGTTTGATTATACTCTAAGTCGGATAAACTAACTAGGACATAAGCTTGAAATGTCATTTTCACGCATCTCTGTGAAAAAATTCAAAACCGATAAACAAAACATTATTCAAATCATTGAAATCACATGCACGTAGAAAACTCGGCCTAAGCCCTAAGTATCACATAAAACACAAATATCGAAATACGTGCAATATAACATTTTCCACGAAAATGCTCAATATCAAACACAAATCATATTCAAATCATATGCAATCAATGCATCTCAAACCATGTTCATAAAACATATAAAACATTTATGCATGCATCATTTTATAAAACAAAAGTCCACTCACTAACTGTCCACGCTGCACACACTTTGCGCCGTAAGCCAATCCGAGGCTAATCCAAAGTCTCTGGAACGTCCGAGCTTGTCCAAATCATACCCAAGGGTCACTAACCATCTATACAAGTCTATAACAGAAACCCTCAAAAGTCTCGGTACAGTAAACGTGTCCCGAACAAGCTTCTTAGGCTAAAAACCTCTAAATTACCTATCAAATGATCTTCGATCGACTTGAAACCAGCACCAATGGATTTAGATCGTTAAAACCTTTAGAATAATATCGGGTTGACCTCGAAATTCGTACCCATGCACTGGTAAAACCTCACACGCACCTAGTCAACGTAGACGTCGTATGCTGACGTCGGCCTTGCTGACATCATCTGCTGACGTCAGCCTGACATCTGACAGCTCTAGCAAATCTGACAACTTGCTACATGACACACCCTGATTGGTGCTACGTGTCACCCTCTGACACTGTCACGTCATATGATGATGTCACATGCTGGCGTTATCACTACTATGTGTACTACCGCGTGTCACTGACAACTATGACATCTCTCTAACACACTGCCACATGGCACCACCTCAATGATCCACGTGGTCTGACATGTCTAACTTAGATTGCCACATTATTTGACACGTAACCTGACAACTCCTGACACGTTGCCACTTGGCACCACCTCACTAGTCGACGTCATTTGACATGTCTAACGTGACACTACCGCGTCAGCTGTTGACTGGACTGACACATGGCCACATGTCACCCTCTGGTTGGCCACGTGGCCTGACATGATGACATGGCCACTTCATCGTCTTCAACCTCTAGCCGGGTAGACCTGAACTGCTGTAACGGGTCGTTCTACTCGCGACCTTGACCAGGCCGTAACTCGGCCATCCGACCACCAAAACTTGCGATTCTTCTTCCCTTCGACTTGTCTTTAATCCAGAAATTGATCTATGGGTTCAAAAGTGGGAAAACTCACTTGAACGTGGCGGGTTAACCTCGAACCTTCATGGCCAATGTTCAAACCACTGCTAGAGCCACTCTATACGTCCTCAACCTCTCCTCTTTGTCCCTACAGGCTCGTATGAGCTCAACGAACACACCTAAGGCATCAAAACACCTTCCCAAAGCCCCAACGAAAAAACCCGTAATTCAACCAAATGGGTTCACGGTTTTTACCTGGTTCCTCAGGTTACCGTCGTGGCTCTACCGTCTCTACCATCCCACTTAGTCTCTCGGCCTTTCCCTAACTCTCTGTCTCTCTCAAGCAGATCAAAAGATGTTCGGAGGAAGAAATGGGTAAGCGTTTCGGGTTGGATAAAAAATGGGAGAATGAAATGGGATGATGCATATATGTAAAGTGTGGACCAAAGGATGGGTGACACTTGTCACTCATCCATTGGTCTGCAGAAGATATTGTGGGTCCCAATTTCAAATACCAAAGTCAATTGTATCGAAAATCGTGCAACTATAAAACTGCCTAAACCTTCCTTGACCCGTATCTTTTCCGTACGATGTCTGATCTCGATGTGCAGTCTGTCTACTGATTCGTATAATCTCGATCTACGTAATAGACCTCAATTCACTTGCATTTGACTTCTCGGGTCAAAAGTCAACATTTTCACCTGTATAGGGGCAAAATCATCATTTCACCCCGATCGTTCGATATTCCTTGATTAATCCTTAATCAAAACTCGTTAATTACGAAATTTGGGACGGGTCATTACAATCCACCCTCCTTAAAGAATTTTGTCCTCAAAATTCACATCGACTCATCATATCAGAACTACGGAAATCCAATCCTGCCTCTAACCTGAGGCTCTCACGTGTATACGTACGCGTCCAACATCTATCCACAGTACTCAAACCATGATCAAACGTTACCCGATGTTAACTACAATCCAATGGTAAATGCTGCAACTTGGCATATCCTCTGTGACCGTATCCAGAAAGCGTGTGACCAAATCGGCACCGGAAATCCCAATACTCAACTCTTAAGTCTCGAACGAGACATCGACACTTCCAATCTCACATGTCACCTACGTGGGTGTACTCAGAATCCAATCTGACAATCCTGCTCCTACCGAGTAATGCCAAGTTCTCTATCTCACTAGACGGTCTCCAACCATAAATCACAACTACAACGAACCGTCGTGACCAGCTGGTAACTCACGGCTTCACTCTTTCCCATTCAAGTTCCTTATCCAATTTGAACCACACCAGAGTCCTCGTACAGTACCTTATCTCGCTCAGCGACCAATGCTGTAATCCTCACTCCTCTCGAGTCTCAAACTGACATCTCACTCATCTTGAGTGTATATAGACCCTACCAAATACTTGCTTTAGCAGGGATAATCATAAACACAAACGCTAGGGTTCCTCTGGCCCCTAACCATGGCTCTGAGCTCCATGCTTGCACAACAACTAAACCCTCGAAAGTCACTCTACACTAGTGCATAGTATTCGATGCCCAATCCTCATTCTCAACGATCTGTCAACATCGGATCCAATTCGATTACCATCGTGTCTATCTCAGACTCAATCTGATGATTATACCACATAAATCAGAATAATCAGTGCTCAACAATCGCGCTGTCAAACGTGTACTATTCACAGGTGCACACACATCACACAAGCACATAGGCACTACTCATAGGCTTGCTCATGGAATGCACTACGCAACATCTGAGCTACGTTCGGGACTGCATATGTACCACCCAAACACGTACCAGTATCCACAATCAAGTCCAAAATAATCTCGGATCTAATCCATCTATCATATGGCTGGCATGGTAACCATTCATAATCCAACAACGGAACCTGCCTGTCCGATCTCTGCTCTGGGCAGATCGTACACATACTCAACGTTCCTCTTTGAGTTTTTCCGGTCACCCGACCAACACTTGAGATGTACCCAACACATACTCATTGAGAACTCTAGCGACCAACCAACTCACATCTACCAAGACGTACCAATCCAAACCTCAACCCCCATCCTGACGATGCGAAGGGTCGGATCTTGAAGCTGTGCTATAAACCTCTAATCTAGTAATCCTCTCAAACCAAAATCAATTTGACTCTCTCTCTCTCGTCAATTGTGTCAACAAGCTACAATCACGGGAAATTTCGCTACTAACGCCCGCACTACTCAACCAATCCGAGAGACTCCAATCTCAATTGTCATGGTTAGCTGACGCTAGTCCCAAACTCTCTCAATCCATAACTAACTCAATCGCAATCATCTCGATCCTCAACCAACTTGATACTCGATCGTCTCGATCCACAACCAACTCGATCCTCGATTGTCTTGATCCACAACCAACTCGATCCACAACCACCTCGATTCACTGAGGATCCACACTAGCTCTCTCAGCCTATGTATCATGTTTCATAACACCAACATGGGTCCACCAAATCTGATACTCACTCATCAAGTTAGGTGACACCAAGTACCTTCCGCTCCTCAACTCAATCAAATTCTGGTCCACAACCAATTTAACTTCTACCTAGGTGACATCTCCATGAAACCCATAAGTGATGAAGAAAGTTCATTAGGCTGACACGTGGTAAAGAATACTCATTATAAGGAATACTCATTCCATACCAGCTCACTGTCCAACTGTCTCGTCGAATCTAACTCTCCAAGTTTCATCAAATTCCAACAAAGAACATTAGGGCTCCCAACAGTGGCATACCAAGTCGAATGAACCCCAATTCCACCAAATCCTATAACTGAGCTCTCAAAGCTCTCAAATCTGTCGGTACCTTCCGAAAAGTTAGTTGCAAAATGGGTTACGTACTAGGGAAAACTCCCCTAGGTGGCAACCAAGTAAATCCTCCGGTAACACATCGGAAAACTCGGCACAGCGTAAAACTCACTCCAATCTCACTGAGATAACTGGGGATATCACAACATGTCTCCCACGTCCCTAAAGACCGTCCTGTTATATCCTTCCGACCTGCACGCCATAACTCACATGGACAACAAACAATTAGGACTACCAAATGCAATTGATTCTTTGGATACTCAACAGAGGAGTAACGGGTAGTCCACCAATCCATCAGGAACATCACTACAGGTCACGTGTGTCTTGGAAAACCAATATGTCTTAAGGTCAAAACCTTATCCAAATCGAACAGTCTCGGTTCACCAAACTACAACCAACGTAGTACTGGTCGGAGTACTAGCTCGCATGTTCCAACTCTATGGAATCAACTCCTGAGCATAACACTCGTGCAATCCGTCTAAAGATAGCTAGAGTACATGTCACCAATCCAGGCATACCCCGTGTAACAACCTAGACTTTTTAAGAAAATGTAAATTCGAAAAATTAAATGTAAAATGACGTTTTTGCCCTTGTATATGTATTATGGTCAAATGTTGACTTTTGACCCGAGAGGTTATTGGAAATTTGACCAAAATCCATTACGTAGATCGGGAGTTCACGAGTCCGTAGATAGGCAGCACGATGAGATCGGACGTCGGACGGGGAAATTATAGGTCACAGATGAATTTCTGAACTATTCATGTTTTACGAGATGTTGACTATTGACAAGTTTTAATTGGGCAAAAATATCCAAAACTAACCAATAGGTGAGTGACACTTGCCACTCATCCAATTGGTGTAATGACTCGTCCCGAGTTACGAGATTAATTAAGGCTTAATAGAGGATTATGGTGACTAATTGGGGATTAGTCGAGGATTGTTCGGACGGAAGGCGTAAAATGATGATTTTGCCCATAGAATGGGAAAAATGTTTAATTTTGACCTAGGAGGTCAAATGCATGAGAACCGACGACCGTTACATAGATCAAGACGATATGAGTCCGTAAACAGGTGGCACGTCGAAATCGAACGTCGTACGGGTCACGAAAGGTTCCGAGAACTATTGCACGAGTTACAAGGCAATTGAACATTTTTCTCTTGTGAGGCCCAGATATTTTGGCCAGGCCTCATCCATTGCCTCTTATTTTTCATTCATGCATCTAACCTCCCTTTCTCTCTTTTGTTCACCCAAAACTCAAAACCCAAACAACCTAATTCCCCCTCCCTTGCTAGTTCGGTTGAGGACCCCTGAGAGATTGAGCGTGAGGCCGAGGGTGAGACAATGAGACTGAGAGAATGGTGGTGGACGGTGGAGTTACGCGGTGGACGGAAAACTGTGAAAAAGGTAAAACCCAAAACTGTGTCCTTTTGAAATTTGAATTTCATGTTTGGATGTTTGGGGAACAGATTTGTTGATTGGGTTGTGTTTATTGGACTTGGATGAGCGTGTGGGGATTAAAATTGGAGGAAATGGAGGGCTGGACAGCTCTGGAAGGGCGGTGGAAGCTTGGCCGTGGTTGGTTGTTCGTGACTGGTAAATCCTAGCCCTTTTTTTTCCTTCCAATTTTGAGGTCCTAGAACGTTTTTTGGTTGTTAGACGAGTCAGTAGGGATGAAAATGGTGTGGATTGGTGGTCGGAGGAGGAATAATGGACCGGGTCGGGTCGCGAGTCTATTTGACCTAGTTGCGGAAATTTGGGTTAAACCGGTTGAAGGTTGAAGGCAATGATGTCATCATTTGTCAAACCTGATAGGTGTCAGATGTCAGGCTGACTGACAGGACCCACCCCCAATCCCCCAGGATTAAGGGCTAAGTCCTGCTCCCGTCTAACTTACGCATGACACGAAGGCTAAACCGTCGTCCAAGCTCCATGTGACACGTAAGTCGGATAAGAGATTCTCAATCCGACCGTTCAAAAAGCTTCGAGACTTCCGAGAGTGCGCCTAATCTACTGTGGATCGCGTGTGTGATGTCTCCGTCTCTCTCGACCAACAGCCCTCACTGCAACAACCTGGAGGGTATCGAAAACATGAAAAGACTGTGAATGGACAAAAAGAAAGTACAAGTTCAAAAATAGTTCATAAAACAATTACATTTATACCCTCAATTTAAAAACTAATGCATGCGTATCAAACCCATGTCATAAAACCATTCCATATTCCAGTTATTCAAATCATTTAAGAAAAACCGAATTCATTTTCCTATTCTCAAATCCTGGGCCTCAGCCCAAAACCATCAAAAGCCGTATCATCTGGGCATAGCCCAAAACTTCGAAAAACCATGATTAAAAACCATCATCAGCAAATCTCAGTGAAATCCAAAACACATTTGATACCACATTTCCATCCATCGAACCTGCTGGATCTATCCGAGTCTTTAAACTCAATCCAGACCTCAATATAATCCGAGTCTTTAAACTCTCGAGTCTTTAAACTCAATAGGCCTACGAGGGAAATATCAATATCCGAGTCTTTAAACTCCCGATTCTTTAAACTCAATCTAGGTCTTTAAACCCAATCAGGGCCCGGCCCCATCATAATCACATCCGGATCTTTAAACCCAATAACTAGATCCAGCAAATCCAATCCAAAACCATTTACCCATTTCTGAATCCGAATCCGCAATCTCATCAGGATCCCGAATCCAAACCCAGAACTCATATCCATAACCATTTCCAAATCCGAGTCCAAAACCATCATTCCGTAAGCCGGCATCCGAAATAACCATTTCGAACCCAAACCCAGAAATCCACTTTCAAGTTTCAAAATCGAATCCAAAATCGTCATTCTGAAATCCGATTCAAAACCCGAAATCACTTTCTCAAAAACACTTTTATGAACTGGGCATCAAGCCCAAATCACTTTTCCGAAATCCATTTTTAAATCATTGATATCAAATCATATTTCAAATCCTGAAATCAAATCATTAAAACAAGATTCAAATCACAACATCCATCATATTCTCGTAAAACGTGAACTTCCGTAAATATCTCGAAAATCGTGCAAAATCGTAAATCATTAAGATCATAAATCAAATCATAGAATCACGTATAGAAAACATATAAAAACATATATGCATGCATCAAGAGTTAGAAAGCAAAGTCCTCTCACAGACCATTAGCGTCGTCTCCTCGATACACGCACACTTATGCCGTTCCCGGCTAATCCTCTATCACCGGCTTTTCTGAACCTGTCCAAATCCCATAATAAGGTCACTAACTACTTCATAAAGCTTATACTAAAACCCTGTAATTTTCCTAAATTTTTAACTATTTTTAAACAGGTCTTAAAACTTTCGGACATCCCGAAAAATATCTAGACGATGTCCGATCGACTAGAAACCAGTGCCAAAATGTTCGTTACATTGAATACTTTAAAATTTGTGTTGGAACCTTCCACAAAAGGGCCACATTCGCCCTCACCTGCAGTCCAAAGGGGCTGCGCGTGGGAGCCACGCGCCTGCTATAGTGTCATCGTCAACCTCCAACCAACCCAGTTCAGACCGGTCCGGTCTAACCGAGCCAGCGAGCCTGGTTTTCACCCAATTTCAAACCATTTTCCAACCTTTCTTCACTAATAGATTCGTCCCTAAGTTTAGAACTGATCCAACTACTTAAAACGCATAAATGAATCCTATTTCATACGTTCCAAAGTCGAACTCAAAACTCTGAATTTCCAGTCCTGTGTTCCCGACCACCTTGAGTCTCTCCGGTCACGGTTTCGAGTCCTTAAGTCCAATAGCAACCTTTAGAAGTTAAACCGAACACTCAAACGAAGTATTATTCAATTAAAACTTAAACGACTATGTCTGTACAGAAACGAGGAACACAGTTTTGGAAATTCCTTAACTTCCCTTCTTTTCTCCCTTGTGGGCACCACCACGCTCCTCACTTCGTCAGAGGTCGTCTGTACTCCCTGGTAATCACCACAGATAACTTCACCACAGTGTGGAACCTTCACGGTTCTTCTCTGTTTTCTGTGCTTAATCACTTCTCACACACAATCTGCACTAAGTTCTTCCTTAGACGTGTCTCATAATGGTTACAAAAAAACCCCTGATCTCTCACTCAACTACACTGAACTCATAACCACGAATCACACACTGAAATGGTCGATTTGCTCTCTGTCCCTGTTTTCTCTCTTTAAACGATTTCAGCCGTTTAAAACGAACAATAATCGTGAGAGTTGGCTAGAAACCACTGGAGAGTGGGCAGGTGTCCTCATCTCAGTGGTTTTCAGCCAAAATATCCAATCCATTCAGCCCAGGTGTCCTCATCTGATTGCTCTCATAATTCAAGCTGCCAAAAGACCATTTTGCCCCTTACTATCCAAATTACCAAAATACCCTCAAACTTTCGAACGTCATAACTTCTTCCTCGGATGTCGGAATCGGACGTGCCACCTATCTATGAACTCGTGACGTCCTAAACTACGTCACAGTCATCGGTCAATGACCATTTGACCGTCTGAACAAAAAGTTAACATTTTTTCCCATTATAGGGCAAAATGGTCATTTCGCACCGTCCGTTCGAACGCATCCACTAATCACTGATTACCTTCACTAATCCATCATTAACCATTAATCTAATCCTGATTTCTGGGACGGGCTATTACAATCTACACCCCTTAAAGAATTTTGTCCCCGAAATTCCGCATCTCGTACTTCTATAACTAACTGGGTAAAATCTAACTGATCTTACACCTGGGTCGCCTGCCAATCTGACTTATCCTGACAGTGCCCAAACTGTCATTCTAACTCGGCCAAGCGAACCATCCATCAAGGTTTAGTCCATCTGGCAGATCCTCCCTTCCTTACTAGGGGCAACACATTTCCAATCCGTACCCGAGGTACCTCTAACGTCTCGCCAGCCGACATTTACGGCTCAACTAACTCTAGGTATGCCATATCACCACTGCTACCAATTCCAACACTTCCGACTCCTTCCCGAGTCGAGTGTACCTTGTACCAATGTCTCAGTACATCAGGCGAGTCTATCGTCAACAGGCATAAATCTCACCTCACAAACCAATTCTCAAGATGGCATATTCTGGTCTCGGTACTCCGATGGAGCAAGATTCGTACAACGGTCCATATTACTTTCGTCAGTGATCCGTGCCGACCTCACCGGGGTCACAATGTACTTGTCTATACCCCTAATTTAGTCAATCCTCACACCAGTGGTTTCACTAACCACCAACACCGTCAACATGTGGAAACACCATCCACGTTCCACACTACCTGTCTGCATCCAAACCCTAGCACAAACCTATCAAACCATGATTACACATCTCAATATCAGGGTCCAACCAGCCAGTCATGGCTCTGAGCCTCCAACTCTCCTTAGTACTGACTCCTGCTAACTGGTCAAATCACTTAGGATCACTCGGATCCAGTCCATATCCCAACTGATCAATCACAAATTCACCAAGACAACCAACAACAAACCTCAACACCAAGCCGCTTACCAACATCTTTACTAAACTCCACGATATACGTCCAATTGCATTGGGACACATCTCTAACACATGCACCAATCACAACCAACCACAACCTTACGAACTTGAACAGAACAAAGATATTTTAGAATACCTCAACACAGCTCGTAGAGTATATTCTCATGTACATCCAATGACATCCTACACATCTCGGCATCAGCCGGGCTCTAGTATACTCAGCGTCCATCCAACAATACCATGGTGTACCCGTCACCCTCACAGTGCGGTTTCCAGGGCACACAAACATCCTCGTAACCATACTGATTACTAGCCAATCATGTCTGACTTGGCAGTTCGTCAGTCCAATTCTACCACTTGGCTGAACTATAAAGTTTCCGGGGAAGTTCCACTCAAATCCCTACAGAGTCGCCCGGTCTCTAGGTCTCCCTGCCAATATGAGCCTTACTCACATCTCAATTTCGTCCACAGGGAAGACTTACCACAAGCTCCAAGTCTAACGCCTATAGGTATGCGAGACAGTCTACTCTCGTCCTGCACAACTCCAAGATGGTCAAAATATCCAACCATTTATGCTCCTGAAAAACAGAGCAATCTCCTCATCTGCATGTTCAACATATCCAACTTCTGTCTTGGCATCTTACCCTCCTAATCCATCATACTTCAATAACCTCATATTGATTAGTCATAGTCATTCCATTTTCGTTTCCCTCCGTCATCGTTCAACGGAACACACAATACTCCACCACTATGATATCGCCAGTCATCCGACCTTAAGCCAACTTAACACAAACTCATAATACGGGCCACACATGCCATACATGGTGTCACTAAGTTCTTTCTCTACTCCTGAGCACAACCCCAAGTGTCCACGATTCAGGGGGGTTTCAACTCTTGACGTTCCAACAATGAGTCTTCCAACTCAACTCCAGGGTATCCACCACACAACTGAATCACCAACTCGGAGCCAAAACACAGTACCTCATCATCTCAATCTCATCATCTCCTGATTCCGAGATTCCAACCATGTTGGAAGTATATCCTCCTTTCCCAACCGTAGAACTCAATCCGCAACACGAATACCACTATTGAACCAACCTTCCAAACGTCAACTCTGCTATACTTATATGATCCTCAACTCTTACGGAGCACGACCACGTGTCCGTAACCAAACCAAATTACCGACCAGTTCACCTGTCGGTTAACCCCATTTATGCGTATCCAAACGGGTATCAATCATCACTCCTTCTGATGTTCGCATCCCAACCTTTCCGAGGTTTAACTCCGAGCACTTGCTACACTACGAGTCACCGACTCTCGGAAGCCTCAATCCTCAGTCACTGCCCTCGGACTCCCCAATTACCACTCTCGAAATTGCTACTCACCAAGTGCCAACCTCGGCATCTGCCGGCATCTACCAACATATCAGAGGAAGTCCTCTAAAACCAATCTCACGAATGGTCAAACCCAACCATACAAACCTAGCCCGATCCAAAACAAGGCGTAGGTCCATCGCGCTTCCGCTGCGCTACTCTAATCCACCTACTGTCATCCTGACCGTTCGTCCCACCACATGACCTACCAATGGCCATTACATATTCCACCTTGGTTAGTGGTTCCTTCTTTCAGACACCAGCATCTCACAACTGGTCACAACCTTGACTTACTGTGCCCATCCGACCAAGCATCACGACTCGTGGTACATCATTTCTGATCTAGTGCTCATAGTACACCAGTCCCGAATCTCTGCGCAAACCGAGCCGAGACCCTCAATCTACGCTCGGTTCGGGGAACTGACATCCCTCGTCATTCAGCACATTGTGCAACCAAATGCCTGACCAACGCCGCAAACTCCCTTGACTCGTCTAGAGTCATCTACTGATCGTCCACTACCTCGACTGCACCTAGCAGTAACATCTCCAGTCCAGCCATAAGTCGGTCCAAGCCATAACCACCAACTCATAGTTTCCAGACTCACCACTTACTCTGGGGTTTCTCACAAAGATACGTACAGTCCCAAACCAGTCATCACAACAGAGTTCCTCAAATCTTTATCCTCACTCGGGTTATTCAAACCCGCTGCAACCACTAGCTCACAATAACCTTACTACTCGGGTGTCACACCCGACTAAGACCATCCCTTATTGTAATTCTACACACCAACTAGTATCCATTGCTAGGGGGAAAACCCTCGAATCTCAAAGTCATTACTAAACCCTGCCACTCAAGGCATCTGGCTACTCGTAGCCGCATAAATCCAATCTCAACCAAATCGACCAATAGGTCACCAATCCCTACTATTGTCATCCGGCCTAAGCCGTCCTGACAAGCCATCATCAACTGGCCTCCTCGGCCCACATGTACCAATAGCTCAACAGGCTGTCATCAGGCTTCACATATTGATCAGTCGATCATCAATCACAGTTCACTCGTTACCGTCCAGGTTAATCGCGCTCGCATATCTCCGACCATATGGTCCAACCATCGAGCATATCCAGCGCCAAACACGCTAACCATTCCAGTCCTAAGCCAACATACGTCATACCTCGCAACGCGTATCGAGCGACTATCACACTAGCACTAACACTCACCGCTAACTATCCACTAACGAACATACTGTCACTATCGCGTCCAGGTTGATGACGGGTTGTTTAGCATCGAGACATCACATCCACAGTAGTATCACCACACCCAAGTCAACGAACCAACGTCTCTTGGAGCCAAACCCCACGCAGAGTGCACAAAACCTGGCTCTGATACCAATTTGACATGACCCATCCCCAATCCCCCGGGATTAAGGGCTAAGTCCTGCTCTCGTCTAACTTACGCATGACACGAAGGCTAAACCGCCGTCCAACCTCCATGTGACACGTAAGTTAGACAAGGGATTCTCGATCTGACCATTCAAAAAGCTTCTGGACTTCCCAGAGTGCGCAGAATCTACTGTGGATCGCGTGTGTGATGTCTCCGTCTCTCTCGACCAACAGCCCGCACTCAACAACCTAGAGGGTATCGAAAACATGAAAAGACTGTGAGTGGACAAAAAGAAAGTATAAGTTCAAAAGCAGTTCATAAAAAAATTACATTTATACCCTCAATTTAAAAACTAATGCATGCGTATCAAACCCATGTCATAAAACCATTCCATATTCCTGTTATTCAAATCATTTAAGAAAAACCGAATTCATTTTCCTGTTCTCAAATCCTGGGCCTCAGTCCAAAACCATCAAAAGCCGTATCATCTGGGCATAGCCCAAAACTTCGAAAAACCATGATTAAAAACCATCATCATCAAACCTCAGTGAAATCCAAAACACAATTGATACCACATTTCTATCCATCGAACCCGCTGGATCAATCCGAGTCTTTAAACTCAATCCAAGCCTCAATATAATCCGAGTCTTTAAACTCCTGAGTCTTTAAACTCAATAGGCCTATGAGGGAAATATCAATATCCGAGTCTTTAAACTCCCGAGTCTTTAAACTCAATCCGGGTCTTTAAACCCAATATAGGCCCACCCCCGTCATAATCACATCCGAGTCTTTAAACCCAATAACAAGATCCAGCAAATCCAATCCAAAACCATTTATCCATTTCTAAATCCGAATCCGCAATCTCATCAGGATCCCGAATCCAAACCCAGAACTCATATCCATAACCGTTTCCAAATCCGAGTCTGAAACCATCATTCCGTAAGCCGGCATTCGGAATAACCATTCCGAACTCAAACCCAAAAATCCACTTTCAAGTTCCAAATAGAATCCAAAATCGTCATTCTGAAATCCGATTCAAAACCCGAAATCACTTTCTCAAAAACACTTTTATGAATTGGGCATCAAGCCCGAATCACTTTTCTGAAATCCATTTTTAAATCATTGATATCAAATCATATTTCAAATCCCGAAATCAAATCATTAAAACCAGATTCAAATCACAACATCCATCATATTCTCGTAAAACGTAAACTTCCGTAAATATCTCAAAAATCGTGCAAACTCGTAAATCATCAAGATCATAAATCAAATCATAGAATCACGTATAGAAAACATATAAAAACATATATGCATGCATCAAGAGTTAGAAAGCAAAGTCCATTCACAGACCATTAGCGTCGTCACCTCGATACGTGCGCACTTATGCCGTTCCTGGCTAATCCGCTATCACCAGCTTTTCTGAACCTGTCCAAAACTCATAATAAGGTCACTAACTACTTCATAAAGCTTATACTAAAGCCCCGTAATTTTTCTGCATTTTTAACTATTTTTAAACAGGTCTTAAAACCTTTGGACATCCCGAAACATATCAAGACGATGTCCAATTGACTCGAAACCAGTGCCAAAATGTTTGTTACATCGAATACTTTAAAAGTCGTGTTGGAACCTTCCCAAAAAGGGGCCCCAAGTGCCCTCACGCTGCTCGTGGGAGCCACGCGCCTGCTATAGTGTCATCTTCAACCTCAAGCCAACCCGGTTCAGACTGGTCTAGACCGGTCCGGTCCAACCGAGCTGACGAGGCCGATTTTCACCCAATTTCAAACCATTTTCCAACCTTTCTTCACCAACAGCTTCGTCCCTAAGTTTAGAACTGATCCAACTACTTAAAACGCATAAATGAACCCTATTTCATACCTTCCAAAGTCGAACTCAAAACTCTGAATTTCCTGTCCCGTGTTCCCGACCACCTCGACTCTCTCCGGTCACGGTTTCGAGTCCTTAAGTCCAATAGCAACCTTTAGAAGTTAAACAGAACACCCAAACAAAGTATTCTTCGATTAAAACTTAAACGGCTAAGTCTGTACATAACCGAGGAATAGAGTTTTGGAAATTCCTTACCTTCCCTTCTTTTCTCGCTCGTGGGCACCACCACACTCCTCACGTGGTCAGAGGTCGTTTGTATTCCCTGGTAATCACCACAGATAACTTCACCACAGTGTGGAACCTTCACGGTTCTTCTCTGTTTTCTGTGCTTAATCACTTCTCACACACAATCTGCACTAAGTTCTTCCTTAGACGTGTCTCATAATGGTTACAAAAAAACCCCTGATCTCTCACTCAACTACACTGAACTCACAACCACGACTCACACACTGAAATGGTCGATTTGCTCTCTGTCCCTGTTTTCTCTCTTTAAATGATTTCAGCCGTTTAAAACAAACAATAATCGTGAGATTTGGCTAGAAGCCACTGGAGAGTGGACATGTGTCCTCATCTTAGTGGTTTTCAGCCAAAATATCCAATCCATCCAGCCCAAGTGTCCTCATTTGATTGCTCTCATAATTCAAGCTCCCAAAAGACCATTTTCCCCCTTAATGTCCAAGTTACCAAAATACCCTCAAACTTCCAAATGTCATAACTTCCGCCTCTGATGTCGGAATCGGACGTGCCACTTGTCTATGAACTCGTGACATCCCGAACTACGTCACTGTCATCGGTAAACGTCCATTTGACCGTCCAAACAAAAAGTCAACATTTTTGCCCATTATAGGGGAAAAATCGTCATTTCACACCATCCGTCCGAACGCATCCACTAATCACCGATTACCTTCACTAATCCATCATTAACCCCTAATCTAATCCCGATCTCCGGGACGGGCTGTTACACTGACGTCAGCGTTGACCAAACTTTGACCTGCGTGTGGGACTGGAGTGTATTTTGGACAAGTTCGGATGACCTGGAGATGTTAGTTTATCCCAGGAGATGCTTACGTCACAGCTTGTGATAGGTCGTTAATTAAGCATTATTTTATGCCCTCTATACTTGAATTTTAATATTACAATAATAAACAATTGGAGAAAATAATACATTTTGTGAGATTTTTGTAGAATTAAATAAAGCTTGGAGTTTTGGAGCGTTTTGGCGAAAGAATCGTCCCGATTAGAATTATAACGAAAAAATTATGGACGAAATTCAGTGGATTTACATTAATCCATTTTAAAATTGAAATTCATTTTCTGAAGCCTAATTCAAGTTCAAGCATAAATCCATTTTGAATGAAACCCAGGCCCAGACAATCAGCCCAAACCAGCCTAGCCCAAGTCGCGCCTGCCTCCTCACCCCAAATTATACTTCGGTGAGCATTGGCTAAACGTAACATTACCAATTCGTTGCGCGCGTACCAAATTCCCCCACTCCAGGTCAGCACGCGTGTGCTGAAGCCCTGCCTCTGTCAGTGCATCAGACGCCTAACTCTCCATGACGTTTTCATCACGCACATGCCGAAGTCGTGATCATCCTATCAGGAGCAGCTCACCAACTCCCCATGCTCGTGTTAGCAGCATCCATCGAGTCCTTTTAGCCCAGCTCAACAGCAGCTCACTGAATCCATCCACTGCACCCCTGCACAGTGCTGCTGAGTTAAAACTGCTCCAACTGCATTTTCAGCAGATTTTCCAGCTCCAATCCAGCCCTAAATTCATCATTTTCATCATTTGATTGTATTTATTTTTATATTTAATTATGGTACTCCCTGTAACGACTCGTCCCAGATTTCAGGATTAGATTAGTAATTAATGAAGGATTAGTGAGATTAATCGGTGATTAGTTGAGTGATTTCGGACGGACGGTGCGAAATGACCGTTTGCCCCTAGAATTGGGCAAATTGTTGACTTTTGACTCGGTTGGTCAAACGGACTTTGGTCGATGAGTGTGACGTATTTCGGACGACACGAGTTCGTAGATAGGTGGCACGTCCGATTCTGACGTACGACGAAGAAGTTATGAGGTTTGGAAGTATAGAGGCATTTTGGTAATTTGGCCTAAAGGGCAGTTTGGCCATTTGGTTGCCTTGAGATCTGTGCCCAATCATAGTGGGACACTTGTCCCTCATTGGAAGGCTGTGGAAGCTTCCTTCACCGCCTCTCAATTGTTTTAAAAACAGATACAATTGTGCAAAGTGTGTGTGTCGATGGAAGATGGCAGAGAGCATGACAAACAGAGTGACCGTGAATCCATTCATACAATCCCTTTGATCTTCATCATCTATTAGTGACTCGTGAAGGAAAAAGAGAGAGTAGATGATAAGGATCGTGGTGGTGTGATCACGATGAACCGTCGTGGACGGTGACCATAAACCCGTGAAAAAACAAAGTATGTGAAACCGTGAGGAACCAATCCATTCCAACTCTCTCACACGTCCTCCTTTGCTCGTGACTTGTGAATAAGAATGGAAGGAGGAGTCGAGCTGGCAATGGTAGTGGCCACGGTGGAGCTCGCGACGGCGAGTTGAGGTAACTAGGTATCCCTTGTCTGACTTGTTACATGGGAGTTAAACGGGTGTTTAGTCTTCGCGTCGCATGTGGGTTAGGCGGGAGCATGGCACATCCCTTAATCCAGGGGGATGGGTCGTGTCACTCCCTCTATAAATAAGGAGGCCATTTCATTTGTTTGAGAGTCCCCATTTTTCCTCTTTCTTCCCTTTTCTTAATTCATTTTAGTTTAGTTCTTTTTCATTCTTTTGAGAGACATTTTTGGGAACCATTTTAGCTTATTGTAGATTGTTCTTCTTAAATTTCTTTTAAGTTTTGTTTATAATTCTTGTTTTTAATTTATGTCTTTATAATTTGTTTCTTAATTTCATTTCTTCTTTACTTTGTTTTTGTGATTTTTCGTTGAGAGCTCTAAAAACCATTTTTATGATTTCCTTAAGAAATACCTAGGCCGAGTAATTCTAAGACAATTCAAGAGTTTTTAAGACTGAATTCCTCGTATCTCTTCTTCCATCTTCCTAAGTTTCCTGCCGCTGTTTGATGATTCTTATGAAAAACCATATTTTTCTACTTGATTTCTTGTTATTGTTATTGGTTTTACTTATAATTCAATATATGTGTTGGTATTTTCTTTATAATATTTGTAAGTAAGAATGCAATCTCCATATGTTTTACTTTTTGAATTTCTTTTACTTCATATGTTTTAGTGCTTAAACTTCAACTCAATGCTAAATGTTTATCCGCTATTCGGGGCATTTAGAATAGAATTAAAGAGATTTAATGTTTGACCGCTGTTCGGCGCATTAAATCACAAACTTAATGAGGATCATATTGTAAGTAATAATCTGTTATTCAGTACATTTATAATATGAAAAATGTATGCATGTAATTGAGATGATGAAGGTATGATTTCGTGATTGGTTCAATATGAGCATAATGTTAGAGTGTTGGTAAAGAATTGTGTTTGAAGAAAATCCACTTGTACAAAGGTTAAAGTATGAGTAGAATTAAGTTCATAATTGTTTTTACTTGTTTTCTTTATTTTATGTTTACACTTTGTTCAAAACCCCCTATTTCATTCTTTTATTATTTACCCTTTAATTCTTTATTTTTATTATTTGATTATTTGATTATTTGATTCTTTATTTTTTAATTTTTAATTCATTTATTTTTTTAATTTTTTAATTTTTTAATTCATCTATTATTTTATTCATTATTCTTTCTCACTAACATATTATTAATGTTCCCTAATTTCTCCGGTTAAGAATGATTCCTATTTACCAATACTACATCTACACAAAAAAGGTTTAAATTGCATAATACTCGAATTACGTGTTTAATTTAATGCGTAGTTTGAGCGTTATCAGCTTGCAGGCGCGCAATATATACAATCTGTGAGTGGACATTTGCTTTCTAAATTGATGCATGCGTAACTGTTTTATATGTTTTGTAAACATGATTTGAGATGCCCTGAGTGCATGTGATTATGATGTTTTGGCATTTGATGGTCTTGTGGATTTAAAATGTTGTTTATGATGTTTTGGGCTTGAGACCTGTCTGGATATTGTGTTAACTAGTTATGGAGTTAAACAGAGTTTTAAACGAAATGATTTCGAATTTGTATTTGATTTCGGTTTTGGAAATAGTACTCCGGGATCGAGACCCCGTTGATTTATGAAATATCGGGTCGGAGGCCCAGTTATGATTTAGGAAATGAGATTTCGGGTTTGATACCTTATTGACATGTGGATTTGAGCTGTGTTAGGAACCGTCCCAATCCCCCCGGGATTAACGAGGGACGCTTCTGATCCCGTTTGAGACGGGGTGTCAGACAAGGGAAAATTTGAACCTTTAGCCTGACCGGATTCTAGTGTCAGGACCCGACCCTCCTCGGTCAGGACCCGACTCATCTAGCACGATATTGTCTTTTTTGAGCCTCCTTGCCCTTGCCCTCACGGTTTTTTTTTGGGAGCTCACGGTGCAAGTTCCCAAGGGGTCACCCATCATGAAATTGCACCAGCCTCAACTCGCTTAACTTTGGGGTTCCAATCCCCCCAAAGACACTTGAGCTCCCAAAAGGCCTCACGCTAGATAGGTGTGTGCCTACACCTTTAAGGCACACCACCATTCCCTTCTCAGACCATTCCCCCCTCGCAGGAATGTGGGATCGTTCACCATTCCCTCCAGGACACGGGTCTTACAATCCACCCCCCTTAGGGCCCAGCGTCCTCGCTAGCACACTTCCCGGTCGGGGTCTGGCTCTGATACCATTTTGTCAAAACCCGACCCTCCTCGGTCAAAATCCGACTCATCTAGCACAATATTGTCCGCTTTAGGACTCCTTGCCCTTACCCTCACGGTTTTGTTTTTGGGAGCTCACGGTGCAAGTTCCTAGGGGGTCACCCATCATGGAATTGCACTAGCCTCAACTCCCTTAACTTTGGGGTTCTAATCCCCCTCCCCCCAAAGACACTTGAGCTCCCAAAAGGCCTCGCGCTAGATAGGTGTGTGCCTACACCTTTAAGGCACACCACCATTCCCCTCCCAGACCATTCCCCCTCGTAGGAATGTGGGATCGTTCACCGTTCCCTCCAGGACACGGGTCTTACAATCTACCCCCCTTAGGGCCCAGCGTCCTCGCTAGCACACTTCCCGGTCGGGGTCTGGCTCTGATACCATTCTATCAGGACCCGACCCTCCTCGGTCAGAACCCGACTCATCTAGCACAATATTGTCCGCTTTAGGCCTCCTTTCCCTTGCCCTCACGGTTTTGTTTTTGGGAGCTCACGGTACAAGTTCCCAGGGGGTCACCCATCATGGAATTGCACCAGTCTCAACTCTCTTAACTTTCGGGTTCCAATCCCCACCCCAAAAACACTTGAGCTCCCAAAAGGTCTCGTGCTAGATAGGTGTGTGCCTTTAAGGCACACCACCATTCCCTTCCCAGACCATTCCCCCTTCGCAGGAATGTGGGATCGTTCACCGTTCCCTTCAGGACACGGGTCTTACATCCAGAGTACGCCAGGATCCAAAGGAGGTATGTGATGTCTCGGTCTTTGCTACAGTCTGCACCGTATTCAACCTAAAGGGCATTGAAAACCAAAAGTCTGTGAGTGGACGAAAAGTAATAAGTTCATAAAACACATTTTATAAAAGACCTTTATGCCCTTCACTAAAAAGCATGCATGCATAGTAAAACCATTTATCAAACCACATATATTTAAACAACCAAATCTATACGGGCCCCTGCCTAAATCCATTTACAGAAAACTAGAACATAGTAAACATATGTGGGATCTCAGCCCAAATCCATTTATCAACCATAAACACAATTTCGCAAAACCAAGAAATCATGTTTATCATAAATATCATATAAACAATGCTATCACGGTATCTAGAGCTACGCGCGTGCTACCCGGGGTCTCAAAGCCCAAGTCTCCCAAGGGTCCACCTAGGTCAATGTCTGTAGATCAATGACCCTCACTGGGGGTTATAATCCATAGCCTTTCTGAGAGTAAGGAACCCAACGGGGGCGACTCCACTCCGTTAGTGCTCCGTGACTACTCTGGGGTCAACCCAGGCCAACGACCCTCCCCGGAGGAGACAATTCATATATAAAGGATGGTATACGAAAAACCATTTGAAATCATTCTTAAAACCTTTCAAGGGTTCATGCCCAGCACCCATAAACCATCATGAACCATAAAAACCTTTCAAGGGTTCATGCTGGTCCCCATAAACCGCCATGAACTATAAATCCATTTATAGGTCCCCGACCCGAAATCACGATCTTAAAACATAACTGGTCCCTAAGCCCGAATCCATATACAAACTGGGCCTCTAGCATGAATCGTAAACCAACTGGGCCTCGTGCCCGATTTCGGAAACCAAATGGGCTTTGTGCCCGATATCGTAAACCAAATGGGCCTTGTGCCCGATACGTAAGTCAACTGGGCTCCGAGCCCGATTCGTAAACCAACTGGGCCTCTAAATCAACTGAGCCTTCGACCCGATGCCTCGTTAAATTAAATGGACATCAAGTCCGAGAGTTAGTAAATCAAATGGGTATCATGCCCGATTCCATGTTTTCAAATCCTAAATCGATTCAAGAACCAATTGGGCCTCTGGCCCGAAAATGTAACTAAATGGACTTCGAGTCTGAGGGTTTCCAAAACAAATGGGTCTCGAACCCGAGTTTACCTTTTCAAATGCAAAACCCTTTTATGAAATCATTTCCAAAACTATAAGCACAAAAAATCAGTGCAAAACAGTAGACCTCGATTTTCGTGCAAATATATAAATAGCCTCGAAATGTGTGCAAACACGTAAATCGCCTCGAAATGCATGCAAACATGTAAATCGCCTCGAAATGCGTGAAACAATGTAAATCACAATCATCCAAATCATCATCATAGAATCATATCTATAAAACAGATAAAACATTTATGCATGCATCACAGTTTAGAAATCAAGGTCCACTCACATACCGTCCTACGCTGCTACCTCGATTTGCGTGCTGTAAGGTTCGCCGGGCTAATCGTCGTCACCGGGACTCCCAAACCTGTCCAAATCAATCTAGAGGGTTAGTAACTACCTTATTAACCTCTCATTGAAGCCCCGTAATTTTTTTGAACTTTTAAGTATTTTTAAACTCGATCCTAAACTTTCGGATGTCCTGAACAATATCGAGACGGTGTTCGATCGACATGAAACCAGTCCCAAAATGTTCGTTACATCGAATAGATTAAAAATCATGTTGAACACTTCCCCAAACTACGCTCCACGTGCCCTCACGTGCCGCCCAAATGGGCTGCGCGTGAAAGCCACGCGCCTGCTGTCATCCCTTACGTCCAGCGAACCCGGTTCGCCTGGTTCGAATCGTACCGAAGCAGTCTGGATTGGCACGACCGATTCATTGTCCAATCTCTCCTATTTTCGATCCAATTCAGTCCATTTTGATTCCTAAAGGTCCCTAACATCAAACCTAATATACTTAGCTATTAAAAACACAAGAAAACTAGAAGGAACCATACCTCCCAAGATCAAACAGTAAGCTTGATATTCAAGCTCGGTTTTTAGTCCTTCCAGGCGTCCTTTTCCTTCGAAATCGATCCCCAACAAGTTTTCCTAGTCCTTAGGTCATATTAGAATAAAAATGGGCTCAAAACCACGACCAAAACGTGATTTCCAATTTTTGAAACTCACGATTTCGGTTACCTGGGCTATCGCCGGCGTCCACGGCGGCCGGCCGTCACTGCTGCTCCTGCAGCCTCATGTCCATCTCAGTCTCTCATTATCTCGGTCATTCTCACGGTTGTACACACACAACAAAGATGGTGAGGTGGTGTGTTTTGTGTTCGGGTTGCTTAGAGAGAAAATGAAGAATGGTGTTTGGTTTAGGGGAAAAAAATGAAGATAATATCTGATGATGATCAGATGAGAGAGATAAGGAAATGGATGGTAGGATTGAGAGATTAGATGAGATGAATGGTTAGGATGAGAGGTGGGTAGGATTAAATTATAAACTAATTAGATTAATATTATTTAATTAGGATAGATCCACTTTTTTGGGGAAGCCACCAACGGGATGAGTGACACTTGTCACTCATCCAAGGACCTCACAATTAACTAATCCCCCAACCAGATTTATTTAATATTTTATTCGGATCCCGAGATGTAAATCCCCAATTTCGATCCCGTGACCATAACTTCTCCGTTCGACGTCCGATTTCGATGTGCTGCCTGTCTACGAACTCGTGACGTCCCGATCTATGTCACGGTCATCGGTCATCGTATGTTTGACTCTCCGAGTCAAAAGTCAACATTTTGCCCAAGATCAGGGGTTAAACGGTTATTTTACACCATTCGTCTGATTTCGCTCAACTATTCACCGATTAACTTCACTAACCCTTGATTAGTCACTAATCTAATCCTGGAATTCAGGACGGGTCGTTACAACCTTCCCTCCTTAATTAATTTTATCCTCGAAATTCCAACTATACCGATTCCATATCCACCTCGTGGAAAGCAAATTCGATCTCACCTCATGTGTACACTCGTACAACAACTAACCAGAATAATACCTATTCGCACCCAGTCGTTCCACTAACGCTCACGTCGCATCGTCCACACTCGACCTCTTCGAGTGAAAGTGATCACACGTTCTGAGTTGATACCACCCGACATCTACCGTTTCGCTGACACAATCAACATGACGGCTCCTTTCTCAATCCCAAATTTATCCTGACGTCTGCTCCCACTAGGAGTCACCAAAACTCACTCATCGATCCACATTGAAACAACCGTCAAACTGTCACCACTTGACAGTCGCCAGCCAAAAACTGACACTATACTCACTTGTGGTTACACTAACCACCAACTCACTCAACCTGAGTACACAATCACCAACATCTCACTCGACTTGTGTGTGACTGGACCCATCAGAAACATTATGACCCGGTGCACAATATCCAATGTCCAGTCCACGTCCTCAACTAATCCAATGGTATCGGGACTAAGCCGACTACCAACATGCTGACCTACGTACCTCAAGTATACCCTATATACCGTCACCAAGTACCACAAGTCTGCCCGGTATCGTACCTCGAATAACGTACCAGATACGTACATCCATCCACCAACCAGTCCACTACAACCTAGATCGTAGCCAATCACGTTTCTATTCTGGAGTCCATCTGTCCAATCCAGTACTAGACAGATCAAAAACTCAAACCCATCGTCCATTTCAAGTCCCACAGTCACCCGGCCAATATCACAATGTTTACTCCTATTCACATAATCCAACACATACCAGTACGACTCATGCCCACAAAGGCGTACCCATTCATGCCAATTGGGCATCCAATCTTACCCATGTCTACCGAGACGCACCAATTCTGAACCTATCGGTTACCTACTCAAAAGATTACCACAATACATTCGATTGACTTCATAGGGAAGCCAATCTCATCATCCACACATCTAGGGCTGACTAAATCTGACCTCATCGGACACCACTCGTTCGATTAGCACACCATATGGGATTTACCTCGAAAAGAAGTTTAGTCCCAACATTCCCATATCCAAATATCCAAGACAAGGCAACAAACTCTCCACCTATCTGGATCATCAAGATCACGATCCAGATCCATCACTATGTCACCCGACCATAAACGTCACGATCCTCGATCGTTACAATGCCCAAAGTCCTCAACATCATAATCCTGATCCACTTAGGATCCACACAAGCTCACTCAGCTAACAATCTACCTGAGATCCGATCATAGGGCCTTACACCCTCTTGAATCCTTCGTAAGTCACATCACTCCTCAAAAATTTCCCACATCTAGGCAGATTAGTCAACGACGAGACACGTCGAGACTGTGGGTCCTCTCTAATTTCCTCGTATCGATCCTTGTCATTCCACCTAGGAAAATCAAGGATGATCCAATATGGTGACATCAACATTCATCCTATGTGAATACAAACAAAACTCATTGCATCCACCACACCACATAACCTAACATCGTCTGCCACCAAGTAGAGAATGAGAAATCTCGTTCACCTAACTTCAATATACCCCACTCCTCCTGATGACCCAAGACAAATCCCAGGTCCACCAACCAATACGTGATCAACGTATTGGTGATAAAAACCATTATCTGCCATGGCAAAACCTGAGAAGTCACCCTAATGACTTCGAAATACCCAATACCAATGCGGAATCAAGCACTCTCCTCATCGCCTCAATCACAACCTCTCTCGATTCGGAAGTTCCAACCATGTCGGAACAACCACACTCGAACATCAACCACGTGTCCCTAACTAGTCTAACTCTATCTGTGATCCTCTACTAGACCATAGATACCGAACACATGCCCATCTCAATGGAGTCACATCCCGACTCGTGACTCATCGTCATAACAATCACCGGCACCAGCACCAGCACCAGTACCAGCACACACTATGCGAATGAGACAACCCAGAATCTCTGCTCATACCGAGCGACGACCTCGTACCTCTGCTCGAATTGGAGAAACTCTGTCTTCGTCGTACCCAACAACTCTGAGTACAGTCACCCTGACAGCTCATACGAGAAAAGGAAACGTTCCCCGAACGTCACCGATTCCCAACAACCGTAACTACAATTACTCTCGGCAGTAATGTCTGCCACAGACTCGTGCAGACCTAACCACTAGACATTGCTATCGAGACTCCGTATCCAACGGAATCAATCGTTCGCACTAACTACTCCATATCCCCACTCAGGGATTCCATCTACAAGTACCAACCCTGGTAACCTGTCCAACCAATCTCTAACCAAACGTAACTCGACTCGACTAATGTCGTCTACCAGGTCGTACATGACCTTACCTGCACCAACTGTCCAATACAACTAAAGTAGCACGACAACCAACTAGGTCTAACTGATTACTACAACATCGACTGCAGAGTGCAGTCCCATCACTAAAGCTGACATGACATGACCGACCGACGGTCACGACTCCAAAAATTCTTCAAAGTCAAACCACTCTTCAACTCACATTTCCGAACCATACCTCATACCGTAGGGTTCCACGATCACACCCTAGGGTTCCTCAGAACCCAACTGCAGAAGGCAGTATAATCCACAATCTGACTGACCCTGCAGTCCCGACATCATATGGACGTCAATCCAATCCTACCGTCAGTTCAATTAGGGTTCCTTAAACTCGGCTGCTCCCAGTAGCATAACCACCTAACTCAACAAAATCCGACCATCTAATGGTCACAACACCGAACTATCGCCAAAAACCGATCCTACTACATCGTGAAAGATGATCCCAACTAACCGTCTCATAATCAAAAACTCTAAAGTACCGTTACGTTCATCCATTCATAGAGTCCCACACTGCCAACCATGACAGAAATATGGCAACCCCAGCATCAAGTACCGAACCAAGACAATTCACGATTCAATCCTACTAACTATCATATCGGCATCTTAACTATCAGGTTGATAACGAACTGCAGCCCATTGAGATATCACATCCTCGACCTGTGCACAGAGTGTCGCGCAAAACGCGCTCTAATACCACTTGTCAGTATCAGAGCGTCCTGAGTATCCTATGAGCTAACCGTGTTCTGATACAACTTGTCAGTATCCGTCCCAATCCCCATGGGATTAACGAGGGACGCTCCTGATCCCGTTTGACACGGGGTGTCAGACTAGGAAAAATTTGAACTTTTTGCCTGACCGGCTTCCAGAGTACGCCAGGATCCGAAGGAGATATGTGATGTCTCGGTCTCTGCTACAATCCGCACCGTATTCAACCTGAAGGGCATTGAAAATCAAAAGACTGTGAGTGGACGAAAAGTAATAAGTTCATAAAACACATTTTATAAAAGACCTTTATGCTCTTCACTAAAAAGCATGCATGCATAGTAAAACCATTTATCAAAGCACATATGTTTAAACAACCAAATCCATACGGACCCTTGCCCAAATCCATTTACAGAAAACTAGAACATAGTAAACATATGTGGGATCTCAGTCCAAATCCATTTATCAACCATAAACATAATTTCGCAAAACCAAGAAATAATGTTTATCATAAATATCATATAACTAATCCTGTCACGGTATCTAGAGCTACGCGCGTGCTATCGGGGTCTCAAAGCCCAAGTCTCCCCAAGGTTCACCCAGGTCAATGTTTGTAGATCAATGACCCTTCCTAGGGATTATAATAGAGTAAGGAACCCAACGGGGGCGACTCCACTCAGTCAGTGCTCCGTGACTACTCCGAGGTCCACTCAAGCCAATGACCCTCCCCGGAGGAGACAATTCATAAATAAAGGATGGTATACGAAAAACTATCTGAAATCATTCTTAAAACCTTTCAAGGGTTCATGCCCGGTCCCCATAAACCGTCATGAACCATAAAAACCTTTCAAGGGTTCATGTTGGTCCCCATAAACCGTCATGAAACATAAATCTATTTATGGGTCCTTAACCCGAAATCACGATCTTAAAACATAACTAGGCCCTAAGCCCGAATCCACATACAAACTGGGCCTCCGGCACGAATCATAAACCAACTGGGCCTCGTGGCTGAGTTCGTAAACCAACTGGGCCTCGTGCCCAATTTCATAAACCAAATGGGCTTTGTGCCCGATATCGTAAACCAAATGGGCCTTGTGCCCGATACGTAAGTCAACTGGGCTCCGAGCTCGATTTGTAAATAACCTGGGCCTCGAGCCCGATACGTAAATCAATTGGGCCTTCAGCTAGATGCCTTGTTAAATCAAATGGACTTCAAATCCGAGAGTTCGTAAATCAAATGGGTCTCATGTTCGATTCCATGTTTTCAAATCCTAAATCGATTCAAGAACCAATTGAGCCTCTGGTCCGAAAACATAACTAGAGTCCGAGGGTTTCCAAAAAAAATGGGTCTCGAACCCGAGTTTACCTTTTCAAATCCAAAACCCTTTTATGAAATCATTTCCAAAACTATAAGCACGAAACCATGTAAATCACAATCATCCAAATCATCATCATAGAATCATATCTATAAACCATATAAAACGTTTATGCATGCATCACAGTTTACAAATCAAGGTCCACTCACATACCGTCCTACGCTGCCGCCTCGATTTGCATACCGTAAGCCTGACAGGGCTAATCGTCATCACCGGGACTCCCAAACCTGTCAAAATCAATCTAGAGGGTTACTAACTACCTTATTAACCTCTCATTGAAGCCCCGTAATTTCCCCGAATTTTTAAATATTTTAAAACTTGATCCTAAACCTTCGGATGTCATCCCCTACCTCCAGTGAACCCGGTTCGCCTGGTTCGAACCGGATAGGTTTGATCTGGACCGGTGCGACCGGTTCACTGTCCAATCTCTCCTATTTTCGATCCAATTCAGTCCATTTTGATTCCTAAAGGTCCCTAACATCAAACCTAATCTACTTAGCTATTAAAAACACAAGAAAACTAGAAGGAACCATACCTCCCAAGATCAAACAGTAAGCTTGATATTCAAGCTCGGTTTTCAGTCCTTCCAGGCGTTTTTTTCCTTTGAAATCGATCCTCAACAAGTTTTCCTCGTTCCTAGGTCATATTAGAATAACAAGGGGCTCAAAACCAAGACCAAAACGTGATTTCCAATTTTTGAAACTCACGGATTCGATTACTTGGGCTATCGCCGCCGTCCACGACGGCCAGCCGTCACTACTGCTCCTGTAGCCTCATGTCCATCTCAGTCTGTCATTATCTCGGTCACTTTCACGATTGTACACACACAACAAAGATGGTGGGGTGGAGTGTTTTGTGTTCAGGTTGCTTAGAAAGAAAATGAAGAATGGTGTTTGGTTTAGGGGGAAAAAAATGAAGATAATATCTGATGATGATCAGATGAGAGAGAGAAGGAAATGGATGGTTGAGATTGAGAGATTAGATGAGTGACACTTTTTTGGGAAGCCACCAATGGGATGAGTGACACTTGTCACTCATCCAAGCGCCCCACAATTTACTAATCCCCCAATCAGATTTATTTAATATTTTATACGGATCTCGAGATGTAAATCCCCAATTTCGATCCTATGACCATAACTACTCCGTTCAACGTTCGATTTCGATGTGCCGCCTGTCAACAAACTCGTGACGTCCCGATCGACGTCACGATCATCGGTCCTCGTATGTTTGACTCTTAGAGTTAAAAGTCAACATTTTGCCCAAGACCAGGGGCAAAACAGTCATTTTACACCGTTCGTCTGATTTCACTCAACTAATCACCGATTAACCTCACTAACCCTTGATTAGTCACTAATCTAATCCTAGAATTCAGGACGGGTCGTTACAAGCTTTGTAACGACCCGTCCTGAAATTTGGGATTTGATTAGTAACTAATCACGATTAACGGGGTTAATCGGTGATTAGTTGGGCGAAATCGAACGAACGATGCAAAATGACCGTTTTGCCCCTAGTCGTGGATAAAACGTTGATTTTTAATTCGAGCGGTCAAATGGACTTTGACCGATGACCGTGACGTAATTTGGGACGTCACGAGTTCATAAACAGGGGGCACGTTCGATTCCGACGTTCTTGGTGAAAGTTATGACGTTCGGAAGTCCAAGGGCATTTTCGTAATTTGGATGTAAAGGGGCAAAATGTTGACTTTTTGATCGGGAGGTCCGATGGCCGAGGGCCAAGGACCGTTAGGAAGGTCTCGATGCCCTGAGTCCATAGACAAGCGGCACGCGTCGATCGAAATCCGAATGACCAAGTTACGGGTCTAGATGCGTGAGGGGCATTTTGGTAATTCGTCATAAGAGGGTAAAATGGTAATTTTGGGCTGCTGCTTTGAACAGCCGTGTATGGAGAACATGATCAGTGCACGGTGGTGGATTGTTTAATCTGTTAAGAGCTTGTTTAACAGAATCAAGGGACATTGGTGGGATTAGAGGTACAAGTGTCATAGTAGGAACTTATATAAGTAAGAGTGCTGTGTGTGCTGTGAAGGGAGAGTGCACAGGTTGAGTTTTAAATTTCTTGGTGTGGTTGGAAGTGAAAAACTGAGACAGTGGAGGCTTGTGCACAGTGTGAGATTGTGTGATGGTGGGGAACCTTAATAAAAAAAATGCTGTAGTGTGCGTGGAAATGGAGGGATGCTGAGCACGGGGGGGATTATTGAAATGGTTGTGGGTCTGTGCGGGAAACAGAATTTCAGAGAAGCCAGGGAGATTCCCACGACTTGTTTGCTACCCGGTTTGAAAACAGAGAGAATAGTGGACATTGGGAAGTCTTTGAGGATCATTGTGGAGAGGATAGAACTAAAGAACGGGAGAGAAAAATCAAAATTGGGGAAACTGGGAAAACAGAGAGAAAAATCCAATTTCGAATTATTGGCCAGCCCAAGCGAATTCGAGGCTCAATTCAGTCTTCTGGGACTTCACTTAGTCGATCCAGATCATAACTTCGAAGCTGGAAGGCCCTGGAAGCCATGGACAAGGACGACAGAACTTCAGAAAAATCGAGCTTGGAGTCGTGGATTTGGAGGAGGATTTTGATGGAATTGGTCACACAATCCTCTCAATGGTAAGCCTACAATGCTCCCTAACTGTTCAATTGAGGAAAACAGTGGCTGTTTAGTGGAACTGGGTTGTTGAACATCGTTTCGAACTTGAGTTCAATCGAGGGGTTTTAGGCCGTGTCGATTAGAATGACTACTACAGACTTGTAATTGAGGTTATTGCGATCCTACTTGATGGATCAATTGAAGGAATTAGTTTGATTATGACAGGAATCGAATCGGGTCCTGACGCGGGTTAAACAGCCCGTATATTAGAAAGTCGGGTGAAGACGATGACTGTGCCTATCACTGTAGCAGGCGCGTGACGGCGCGTGGGCCCAATTTTCGAGGTAAGTCCAACATGATTTTTGTCCTACACATTGTAACGAACATTTTAACGTTGGTTTCGAATTTATCGGACACCGTTTCGATGTTGTTTCGAGGGTCCGAAGGTTTAGGTTACATTTTTAATTAACGATTAATTCCCGGAAAATTATGAGAAATTAGTATGTGGTTATTTGAGACCATAATGACCTTGGAATATGATTTCGGACAGGTTTCGGGTTTTTTGGAAAATGTCGGAAATTACGGGAACGCGTGCGGCGTGAAACCGAGCCTTAAGAATGGTGTGTGAGTGGACGTTGCTTTCAAAATTTAATGCATGCATAAATAATTCCATGATTTCTATGATTATGATTATGACTTGTGTTGATTTTGATTCCCGTATTATACGTATTTTTGATATGCACACGAAATTGCACGTATTTCGAGATTATGGTTTCCCGTATGTTTTGGATGATGGATTAACGAATGATTTTATATGATTTGTGCGTATCATGTTTTTAAGATGTTTTGATTGCGGTTGTGAGTATGGTTTACGGTTTTGACACGTTTTTCGGGAATGTCCCGGATCTGCACGTTTTACGAGATTTCGAGTATGTTTTGATTGGACCGTGATTTTGGTGATTATGATTGTGGTTTTGATGTTTTGATAATGAGATTTGAGAAATGAAGTGATTTCAAGGAATTAAAATGGATTTTGAAAAAGGTGATTTCGGTTTTCGGAAGTTTGAAAACGGATTCTTGGTTTGGGTTCGGGATGATGCTTCCGGATGCCGGCTTACAGAATCATTATTGTGAATTCGAATTCGGGAATGGGTAAAAGTGATTTGGTATGATTATACATGCCCCGTGTTTAATGATGATTTGATGATGTTTTGCGAAGTATGATTTGGGGATTTGAATGTGGAAATTCGGACGTGAGTCCTGTTATGACAAAAATGTGATTTCGGATTGGATTTGGAATTTGGATCACGATGGATCCCGAGTGTTTGTGATTGACAAATGTTTTGGGTTTAAAGACCCGTTGAAAACTGTTTTGGGTTTAAAGACCCGGGTGCTATTGCTGGAGCACGTTTTGAGTTTAAAGACTCGGTTAATGGATGACGGGGGCGGGCCCAAAATTAGGTTTAAAGACCCGGATTGAGTTTAAAGACTCGTGAGTTTAAAGACTTGGATATTGTGATACCCCCGAGGCCTATTGATTATGTTTTGAGTTTAAAGACTCGTTGATATCCCGGGAAGGCCTGATTATGCGCATGGTTTTGAGTTTAAAGACTCGGGCGCACTTGATATCCAGCAAAATTATTGACTTACGATTTATTGTTAATTTCTGATGTTTCGGTTGGGCAGTGGCCCGGTTTATGTGGTTGATGGTTTTGGATCATGTTGTGTATTTGGTTTTGATTCATGGTTTTGGGCTGAGGCCCTGTGTTTATGATTGCGGCTAAGACCCGAAGGTTAAGAAAAGGAAAATGATTTTGATTTCATGCACTGTTTTTCTTATGTTGAAGATGTTAACTGATTGCGAAATGATTTTTGTATGCATGCATTGGTTTTACGTGGAGGGTAGAAACGTTTTCTGTAACTGTTTTATAAACTGATTTTTTTTTTGTCCACTCACACCTTTTGGTTTTTATTGACCCTCCAGGTTATGGCGCGTTGATCGAGGCTGATCGTGAGGCGGAGGCATGAGTAAGCACGTGTGGCTATCCCTGGTCTGGCACGTACTGAGGGTAACTTGGGGATTTCAGTCGTCTTGCCAGACGGGAGCAAGACAGGGCACGGTTAACAATGCCCTTTTCGGGGGCGGTCATGTCAAGCTTAGTCCCTATGGTTTTGGATGTGGATTGAATTCGGGGAATTCTGTTGTGGAAACGATTTGTAAAGACAGTACCTCGGGCTGAGACCCCATTGAAATGTTGTAAATTGGGTTACGGTTTTATGATGGATTTCAATTGGATTTTATTACGGTTTTTAAATATACAATCCTTATCTGCGGTAGTCTCCTCTAGACATCTCGTAGTATCCTGGAGTAGTCACGGAGCATTTCCTGAGAGGGGCCGCTCTACGTAGAGGCTCAGGATTAGGATTGCTAGAGATTGATATACCCCGAACACTAGTGGACCCAGGGGGACCCTCGAACTTGAGACCCTGAGTAGCACAGGTAGCTTTAGAACCATGACATTATTGATTAGACATCTAGGATGTCAAGTATTTGGGATGCCAAAGATTGGTTAAATCATATTTTACTGACTTGGGCAGAGACCCACATGATTGGTTTTGGGTAGTGACCCACGTGGTTCATTTTTTGGGTTGAGACCCTACCGTGGAAATGGTTTGAATTGATAAATGGATATTCACCAGATTAAATTGAGAAGCATTTTTCACTATTTACGACTTTGAGCCATATGATTTGATTTAAGAAAGTGTTTAGTATAACTGGTTTTCATATGCATGCATGCTTTTTAGTGGAGGGTATAAAGGTATTTTTATAAATTGTTTATTTTTTGCCCATTCACATCTTTTCCTATTTGCAATACCCTTCAGGTGGATCGTGTGACAGGACCGCTGTCAGGACCCACCCCGGTTTCACCCCGAAACCCGAGGTAAATCCCGCTCCCGTCTGACTCCCCGACACAACACCTAAGGAACACTCACTCGAACCCAGTCAAACGCAGGAGTAATTACAAAATATGCCAAAATCCTTATCGTTCACAGAGCATAGCACTACATTACAAGGAAAATAAAAACCGATAAAGTACACGCACACAGAAACCTTTAAACTCTTCTAGGATCCCTCACGTCGCTTCTATGCCTCAGACTCTGCCTCGACGTCAAGACCCCGCGCTCGCTCCACAACCTGGAGGGCGATTAAAACAGAAATGTGAGTGGACCAGAAAGTACAAAAGTTCAAAAACCATTTTATAAGAAAACCGAGTTAAACCCTCCGTTTTGAAACCACATGCATAACCAACAGTTATAAACACATTAATAAAAGAATCATTCTTAAACATCATAAGAACAGAAACACTATAAAATATCTTAAGAAACCACACATGAGTATCAGAAAACTGTATCATAAACCATGAACATTAACTCATAAATGTCCCGATCAAACCTGCTGGATCTATCCGAGTCTTTAAACTCCCGAGTCTTTAAACTCAATCCAGGCCTTAATCATATCCGAGTCTTTAAACTCCCGAGTCTTTAAACTCAAGGCCTACGGGGGAAAATCAATATATCCGAGTCTTTAAACTCCTGAGTCTTTAAACTCAATCCGGGTCTTTAAACCCAATCCGGCCGGTCCCCCGTCACATATATCCGGGTCTTTAAACCCAATATCCAGATCCAGCAAATCCAATCCCAAAACCATTTGAAAACCATTTACCAAATCCACATCCAAACCCGAATTCAAAATCACTGGTCCGAAGCCCTTCCGGCGTTCAGAACCGTCATTCCGAACCCAAATCCGGAATACCACTTTCCAACTTTAAAACCAACTTCCATTTCCAAAATCCGTTTCTAAAACCACAAACCTTGATCATTGAAATCATGTTCCAAAACCCACTTATAACCATTGAAAACCACTTATCATTCGAAATCCCAAAACCATAGTATATATTCCAGAAACCAACCATTTCTCGTAAAACGTGCTAAAAACCAATTTCCTTGAAAAACGTGTAATAATGTAAAACCAACCAAACATTAATTAAACCATAAAACAAGTATAGAAAACAGTTATGCATGCTCGAGTTTAAAGAAGAGGTCCACTCACAGTACTGAGCCCTACTCGCGTCCCGAACGTCCAGCCCGTTCCTTGGCTTCCTCGGGAAATCCCGATCCTGTCAAACACCGTCAAATTACGTCACTAATACATCTCCCAACACTCTCCTAAATTCCCTCAAAAATCCCCGAACCGAAGACCTAGAACCCCGGGACCCTAAACCTTCACCCTCGCGGAACTACAGTCAAACGACAACCGATTAACCCGAAACCAACTCCATTAAACTCAACATAACTCCTAGACCAAAAGTCAAGTTGACTGTTCCTCCCAGAACCGCCGCACGCGCCTCCACGCGCCGCCCAAAGTGGCTGCGCGTGGCCCCACGCGCCAGCTACAGTACCGTCTTCAACCCGTGCTGAACCGGCCGTCGCAGGCTGAACCGGCGAGACTTGATCTCCGCCGTCCGGCCCTCAATTCGATCCCTTCTTTCACCAGCAGCTGCGTCCAGACCTGCCCTAACTCTTCCCATACTCCGTTCACCTCGACACTGCCTCTACACCGTCGACTGAAGCTCGAAATCAAACGGCCTACATCCCCTGTTTCACAACTCCTCAACTCCGGTCACCTCCCGTCACGGTGGTGACACCAGTCTCTCCCCTGGACTTCGCTAAGCCTAACCCAGCCAACCAGAACCATCGACTCACTCCCCAGCTGCACAACTTGCCGTTCGAACCTCACGGCTAAAACAGAGCACACAAGTGCACTCCGTCGTGCCGGCCGCCACTGTGCACCACCCATCACGGCAGCACACTCAAACGATCCCTAGGACCATCAGGAGTCTCACCCTAACCTCCAACTCCCTCGACTCTAGCCCTAGACTCACGACTTTCCAACTAAAGTTTCACAGTAAAACAGAGCAAAGAAGTCTTACCCTTCGATTGCAGCTCCGCCGTGCGCACTGCCGCCTTCCACGGTGGTCGTTGGACTCCTTGCAGTCTCCTCAACCTCCCCTGGCCTTGGTTTGCCTCGCCTCACGGCGTAGCCACCACCTCAACCTCACAGCTCCCTGTTTCCCCCCAAAATTCTCCACACCTCCGCCGTGCCGCCGTGCACAATTGCACTGCCAAAACACGACCAGCAGCTCCTCCTTGCTTCACTGTCACTCTCACAACTCACCAGTCACTCACCCTTACACCCAGATCGATCGATTTCCCCTCAAGCTCTCACCCTCTGTTCGACGAACCACACACACGATCACACACGGGCTCACCTAAGTAGTTGGAACCGTGAACACACAGGATTCCACCAGAATCCTCTAGGCCTTCAACACGTGTCACCATCCCTTCAATCTATAGCCCATCTGTTTAAACCCCAGCCGTCCATTCTTTTCTTCTGTGCACAAATCCCAATGTGCCACAATGACCAAAATACCCTTCTTTTTAACACATTTTTACGGTTTTACCGAAACTTCCTAGACCCGTAACTCTCACCTCGTAAGTCCGATGAACACGTGCCGCCTGTCATCGAACTCAGGACGACAAGAACTATCTAACCATCCTAGGTCAACCTACCAAAACTTGATTATTCGAAAAGTCAACTTTTCCCCCCTATTTTACCAAAATTACGATAATACCCTCAACCTTCCGAACATCACAACTTCCTCCTCGGATGTCGGAATCGGGCGTGCCACCTGCCTAAGGATTCGTGACGTCCTAAGCTACGTCCTGGTCACTAGTCAACCCCCAATTGACCACCCGAAATAAAAGTCAACATTTCTGCCCAACCCAGGGCAAAATCGTCATTCTAAGTTTCCGGACCCCTCGGAACCACCTAACCCCTGATTAACCTTACTAATCACACCTTAATCACTCTACTCTCGGGACGGGTTGTTACAATCTACCCACCTAAAAAGAATTTCGTCCCCGAAATTCCACAACTAGTTCCCAACACCTAGGGTCTCCTACTCGGCAAAGAACAACCTCTCCTAGGTTTCCTGTCTATCATCTCCACCTTGGGTATTTCACTCCATCCCCAGCTACTGTTACCACAGCCAACCCTAGCTATGTAACAACTACATGGTGTACGCAAGGGAAACTCTATGAACAGAAAACAAAGGTATTATAAAATACCTCATGTCACAATACCCAACAGAAGTCATAGAGTACATCCTCGTATACAACCACCCATCTCCCTCGGCTACTACTCCGGCCACGGTCGGACTAACTTCACAAAGTCCTAAAGGCAAACTCTAGCTTGTGGGTTCTCTCCTTCAATAGGCTCAGATCGATCAATTATAGTCACTCCTTTCCTATACTTCCCGTCAACCTGCTACGTAACTTACTGTACACTCCTAGTCCTCTAGGAAAACTCCTAGACTCTACCCCGAAATCCAAAAACCAAACCAACAAAACAACCAAAAGTGAAACAAGTACCTGTCTCCGTATCTGGTGTCGACTGACCCTCCTGCTGAGTCATCGAGAACACCCGGGCCTGAGATCCTGACGCTCTACCACGTCCCCTCGAACTACTCGTGGCTGTGCCACCACCTCCTCTAGTGCCCGCTGTCCCTGATGCTGTACTCTGTCCGGACTCCGCTACTCCTCTACCTACACCACCTTCCTGTGGCAACAGTGGACACTCACGTCGGAAATGACCTCGCTCCCCGCAGTAGAAACACACATTCCAGCCGGGTCCACTGCTCGGTCTCCCTGTCGACGCTACCGACGTCGCACTCGCTTGCGGAGTCGGCGGTGCTCGGTAACCCCAAAATCCGGAACTCTGGGCACTGCCAGGCCTACCAAAACGATCATCGCCCGACGAGGACGATCCACCGAAGTTACCTCTTTTCGGTGTCCGCTGGCTCGAAGCTCCAGGAATAGATAGTTCCCGGCGTCGCACCGGCAAACTAGCCTCAACTCGCACCGCAGCATCCGACAAATCTCGGAGGGTAGCAAAAGATCCAGCCGTCACTACGGCTCGAATCTCGCCGCGCAAACCCAACTCAAACCTACGGCACTTCTCGGCTTCAGTGGCCACAAAAGCAGGAGCAAACCGAGACAACATCTGGAACTTCCGTTCATACTCTGCCACTGTCATATTCCCCTGCTGGAGATGCAAAAACTCTGCCTCCTTGGCATCCCGGAAAGAACGAGGGTAATACTGCTCCAGAAACCGTTCCCTGAACGTCTCCCAGGTCACACTATGGACATCCCAACCTGACAACTCGAGGGTATACCACCACTCGTACGCCGCACCATCCAGTAAAAATGCAGCCAACAATACTCGCTCCTCCGGCGGACAATGCATCACCGCAAAAATCCGCTCCAGTCTAGTAATCCACCTCTGGGCTTCCTCAGGATCAGCCCCACCACTAAAAGTAGTAGCCCCGAGCCGCTGGGCTCGCTCAATCGTGGCACTTTCCGTCTCTCTGACTACTTCTTCAGGTTGTGGAGAGGGTCTACGTCTCGGAGGCATCGTCAACCGCACGCTGAAAGAGGCATAGAAGTAGTTAAGAAACTAAAACACAACCTCACAAACCAACAAACCCCGCAAACCCGACAAACCTATGCTCTGATACCAATTGTCAGGACCCACCCCGGTTTCACCCCGAAACCCGAGGTAAATCCCGCTCCCGTCTGACTCCCCGACACAACACCTAAGGAACACTCACTCGAACCCAGTCAAACGCAGGAGTAATTACAAAATATCCCAAAATCCTTATCGTTCACAGAGCATAGCACTACATTACAAGGAAAATAAAAACCGATAAAGTACACGCACACAGAAACCTTTAAACTCTTCTAGGATCCCTCACGTCGCTTCTATGCCTCAGACTCTGCCTCGACGTCAAGACCCCGCGCTCGCTCCACAACCTGGAGGGCGATTAAAACAGAAATGTGAGTGGACCAGAAAGTACAAAAGTTCAAAAACCATTTTATAAGAAAACCGAGTTAAACCCTCCGTTTTGAAACCACATGCATAACCAACAGTTATAAACACATTAATAAAAGAATCATTCTTAAACATCATAAGAACAGAAACACTATAAAATATCTTAAGAAACCACACATGAGTATCAGAAAACTGTATCATAAACCATGAACATTAACTCATAAATGTCTCGATCAAACCTGCTGGATCTATCCGAGTCTTTAAACTCCCGAGTCTTTAAACTCAATCCAGGCCTTAATCATATCCGAGTCTTTAAACTCCCGAGTCTTTAAACTCAAGGCCTACGGGGGAAAATCAATATATCCGAGTCTTTAAACTCCCGAGTCTTTAAACTCAATCCGGGTCTTTAAACCCAATCCGGCCGGTCCCCCGTCACATATATCCGGGTCTTTAAACCCAATATCCAGATCCAGCAAATCCAATCCCAAAACCATTTGAAAACCATTTACCAAATCCACATCCAAACCTGAATTCGAAATCACTGGTCCGAAGCCCTTCCGGCGTTCAGAACCGTCATTCCGAACCCAAATCCGGAATACCACTTTCCAACTTTAAAACCAACTTCCATTTCCAAAATCCGTTTCTAAAACCACAAACCTTGATCATTGAAATCATGTTCCAAAACCCACTTATAACCATTGAAAACCACTTATCATTCGAAATCCCAAAACCATAGTATATATTCCAGAAACCAACCATTTCTCGTAAAACGTGCTAAAAACCAATTTCCTTGAAAAACGTGTAATAATGTAAAACCAACCAAACATTAATTAAACCATAAAACAAGTATAGAAAACAGTTATGCATGCTCGAGTTTAAAGAAGAGGTCCACTCACAGTACTGAGCCCTACTCGCGTCCCGAACGTCCAGCCCGTTCCTCGGCTTCCTCGGGAAATCCCGATCCTGTCAAACACCGTCAAATTACGTCACTAATACATCTCCCAACACTCTCCTAAATTCCCTCAAAAATCCCCGAACCGAAGACCTAGAACTCAGGGACCCTAAACCTTCACCCTCGCGGAACTACAGTCAAACGACAACCGATTAACCCGAAACCAACTCCATTAAACTCAACATAACTCCTAGACCAAAAGTCAAGTTGACTGTTCCTCCCAGAACCGCCGCACGCGCCTCCACGCGCCGCCCAAAGTGGCTGCGCGTGGCCCCACGCGCCAGCTACAGTACCGTCTTCAACCCGTGCTGAACCGGCCGTCGCAGGCTGAACCGGCGAGACTTGATCTCCGCCGTCCGGCCCTCAATTCGATCCCTTCTTTCACCAGCAGCTGCGTCCAGACCTGCCCTAACTCTTCCCATACTCCGTTCACCTCGACACTGCCTCTACACCGTCGACTGAAGCTCGAAATCAAACGGCCTACATCCCCTGTTTCACAACTCCTCAACTCCGGTCACCTCCCGTCACGGTGGTGACACCAGTCTCTCCCCTGGACTTCGCTAAGCCTAACCCAGCCAACCAGAACCATCGACTCACTCCCCAGCTGCACAACTTGCCGTTCGAACCTCACGGCTAAAACAGAGCACACAAGTGCACTCCGTCGTGCCGGCCGCCACTGTGCACCACCCATCACGGCAGCACACTCAAATGATCCCTAGGACCATCAGGAGTCTCACCCTAACCTCCAACTCCCTCGACTCTAGCCCTAGACTCACGACTTTCCAACTAAAGTTTCACGGTAAAACAGAGCAAAGAAGTCTTACCCTTCGATTGCAGCTCCGCCGTGCGCACTGCCGCCTTCCACGGTGGTCGTTGGACTCCTTGCAGTCTCCTCAACCTCCCCTGGCCTTGGTTTGCCTCGCCTCACGGCGTAGCCACCACCTCAACCTCACAGCTCCCTGTTTCCCCCCAAAATTCTCCACACCTCCGCCGTGCCGCCGTGCACAATTGCACTGCCAAAACACGACCAGCAGCTCCTCCTTGCTTCACTGTCACTCTCACAACTCACCAGTCACTCACCCTTACACCCAGATCGATCGATTTCCCCTCAAGCTCTCACCCTCTGTTCGACGAACCACACACACGATCACACACGGGCTCACCTAAGTAGTTGGAACCGTGAACACACAGGATTCCACCAGAATCCTCTAGGCCTTCAACACGTGTCACCATCCCTTCAATCTATAGCCCATCTGTTTAAACCCCAGCCGTCCATTCTTTTCTTCTGTGCACAAATCCCAATGTGCCACAATGACCAAAATACCCTTCTTTTTAACACATTTTTACGGTTTTACCGAAACTTCCTAGACCCGTAACTCTCACCTCGTAAGTCCGATGAACACGTGCCGCCTGTCATCGAACTCAGGACGACAAGAACTATCTAACCATCCTAGGTCAACCTACCAAAACTCGATTATTCGAAAAGTCAACTTTTCCCCCCTATTTTACCAAAATTACGATAATACCCTCAACCTTCCGAACATCACAACTTCCTCCTCGGATGTCGGAATCGGGCGTGCCACCTGCCTAAGGATTCGTGACGTCCTAAGCTACGTCCTGGTCACTAGTCAACCCCCAATTGACCACCCGAAATAAAAGTCAACATTTCTGCCCAACCTAGGGCAAAATCGTCATTCTAAGTTCCCGGACCCCTCGGAACCACCTAACCCCTGATTAACCTTACTAATCACACCTTAATCACTCTACTCTCGGGACGGGTTGTTACAACCGCCCCTGAAAAGGGAATTGTTAACCGTGCCCGGTCTTGCTCCCGTCTAGCAAGACGACTGAAATTCCCAAGTCACCCTCAGTACTTGCTAGACCAGGGATAGCCACATGTACTTACTCATGCCTCCGCCTCTCGAACAACCTCGACCAACGCGCCACGACTTGGAGGGTCAATAAAAACCAAAAGGTGTGAGTGGACAAAAATAAATCAGTTTACAAAACAGTTACAGAAAGATGTTTTTACCCTCCACGTATTTCTGAGGATTTGTTGGACCAAACCAAGGATGGGTTTAGCCTTCTGGGAGTGATTGGAACTCAGCTATATCAAATTAGAAGGGAACCAGCCACGGTTGAGCTGGAATTGAGGTCTCTGTTTCAGGGGAATTGCAGAGCTTGGGACGACAACTTCTAGGTAATTTCTAGTTCAATTGATCGTTCATTCTAGTTCGTATTAGTCCTAGGATAATTCCTGTGAAGTTAATTGGGTAATGGTGTTGGAATCAAAGAGTTATGGTGATCGACCCGTTTGGGTGATCACGGGTCGAAGGTCCATTTAAGGGACTATTAAGGTTGATTATTGACACAAAACTTTAATTAGATGGTTAATGAACATGTTAGGATAAAAAATGGAAGGAACCGAACTGGAATTGATGGGTAATTGATCGGGTCGAACACACGGGTTGCAGACCCGTATTGCAGGAAACGGGTGAAGAAGGAGATGAACAGTGCTGGGCTCTGTAGCAAGCGTGTGGGTTTCACGCGCAGCCACTCACGGCGGCTCGTGACGGCGCGTCGGCACAAATTCCAAGGTAAGGTGAACATGGCTTTTATCCTATACAATGTAACGAACATTTTAGCGTTGGTTTCGTGTCAATCGGACCCCGTTCAGACATTGTTCGAGATGTCCAAAGGTTTTAAGTCGGGTTTAAAAATAGTTAAAAATTCGAGAAAATTACGGGACATGAATATGAGGTTAACGAAGAGGTTAGTAACCCTCTAATGTGATATGGACAGGTTTGGGAGTCCCGGTGTTAGTGACGAGGCCCGGGAAAGCCGATGGCACGCGTATCGAGGCGCATGGTTAAACGGTGTGTGAGTGGACGTTGCTTTCAAATTTTAATGCATGCATAAATATTTCTATGATTTCTATGATTATGATATGACTTGTGATGATTTCAATTTCCGTATTTATACGTTTTTGTGATATGCACACGAAATTGCACATATTCCTAGACTACGGGTTCTTTTATGATTGATGATGGTTTAATGAATGATTTTATGTGATTTGTGCGTATTATGTTTTTAAGATGTTGGATTGCGATTGTGAGTATGGTTTACAGTTTTGACACAGATTTCGAGATTTTTCACGGATTTGCACGTTTTACGAGGTTTTGAGTATATTGTGATTTGATCACTGTTTGATGTTTGAATTTGGAATTTGAAATGAGATTTGTGATTTCGAGGATTTTAAAATGGATTTTGAAAAGGTGATTTCGGGCTTGGTGCCCAGGACTTGAAAGTAATTTTGATAAACACGATTTCGGTTTTCGGAGAATGAAAAATGGATTTCTAATTTGGGTTCGGAATGGCGGTCCGGGATGCCGGCTTACGGAATCGTTATTGCGAATTCGAATTCAGAAATGGAAAATGGATATGATTGGGGATTTGAATGTGAATTCGGACATGAGTCCTATTTTGATGAGTGAATGATTGGATGTGGAAATAGTTGAGGAGTGTCGTGTGGATCCTAGGTGGATCTGGATTGCGTTGTTGTGGGCATTGGACCTGGTGACGATCTAGGATCGTGGTGATACCAGTCGGGTGACGTGGTGACGGAATGAATTGTGATCGTTTTGATCAGGTTAGGTGATGAGCCTATCGCTCTGTCATAAATATTTGGATTTGGGAATAGCTGGACCGAACTTCTTTTCGAAGTTAATCCGTACTCGAGCTAGTTGGAATGTTTATAATTGACTCGAGGATTTGACTCGTGAATGATGGGATTGGCTTCCTTTCGAAGTTAATCGAATGAGACGTGGTGATCGTTGAGTGAGTATCTGATAGGTTCGGAGTTGGTACGCCTCAGTAATTGTGAGTGAGATTAGATGCCCTTTTGGCATGACTGTACACGCCTTGGTGAGCGTGCTTGGATTGGTACATCTTGGATGACGTGTTTGGGAGTTGATGTTGTGTTACTGGTCGGGTGACCATGGGATCCAGAATGGATGATGAGTTGGAATGATCGATTTGTCTAGCCTGAGATTGGACTTGTTGGGGGGATGGATACACATACCCTGTACGGTGTACGAGAATCGGTATTACCCATTCCCGAATTCGAATTCGCAATAATGATTCCGTAAACTGGCATCCGGAAACATCATCCTGAACCCAAACCAAGAATCCATTTTCAAACTTCCGAAAAATGAAATCTCGTTGAGTTTAAAGACTCGGGCGCACTTGATATCAGCAAAATGAATGACTTGTGATTTATTGTTAATTTCTGATGTTTCAGTTGAGTTGGGCAGTGGCCCGGTTTATGTGGTTGATGGTTTTGGATCATGTTGTGTATTTGGTTTTGATTCATGGTTTTGGGCTGAGGCCCTGTGTTTATGATTGCGGGTTAAGACCCGAAGGTTAAGGAAAGGAAAATGATTTGATTTCATGCACTGTTTTCTTATGTTGAAAACGTAACGGATTGAGAACCAAAATGCCCTCAGTTCAAAAATTACCAAAATGCCCCTCACGCATCCAGACCCGTAACTTGGTCATTCGGACTCCGATTGACGTGTGCCGCCTGTCTACGGACTCAGGGCATCGAGACTTTCCTAACGGTCCTTGGCCCTCTGCCATCGGACCTCCCGATCAAAAGTCAACATTTTCCCCCTTTTCGTCCAAATTACGAATATGCCCTTTGACTTCCGAACGTCATAACTTTCACTGCGAATGCCGGAATCTAACGTGCCACCTGTCTATAGAATCGTGACGTCCCAAATTACGTCACGGTCATCGGTCAAAGTCCATTTGACCGTCCAAAAAAAGTCAATGTTTTACCCCCGACTAGGGGCAAAACGGTCATTTGCACCGTTCGTCCGATTTCGCCCAACTAATCACCGATAAACCCCACTAATCATGATTAGTTACTAATCTAATCCCGAATTCCGGGATGGGTCGTTACATCGTGGTTACGGGCTATAGCAAAGACGGAGACATCACATGCTAGCACAGATCCTAGCGCACTCTAGTTGCCCCAAGTGGGTTTTGGGTGTATCCCTGGTCTGGCTTAGGGTGCCAGATGGGAGCATGGCATATCCCGCGTTAATCTTGGGAGGGGGGGATTGGGATGGGTCATCTCAATTGGCCCTTTCCCCCATGTACATGCATCTCACTTATTCTTCTTCATTTGCCCGAAAGAGAGGCAGATGGTGACGGTGGTGGATGGTGGAAACACGGACGAGCCCCTTGGAACCCAGGAATCAGGTAAACCTGAAACCTTGTTTGGGTTGATTTTTGAATTTAGCTTTAGATGAGTTGTGAGAAAATTCTGATGATTGGGAATGGTTCATTGGGATTGTACGAGTCCACGGGAACAAAAACCAATGGAAAAAGGCAGCTGGAATCGACTGAGTTCGAGTTTGAAAATTGGCCAAAAATCATCAAGCTTAGTTGAAGCTATTGAGGTACTTTCTTCCCATTTTAATTTCATAGATCAGTTGCTGGGTCAGTTACGAGTCAATGGGTCAAAAAATGGCATGTTTTGGTGGTCAAATGAGGAAGAACGAGTAAGGTCAAGGTCATGATTCGACCCGTCTGAAGGTAGGAGATGATGATGTGGTAGTCCACGCCATTCCTGTCAGTCCACGTGGAAAATCAGGTGATGCCAAGTGGCAGGTTGTCAAACCACGTGGACTAGTGGGGTAGTGTCATGTGGCAACCTCTCAGAGGATGATAGAGTGATGTGAAGGTGATGTGGCAGTCCACATCATCCTGTCAGGCCACGTGGACTAGTAGGGTGGTGCCATGAGGTAGGGTGTCAGAGATGTCAGAGCTAACATGGCTGCTAACGTGGCAGGCTGTTAGAGGTTGTTAGACTTTTCAGATGTTAGGCTGACGTCAGCATGACGTCAGCGTTGACCAGCATTGACCAGCATTGACTAGCATTGACTGTCGTTGATTTAACCAGCATGTGTGGGCACATGGACATGAATTTCGAGGTCAATTCGGTCTTGTTCGATAGGTTTCGATGATCTACATCCAATGGTGGTTTCAGGTCGATTGGAGACCGTTTGATAGGTCATTCTGAGGATTTTAGCCTCGAAAAGCTTGTTTGGGAAATGTTTACGGTACTAGGTTTTGTGAGGGGTTGTCGTATGAACTTGTATAGAACATTAGTGACCCTCAGATGTGATTTGGACAGGTCCGGAGACTTTGGACTAGCTTTAGTGTGATTTACGACGTGGATATTGAGAGCGTTGCTCGAATAGTGTGTGAGTGGACTTTTGTTTTATAACTACGATGGATGCGTAAATGTTTTAAATGTTTTATTATATGATTTAGTTGAAATGATTTGATATCATTACTTGATGATGTTATGGATTTAATAATCGGTTTATGAAAAATTTTACGAATTTTCATGAAAAATGATGTTTTGGGCTTGAGACCCAATTGGATTACGATTTTGACTTAGATTTAGAATCAAACGAGAATTTGAAAGAAAGACTGCGATTTTAGCTGATTTGAATAACGATCTAGTATGATTGGTTTGGATGAATTTGGATTTATAAAATGAGTTCTGGACACGGTTTTTTGATGGTTTTGTGGAAAAGGCTTGTGAAAGTCATGTCTCGGGCATAGGCCCAGTTGTATAATATTTTGACTCGTTTTGAGACATAAATGGTTTTAAAATGACTTTTTACTAGATTTGGTGACTATTCCACATATACCATCATGTGTGAATTAGATTGTCTTCTCCAAACATCGTAGATCCTAGAGTAGTCACGGTACACTGCCTGAGATAAGTAGATCCGATGAGAGGCTCAGTCTCGGGAGTGTGAGATTATGATATCATCCCGGACGTCGTAAAACCTGGGGAGGCACTCTATTATGATATCACCGCGGATGTCGTTGATCCTAGGGATATACTCGGAGATGAAATCTCGAGTTGCATGCGTAGCATATAACATCGTGACAGTTACTGGTTATGGATATTGCGAATATTGGTGCTTGTTTATAATGTGTTTTACTGATATGTGTGTCCAGATATTTATGCATGATTTGAAATACTTCCATACAATTTATTTCTATGCATGCATGTTTATAAAACGGAGGGGAAAACTGTGATTGTTTCTTAAATTGTATTTTGAAAATGTTTATTTTTGTCCACTCATACTTCGAATGTTTTATTGACCCTCCATGCCGTGGCACATAGACAGGGGCTGATACTGAGGCTGAGGCATAAAGAGTACCGTTGGGCATCTGAATATCTTTCGGGGTGGGACTTAATAATTTTATTGTACTGACAATTATGCTCTGTAATATCGTTGATTAGTTGACCTTTTGTCTCAATGGTTATGTATAGATACTTATCCCTAGTCTCACAACGTTGTAGTTTGAATTGTTCTTTAAAAATAAAAAGGGTCATTTTCGGTATATTGAATTTATTTGTCAGACGGGAGCAGGGCACATCTTAGGATAATCGAGGGGGGAGGATGAGTCTTGTCACCATGTGCCTCCTGTAATCCAGCCGAACATGGAGGATACTGAAATCTCGTGGCTTAGGATCCTTTGTATCCCGCTCAGCGATCACTACATCTCGTACGTCCACTTGACGAACTCGAAGCTAGAGGCAACTCAATTCTAAGCTCCCTGGCCAAACATCCTCTTGACACACTCGGTGTCATCTGGAATCATCCGATCGCTGTTGGATTCCATCCAACTCATCTCCACTGAGATGCCACACCATCACTTAAGTCTTACTCCCAAGACTCGACACAAACCTGCGAAGCCTCACTGCCTTAATCGCCATCGAAACGTGAGCACATCATGAAAAAGTCCAAAACCTCTGCTCGTACTGAGCTACCGTCAAATCTTCTACTCATGTCGGAGGAATTCCACCTTCTTCGCGTCTCGATGAAGTTGGGGTGAAAATACGTAAGAACGTTCCTCGAACGTTGCCCAACTCTTAATAGTCTCATCCACGTTCGTCGATAGCAATGTCTGTCAATAACCTCGTGCAGACGAATCCAAGAAGAAGACTGCTATCGAAATCATGCACTCAAACGAGCAACCCATCGCCCGTATAATCTGCTCAAAGCGTGAGATGTACTGATTGGTCCACCCCAAGATCCGATCCACAAGTACCACTTTCCTGGTGACTTCAACTGCCCTCAAATAAGGGTCATCAATGACCTCGACAACTAGAAGTAGCACATCCAACCTGACCAATCATCAGTCACAACTCTTAAAGGTCACCATACTAGGATCCAATCAACCAGTAACTACTATCCGAGGATCCCATCCATTCGTAACACTACGGCTCCTAGCCATTGGGCTCACAAGAAACTTGGCTCTCTTCGGATCCAACACTACTAAAACACGGCATCCAATGCCAAACAGAACCTATCTGAGGTTCATTCTTACTTAAATTTCCTATTCTTATCCTCACTATTAGGTTGATGACGGGCTGTCGTCGTCGTAAAGACATCATATCCGACGCATGCGTAACACCACAAGAGCAACCCAGTGCTCTGATACCAAGCTGACATGACACATCTCTAATCTCCTTAGATTATCGTGGGAGGATCTGCTCCCGCATGACACCACGTGCTAGACCAGGGATAAGATCATAACCCACTCGGAGTTTCCAGAGTATGCAATGGTTTCCAGAGTACACAGTGTTGTGTCATGTCTCAGTCTCTATTACAGACCCAATCCACGATCAACCTGAAGGGTATGAAAAACATTAAAAATATGAGTGGACAAAAATAAAAAGTTGGAAAAAAATTTCCGAAATAACATTTATACCTTTCAATTAAAAGCATGCATCAAAAATCGAATCATAGCTCAAATACTTTCTTAAAACAAAATCATATTGCTTTTCAAGTCAATCAAACAGTGAAAGCATACATCAAATCAAATCAAGTATCTCACGTAGGGTCTCAGCCCAAAACCAAATCATGTAGGATCTCCGCCCAAATCCAAATCACGTAGGGTCTCAGCCCAAATCAAATCTCATAAATCATCTCAATAGGGTATTTTCCCGAAACATAGCTTTTAAGTACACATGGACTGACACTCGAAGTCGTATGAAAATTAACCAAACCATAAAACAAATATCTGGACATAATATCAGTACTCAAAACATGAGAAAACCATCCTCAATATCCAATATCCAATATCCAACATCCATACAATAGTCACGATATCAATGCAACGTGTGCGACTCGGGATTACCACATCTGAGTATACACCCAAGATCTATGAAGTCTGAATGATGACATTCCCAGGATCTACGACGTCTGGGTAATGCCCATATCTGACACTCCTGAGCTTGAGCCTCCCTTCAGAGCTACTCATCTCTAGGTAGTGTAATCGTGACCTCTCCAGGATCTGTGACGTCTAGAGGATACCGCTCCGGGATCTACGACGTCCGAAGGGAACAATCACGTCATAGAGGATGGTAGTATGGAAAACAGTTCATAAACATTTGTATCTCAAATCATTAGGGTCTACACCCGAAATATAGGTTCATCAAATTACCTTCCACAAAACCATCATAAAAATAGGGTCCAGGAACATTTAATAAATCCAAGATTCATCGAATCATTTCATAACATTGAAACAGGGTCACAAGCCCGATATATCATTTCCAAATTTGAAAACCATTTCACTATTCAAAACATTGTTTAGGTTCACGTTTGACAATACTCTAAGTTAAACCATAAACCAACTAGGACACAAGCCCGAAATGCTATTTTCAAGCATCTCCGTGGAAATATTCAAAGCCGATAAACAAAAAATTATTCAAATCATTGAAATCACATACACATAGAAAACTCAGCCTAACCCCAAAGTATCACATAAAACATAAATCTCGAAATACGCGCAATATAACATTTTCCACGAAAATGCTCAACATCAAACACAAATCATATTCAAATTATATGCAATCCGTGCATCTCAAACCATGTTCATAAAACATATAAAACATTTATGTATGCATCATTTTATAAAGAAAATATCCATTCACTGACTGTCCACGCTGCGCCTACAATCTGCACTATAAGCCAATACGAGGCTAATCAAAAGTCTCCGGAACATCCGGGCTTACCCAAATCATATCCAAGGGTCACTAACCATCTATACAAGTCTATAATAGAAACCCTCAAAAGTCCTGGTATAGTAAATATGTCTTGAACACGTTTCATGAGGCTAAAAACCCCTAAATGACCTATCAAACGATCTTTGATCGTCCTGAAGCCACCACCATTGGATTCAGATCGTCGAATTTTTTTGCATAAGACTGGGTTGACCTCGAAATTCGTGCACCTACGCCTACACACGATGATCAAACCTCTCACACACCTAGTCAACGCTGATGTCATCCGCTGATGTCGTATGCTGACATCAGCCCTAGTTGACGTCATCGCTAACATCATCTACTAACGTCAGCTTGACATCTGTCAGCTCTGAAAAATCTGACAGCCTGCCACGTGGAACACCCTGACTGGTGCCACGTCTTACCCTCTGAGATTACCACGTCACATGATGATGTCACCTGCTAACGTCATCATTGCCACATGTACTACCACATGTCATTGACAACTCTAACACCTCTCTAACACACTTCCATGTGGTACCACCTCACTGGTCCATGTGGTCTGACATGTCTAACTTAGACTGTGACATCATCTGACCCGTCACCAGATAACTCCTAACACATTGGCACGTGGCACCACCTCACTGGTCCACATGGTCTGACACGTCTGACGTGGCACTACCATGTCAGCTGCTGACTAGACTGACACCTAGAGACATGTCACCTTCTAGTTGGCCACATGGCCTGACATGATGATATGGCATGCCACGCCATTATCTTCAACCTCTAGCCGGGTCGACCTGAACTGCTGCAATGGCTTGTTCGACCCGCGACCTTGACCTGGTCGTAACTCGGCCATATGGCCACCAAAACTTGCGATTCTTCTTCCCTTTGACTCGTCTTTATCCCAAAAATCGATCTAAGGGTTCAAAAGTGGGTAAACTCACCTGAACATGGTTGTCCAACCTCAAACCTTCACAGCCAATGTTCGAACCACCATTAGAGACACTCCAGACGCCCTCCGTCTCTCCTGTTTGTCCCTACATGCTCGTATGAGCTCAACGAACACACCCAAGGAATCAGAACACCTTCCTAAAGACCCAAAGTAAAAACCCAAAATTCAACTAAACGGGTTTTACCTGGTTCCTCAGGCCACCGTCGTGGATCCGGCCTCTCTCCCATCCCACTCAGTCTCTCAGCCTCTCCCTCACTCTCAGTCTCTCTCAAGAAAATCAAAAGAAGGTGGGAGGAAGAAATTGGGAAGGGTTCGGGTTGGATAAAAAATGGTAGAATGAAATAGGGTGATGCGGGAATGTAAAGTGTGGACCAAAGGATGGGTAACACTTGTCACTCATCCATTAGTCTACAGAAGATATTTTGGGTCCCAATTTCAAATACCAAATTCAACTGTCTCGAAAATTGTGCAATTAAAAATTTTCTAAACTTTTCTTGACCCTTATCTTTCTTGTACGATGTTCGATCTCGACGTGTTGCCTGTCTACAGACTCGTATCATCTCGATCTACATAATGGATCTCAATTCACATGCATTTGACTTCCCAGGTCAAAGTCAACATTTTCACTCGTCTAGGGGCAAAATTGTCATTTCACCCCGATCGTCCGATAATCCTTGATTAATTCCCGATTAATCCTTGATTAATCTTGAATTAAAACTCGTTAATTACGAAATGTGGGACGGGTCATTACAGATTTCCACTCGAGTTATTAGTTGATTGAGCTTGGTTATGGGCATGATTTTTAGTTTTAGTCCTGGATATGGATTGTGAGCTTGGGAAAGACTTAAGGTAGAGAGAGCTTGATAAGTATGTCTTTGAAATGAAAGCAAGATTTTCTCGAATCACTTTTCTATGGTGTATTGGAATTGAGATAGGATGGTATAATGTAAATGAGAGATGGGTAGTCGTGATAATTGAGACTTTAAATTGTATGGTTCTCGAGATATGGTACAATGGTATGTTGCATATCTAATTCATTGAGTCATATAGTCGTGAGTAAATTCCGGACTATGACGTTGGTTTACTTTTGGAATTTCGAGGAAGAAATTTCTTTAAGCAGGGTAGATTGTAACAACCTGGATATCGAGGAATCGTGAAATTGGAAAATTTAAGGAGAAAATGACAATTTTTCCCTTATAAAAGTCAAAATGCTGGCCTTTTGATTGGAACATCTTTTGGGGTTTCCAAAAATACCATTACGACGATCTCGAGATACTGAGTTCATAGACATGCAACACGCCAAAATCGAGGAAAGATTGGACAAAATTAACCGTTTTGCCCCTAAGTGAGAGAAGACTTTTCTTGGTCAAAGTCAAAGTGTTAACTTATTGACTAAGAACTGGTATAGGTGATTCGAGAGAACCATTACAAAGGTCTCGGCCTCCCGAGTAAATTGACAGGCGGTATGCCGAAAATAGAGTTCAGAAGTTTTTGTTCCGGATGTCAATTATACAGGGGCATTTTAGTCTTTTGGTAATAAGGGCATTTAAATTTTTAGGGGAGATTTTTCTGGTGACCAATGGGATAGGGAAAAGTATCCCTTATCCCCTAAATCCTTGTGCATCGACTTGGGTTATGTGTGTGTGCGTGTGTGTGTTTTTAAGAGTTTTGTGTGTGGTTTTGGTGTCGAATGGCCGAGAGAGTGGAGACCAGGCAAAGAGAGAAACAGGGAGAAAAAGTCAGAGATGAGAGGGTGGAAAAGAGCTAGTGACCAGAAGAGAGTGTTTGGTCCACGGACCCGTGAGGGGGATTGGGGTTTGGGTTTTTAAGCTGCGGACACACGGTTTGGAAGCTGGAGATCGATTTGGGTTTTCGGGGGGGGGGGGGGGGGGGGGGTCCTTGGGTAATCGCAACATTAATGAGCTGCGGACACACGGTTTTGAAGCTGGGAATTGATCAAACAGTGAAGGTGTTCTTAGCCGCGAGTTCATTTGATTGGTTGGACGCTTATGGGTGAGTTTTTCTCCATTTTGATGCTATAGATCTCTTGTTGAGTCAGTTTAGAGTAGATAGACAAAATATGGAAGAAAAAAAGGTTGAGAATCGAGTGAGAACAGACCGGGTCAAGCCGCGGGTCAATAGACCCGTTTTGCAAAAAAAAAAAGGGTTTGTGACCCAAGGTTGAAGGTGACATTGTAGAGTGGCGTGTGACCACCACGTGAAGCGCCTTTGGGCGGTGCGTGGGGGCGTGTACCACCTTATATGAGGATGCATCCAACACGAAATTTATAGTATTCGATGTAATGAACATTTTGGAGCAAGTTTTGAGTCGATCGGACACCTTTTCAGTGTAGTTTTGGGTGTACGAAGGTTTAGCGTTAGTTTTAAATCCGTCTAAAATTCCTAGAAAATTATGGGATTAATATAGAAGATATTTGAGATGGTTAGTGACCCTTATAAATGATTCTTGATAGGACTTGAGATCCTAGGAAATTATGGAAAAGCATACAAAGTGGAAATCGAGGTTACATATGTGTGTGAGTGGACTTTCTTTCCCTAAATTATTATGCATGCATACTTATATGATTTAAACATGTTTCTATGTGTTTTTCATGATATTGGAGTGATTGAGATTTTATATGAATTTTGGTGATTTTATGAATATTTTACTACGGGTTTTTCGAAGATTTCCGTAAATTCCATTTTGATTTCCGATTTGAATGTGACTTTGGGGATTTGGCATGAAATGTGGCTTGAAAGTCTATGATATTGGTTTGTCAGTGATTTGATATGATTTGGATGATTTATATGGAAGTTACTCGAGGGCTCATTTTACAAGGTTTTCCTCGGGTATATGTTCTGGACTTTGGTTTTAAGTACAGATTTGGGCTAAACAAGGTTTGAACTATGGAATAAAGTGGGTTTTCTATATTTATGATTATCTTATGATTTTCATGAAAATACTATTTGTTCACGTTTTATAGGGCACAACATATAACTGGATTTTGGGCTTAGGCCCGGGTTCTGAAATGAGGTTTTGAATATGAAATCCCATAATTTTCCGGGATTTTTAGACGAATTTAAAACTAGCCCTAAACCTTCAGACACCCAAAACTACCCCTAATTGGTGTCCGATAAACTCGAAACTTGCGCCAAAATGTTCATTACATCGAATACTATAACTTTTCGGTTGGATGTATCCTCTGATAAGGTGGAACGCGCCCCCATGCGCCACGCTATAGAGTCACCTTCAACCTTGGGTCACCGACCCATTTTTCTGCAAAACAGGTCTACTGACCTCCGGCTTGACCCGGTCCGTTCTCACTAGATTCTCAAAATTTTTCTTTCATGTTTCATCTAATCTACTCTAAACTAACTCAACAAGAGATCCAGAACATCAAAATGGAGAGAAACTCACCCAAAACTGTCCAACCAATCAAATGGACTCACAACCAAGAACACCTTCACTGTTTGATCGATCCCTTCCTTCAAAATTTTGTCTTCATAGCTTGTTAATATTGTATGGACCTAAGGAAATCATTCTTGGACTTAGTTTTAAGTTTCATGGTCGAAACATAGATGGAACAACCCAAACCCAAATCCTCCTCATGGGTCCATAGGCTGTTTTGGGTTCAGGGACCCCCCAAACACTCTCTTCTGGCCTCTGGTTCTTTCCACCCTCTCATCCTGACTTTTTTCCCTTGTTTCTCTCCTTCCCTGGTCTCTACTCTCTCCGCCGTTCAACACCAAAAAAACACACACACATACACACACACACATAACCCAAGTCAGTGCACAAGGGTTTAAGGGATATGGGGCACTTTTCCCTATCCCATTGGTCACCAGAACAACCTCCTCAAAACAATTTACCAAAAGACTAAAATGCCCCCATATAATCGAGCTCCAGAACAAAACCTTCTGAACCCTGTTTTTGGCATGTAGCATGTCGATGTACTCTGGAGGCCGAGACCTTCGTAACAGTCTTCTCAAATCACTTATACTAGGTCTCAGTTAAAAAGTTAATCTTTCCACGATTTTGGCGTGCCGCTTGTCTACGAACTCAGAATCTCGAGACCATCGTAATGGTCTTTTCAGAAACCCCAAAAGGCGTCCCAATCAAAAGGTTAACATTCTAACTTTTATAAGGGCAAAATCGTCATTTTCTCCTTAAATTTTCCAATTTCACGATTCCTCGAGATCCGGGTTGTTACAAAATAAGTTACATTCTGCGCACTTTATAACTTGCTACGGTAGGACTGGATATCCCTTTTTGTATATGTTTTATAGTATCCTTATGCTCTATAAATGATTGTAATATCCCTTGTTTGACATAAATATTTTGTTATTGATACTCTTTTGTATAAAATTGGGTTTTTCGAGTTATCTATCAAACGTGAGCATGATCTCCAAGATTGTCCAAGAGTGGTCCTGTCAACCAGTCACACATAACCAACCATACCATACCAACTGATCATATCGAGCAAACCAATCATATCAGCCCCTCCTCGATGCCAGAATCTCAATCATCGTATCAAAGGTGCACTACCAGTAGACTAATATCACTTGGGAAAATAAAGCCCCGCTCTGGATGTCCGAGTGCCCGAGAAAACAAAGCCTAGCTTTGGACGTTCGCGGATAACCCAGGAAAACAGGACCGTAATTAAATAAAAACAATAAAATCTTGCTAGAACCTAGCCTAAAAATCATCCTTCTTGTTTTGGCATGGAACCCTAGGTGGCCAGGGTTCTTTTTGGTGGCTAGAAAATGCCATTGTCACGTGGAAAATGAGCTAGAGGGGTCTTGGAGAGTTTGGCACACAGTCGCAAAAAAAGGGGGGAAGAATTTGGTGGGCGCACGCTGAAAAATTCAACGTAGGTCAATGGAGGAAGTAAGTTAGGATGGAGCTTTCGGTAGGCGTTGGCCGATTGAGGACTTGGGATTGCCAGGATTGGTTAGGTAGGATGCTACCAAATTTGCTACCGAATTTCCTTACACTTTTTGGTGGCCTCCTTATTTTGATCATAACTTCTTCGATATAACTCCGATTAAGATGATTCTTTCGTTCAAATTCTCATAATTTTGAGCTTTTTTAAATTCAGCACATTTCTGATAAAATATATTATTTTCTTCAATTATTTGTCATTTTTACATTAAAAGTTAAGTATAAAGGGTATAAAATAATATATAATAATGAACAAATAAAATACAACCACACTTAGATTTTGCTCGTCCCTAGTAAATAGTAAAATTAACTAAGAATTCAAAAAACTAAGCCCTTAACTATTTTGTATCAAAATTTTAACATTATAATTATGGCATTAAATATTTACACATAGAAAGCATTTAAGCATATGGAATTCAAGAATTAATAGAACATGTCATGTAAAAGCCCGTATCTTAGAGAGAACGGTGAACGATCCCACATTCCTGCGAAGGGATGGTCTGGGAGGGGATTAGTGGTGTGCCTTAAAGGTGTAGGCACACACTTATCTAGCACGAGGCCTTTTGGGAGCTCAGTGGCTTTGAGTTCGGTTGGAACTCCAATGTTAAGCGAGTTGAGGCTAGTGCAATCCCATGATGGGTGACCCCCTGTGAAGTTGCACCGTGAGCTCCCGAAAACAAAACCGTGAGGGCGAGGAGACCCAAAGCAGAAAATATCGTGCTAGAACCGGGTCCTGACCAAGTAGGGTCTGGTCTTGACATAATGGTATCAGAGCCAAACCCCGACTGGGAAGTGTGCTAGCGAGGATGCTAGGCCCTAAGGGGGCGGATTGTAAAATCCCGTGTCTTGGAGGGAACGGTGAACGATCCCACGTTCCTGCGAGGGGGGAATGGGCTGGGAGGAGAATGATTGTGTGCCTTAAAAGTGTAGGCGCACACCTATCTAGCCTGAGGCCTTTTGGGAGCTCATAGTGCAACTTCCCAGGGTGTCACCCATAATGGAATTACACCAGCCTCAACTCGCTTAACATTGGAGTTCCAACCGAGGGTTGTCATGGGACCCTCACTCCTCGGGGATTGGAGTTCCAATCACATCCCACAATCTGTCACGTCACCTATCTCATATCCACGTCAAATTTAAGCGAGTTGAGGTTGATGCAATTCCATGGTGGGTGACCCCCTGGGAAGTTGCATCGTGAGCTCCCGAAAACAAAACCGAGAGGGCAAGGAGGCTCAAAGTGGACAATATCGTGCTAGAGTCAGGTCCTGACCGAGGAGAGTAGGGTCTTGACAGAATGGTATCAGAGCCAAACTCGACCGGGAAATGTGCCAACAAAGACGCTGGGCCCTAATGGGGGTGGATTGTAAAACCCGTGTCCTAGATGGAACGGTGAACGATCCCACATTCTTGCGAGGGGAATGGTCTGAGAGAGGAATGGCGGTGTGCCTTAAAGGTGTCATTTTGTTAGGACCAACCCTCATCGGTCTGGACCCGACTCATCTAGCACGATATTGTCCCCTTTGGAATACAGGACACACCAGCTCAGCCCTCAGGGTTTTGTTTTCAAGAGCTCATGGTGTAACTTCCCAGTGGGTCACCCATCATGGAATTGCACCAGCCTCAACTCGCTTAACTTTGGAGTTCCAACCGAACCCAAAGCCACTGAGCTCCCAAAAGCCCGCATGCTAGATAGGTGTGTGCCTACACATTTAAGGCACACCACCAATCCCCTCCCAGACCATTCCGCTTACAGGAATGTTGAATCGTTCAACGTTCCCTCCAAGACACAGACTTTTACAATCCACCTACTTAGGGCCGAGCGTCCTTGCTAGCACACTTCCCAGTTGGTGTTTATCTATGATACCAAACTAACAGGACCCATCCCAATCCCCCTGGATTATCGTGGGATATGCCTACTCCCTTCTGACACCGCGTGTTAGACAAGTGATAAACTCGTTCCTCTGCTCGGGGATATCTAGAGTACGCTAGGATCTGTGGTGGCATGTGATGTCTCGATCTCTGCTACGGCCCGTATCCGCGATCAACCTAGAGGGTGGCAAAAATAACAAAACGTGTGAGTGGAAAAAAGTAAACATTATTAAAAACCTTTTTCCAAATCAAGTTTTCACCCTATGTTTTACAAAACATGCATGCATATCACTTGAAAACCAGCACTTTCATCATAAAACCACCACAAGTTACAAACAATTACTAGACATAGTCACTCAGTGAAATACGTTAGGACCCATTATTATATCCGTCTAATCATCCGTCTTTACAGGGAAATCACCTGGGAAATCACCTATCTCTGTCACTGTCACGATTTTCATATCGACACGCGTACGACTCGGATTAACATAACAGATCTACACCAGGTTCTGGAGTCCGCGACTCGACGTCTAGGTGCGACACTAGGCTCGGAGTCCCTGACTCTACGTTTCAGTGCAATAACCCGACATTCCAGCAGGTAGTGTCATCGTGTCCTATTCGAGGAAACACATCCCTACCGGAGCCATATCCATTAGTGTCCTCTTCGGGGAAACACATTCCTACTCGAGGCCCTCTATGGGGAAACACATCCCTGCCGGAGTCATATCCATCATCTCATCGGGTCCTCTCTGGGGAAACACATTCTTGCTGGAGTCATAGCCAACATCTTATAAGGTCCTCTCTGTGGAAACACATTCCTGCCGGAGGCCCCTCCACGGGGAACACATCCCTACCGGAGTCATAGCCATCGTCTCATAAAATGGTCATAATAAAACAGTGGAAACATATTTTCATAAAACAGTTATTTTGCACAAGGTTTGAGCCCAAAATTAGTTTCCACAAATCACATAAAAAAGGTGTCCAGTTTCATGCGAAATGGGGTCCGAAACCCCAAACTTCATAACACAAAACCCAATAGGGCCCTTGGCCCGAAACATGGTTTCCAATTGACTCACTCCCGGAGTCCATTGTCTCTCTATCTCTCAATTGGGCCACAAGCCCAATATCATTTCAATAGGTTCTCAGCCCGCTCTACCTTTTCACGAAAATCCGTAAAGCATTCATTTTCAAACCATGATAAAATTCACAAATCATCATTCAAATCCATGTTTATTGATTAAAACATACATGCATCCATCTTTTAGAAAGCAAAGTCCACTCACACACTGTCCAAGCTGTGTCTCGATATGCGTGATATAAGCCTACCCGGGGTTAATTCACCATCTCCGAAACTTCCAGATTGGTCCAAATCGTACCAATGTTCACTAATGGTACGTGTCCCGAACACGCTTTCTGAAGCCAAAAACCTTGATTTGACCAACTTAACGATCTCCGATTGAGCCGAAACCACCACCATTGGATCCAGATCATCGAAACCTTTAAAATGACACTGGTCCTACTTCGAAATACGTGCCCATATGCCCCCACGCGTGGGTCAAAGCAAAAGTTAACATTGACCAAAAAGTCAACGCTAACGTCAGTAAATTCAATTCTAATGTCAGTAGTCAAATTCAACACTGACATCAGCAGCCAAAGTCAATGATGATGTCAGCAGTCAACGTCATCTCTGACAACTCTAACATCTGACACATGTCAACTGATAGTGCCACATGTTAGCAGCTCATGAGTCCTCGTGTTTGACACGTTAGTGACATGTGGCACCATCTGATTGGTCCATGTCACTAACATGTCAGGCTGACTGGGCATTGACAACAGCCACATGGCAGCCTCCCATTGGCGACGTGGCCTGACATCTAACAGGTGATGATGTCACCCTGCCACATCATGATCGTCCTCATTGAGTTGGGTCGACCCAGATGACTGAGTCGAGTCGGGAAGACCCGCGAACCTGACCCAGCCAGAAAGCACTCCTCCGACCACAGTTTTCCTTCCCGTTTTTCTCATTCTATTCTTCTCTATCACAGGAAGGGATCCATGAACCCTAAACCAGCTAAAAGGGTCTAGATTTTTAACTTTAATGTTTGAACAGTGACATGAATCTTCAAGCTTGTTTTCCCGTCGATTCCGGCCATCTCCATCTGTGGTTTTGGTGCTGTTGAAGTCGTCTGGTTCCTGGGAATCTATTTTGGTCATCAGGACGACCCAACAATCCCTCTAAACCCAACTTAGAAATTGGACCCACGTAAACTGTTTCGAGTTTTACCTGGCCGTGACCCCTGCGCCGTACTCAGCCTCTCCCCGTCTTCTCTCAGCCATCCTTCCATCCTCTCTTTCTTAGCTGAAGCATAAAAGATGATGGTATGATAAGGTTCGGGTGGGTTGTGGTTGTTTGTGGGTTTCGAGTGGGATGGATGGATGAAACAGGGGAGGGAAATAGGATATGCATGTATGAAGATGAAGGGTAATGGATGAGTGACACCTATCACTCATCCATTAGGCCTAGGCAAAATATCTGGGCCCACAAGAGACAAATATCAACCTGCCTCGTACTTCGTGCAACAGTACCTTAACCATTCTAGACATGTAACTTTCCCGTCGAGTGTCCGAATTCAATGTACCGCCTGTCTACGGACTCATACCGACTCAATCTACGTAGCGATCTTCGGTCCTCGTGCATTTGACCTTCTCGATCAAAAGTCAACATTTTGCCCATTTACAGGGGCAAAATCGTCATTTCACCTTGAACGTTCGATAAACCTCGACTAATTTCCAATCATTCTCACTAATCCTCGTTTAATTCTTAATTATTCCTATAAAATTGGGATGGGCCGTTACAATCTTACCTCCTTAAAAAATTTCTTCCTCGAAATACAAACTGATCCAATTCCACAACCAAATGGTGGAAATCTAATCATGTTTCCCACTCGGGGCACCCCCTTTTAATAGTACACGTGCGACACAAACCACAGTACATGTCGATACCCACTGTTTGGTTGTGTCGACGTGTACTCAGACTAGATGAGTGACAGTGGGTACCGACGTGTACTGTGGTTTGTGTCACACGTGTACTATTACACGGGGGTGCCCGAGTGGGAGACATGATTGGATTTCCCCCATTTGGTTGTGGAATTGTATCAGTTTGAATTTCGAGGAAGAAATTCTTTACGTAGGGAGGATTGTAACGACCCGTCCCAATTTTATCGGATTAATTAAAAATTAAGCGAGGATTAGTGAGAATGATCAGAAATTAGTCGAGGTTTATCGACCATTCAATTTGAAATAACCATTTCTCCCTTGGAAATGTGCAAAATGTTAACTTTTAATTTGGGAGGTCAAATTCATGGAGATCGAAGACCACCACGTAGATAGAGTCAGTACGAGTCCATAGACAGGCGTCATGTTGAATTCGGACGCTCAACGGGAAAGTTACGAGTCTAAAACGGTTAAGGTACTATTGTACGAAGTACGAGGCATGTGGATATTTGTTTCTTGTGGGCCCAGATATTTTAGCTAGGGGCCAATGGATGAGTGACAGGTGTCACTCATCCATTGCCCCTCTTCTTTATACATGCATATAGCATTTCCCTCCTTTGTTTCATCCATCCATCCCACCCGAAACCTACAAACACCCACAACCCACCCCATCTTCATCATACCATCATCTTCTATGCTTCAATTGAGAGAGGGAGGATGAAAGGACGACTGAGAGACGACAGGGAGAGGCTGAGTACGGCAGAGGGGTCACAGCTAGGTAAAACCCCAAACCGTTTACATGGTTCCAATTTCTAAGTTGGCTTTAGAAGGATTGTTGGGCCGTTATCATGACCAAAACAGATTTCCAAGTAACAGACGATTTCAACAAGACCAAAACCACGGACGGAGATGGCCGAAATCAACAGGGAAATAATCTTGAAGTTTCCTATCATTGTTCAAACATTAAAGGTAAAAACCTAGACACTTTTAGCTAGTTTAGGGTTCATAGATCCCTTCTTGGGATAGAGACGAAGTGAATGAGAGAAACAGGAAGGAAAACGCTAGTCGGAGGAGTGCTTTCCAGCTGGGTCAAAGTCGCGGGTTTGCGCGATCCTATTCAGTCATCCTAGTCGACCCGACTCAGCAAGGAAGATGATGACGTGGTAGGGTGATGTCATCACCTGCCAGATGTCAAGCCATGTGGCCAATGGAAAGCTACCATGTGGCAGTTGTCAGTGCCTAGTCAGCCTGACATGTTAGTTATGTGGACCAATCAGATGGTGCCACGTGTCACTAACATGTCAGACACATGGACCCGTGAGCTGTTGACACGTGGCACTGTCAGCTGACACGTGTCAGATGTCAGAGTTGTCAAAGATGACGTCAGCAGTGACGTCAGCGTTGACTTTGACTACTGACGTCAGCATTGACTTTTTGGTCAACGTTGACTTTTGTTTTGACCCGCGCGTGGGGGCATTTGGGCCCGTATTTCAAAGTGGGACCAGTGTCATTTTAAAAGTTTTGACTATTCGGATCCAATAGTGGTAGTTTCTGGTCGATCAGAGATTGTTAAGTTAGTCAAATCGAGGTTTTTAGCTTCAGAAAGCGTGTTTGGGACACGTTCCCGGGCTGGTAATGTTCATGGGTTTTAGATATGACCTTATAGAGTCCATTAGTGACCATTGGTATGATTTGGAAAGGTCTGGAAGTTCTGGAGATGATGAATTAACCCCGAGAAGGCTTATAGCATGCGTATCGAGGCTCAGCTTGGTTAGTGCGCGAGTGGACTTTGCTTTCTAAATGATGCATGCATATATGATTTAATGTTCTATAAACATGGATTTGAATGATGATTTGTGAATTTGATCATGGTTTGAAAATGAATGCTTTACAGATTTTTGTGAGAAGGTAGATCGGGTTGAGACTTTATTGAAATGATATTGGGCTTGTGGCCCAGTTGAGAGATAGAAAAACAATGGAATCCAGGAGTGAGTCCATTGGAAACCATGTTTCGGGCCAAGGACCCTATTGGGTTTTATTTTATGAGGTTTGGGGTTTCGGACCCCATTTAACATGAAACTGGACACCGTTTTTATGTGATTTGTGGAAACTGATTTTGGGCTGAGACCTTGTGCAAAATAACTGTTTTATAAAAATAGGTTTCCACTGTTTTATTATGACGATTCTATGAGACGATGGCTATGACTCCGATAGGTATGTGTTCCCTAGAGAAGACCCAATGAGATGATGGATATGACTCTGAAAGGGATGTGTTTTTCCGGAGAGGGCTTATGGCTTCGGTAGGGATATTTTTCCCTGGAGAGGTCACGATGACACTACCTGCAAGAGTGTCAGGTTATTGCACTGAGACGTCAAGTCAGGGACTTTGAGCCTAGTACCGCACCTAGATGTCGAGTCACGGATTCCAGAGTCTGGTGTAGATCGGTTGTGTAAATCTGAGTCGTACGTGTGTCGATATGAAAATCGTGACAGTGATAGTGACAGAGATATGTGATTTCCCAGGTGATTTCCCTGGTATAAGAATAGGTCCCGAGGATTTTCACTAAGTGACTGTGTCTTGTAATTGTTTGTAGCTTGTGGTGGGTTTATGATGAAAGTGTTGGTTTTTAAGTGATATGCATGCATGCTTTGTAAAACGGAGGGTGAAAACTTGATTTGTCAAAGGGTTTTTAATAAATATTTATTTTTGTCCACTCACACTCTTTTTTATTTTTGGCACCCTCCAGGTTGGTAGCGGATGCGGGCTGTAAAAGAGATCGAGATATCACATGCCACCATAGATCCTGCGTACTCTGAATAACCCCGAGCAGGGGGACGAGTTTATCCCTTATTTGACACACAGTGTCAGATGGGAACAGGCACATCCCACGATAATCTAGGGGGATTGGGATGGGTCCTGTCCGTTTGATATCAGAGCCATACACCCTTTGCTGGTGGGTCCCCATTCAACGCGCGTAAGATGGGTCTTGGGATGTGCCCGTTATTGTGTCCCCTCATATCAGACGTGTGGGTCCCGACCAAAGCCACGTTGGAATTCCACTGCCCCAATTGGGATCCTTCGCCATCCGGACGTGTGGGTCCCAATCACGCGCATGCCCTCGGCGACCCTAGTGTCAACCTCTGACGTGGAGGGATAAGGCACGCCCGTCGGATCCTCGAAGACGCGTTTCGCTGTCACACGTGGGATCGGGGGTCTTGTAAGACCCCTTGCTCTCATACTAATTTGTTAGGACCCGACCCTCCTAGGTCCAGACCCGACTCATCTAGCACGATATTATCCCCTCTGGGCCACAGGGCACACTAGCTCAACCCGCAGGGTTTTGTTTTAGGGAGCTCATGGTGCAACTTCCTAGTGGGTCATCCATCATGGAATTACACCAGCCTCAACTCGCTTAACTTTGGAGTTCCAACTGAACCCAAAGCCACAGAGCTCCCAAAAAGCTTCGTGCCAGATAGGTGTGTGCCTACAAATTTAAGACACACCACCATTCCCCTCCTAGACCATTCCCTTCGCAGGAATATGGGATCGTTCACCGTTGCCTCAAAGACACAGACTTTTACAATCCACCGCCCTTAGGGCCCAGCGTCCTCGCTGGCACACTTCCCGGTTGGGGTTTGGCTCTGATACCACTTTGACACGACCCATGCCAATCCCCCTGGATTATCGTGGGATGTGCTTGCTCCCGCCTCTCACCGTGTGTCAGACTAGGGATAAACGCGTCACCCGCTCGGGGTTATCCAGAGTATGCCAGGATTGGTGGTGGCATGTGATGTCTCAATCTCTGCTACAGCCCGCATCCGCGATCAACCTAAAGGGTATTAAAAACCATAAAAGCTATGAGTTGACAAAACAACAGTTTATAAAAATAGTTTATTGAAAATACATTTATACCCTTTACATAAAAGCATGCACATGCATCATAAAACATCATTTAAAATACTTTCTCGGAAGCAAGACGTATTTCTTCCCAATTCAAATACAAGTGAAAATTGCTTCTTAATCGAAGCCATTACCTTAGTAGGATCTTAGCACAAAACCAAATGATACAAGATCTTAGTCCAAACAGAAAACATGTACAAGGCCTCAGCCCAAATCATAATGCCATGTGGGACATCAGTCCCACTATAAAACCACGTGGGAACTCATCCCAACCTTATCTCAGTTTCAGTCATGATTCTAATCCTAGCACATGTGCAAATAGCTCAAGACCGCTCACAATCCTAGCATGTCGTCGTGAACACATCACCCGCCGCGACCATCTTTAGATCATCATGAACACATCACCAATCATCTTTAGATCATCATGAACATATCACCAATCATCTTTAGATCATCATGAACACATCACCAATCGATCTCATTTTTAAAACACTTTCCAAATCATCCTTGACGTTCCGCCAAGTCAAGGTCTTTCAACTAGGGCTCATTCCCGAATCCCGATTTCACGCATCTCCGTGAAACCATCGAAATCACATAAACCACATGCACATAGTACACTCGGTCGAAGCCCAAACATCATATAAAACAGAAATCTTGAACTACATGCAATAACGTATTTTCTACGAAAATGCCAAACAATTCATATTTAAATCACATGCATTCATGGATTTGTCAGGACCCAACCCTCCTTGGTCCGGACCTGACTCATCTAGCATGATATTGTCCCCTCTGGGCCGCAGAACACACCAGCTCCGCCCGTAGGGATTGCAACTTCCCAGTGGGTCACCCATCATGGAATTGCACCAGTCTCAACTCGCTTAACTTTGGAGTTCCAACCGAACCCAAATATACTGAGCTCCCAAAATGCCTCTTGCTGGATAGGTGTGTGCTACACATTTAAGGCACACCACCATTCACCACTCAAACCATTCCCCTTGCAGGAATGTGGGATCGTTCACCGTTCCCTCCAAGACACGAACTTTTACAATCCACCCCTCTTAGGGCCCAACATCCTTGCTGGCACACTTCCTGGTTGGGGTTTGGCTCTGATACCAATTTGTTATAACCCGACCCTCCTCGGTCCGGATCCGACTCATCTAGCACGATATTGTCCACCTTGGACCTTCTCGCCCTCATGGTTTTATTTTTGGGAGCTCACGATGAAACTTTCCAGGGGGTTACCCATCATTGAATTGCACCACCCTCATCTAGCACAATAGTAACTTAACCGTTCTAGACCCGTAACTTTCTCGTCGAGCATTTGACCTCTATCTACATAGCGGCCACCTTAACCGTGCCACCTATCTACGGACTCGTACCGACTCGATCTACATAGTGGTCTTCGGTCCTCGTGCATTTGACCTCCTGGGTCAAAAGTCAACATTTTTCCTATTTCTAAGGGCAAAATGGTCATTTCACCTTGAACGTTCAATAAACCTTGACTAATTTTCGATCAGTCTCACTAATCCTCACTTAATTCTTAATTAATCATGTAAAATTGGGACGGATCGTTACAATCTTCCCTCCTTAAAGAATTTCATCCTTGGGGCACCCCCCGTGTAATAGTACACATGCGACATAAACCATAGTACACGTCGGTACCCACTATCACCGGAGCTTTCAAAGCTCCAACTCAACTCTCACCAACCGAGCCTCCATTCTGAATCTTGAGAATTCACTCGTTGGCTAGTAAGTCTCATTCGAGACACTGACACTCGTCTATCTCACCTGTCACTCACTTCAACAAGTCTTGATTTTTGGCCTCGGGAAGCGTGTTCGGGACACGTTCTCGGGCTAGTACTGTGCATGGGTTTTAGATACGGTCTTAGAGAGTCCATTAGTGACCATTAGTATGATTTGGATAGGTCCAGAAGTTTCGGAGATGGTGAATTAGCCTCGGTAAGGCTTTTATCGTATCGAGGAGCAGCTTGGACTATGCATGAGTGGGCTTTGCTTTCTAAATGATGCATACATATATGTTTTAATGTTTTATAAACATGGATTTGAATAATGATTTGTGAATTTGATGATGGTTTGAAAATGAATGCTTTACGGATTTTCGTGAGAAGGTAGATTGGGCTGAGACCCTATTGAAATGATATTGGGCTTGTGGCCCAATTGAGAGATAGAAAGACAATGGACTCTGAGAGTGAGTCCATTGGAAACCATCTTCTGGGCCAAGGGCCCTTTTGGGTTTTGTGTTATGAGGTTTGGGGTTTCGGACCCCGTTTGACATGAAACTAGACACCGTTTTTATGTGATTTGTGGAAACTGATTTTGGGCTGAGACCCTGTACAAAATAACTGTTTTATGAAAATATATTTCCACTGTTTTATTATAACCATTCTATGCGACGATGGTTATGACTCTGTTAGGGATGTGTACCCCGAAGAATGCCACTAGCAGGAATGTGTTTTCACGGAGATGACCCTATGAGATGTTGGCTATGACTCCGGCATGAATGTGTTTCCCCGGAGAGGACCCGATGAGATGATGGATATGATGAAAGTGCTGGGTTTTAAGTGATGCATGCATTCTTTGTAAAACGGAGGGTGACAACTTGATTTGGACAAAGGGTTTTTAATAAATGTTTAATTTTGTGCACTCACACGTTTTGTTGTTTTTTGCACCCTCCAGGTTGATCTCCGATGCGGGCTGTAGCAGAGATCGAGACATCACATGCCACCACAGATCCTGGCGTACTGTAATGGTTCGGAACGACAAAAAGGGAAAAAATGTAAATTCGGAAATTTTTTGTATAAAACTGACGTTTTTATCCTTGTGAATAGTGTGTTCAAAGTTGACTTTTTATATGACATGTCTATTTCATGTAATTCGAGGACCGTTAAGTAGGTCTTGATTTCCTGAGCACAACGAGAGGCGGCACGCTGTCATCGTACTTCAGACGGCTCGGATTTTGGTCTAAATGTGCGAGGGGAAAAATGGTAATTTGTGCACCAAGGGCAAAATGGTCTTTTGGATGGTTTTGAAAATGGTTCAATAGGATGGGGACATCTGTCCCTCTGTGGTTGGATATTTTCACCAGGAAAGTAGAGAGATGTGGGCAATTGGCCACTCTCTGGTTGGTTCCAGCCGATTCTCACAAAGTGATCGATTAAAAAATAAGGCTGAATTTAGTCATTTGGTTTTCTGTGTTTAGTCGAGTGAGAGAGTATAGTGTCGTGTGTGTGTGACGGAGTGAGACCTAGAGTGAGTCGTGGTGTGTGAGAGTTAGGAAACTGAGAGACAGAGAGGAGGAAAGAAGTTATCAGTGAGCAACACTAGTGTCGTGTGTGTGTAACTGTGAAATTCAAAATGTCGAAACTTTTGTGAACATGTCTGTTGGTGGGGGTCACTGGGTAAAAGGAGACAAGGATGACGTGAGGATTACAGTGGAGGCCACGACGGAGGGCCAGAGGAAAGGTAAGCCATTTCCGATCCCTGTTTTCTCTGTTCTTGTTTAGAACTAGGACTTTGAGTTTTGTGGGTTAGTGAATGACTGGGTTGCTCATTAGTGCTTCTGAAGGTTGAGCCGAGGCCTGGGATCGTGGAACCGTGGCTGGAGAACGTTGTGGTGGCCAGGAATAGAGGAGATTTCTGATTTTTCTTCTTCGATTTTGGAAGGTGAGGTCTCGTGGGTTTCTTAGAGTTTTGAGTAGATAAACTGATTACGAATGTTGAGACGAGAACATAGGTAGAAAACCCGCCAATTTTGGTTGAGAAATGGACGAAAACATCCCTCGCTGGTTCTGTAGGTGCGGTCTGAACCAGCCTGTCGAGAGGTTGACGATGATGAACAGTGTGGCGCGTGAGGCCCACGGGCAGTCCCTTTGGGAGGCACGTGAGGGCGCGTGGTCCACTTTCTGGGAAAGTGTTCAACACGACTTTTATTCTAATCGATGTAACGAACATTTTGGGACAAGTTTCGAGTCGATTGGACACCGTTTCGAGGTAGTTTTGAGTGTCCGAAGGTTTAGAGTTTAATTTAATTACGTTTAAAAATCTCGAATGTAACGACCCGTTCCTGAAGTCGGGATTAGATTAGTGTTTAATGACGGATTAACGAAGAGAATCGGTGATTAGTTGGATAGTTTTGGATAGTCGGCGCAGAATGACGATTTTGCCCTTGGAATGGGCCAAAAGTTAAGTTTTGGTTCGGACGGGTCAATTGGACATTGACTGATGACCGTGACGTAGTTCGGGACGTCACGAATCCGTAGGCAGGTGGCACGCCCGATTCCGACATCCGAGGAGGAAGTTATGATGTTCGGAAGGTTGAGGGCACTTTCGTAATTTGGTTTAAAAGGAGTAATTTGTTGACTTTTTGCACGACAAGGTTTCATCACGCAAACCTATGACCGTTAGATAGGTCTCAACGTCCTGAGTACAACGACAGGCGGCACGTCTTTATCGGACTTCATACGGATAAGTTGTGGTTCTAGATAGGTAAAGGGTAAAATGGTAATTTGGACTTGCAGGCGCAATTTAGTCTTTTAACATCTAGGGAAGTGCGCCCAATCAGATAAGGACACATGGGCTGAATTAATTGGATTTTGGGAGAGTGGTCCACAGGGTGTGTGACACCTGGCTTCACCCTAGAGGCTTCCAACCTTCTCACGGTTAAACTAGTTAATTGTGTTGTTTTAAATCGTGCAATGAGAGAAACAGAGATCGTGAGACAGTGAGGCAATCGATCAGTGTTCAGTATGAGAGTCGTGTGTTTTCTTTGTACCTGAGTGAGTGCCAGTGGTCTGCTTGTGAGTTGTGTGTTTGGGTTGAGGAAAACGTAAGAGTGGTTGTGTGTGAGAGGAGGAAAACCAGGAAACAGAAACAGAGACAACCGTGCACGGCTGTGCACCTTAGTCGATCAAACCATCAAAATTAGACTTGTGGTGGTGTTCAGCAACCTGAGAAGTACCTTGTGAACCCAGAGGAGCACAGCGGAGCTCACGGTGGAGGTCAGAGAGTAGGTGAGTTCCTCGGCTTACTCTGTTTTCTCTATTTTTCCAGTTTGGTTCAAAACAACAGTCGTGGATTGTGGAGTCTTTTTGACTCGTTTTAATGGTCCTAATAGTTGTAGGAAGTTGTCCTTGACCTTAGGAATCCAACCAGAGCCCTGCGGTGACGACTGGTGGCTGGAAACAGAACCTTGGTTTTTCTGTGTTTTTCTTCGAGTTTGGGAGGTGAGTGTTAGACCTTTAATTTGTGCTTTAAGTAGTTTAATAGATTTGTTAGAGTAGGACGATCCTAGTGGGATACAAAGGACGGAAAATGGCCTAAAAAAGGGGTTGAACCGCCCTCGCCTGTTTAGACCGGTCGACGGCCGGAGAAGACGATGATTAGTACCTACTGTAGCGGCTCGTGGCTCCCACGCGCAGCCCCTTTGGGCGGAGCGTGAGGGCGCGTAAGGACTGTTCTGGGGAAATTTTCAGCACGATTTTTACTCTAATCGATGTAACGAACATTTTGGCGCTGGTTTCGGGTCAATCGGACATCGTCTCGATATGTTTCGGGATGTCCGAAGGTTTTATGGCTCGGTTAAAAATAGCTAAAAATACGGGAAAATTATGGGGCTTTAGTATGACCATTGTGAAGTAGTTAGTAACCTTATATTTTTCTTTGGACAGGTTCGGGAAAGCCGAGGATAGCGGAATGGCCGGGAACGGCGTAAGTGCGTGCGTATCGAGGTGACGTCGGAATGGTCTGTGAGTGGACTTTGCTTTCAAACTTATGATGCATGCATATATATTTTTATATGTTTTCTATACTTGATTCTATGATTTGATTTACGATCTTGATGCTTTACGGTTTTGCACGTTTTTCGAGGCATTTACGAAATTTTACGTTTTACGGGATTTCGAACGACCTTGTGATTTGACGATGGTTTTAATTCTTTGATTTTGGGATTTGAAATATGATTTAAAATGAATGATTTAAAATGGATTTCGGAAAATTGTTTTCGGGCTTGAAGCCCAGATCAGAAAGTGGTTTTAAGAAACGTGATTTCGGGTTTTTGAATCGAATTTCCAGATGACGATTCAGGATTCGATTTGGGACTTGAATGTGGATTCCGGGCTTGGGTTCAGAATGGTTATTCCGGATGCCGGCTTACGGGATGATGGTTTCGAACTCGGATTTGGAAATGGATGATGGATATGAGTTCTGGGTTTGGATTCGGGATCCTGATGAGATTGCAGATTCAGATTCGCAAATGGAAAAAGGTTTGCAAACGGTTTTGGATTGGATTTGCTGGATCTGGTTATTGGGTATAAAGACTCGGATATGATTATGACGGGGGCGGGCCCGATTGGGTTTAAAGACCTGGATTGAGTTTAAAGACTCGGGAGTTTAAAGTCTCGGATATTGATATTTCCCCCGTAGGCCTGTTGAGTTTAAAGACTCGGTAGTTTAAAGACTCGGGAGTTTAAAGACTCGAATTATATTGAGGTCTGGATTGAGTTTAAAGACTCGAGAGTTTAAAGACACGGATAGATCCAGCAGGTTCGATGAATAGAAATGTGGTATGGTTTTCAATAATTATTTTCCGAGGTTTTGGGCTATGCACGGATGAAATGGTTTTCGATGGTTTTGAGCTGAGGCCCGGGATTTGAAAGAAAAAAAGAACCTGTGTTCGGTTTTTCTTACATGGTTTGCTTAACTGGAATATTGAATGGTTTTTATGACATCGGCTTGATATGCATGCATTGGTTTTTGAAATGGAGGGTATAACTGTAATTGTTTTATTGAACTGTTTTTAAACTTATTCTTTATTTTTGTCCACTCACAGTCTTTTCGTGTTTTCGATACCCTCCGGGTTGTTGCGGCACGAGCTGTTGATTGAGAGAGACGGAGACATCACACCCGCGATCCACAGTAGTTCGGTATACTCTGGGAAGACTGGTTACTTTTCGGATGGTTGGCTCGAGAATCCCTTGTCCGACTTACGTGTCGCATGAAGGTTGGACGTCAGTTTAGCCTTCGTGTCATACGTAAGTTAGCTGGGATCGGGATTTAGCCCTTAATCCCGGGGGATTAGGGGTGGGTCCTGACATCGAAAAATTGGGGAAATTAATGTGAGCTTAAAATGAAGTGTTTGTGACCCGAAATTATGATGTTTGACCGGCCAGGACATTCATGAGGCATCCGGGGAGCGTGGAGGACACGATTGATGCGTTTGGACTTAGGGAGTGGACTTTTATTTTCTAACCAAGCATGCATAACTATTTTTACATATTTATTATATGCTTTCAATATACGATTCTATGCTTACTATTATGGTATTCATGATTTCCTAATTGCACGTATTTCGTGGTGTTTTATTACATTTACATTAATTTCGAGAATATGGTTTCTACTATGCATTTGATGGCGATTTTGATGGATGGTTTATGTTGTTTATACGTATTTGTTTTGATAATGATTTGCGGATATGCTTTTGGGAATTGAAAGGGAATTCGGGTGTGAGTCTCATTTCGATTAAATATAACTTCGGGTTTTCGATTCTGAGATACTTTCTGGATTTGGATTCGGGATTTCAAAGGGAGATTTTGGATTCGGATTCGGAAATGGATTTATGGATTTGGATTTGATAAAATAGTTTTTAATTGGATTTGCTGGATCTGGTTTTGGGTTTAAAGACCCAGATATAATTTGTGATGGGGGAGGGCCTAGATATAAGATTTTGAGTTTAAAGACTCGGATATTGTGATTTCCCCTCGAGGCCTATTGAGTTTAAAGACTCGGGAGTTTAAAGACTTGAATTATTGATAAGGCCTGATTGAGTTTAAAGACTCGGATTGCTATTGAGTTTAAAGACTCGGATAGATCCAGCAGGTTCGATTTGATGATGTTATATTCAGATTTACATGATTTCATGTTTGACTTCCATAACTATTTTCATATCGTCCATATCGTTGTTTTCAGATACTTGGTTATGCATGCGTGTTTTGAAAAAGGAGGGTTTTTTAACTGTTATTTTTAGTCCACTCACACTTTTAATGTTTTTAACACCCTCCAGGTCGTGGTGCAACCTTTGGGGCTGATGCCGAGGCATAGGCAGTTGCATAAAGTTTTCCCGTTGCGCGTGTAGTTAGCTCTGAGTAAGGTCGTGTTCCTATCTTGTACTGTTAACTATTCTCTATGATACATTTGACTTATTGTACAGTAAGTTGTATCGTGGGTTCTCCCTGGTCTTACAATGTATGTTTTGTGGTTATTTTGGTACTTTCATTCGGTCGTCAGACGGGGAACAAGGTTCTTCCCGGTTATCGAGGCGATAATCGGGGTGGGTCCTGTCAATTGGTATCTGAGCATAGGTTGACAGTTTGTGTCTTGAACTTTGATGTGCCTAGGTTGTTGTGCTAACGTATGCCTTTTTCATAAAACGATCAAGCATGCCTCCGAGATGTTAGCCCCCTCCGCGACCTGAAGAAGACGCCTTTAGAAATGCTGAGAGTGCCACAATCGAGCGAGCCCAGTGCCCTGGGGCTACTGTTTTTAGCGGTGGGGTAGATACTGAGGAAGCCCACCGGTGGATTACGCGGCTTGAGAGGATTTTTACTGTTATGCGATGCCCCATTGAGGATCGAGTTTTATTGGCCACCTTTTTACTAGATGGTGCCACATATGAGTGGTGGTATACCCTAGAGCTGTCAGGTTGGGATGCACATACAGTGACCTGGGACACATTTCGTGAGCAGTTTCTTGATCAGTATTATCCCCGTTCTTTTCGCGATGTTAAGGAGGCAGAGTTTCTACAGCTCCGACAGAGGAACATGTTAGTGATAGAGTATGAGCAAAAGTTTAAGATGCTATCACGTTTTGCTCCTGCATTTGTAGCTACTGAGGCCGAGAAATGCCGCAGGTTCGAGGTCGGAGTACAACTTCAGTTTCTGCGATATCGAACGGTAGAGGAGTTGGTGGAGCTAGTAGTGGTTTGAGGGGACGTGGTCGATCTTCTGGACCATAGACCCGAGTGTTTGCAGTGACACAGCAGGAGGCCCGGGCAACACCTGGCGTGGTGACATGTACGCTTACGATCTTTGGTCATGATGTACGTGCTTTGCTAGATCTAGGGGCTACTCATTCTTTTATCTCGAGGAGTTGTGTACTCTAGCATATAGAGATGTGTCTGTACTAGGTGGTGATATGGGTGTGAGTACGCCCATAGGTGAGGTGTATGTGGTGAATCAGGTGTTGAGAGACTGTCCAGTGATGGTAGGAGATGTTGGGCTGGTAGCTGATTTGATACTACTGAACTTGCATGACTTTGACGTTATTTTGGGAATGGATTGGTTGACATTACATCATGCTTCTATCAAGTGTTTCAATAAGAGGGTGACTTTTCGGAGCCCGGGGTTACCAGAGACTACTTTTAAGGGAGACCAGCGGGCATTGCCTACTGGTGTTATCTCGGCTTTGACAGCGAGCAAGTGTTTGAAGTAGGGATGCCAGGGATATTTGCCTCATGTGGTGGACACATGTTCTGGACCGTTGAAGGCGGAGGATATTCCAGTTGTGCGGGAGTTCCCAGATGTCTTTCTGGAGGAGTTTCCAGGATTACCTCCCCATCGAGATATTGAGTTCACTATTGATCTTATTCCAGGTACGCGACCTATTTCTTAGACACATTATCGCATAGCGCTAGCTTAGTTGAGGGAATTGAAGGCGTAGTTGCAAGAGCTGGTGGATATGGGGTGAGCTCTAGTATTGTTTGTAAGGAAGAAGGATGGAAGTTTGAGGCTTTGCATTTATTATAGGCAACTGAACAAGGTTACAATCAGGAATAAATACCCCCTTCCTCAGATTGATGATTTGTTTGATCAGTTGAAGGGAGCTCGATACTTTTCCAAGATCAATCTTCGCTCCGTTTATCATCAGTTGTAAGTTAGAGAAGATGACGTACCCAAAACAGTTTTTCAGGCCCGGTATGGCCATTATGAGTTCGTGGTAATGCCATTTGGATTAACTAATGCATCAATGGCGTTTATGGATTTGATGAATCGAGTGTTTCGGTCATACCTGAATCATTTTTTCATTGTGTTTATTGATGATATCTTGGTGTACTCTAAGAGTGCGAAGGCGTAAGAGAAGCACTTGAGGGTGATGCTTAGTACCCTGAGGAAGAATGAGCTATATATGAAGCTGAGTAAATGTCAATTGTGGTTGACTCGTGTCTCTTTCTTCGGACATGTGATTTCAGCCGAAGGAATTAGCGTGAATCCCCAGAAGGTTGAAGTGGTAGCAAATTAGGAGTAGCCAAAGACAGTTACCGATGTTAGAAGTTTCTTGGGGTTAGCTCATTGTTATAGGCGTTTCATAGAGGGATTTTCGACTCTTGCTGCTCCATTGACACAGTTGACTAGGAAGGGCGTCCGTTTTGTTTTGGATGATGAATGGTGAACAAAGTTTTCAGGAGTTGAAGAGGCGATTGACATCTGCTCCTGTGTTTGCCCTTTATGATGATAGTTGGGAGTTTGAGGTATATAATGACGCTTCTTTGCAAGGTCTGGGGTGTGTTTTGATGCAACATGGGAAGGTGATTGCTTATACTTCCCGATAGTTGAAACCTCATGAATTGAATTACCTCACTCAAGATTTAGAGCTTGCAGCAGTAATACATGCATTGAAAATTTGGAGACATTATCTATCTGGTGAGAAGTGCAGGATCTTTACTGATCATCAGAGTTTGATGTATCTCTACACACAGAAAGAGCTAATCTTGAGACAACGTCGATGGTTGGAGTTGATTAAGGATTATGATTGTACCATTGAGTATCATTCAAGAAAGGCTAATGTGGTAGGCGATGCCCTGAGTCGGAAGTCAGCAAGTTCTATGGCACATTTGAGGATGATTCGCTTGCCTTTGTTGGTCGAAATCCGAAAAACTGGAGTGAGTTTGGCTGTTGATAGTCAGGGAGTGTTACTAGCAAGTTTCCATGTATGGCCTATCCTTGTCGATCAGATTATTGATGTTTAGTTTCAGGACCCCATTTTGGGTATCATTCAGATTAAGGTTGAAGCTGGGGAGAGACATGATTTCGAACTTCGTGAGGATGGAGCCTTAGTGAAGGAAGGCTGGGTATGTATACCTGAGGATGCAACACTAAAGAAAGAGATTCTTGATGAGGCTCACAGTTCAGCCCATGCAATGCATCCTGGTGGAACCAAGATGTACCGTACGCTTCGTGAGCATTACTGGTGGTCTGGTATGAAGCGTGAGATTGCTGAGTACGTCAATAGGTGTTTAATATGTCAACAGGTGAAGGCCGAGCGACAAAGACCTTATGGAGCAATGCAACCACTGCCGATCCCAGAATGGAAATGGGATCATCTGATGATGGATTTTGTGTTTAAAGTTCCCAGGATGCCTAAAGGTCATGATGATGTGTGGGTGATTGTGGATAGGCACACAAAGTCAGCACATTTCTTGCCATTGCGAGAGAATTTCAGGATGACTCAGTATGCTCAGTTGTTTATCGATGTGATCATACGATTGCATGGTACTTCGAAATCCATAGTTTCAGACAGAGATCCGAGATTCTGTAGGAGGCATTTGGGACAAAGCTACATTTTAGCACTGCTTTCCATCCTCAGACCGATGGACAGTCAGAACGAACCATTCAGATTTTGGAGGATATGATGCGAGCCTGTGTTTTGTAATTTCAAGGTACTTGGGAGTTGCACCTAGCACTGATGGAGTTTGCATATAATAATAGTTACCAGGCGAGCATTGGGATGGCCCCCTATGAAGCTTTGTATGAACGGCAGTGTAGAACACCTTTGTGTTGGACTAAAATGGGTGAAAGGAAATTGACAACCTCGGAACTGGTAGACCTTACCAAGGAAAAAGTTGCACTTATTCGAGACAGACTCAAAGCAGCCCAAGATCGACAGAAGAGCTACGCCGACCGCCGGATCAGAGATCTTGAGTTTGAAGTGGGGGATTGGGTCTTCTTGAAGTTATCCCCTTGGAAGGGTATTGTGTGGCTTGGCAGATGAGGGAAGTTAAGTCCACGATACATTGGACCCTATGAAATTCTAGAGAGGATTGGTCCTGTTGCTTATCGGTTAGCGCTACCTTCAGATCTTGCTAAGGTACACAATGTTTTTCATGTGTCTATGCTTCAAAAGTACATACGGGATGATTCCTATATACTGGAAGCACAACCCATCGTGCTTAGAGAAGATTTGAGTTTCGAAGAGCACTCTGTGGAGATTTTGGACCATAAAGACAAGGTGCCTGGCCAAAAGATTGTTCCTTTGGTAAAGGTACTTTGGAGGAATCACAATGTGAAAGAAGCAACTTGGGAACCCGAGGCACTAATGCGTGAGCAGTACCCCAACTTGTTTCATTAAATTTTGAGGAGGAAATTTTTTTAAGGGTGTAGATTGTAACGACTCGGAACGTCAAAAAGGGCAAAAATGTAAATTCAGAATTTTTTTGTATAAAATTGACGTTTTTACCCTTGTGAATAGTAAGGTCCAAGTTGACTTTTTATATGACTTGTCTTTTTCACGTAATTCGAGGACCATTAGATAGGTCTCGATTTCCTGAGCACAACGACAGGCGGCACACTGTCATCGAATTTTGGACGGCTCGAATTTTGGTCTAAATGTGCGAGGGGAAAAATGGTAATTTATCGGGGCACAGCGTAACTAAGAGGGTCATTCCACTTAGGGCGAGACAGAATGGGCTGGCACAAGCGGTCTGGTGTCCGGGCCAATTGGTCAGACGACGACTACTTCACTTATTAGATTAGTATTAGCCGCCTATCCCGGGATGGAATAGAAAGAACGCGATGCACCAAGGGAAAAATGGACTTTTGGCTGGTTTTGAAAATGGTTCAATAGGATGGGGACATCTGTCTGTAACGCCCCGGACGTTCTGGAAATGTAATATTATAAATATTGAATAAAATGACGTTTTTACCCCTGTGTTTGTGTGGTCGATTTGTTGACTTTTTGATTTGGAGGTCGAACGGACGTTGAGTGATGACCGTGACGTAGTTCGGGATGTCACGAGTTCATAGACAGGTGGCACGTCCGATTCGGACGCTCGGAGTGAAAGTTATGATGTTCGGAAGTTCAGGGGCATTATCGTAATTTGGGCGTTATAAGGGGAAAAAGTTGACTTTTTGTTTGACAATTGATATTCATTTGACTCGAAGACCGTTATGTTCGTCTCGACGCCCCGAGTACAACGACAGGCGGTACGCTTGAAACGGACGTCGGATGACCGAGTTATGGGTCACGGATGTTGGAGGGCATTTTGGTAATTATTGCACAGAGGGGCATTTTGGTCATTTCACGGTGGTTACTGTTCACCACCGTGAAAAACAGAGTGCACGGCCGTGGGTTTTGTGCGTGCAATTGTTTATGGCTAGTGGAAGTGCTCAGACGTTTTGTTTATGTAGTTTTAGGCAGTGGAAGCAGGATTGAGTGACCTTGGTGCACATTTGGGCAGAGCTCAGAGCACGGGAGAGTGAGGAATGGCTGTGGTCTCTGTGCTTGCGGGAAACCGTTTTCAGAGACTTCAGAGTGTCTCCCACGAGTTGCTGGCCGTTTGAATCGATTACTCTGAATGCCGTTGGACTTAGTGACTCATTTGCGTCCTTCCTGCTGTGGAAAAACTGAGAGAGATTGAGAGAACCAGTGTTGAACCATTTCGGGTTTCTGGGGGGGAAATCGCAGAGTTCAAATTCTGAGGGTCGAGGGATCAAACTAAACACACGGTGAGACTTCTTGGAGTGAAATAATCACTACGGTGCAAGAACTGAAGGGATTGGAGCCCGTTTCGCCCAGGAACCTGAGTTACGGTTCAGAGTTGAACCAGTTGGAGGGAAAAACTGAATTCGATTTCTGAGGCTTGTTGATCGAAACCAGGGGCCATTCTAGTCTTCTGGGAGCAAAAGGAAACCAACCACGTCAAATTCGAAGGACGACACTCACGAGTTGGCCAAGAACGGAGTACCCTGGTTCTGAGTATTTCCGAGCTTGAGGACGACGACTTCCAGGTAACGGCGAGACCAATTGATGGTACCATTGTGTTCGTATAAGTCCCCTTAAGCTACTGGTGAAATTAATTTGAGAATGGGGTTAGTTTGGGTGAGTTCCAGAATGTCGATTTGTTCGACTGTTCGAGTTTGAGTTGGGTCGTTTGGGTACTAGTCGAGGTTAATCTTCAATACAGACCTAAAATTAAAGGATTAGAGAAGATAATAGAATAAAAAACGAGAGGAATTGATTGAGAATTGGGCTTGAACTGGTCGGGTTGAGTCGCGGGTAATAGACCCGTTTATCAGTTGATTCGGGTAAGGACGAAGGTACTGTAGCTTGGCGCGTGGCTTTCACGCGCAGCCACTTTGGGCGGCGCGTGACGGCGCGTGTGACGTCAACTCCGATCACGGTCAACATGAGAATTAATCCTTACAGTCTAATTAACATTTTATCTTTAGAGTTTGAATCGATCGGGAGTCATTCGGGATAAGTTCGGGAGTCCGGAAGATTAAGTCTTTAAGTTTATTTTCGCCGAAAAATCCGGAAAAATTAGGAAAAATCCTACGAGTTATTTTGGGATGTTTGTAACCCTTCTTGTACGTTTTCACAGGCCCGGACGCTTCCGAAGCTACGGAGGAGCGCGCGGGACTCGATTGACGCGTCCTAAGACTGTGAGTGGACTTTTTGATTTCTAAATTGGGCATGCATGACTATTTTGCTTATTTATCTCATGGTTTTACATATGATTTTATGATGGTGAGATGATATATCGATTTTACCTGTTTTCACGTTTTTCGAGATATTTATCGTATTTCACGCATTTCGAGATTTCGGTTTTTGCCTATGCATGCGTGATAATTTTGATGAAGTATCTGGATATGAATATGCATGTTTCGGATTTATGATGTTTGATCATATTGTGAAGTAATTTTCGGAAATTGCATGTGTTGGAAATTGCATGTGACTTCGGACATAAGTCCTACTATGTTGTGATATGATTTCGGAATGATTTTGGAAAACAGTTGTGATGAATCATGGTTTATTGTGTTTTAAAAACGGTTTTGGGTTTAAAGACCCGGTTGATGGTTGGATCTGGTTTTGGGTTTAATGACCCGGTATGTTGATGTTGGGGGCGGGCCCGAAAATTGAGTTTAAAGACCCGTGAGTTTAAAGACTCGATTATTATGATACCCCCGAGGCCTACTAATCGTGTTTTGAGTTTAAAGACTCGTTGATATCCCGGGAAGGCCTAATGTTGAGTTTAAAGACTCGGATGGATCCAACGGCATAATCATGATTATTGATTTGCGTTTTACTTTATTGGTGCAATATATGTTTCAAAATGACGGTTTCTGGAATCTGGTATTATTAAATGGTTTTACATGAGTTATGACGATCCTTGTAACGTTTTTCATGTGTTTCGGGAAAAAGAGTTTTCAAAAGTTCAATACACAATTTTGAATATTTGGTTATGCATGTGGATTGCAAAACTGGAGGGCGAACCCGATTTCGGAAAAACTGTTTTTCCTGTTAAACTTATGTTTCGGTCCACTCACACCTTGTTGTTTTAAATTCCCTCCAGGTCGTGGTACAAGCGTGGGGGGCAAGCGCCGAGGCAGAGGCGGAGGCATAAAGTTTTCCGTTGCGGAGTAGTTAGTTCACAGAGTAGGACTTGTTCTTTAATTTGTTTTGTAATATTGCTCTGTGAAACTGTGGACTAGACGTCCAGTCGGTTGTAATCGTTTAATCTCCCTGGTCTGACAATGGGTGTGTGGTAATATTATTTAGTTTTCCGGTCTTTTGGATTCGATTGTCAGACGGGAGCAGGATGCTTCCCGATTATCGAGGCGATAATCGGGGTGGGTCCTGTCATGTCCCTGTGTGGTTGGATATTTTCACCAGGAAAGCAGTGAGATGTGGACACTTGGCCACTCTCTGGTTGGTTCCAGCCGATTCTCACAAAGTGATCGATTAAAAAACAGGGCTGGATTTAGTCATTTGGTTTTCTGTGTTTAGTCGAGTGAGAGAGTACAGTGTCGTGTCTGTGTGACTGAATGAAACCTAGAGTGAGTCGTGGTGTGTGAGAGTGAAGAAACAGAGAGACAGAGAGGAGGAAAGAAGTGACCAATGAGCAATACTAGTGTCGTGTGTGTGTAACCGTGAAATTTAAAACGTCCAAATATTTGTGAACCTGTCTGTTGGTGGTGGTCATTGGGTAAAAGGACACTACGAAGACGTGAGGATTACGGTGGAGGCCACGACCGAGGGCCAGAGGGAAGGTAAGCCATTTCCGATCCCTGTTTTCTCTGTTCTTGTTCAGAGCTAGAACTTTGAGTTTTGTGGGTTAGTGAATGACTGGGTTGCTCATTAGAGCTTCTAAAGGTTGAGACAAGGCTTAAGAACGTGGAACCGTGGCCGGAGAACGTTGTGGTGGCCGGGAACAGAGGAGGAGATTTCTGGTTTTTCTTCTTTGATTTTGGAAGGTGAGATCTCGTGGTTTTCTTAGAGTTTTGAGTAGATAAACTAATTAAGAATTTGAAGACGAGAACATAGGTAGAAAGACCGTCGATTTTGGTTGAGAAACGGACGAAAATCGACCTCGCCGGTTCGGTTAGACCGGGCCAGTCTGGACCGGACGGAACCGGCCTATCGCGAGGTTGACGATGATGGACAGTGTGGCGCGTGAGGCCCACTCACAGCCACTTTGGGCCGCGCGTGAGAGCGCGTGGTCCACTTTTTGGGAAAGTGTTCAACACAGCTTTTACTCTAATTGATATAACGAACATTTTGGAACAAGTTTTTAATCGATCAGACTCTATTTTGGGGAAATTTTGAGTGTCCGAAGGTTTAGGGTTTAGTTTAATTACGTTTAAAAATCCCGAAAAATTGGGGAAATTAATGTGAGCTTAAAATGAAGTGTTTGTGACCTGAAAGTATGATGTTTGACAGGCCAGGACATTCCTGAGGCCTCCGGGGAGCGTGAAGGACACGATTGACGCGTTCGGACTTAGTGAATGGACTTTTGTTTTCTAACCAAACATGCATAACTATTTTTACATACTTATTATATGCTTTCAATATATGATTCTATGCTTACTATTATGGTACTCATGATTTCCTGATTGCAAGTATTTTTTGGTGTTTTATTGCATTTACATGAATTTCGAGAATATGGTTTCTACTATGCATTTGATGGCGATTTTGATGGATGGATTATGTTGTTTATACGTATTTGTTTTGATAATTATTTGTGGATATGCTTTTGGGAATTGAAAGGGAATTCAGGCGTGAGTCCCATTTCGATTAAATATAACTTTGGGTTTTCGATTCTGAGATACTTTCTGGGTTTGGATTCGGGATTTCAAAGGGAGATTTTGGATTTGGATTCGGAAATGGATTTATGGATTTGGATTTGATAAAATAGTTTTTAATTGGATTTGCTGGATCTGGTTATGGGTTTAAAGACCCGGATATGATTTGTGACGGGGACGGGCCCAGATATATGATTTTGAGTTTAAAGACTCTGAGTTTAATGACTCAGATATTGTGATTTCCCCTGGAGGCCTATTGAGTTTAAAGACTCGGGAGTTTAAAGATTCAGATTATTGATAAGGCCTGATTGAGTTTAAAGACTCGGATTGCTATTGAGTTTAAAGACTCGGATAGATCCTGCAAGTTCGATTCGTTCATGTTATATTCAGATTTACATGCTTTCATGTTTGACTTCCATAAATATTTTCATATCGTTCATATCGTTGTTTTTAGATACTTGGTTATGTATGCGTGCTTTGAAAAAGGAGGGTGAACCCTGGTTTTCTTTAAAACTGTTTTTTCTAACTGTTTTTTTTAGTCCACTCACACTTTTAATGTTTTTAACACTCTCCAGGTTGTGGTGCAAGTTTTGGGGCTGAAGCTGAGGCAGAGGCAGTGGCATAAAGTTTTCCCGTTGCGCGTGTAGTTAGCTCTGAGTAGGGTCTTGTTTCTATCTTGTACTGTTAAGTATGCTCTATGATACAGTTGACTTATTGTACAGTAAGTTGTATCATGGGTTCTCCCTGGTCTGACAATGTATGTTTTGTGGTTATTTTGGTACTTTCGTTTGGTTGTCCGACGGGTACAGGGTTCTTCCCAGCTATCGAGGCGCTAATCGGGGTGTGTCCTGTCAATTGGTATCAAAGCATAGGTTGATAGTTTGTGTTCGGCACTTTGATGTGCCTAGGTTGTTGTACTAACGTATGCCTTTTTCAGAGGACAATCAGCCATGCCTCCGAGACGTGAGCCCCCTCCACGACCTGAAGAAGACGTCGTTAGAAATGCTGAGAGTGCCACGATCGAGCGAGCCCAGCACCTTAGGGCTACTGTTTTTACCGGGGGGGAGGGGGGGGGGCAGATCTTGAGGAAGCCCATCGATGGATTACGCGGCTTGAGCGATTTTTGCTGTGATGCGATGCCCCCCTGAGGATCAAGTTTTTTTGGCCACCTTTTTACTAGATGGTGCCGCATATGAGTGGTGGTATACCCTAGAGTTGTCAGGTTGGGATGCACATACAGTGACCTGGGAGACATTTCGCGAGAGGTTTCTTGATCAGTTTTATCCCCGTTCGTTTCTCGATGCTAAGGAGGCGGAGTTTCTACAGCTCCGACAGGGGAACTGTTAGTGGCAGAGTATGAACAGAAGTTTCAGATGCTATCACGTTTTGCTCTTGCATTTGTAGCTACTGAGGCCGAGAAATGTCGCAGGTTCGAGGTTGGAGTACAACTTCAGTTTCTGGGACAGCGTGCGCTAGATGAGTTGGTGGAGCTAGTAGTGGTTCGAGGGGACGTGGTCGATCTTTTGGACCATAGGCCCTAGTGTTTGCAGTGACACAGCAGGAGGCCCGAGCAGCACCTGGCGTGGTGACAGGCACGCTTATGATCTTTGGTCATGATGTACGTGCTTTGATAGATCTGGGGGCTACTCATTCTTTTATCTTGAGGAGTTGTTTACTGCTAGCAGATAGAGAGGTGTCTCTACTAGGTGGTGATATAGGTGTGAGTATGCCCATAGGTGATGTGTATGTGGTGAATCAGGTGTTGAGAGAGTGTCCAGTGATGTTAGGAGGTGTTGGGTTGGTAGCTGATTTGATACTACTGAACTTGCATGACTTTGATGTTATTCTGGGAATGGATTGGTTGACAATACATCGTACTTCTATCTAATGTTTCGATAAGAGGGTGACTTTTCAGAGCCCGGGGTTACCAGAGACTACTTTTCAGGGAGACCAGCGGGCATTACCTACTGGTGTTATCTCGGCTCTGACAGTGAGCAAGTTGTAGAGGAAGGGATGCCAGGGATATTTGGCTCATGTGGTGGACACACGTGCTGGACCGTTGAAGGTGAAGGATATTCCAGTTGTGCGGGAGTTCCCAGATGTCTTTCCGGAGGAGTTTCCGGGATTACCACCCCATTGAGATATTGAGTTCACTATTGATCTTATTCCAGGTACGCGACCTATTTCTCAGACACTTTATCGCATGGCGCCAGCTGAGTTGAGGGTATTAAAGGCGCAGTTGCAAGAGCTGGTAGATATAGGGTTTATTCGGCCGAGTGTGTCTCCTTGGGGAGCTCCAGTATTGTTTGTAAGGAAGAAGGATGGAAGTTTGAAGCTTTGCATTGATTATAGGAAACTGAACAAGGTGACAATCCAGAAAAAATACCCCTTGCCTCGGATTGATGATTTATTTGATCAGTTGAAGGGAGCTCGATACTTTTCCACGATTGATCTTCGCTCCAGTTAGCATCAGTTGCTAGTTAGAGAAAAGGAAGTACCCAAAACAGCTTTTCGAACCCGGTATGGCCATTATGAGTGTGTGGTAATGCCATTTGGATTAACTAATGCACCAGCGGCATTTATGGATTTGATGAACCGAGTGTTTCGGTCATACGTGGATCGTTTTGTCATTGTGTTTATTGATGATATCTTGTTGTACTCAAAGAGTGCAAAGGCGCACGAGAAGCACTTAAGGATGATGCTTAGTACCCTGAGGAAGAATCGTCTATATGCGAAGCTGCGTAAATGTCAAATCTGGTTGACTAGTGTCCGTTTCTTGGGACATGTGATTTCAGCGGAAGGAATTAGCATGAATCCCTAGAAGGTTGAAGCGGTAGCAAATTGGGAGCAGCCAAAGATAGTTACCGAGGTTAGAAGTTTCTTGAGGTTAACTGGTTATTACAGGCGTTTCATAGAGTGATTTTCTACTCTTGCTGCTAAAGAATATTGAGCAGATAAACTGATTAAGAATGTTGAGATGAGTACGTAGATAAAAAGCTCGTCAATTTTGGTTGAGAAATGGACAAAAATTGCCCTCGCCTGTTCGGTTGGTCTGGACTGGTCTGAACCGGCCTGTCGCGAGGTTGACGATGATGAATAGTGTGGTTCATGAGGGCGCGTGGCCCATTTTCTAGGAAAGTGTTCAACACGGCTTTTACTCTACAAGTTTCGAGTCGATCAGACACTGTTTTGGGGTAGTTTTGAGTGTCCGAAGGTTTGGGGTTTAGTTTAATTATGTTTAAAAATGCTGAAAAGTTGGGGAACTTAATGTGAGCTTAAAATGAAGTGTATGTGACCCAAAAATATGATGTTTGACAGGCCAGGACATTCTTGAGGCATCCGGGGAGCGTGCAGGACACGATTGACGCGTTCGGATTTAGTTAGTGGATTTTTTTTCTAACCAAGCATGCATAACTATTTTTACATACTTATTATATGCTTTCAATATATGATTCTATGCTTACTATTATGGTATTCATGATTTCCTGATTGCACGGATTTCGTGGTGTTTTATTGCATTTACATGAATATGTAAATTTCGAGAATATGGTTTCTACTATGCATTTGATGTCGATTTTGATGGATGGTTTATGCTGTTTATACGTATTTGTTTTGATAATGATTTGTGGATATGCTTTTGGGAATGGAAAGGGAATTCGGGCGTGAGTCCCATTTCGACAAAATATAAATTCGGGTTTTCGGTTCTGAGATACTTTCTGGGTTTGGATTCGGGATTTCAAAGGGAGATTTTGGATTCGGACTCAGAAATGGATTTATGGATTTGGATTTGATAAAATAGTTTTTAATTGGATTTTCTGGATCTGGTTTTGGGTTTAAAGACCCGGATATGATTTTTGACTGGGGCGGGCCTGGATATATGATTTTAAGTTTAATGACTCGGGAATTTAAAGACTCGGATATTGTGATTTCCCCCGGAGGCCTATTGAGTTGAAAGGCTTGGGAGTTTAAAGACTCGGATTATTGATAAGACCTGATTGAGTTTAAAGACTCGGATTGCTATTGAGTTTAAAGACTCGTACAAATCCAGCAGGTTCGATTCGATGATGTTATATTTGGATTTACATGATTTCGTGTTTGACTTCCATAACTATTTTCATATCGTCCATATTGTTGTTTTCAGATACTTGGTTATGCATGCGTGTTTTGAAAAAGGAGGGTGAACCTTCGTTTTCTTTAAAACTGTTTTTTTTAACTGTTATTTTTAGTCTTTTCACACTTTTAATGTTTTTAACACCCTTCAGGTCGTGGTGCAAGTTTTGGGGCTGACGCCGAGGCAAAGGCAGAGGCATGAAGTTTTCCCGTTGCGCGTGTAGTTAGCTCAGAGTAGGGTCTTGTTCCTATCTTGTACTATTAACTATGCTCTGTGATACAGTTTACTTATTGTACAGTAAGTTGTATCGTGGGTTCTCCCTCGTCTGACAATGAATGTTTTGTGGTTATTTTGGTACTTTCGTTCGGTTGTCAGACGGGAATAGGGTTCTTCCTAGTTATCAAGGCGATAATCGGGGTGGGTCCTGTCACGTACTCTGGATAACCTTGGGCGGGGGGATGAGTTTATCCCTTGTCTGATACGCAATGTCATACGGGAGCAAGCATATCCCATGATAATCCAGAGGGATTGGGATGGGCTCTGTTTGTTTGGTATTAGAGCACGAGTTTGCTCCTAGGGTGCTGCGCATGTGCTGGATGTGATGTCTCTATGATACGGACATCCCGTAATCAACCTGGTAGCGAGGGTAGGAATAGGAAAGTTAGGAGGAAATGAACCTATCTGAGGGTTTTGTTTGGCATAGGTTCTGTTGGCATTATATGTCGTGGTTGAGCCAGTGTTAGACACTAAGCAGGGCCGAGTTTGTTGCGTTATATGCCTAGTGGCTTTGGGTCCTGACATAATGGTATCAGAGCCAGACCTTGACCGGGAAGTGTGCCAGCGAGGACGTTGGGCCCTAAAGGGGGTGGATTATATGACCTGTGTCCTGGAGAGAACAGTGAACGATCCCACATTCCTATGAGGGGAATGGTCTGGGAGAGGAATGTTGGTGTGCCTTAAAGGTGTAGGCACATACCTATCTAGCACGAGGACTTTTGGGAGCCCATTGGCTTTGGGTTCGGTTGGAACTCCAAAGTTAAGTGAGTTGAGGCTAGTACAATTCCATGATGGGTGACCCCTTGTGAAGTTACACCGTGAGCTCTCAAAAACAAAATTGTGAGGGCGAGGAGGCAAAAAGCGGACAATATTGTGCTAGAGTTGGGTCCTGACTGAGAAGGGTCGGGTTCTGACAGAATGGTGATTGAGAGCCGTCCCCACATGAGGACCTTCTTTATCCTCACGCTGGGCTCTAAGAGGGGTGGATTATAAAATCTCGTGTCCTAAAGAGAAAGGTGAACGATCCCACATTCCTGCAAGGGGAATGGTCTAGGAAGGGAATGGTGGTGTGCCTGAAAGGTGTAGGCACACACCTATCTAGCATGAGACCTTTTGGGAGCTCAGTGGCTTTGGGTTCGGTTGGAACTTCAATGTTAAGGAATTGAGGCTGGTGCAATTCCATGACGAGTGACCCCCTGGAAAGTTGCACCGTGAGATGCCGAAAATAAAACTGTGAGGGCGAGGAGGCCCAAAGCGGACAATATCATGCTAGAATTTGGTCCTGACCGAGGAGGGTTGGGTCCTGACATGTCAAGTGCTTCAACAAGTAAGACAATGAGTAAACTTGGTGAATGGATCTCAGCATGAATAAAACAAGTATGAATCAACTCACAAGGATATGCACTCATTATTTTCACTTAATATGTAAAGGTTGTGTTTGCACTCAAAGTATGTGAGAAAGATGCTCACAATATAGAAACAAAGTACTTCGTTAAAATCTCAAACTTAAAGCCTTAAGGAAAGAATCAAACATACTTGCACAAATGAACCAAAACCATAAGCTTACTCTAGTGTTAAACTCAACCAATCAAAGGTTACCCATTTTTAAGATCATAAGGTCTTTTTAATGGTTGTAATGAGGTTAAGTTTAGAAGCATGGAATATATAGCATAAGTGGAGCTCAAATTCGTTCCAAGACTCAATAAAATACTCCCAAAACATAGCATAGCTTCCCATCCTTAGTGAAATGACGTTAATAATCCATCCCTTCCAACATAGTCCAAGTTTCATCATGTTGGGCCTAGCATTCATTCTTTGTGTCAGATTTCCAAGGACTGAACTCAAACTTTTACATGATCAAACCTGATTACCTTTTGAGAGACTCATAAACCTTGTGCTTTCATAAAATTTCAACCTTTTTCGCTCGTTTTTTATCATGATAAATATCAAGGTAATAACATGCGTTAGTATTACAACAAAGTTTGAGAAAATTAATCCACAGAATGAACATACAAGTCTTCAAAACATCATTAATTTCTCTTCACGCCATCTTCTTGTCTTCAACCGAGTATTTGGAACAAGGGTAAAGGATGCCTATACTACTAGGCTCAAGTTTTTAGATATTCATGATGATGAAAAAAAGGCTTAATGTGGGCTCAAAGAGGTTAAAACTAAGAGGGTCGCAACTTGTGCGCTCGAATAGGGAACATGTATGTTTGAATAAATGGGCTCTATTTTCCTTCACATTTTAAAAGTTCCTCAGGAACCCAATATTCGAAACTCAGATACCCCTTCACCATTAGAACAAAGCTCTCCATGCATACAAATAATCCAAAATCCCAAATTCAAATTAAGAATGCAATGCAAGAAATTCACATAAATCAATCAGAAGACAGCAAACCCAAAATCTACAAAACGATCTTAAACAGGGAGAAAAATGGCAATACCTTCCATGGTGTGAGTATCCAAGGATTCTCTCGCTTTGTTGGTCTTTGACTCCTACGTGCCTATAAAGCGCCGGCTATCAAACCTGTTCAGCCAGATTGATTGAAGCAAAAGAGTAAACTACGAGTCTGCATGTTTTGAAGAGATATTAAAATTTTTAATTTTGAAGAGAAATTAAATTTTGATTGCGGAGATTGAACATTCGAAGGCGAGGTGATTTTCTTTCTACCCTTTTCCTCCGGTTTTCCCTCATTTGGTTTGGCTTCTGTTCATCCAAACCAAATTAATATTTTAGCCTTTACTTTTATTTTAAATTTATTATTTCAGATGTATTATGACTTAGTGGTATATTTCTCAATACATTATAACCTCTTTTGGTACGCCGTATTGTATTGACTATTTAAGTTGGATAGACTAATTCGTCTATTAGATCGACTAACTTTTTATTATTGATAAATTATTATTTCTATTTATTAAAATTTTATTTTAAATTATTATTATTATTATTATTATTATTATTATTATTATTATTATTATTATTATTATACTTTTCAAGCTTATTACTCATCCGACTATTTAATATAGAAAATTTAGAGAGTATTATTTTAACGTGTTTGAACCGTATGAAGGTACTCAATCGTATTAATTTATACGGTGACTAATTAATACAAGTGGTATCAAACACTATTTTCATATTATATTATCTTATCTAATTCCTTATACGACGTACCAAATGTAGCCTATATAGAAGATATTGAATTTGATTTTCATAAATAATTATATTGATACGAATATATATAGGACAAAACTTACAAGCAATGGAAATGAAATCAAAAGAAATGATTATCATTACGTACTTCTCCTATGTTTATTTGTAACTAGGTAGTCCTTACTCATTTTTGGGTAATCTCATTAACACGGAGAGAGGTATTAAGGTATTAATGATTCTCATTGTGCATTTGAATTCACCAATGTACCAAAATTGTCCTATAGTTTAAAGTAATTACAACATTTAGCCTTAATAAACTTAAATTTACTTGAACCCTAATTTTTTGGTGCTAATACGTTTAATTTTTAATTTATTGTTGTAAATAAATTTACGCGTACCATAATTTTCAGCAAATAGGTTTTGTAAGAGTTATCAAACAAAAGAACAAGATATTGAAAAGGTAAAGAAAAAGAAAGGACATTTTAGTAATCAATTAATTTTTATTCTTATTCATAATGGTTACTAAATAATAACAACAAAAATCAATATCATTATTATCTAATTCTATATAGTTAGTATACAACTCATTAGAAAAATGATTACTCATTTCTATGATTACCTCTAATTGTCTACTTCTTCCATTACTTATTATTCACATTCTTAGTAAGTAAATGTGTGCATAATGAAATCACCAAGTATTCGTGTGTTTATATATATATATATATAATTTAATCAAGAGAAATTGTTTGAAAAGGTCTTTGAATTTAGCATTGAGTGTCATTTTAGTCTTCAAACTCTATTAAATGTGCAAAGATGGTATCTTTTAGTTAATTTTGCCCATTTTAGCTTCTACTTTAAGGAATATAAAGGCTCGTTTGGGAGTAGTTAGGGTTCGAGTTTAGATTTGGGCCTTCAAATCCAAATTTAGAGCACATCTATCCTAATCCATCTGGCCCAGGAAAGGCCTTCCCGAGCCCTAGCATGTGAACTTTAGCTTCTAACCCACTTCCATTTGGATTGGGCAAGGCTTGCTGAGTGGTTAGCTTACCTCATTACCAGCCCGGACTAGGCTGCCAGCCCGCCAAACAAAACCATGCAGCCTACTTATGCAGGTCCATATGATCCAACAGCTACTTTCTTGTAGCCAGTTAAATGGTCCCACGTGGAACAGAATGAAAAAAAGAAACTTTTATTTTTATTAGTAGATGAAGAGTGAGTACATTTATTGAAGTTTAGATGCAGTTAAGATGTCATATGTCACAAAATTGTGGTCTAAAAGTCTAATATAAGATACGATATAATATTATTTTAGGGTAGATAAAATATCAAATAAGATAAAGTGAAGTAAATCGTATTTTGGAGATATTATATAAAATTTCGATATTATTATCTTTAAGAAAATAATTCATAAAATCGGTTTAATTATTACCTCTTGTCCCTCTGCATTAGAATAAAAAAAAATAACTTTAGGTAAGATACATGAACCGTATCATTTGGATAAATATTAGTTTTGAAGATTGGCTTTGTCCCAATCCTCTAAGGGTGATAATTTTTGACACGACTTGATACACGACTTGAAATCCGTACGAGATTTATCTGGGTCAACCCGCACGATTAAAATGTCGGGTCATTTTATGGGTCAACCCATCATGACACTTTAATAAACGGGTGGATTTCGGGTCAATTTGTTAGAATGTATAATGATCTATTAACTCGTTTAATAAATGGGTAGATTTCAGGTTAACCTGTTAACCTGTACATTGACTTATTTATTGACCCATTTAATAAATGGGTGATTACTAATGTAACGACCCAAACCCTCAAATAAAAGAAAATTTGGGAAAAGTAGGTAAAAAAATGGGGTTGCACTTGAAAAAGTCAAAGAGTTGACTTTCTTTGACCAAGGTCAAAATGTTGAATTTTTTATCTAGATCTTATTTAGGTGATTCGAGAAGACCGTTATGAAGGTCTCGAGACCTTGAGTCCGTAGACATGTGGCACACTTGAATCGGAGATCGGATGAGAGAGTTATGGGTCAAATATAGTGAAAGGAAAAATGGTAATTTTTCCATTAAGGGCATTTTAGTCATTTTGTACTAATGACCTATGTAATGGTGATAAGTGTCACCCTATAGAATCATCTAATATTTTGGCTTCCCCACCGACTTCCCTCTTTATTTATCAGTGTGTGGGTGCTGTGTGTGGGGTTCGATGGCCTTGAACCAAAACAACATAAAAGCCATGTGTGGCCTTAAACCGTGAAAAAAGAAGAGATACCAGAGAGAAGGAGAGATGCATGAGACAATTAGGGAGAGAAAAGGCACGAGAATCAAGGATACTTTCATAGCAGAGGCATAAGCTCTCAGGTATACAAATATCCCTTGTCTGGCATGTTTTTGATGTCAGGACTCGACCCTCCTCGGTTAGGACCCGACTCTAGCGGGATATTGTCCACTTTGGGCCTCCTTGCCCTCACGGTTTTATTTTCGGGAGCTCACGGTGCAACTTCTCAGGTGGTTACCCATCATGGAATTGCACCAACCTCAACTCGTTTAATTTTGGAGTTCCAACCGAACCCAAAGCCACTTAGCTCCCAAAAGGCCTCGTGGTAGATAGGTGTGTGCCTACACCTTTAAGTCACACCACCAATCCCCTCCCAGACAATTCCGCTCTCATGAATGTGGGATCGTTCACCGTTCCCTCTAGGACACGGGTCTTACATTTGGGGTTACTTTTGGTATTTTAGGTTGCCTCTTAGACGAGGGCAGGACCCGATTATGTGGTATGTGGTGTTTTCTAGGTTGGGTCCTATCAACTAAACCATATATCTACCCATTTAGTACCTAAATGCGTATTAAATCTTATATTTTAACATATCTAAACATAGTAATTAGGTTTTGAGTACGCCCTGTTTCTTAAATGGGTTATATTAGTTATACGGGTTAATAAGGTCATTAAAAGGTCGGGTGTAGGTTGGATATTCTTGACACGATTATTAAATGGGTCGAATTCAGGTTGGATATTCAGGAGAATTAGTGTGATGGAAGGTTCTTCGTCGGATCTGACGTGGGTGGTAATGTGTTGCAAAGATAATATTTTTGAAACCCGGGAGGCAGATATACTTTGGGATTTGGTATATTAGATGTCATGACTTTGTGTGGTTTGGAAACAATGGTAGTACGAAAGAAACCCCCCGTGCCTTCCCATCTGCCTTTGATAAGTGAAGTGTTTTCGGAGATTAAATAAGTTTTGACGATCAATTTGCTATTTGCAAGTGGATTAAAGAAAGGATAGAATTCCCAAATAGACCTTTATCTGAGTGGGATTGTAATATGGTAATAAAGTTCTTGTTTGGATTAATTCATACCTTTTAATGCTTAGAAAATTAGTGAAGGTATATTGATTGCCCTTGACTTGTGATAAGGAATTTTACCCTAATAGATTATGTGGTATATCCCTGATTCGTTTTCTTTGAATTGGTAATGTAATTCCTTGGGATTGAGGAAATATTGTGGAAATATTGTGTGAATACAATGAAAGATTTGTTGAAGGGAACTCAAAAATAAGGAGAAAGATAAGCCTTAGAAGGAGATAACCATGAAGGAAGTGAATTCAGACACAAGTAGGTTCATAAGTTGGATAATGGACCCTAGGTTAGATTGCCTCATGTTTGGGGGCCATAATTACAAGTGGGATGATGGTTGATATGGCCTCATGATCCTTGACAGTACAACATGGAGATTGGTTGTTGTAGTTTCAATGTTTGACTATGGTTGTGCTTTGTAAACTAGAATATCTTATCGTTGAGCTGGAATGGAAGATTGAATCGGTGATATGTATATTATATTTGACCTCTTGATTATGATTATGGAATGTATGTTAGTTGGTTGTTTAAAGGAATGCGTGAAGCGGATAATACCTTAAATGAGGAAAATGACATTCCAGTCTCTATGTACTCTGAGATATGGTAGTAGGAATTGAGGGTTTGGTATGTTTTGTGTCTCACTATTTGTTTTTGAATATTTATCTCATGATTTGAAATAATTTGAGATAATTTGATATAATTTGATGAATTTTGGTTTAGTAAATGATTTTGGACACTATGTCATGATGGGTTGTGGAAATTGTCTTTGGAAAAGCTATTTTTACATAGCGTTTAAGAAACGTAGTTATTTCAACACTTATTCTCCATCCGGAAATTGTGAGTTTACCCCAGTTAGTGATTCGAAATTTCAAGGACGAAATTTCATTAAGGGGGGTAGATTGTAACAATCCGGACCCTCGAGGAAAAGAAAATTTGGAAAAATTAGGTAATTGTCCTTGAAAAAGTCAAAGGGTTGACTTTATTTGACCAAGGTCAAAATATTGACTTTTTTATCGAGACCACGTTTAGGTGCTTCGAGAATACCGTTATGAAGGTCTCGGGACCCTGAGTCCGTAGATAGGTGGCACACTTGATTCAGAGGTCGGATGAGAGAGTTATGGTTAAAAAATAATGAAGGGTAAAATGGTAATTTTGCCACCAAGGGCATTTTGGTCATTTTGTACTAATGACCTATGTAATGGTGATAAGTGTCACCCCCGCGAAGTATCTGATATTTTGGCTTCCCTACCGACTTCCCCCTTTATTTATCACTGTGTGGGTGCTGTGTGTGGGGTTCGATGGCCTTGAATAGAAACAACATAAAAGCCATGTATGACCTTAAACCGTGAAAGAAGAATAGAGACTAGAGAGAGGGAGAGATGCAGGAGAGAATTAGGGAGAGAAAGAGGCACGAGAATTTGGGGCTACTTTCATAACAGAGGTATCAGCTCTTGGGTATACAAGTATCCCTTGTCTGATAGGGTTTTGAGGTTACTTTTGATATTTTAGGTTACCTGTCAGACGGGAGCAGGACCTAGTTATGTGGTATGTGGTGTTTTCCGGGTTGGGTTCTATCAACTAAACCATATATCTACGCATTTACTACTTAAATACCTATTAATCTTATAGTTTAAATATATTAAACATGTTAAATAGGTTCAACGGGTTGGTTCCTTGATATTCGTGCGTTGTGAGGTGAACTAAGAGCTATTGGTATCCGTATGTTCATGTATGTGTTGGTTACATACATGGTCCTATTGGATGAGGACTCCGACATGGGCCGGGATTGTGGATTAGAACTTAGAAGGAGTCTAGTGTAAGAATTAAGGCTAGAGTAGGAGCCGAGAAGTGTGATTTGATTTGAAAAATTTGGGGTTAGTGTTGGATATCGGTTTGGTGCTGTCGTGTGAGTTGATTGTGACAGGATCTATCCTTAATCCCCGTCGATTATCGTGGGAGGAGCTGCTCCAATCTGACACCACGTGTCAAACCAAGGATAAGACCATAACCCACTCGGGGTTTCCAGAGTACACAATGGTTTCCAGAGTACGCATCCACGATCAACCTGAAGGGTATCAAAAACATAAAAACTATGAGTGGAAAAAAATAAACAGTTGGAAAACAATTTCCGAAATAACATTTATATCCTTCAATTAAAATCATGCATGCATCAGAAATCGAATCGTAGCTCAAATAATTTCTTAAAACCAAATCATATTGCTTTTCAAATCAATCGAATAGTGAAAACATTCATCAAATCAAATAAATTATCTCATGTAGGGTCTCAGCCCAAATAAAATCTCATAAATCACATCTCTAGAGCCTGAGCCTCTCTTGGGTAATGTCCATATCTGACACTCCGGAGCCTGAGCCTCCCCTCGGAGCTACTCATCTCCAGACAGTGTAATTGTAACCTCCCTAGGATCTACGATGTATGGAGGATACCACTCAGAGATCTACAACGTCCAAAGGGAATAATCACATCAAAGAGGATGGTAGTGTGGAAAACAGTTCACAAACATTTGTACCTCAAATCATCTCAAGGTATCACAATAGGGTCTACGCTCGAAATATAGGTTCATCAAATTACCTTCCGCAAAACCATCATAAAAATAGTGTCCAGAAACATGTCATAAATCCAGGATTCATCGAATCATATCATAAATCTGAAATAGGGTCTCAAGCCCGATATATCACTTCCAAATCTGAAAACCATTTCATTATTCAAAACATTGTTCAATTTCACGTTTGATTCTACTCTAATTCAAACCATAAAGTAATTGGGACACAAGCCTGAAATGACATTTTCACGCATCTCCATGAAAACATTCAAAACCGATGAACAAAAAATTATTCAAATCATTGAAATCTCATGCACGTAGAAAACTCGCCCTATGCCCTAAGTATCACATAAAACAAAAATCTCGAAATACGTGTAATATAACATTTTCCAGGAAAATGCTCAATATCAATCACAAATCATATTCAAATCATATGCAATCAGTGCATCTCAAGCCGTGTTCATAAAACATATAAAACATTTTTGCATGCATCATTTTATAAAGCAAAAGTCCACTTACTGACTGTCCACGCGGCACACACTTTGCGCCGTAAGCCAATCCGAGGCTAATCCAAAGTCTCTGGAACATCCGAGCCTGTCCAAATCATACACAAGGGTCACTAACCATCTATACAAGTCTATAACAGAAACCCTCAAAAGTCCTGGTACAGTAAACGTGTCCTGAATAAGCTTCCGAGGCTAAAAACCTCTAAATGACCTTTCAAATGATCTTCGATCGACCTGAAACCACCACCAATGTATTCAGATCGTTAGAAACTTTTGAACAATATCGGGTTGACCTCGAAATTCGTACCCATGCACCGGTCAAATCTCACACGCACCTAGTCAACGCTAATGTCATCCGCTGACGTCTTATGCTGACATCAGCCCTAGCTGACGTCACTGCTGACATCATCTGCTGACGTCAACCTGACATCTGACAGCTCTAACAGATCTAACAACCTGCCACATGGCACACCCTGATTAGTGCCATGTGTCACCATCTGACATTATCATGTCACATGGCCTGACATGATGACCTAGCATGCCACATCATCGTCTTCAACGTCTAGCCGGGTCAACCTAAATTGCTGTAATGGGTCGTTCTACCCGCAACCTTGACCAGGCCGTAACTCGGCCATCTAACCACCAAAACTCACGATTCTTCTTCCCTTCGACTTTTCTTTAACCCATAAATTGATCTATGGGTTCAAAAGTGGAAAAATTCACTTGAATGTGGCTGGCCAACCTCGAACCTTCACGGCCAATGTTCGAACCACCGCTAGAGCCACTCCAAACATCCTCAGCCTTTCCTGTTTGTCCCTACAAGCTTGTATGAGATCAACGAATACACATAAAGCATCAGAACACCTTCCCAAAGCCTCAAAGAAAAAATCGGTAATTCAACCAAATGGGTTCGCGATTTTTACTTGGTTCCTCAGGCCACCGTCTATACCATCCCACTCAGTCTCTCAGCCTTTCCCTGACTCTCAGTCTCTCTCAAGCAGATTAAAAGAAGGTCGGAGGAAGAAATGGGGAAGGGTTTCGGGTTGGATAAAAATAGGAGAATGAGATGATGCATGTATGTAAAGTGTGGACCAAAGGATGGGTGACACTTGTCACTCATCCATTGATCTGCAGAAGATATTTTGAGTCCCAATTTCAAATACCAAAGTCAACTGTATCAAAAATCATGCAACTATAAAACTGTCTAAACCTTCCTTGACCCGTATCTTTTCCGTACGATGTCTGATCTCGACGTGTAGTCTGTCTACGGATTCGTATAATCTCGATCTACGTAATAGACCTCAGTTCACTTGCTTTTGACTTTCCAGGTCAAAAGTCAACATTTTCACCTGTCTAAAAGAAAAATCATCATCTCACCCCGATCGTTCGATAATCCTCGATTAATCCTTAATCAAAACTCGTTAATTATGAAATTCAGAATTTCATCCTCGAAATTCACATTGACTCATATCAGAACTACAGAAATCCAATCCTGCCTCTAATCTGAGGCTCTCACATGTATACGTACGTGTCCAACATCTATCCATAGTACTCAATTCATGATTAAACATCACCCGATGTTAACTACAATCCAACGGTAAATATCATAGGAAACACCGTCTTAGTTGTGCATAACTTTCACACTTGTAAATTGTGGAAACACCGTCTTAGTTCTATATGTATATTTGAAGAAATTACTTTGTAAAGTTGGGTACTAATTTAATTTATGAAGCAACATGAAAATAGTTCAAAAGAAAAGGCGACCAATTGAAGCATTACCTCGAGGAAATTAGTGCGCAGGATATGGAGTTCGAAAGAGTGTATAGACCTCACATTGAATGAGTTGATTGAAGCACTTCGTCTAGGGTGAAGGCGTTAAACTCAAGCGCTTGTTGGGAGGCAACCCAATGGAGGAGTCTACAAAAGATTTGCATTATTTTCCCTTATCTTATATTTTCGTTTATTTTTATTTTTATTTTATTTTCGTACAACTCTCTCTCATACTTGATTCTATGCTTTTACTTTGATATATTGAGGATAATGCCAACTTTAAGTGTGGGGGAGGGTTTTACAACTTTATGAGACTTTGCAAAAAAAATTTAAAAAAAAAAAGAAAAAAAATAATAATAGTAATAATAATAAAAGATGAAAAAAAAAATATATTGTGTGTTTTAAGTTTTTGTTTATAAAAGTCTTAGGATGCCCTTAACCTGTCGATGATAATAATGAAACCAAAAAAAGAAAAGAAAAAAGATAAGGCATGGCTTGAATTCATGTGTTAATGTGCTTTATGATTGAATGTTTATGACTTGTAGTAGATGATGCATGTTAAACTGGTACAGAACAAACATGTTAGGATTTGTATGAATCATATAAACCTTATGTGAGCTTTAGAGCCTTATATACTTCTTTTTTGAGTGATTCATAGGAGTTCTTTGTTTAAATTGATATACATATGCCTCATAACTGCTTGCCATAGTTTTTAATGAACTCTAGAGTACTAGAACTTATTCTATGTGATTTTCAAAGATTTTAAGTTAATAAACTCTCTGATTTTAGACATGATTAAGGAAATTAGGTTAACACCACTTATCCAAATATTCTAGCCCTACTTGATCACACAAGTGTGATCCCCCTAGTTTAACTCATTTGTACCTACATTAAGCCTTTATTTCATCACCCTCTAAACATCTATTCACGTGAGCCTAGTATAGACATCATTTACCCTTGTTCCAAAGACTTGGTTGAAGACTTCAAGATGGCGTGAAAAAGGAGATATGATGATTGAAGACTTGTATGTACGCATAGGAAATGACTTGCTCAAACTACATTGTAACACATAGAATTACCATGAAAAAAACAATTCGAGAGAAAGAAAAAAAAAGTGATAAAAAAAGAGAGAAAAGGATCGAAAAAGAAAAAAAAATTAAAAAACATAATATTTTGAATCTCTCGAACAATAAATAAGTTTTGAGTTTGAGTTAAGTCTTCTCTCCTTGTGAATTTGGAAACATTGAAGATTTCGGCCTTTGTCCTAATTACAATGCTTAAGCGCATTTCAAGTATTTGCTAGGGACTAGCAAAATCTAAGTGTGGGGGTATTTTATTCGAAGCACTTATGCCTATGTGATGGAGCCTTTGGTGAGTCCTGGAACAAATTTAACACCACTATCCTAAATATTCCTTGCCTCTACACCTAGCCTCATTACAGCCTTAAATTAAGACCTTATGATCCTTGAGATGAGTAAATTTGATTAGTTGAGTCTATCACTTGGGTAAGCTTATGCTTTTGGTTCATTTGTGCAAGTATGTTCATATTATTATGGTTTATGTTTGAAATTTTTATGAAGTAACTTACTTTCTTTTAGGTGAGCATCTTTCTCACATACCTTGAGTGAAAACACAAACCCTATACACATTGGGTCGAAATCTTGAGTGCATATCCCATGTGAGTTGATTCATACTTGTTTTATTCATATTGAGATACATTTTATCAAGTTTACTAATTGTCTTACTTGTCAAGGCATTTTGTTATGATGTATTAACTTTTGAATTCCATATGCTATATAGCTTCTTAGTGTAAATCTTTGATGTCATACTTATGTTGATACAATTTGAGACAAATGGTTAAGAGCATAGTAGTTTTTGTTTTTAGGAAAAAGAAAAAAGAAAAAGAAAGAAATTTTGAGCTTCAAAACCTTAGTTTGTTTTGGTATTTTTTTAGGGACTAGCAAAGTCTAAGTGTGGGGGTATTTGATAAGCCATGAATTAAGCATCATTTTATACCCTTTATGTTTTTCTTTTAATGTTTAAATACCAAATCATTGTAGAAAATAATATATTTTGTGACAAATGTGCAGAATTGGATAGTGCTTGGAAATATGAGAATTTAGGCGAAAGAATCATCGCAATTGGAGTTGTAACGAAGAATTTATGATCAAATGAAGGGAGGCCACCAAAAAGAGCAAGGAAATTCGGTAGCAAGCTACCGAATCGAAAAGGGCAGCTCAGGAAACCATTTGGCACACGTGTACCAAAGTGTACATCTTCCTCTCGGCGAGCGTGTACCGACGCCTGATTCTCTTCTCTCAGTGTGCATCGTCTGAAATCCTTGAAACGAGTTCGGCGTGCGTCCACCGAACATTCTTCCAGCTTCCTTGTCACGTTGACCGCCCTTTGACCACTAAATTGCAGCCCCAATTTCGGCCCACGTCCACTGAAATCATTCCTGAAGCTTTGTTTCGAGTTTTAGACAATATGTTAGGATAATTCCAACTTGCTTTCACACTTATTCTCCATATTCTATAAGGATTTCAATCCTATTTCCTTTTGTTTTATTATTTTCATCCCTTTTACTTGTGGGAAAGGTTTTTAATTAGTTTTCTTATATATTTAGGAAACCTTTTCCTTTTAGAATTAAATTGTGAACTCCTATTTATTTCGGGATTAATTTTTTCCTATAAATAGAGAGGCTTAGGTTATTTGTAATAGTCACTCATTTTTTTACCACAACTCTACTCAACCAATTTTCCCCTTTCATTATATTCAATATTTCTAGTGTAAGAATAATTACACCATACTTCACCTTCTACACCTTCATCAGTGACTAAGTTGAGGAGCCCTTACTTGTCTCACCGAAGAGTGCACAATCACTTCGTATCCATAGGGAGCCCCGAAGAGAAAAAGTGTAACACGACCTCTTTACCTTGTAGTTATTTCTTATGTTTGAATATTGGTTATATGAATTGATTTCTAACAGTATTCTTGGTTTTATGATTAGTATTGTTTCAATATTCTATGTGTTCTATGATTCTACTTTTTGTTATGTTTGTGTGTTCGCGCTTAATGCTTGACTAGATATAGGGAGCCCCGAGTCTAGGTCATTGAAAGTGTCGTCGGGAGCCTCGAGCACGTACTTAAGAGAATATGCAAGTAACTCGTAAGATTAAGATTATAGGATTTCGTAGGTTGAAGTTAATACAATAATGAATGAGTTGAGATTAAAGATGAGTTGACCATGTAAATAATGGATTAGTTTAGTTTAGATTTAGTTTAATTACTTAGAACTTTAAAATCAATCTTTACCCCCAATTAACCAATCAAACGACAATCATACTTAGGTACCCTCAATCCCCGGTCCAGAACGATCCCTATTTACCAATGCTACAATATACAAAAAAAAAATGGTTTTTAAATTGTATGCGTTTTCAATAAGTGTTAATATTAATGCTTAGTTTTTGCATATCACCTCCCGACCAGCAAGCCATAACTCACATGGACAACAAACAATCAGGACTACCAAATGCAATTGATTCTTCAAATACTCAACATAGGAGTAACGAGTAGTCCACCAATCCATGAGGAACATCATTACAAGTCACGTGTGTCTTGGAAAACCAATATGTCTTAAGGTCAAAACCTTTATCCAAATCGAACAGTCTCGGTTCACCAAACTACAACCAACGTAGTACTGGTCGGAGTACTAGCTCGCATGTCCCAACTCTATGGAATCAACTCCTGAGCATAACACTCGTGCAATTCGTCCAAAGATAGCTAGAGTACATGTCACCAATCCAGGCATACCCTGTGAAAAAACCTAGACTTTTTAAGAAAATGTAAATTCATAAAATTAAATGTAAAATGACGTTTTTGCCCATATATATGTATTATGGTCAAATGTTGACTTTTGACCCGAGAGGTTATTGAAAATTTGACCAAAACCCATTATGTAGATCGGGAGTTTACGAGTCCGTAGACAGACAGCACGTTGAGATCGGACGTCGGACGAGGAAATTGTGGGTCACATACGAATTTTTGAACTATTCATGTTTTATGAGATGTTGACTATTGGCAGGTTTTAATTGGGCAAAAAATAACCAAAACTAACCAATAGGTGAGTGACACTTGCCCATCATCCCATTGGTGTAACGACCCATCCCGAGTTACAAGATTAATTAAGGCTTAATAGAGGATTATCATGACTAATCGGGGATTAATCGAGGATTGTTCGGACGGAAGGCATAAAATGATGATTTTGCCCCTAGAAAGGGCAAAATGTTGAATTTTGACCCAGGAGGTCAAATGCATAAGAACCGAGGACCGGTACATAGATCAAGACCCTACGAGTCCGTAAATATGTGGCACGTCGAAATCGAACGTCGTACGAGTCACGGAAGGTTCCAGGAACTATTGCACGAGTTATGAGGCAATTGACCAGTTGTCTCTTGTAGGGCCTAGATATTTTGGCCAGGCCACATCCATTGCCTCTTATTTTTCATTCATGCATCTAACCTCCCTTTCTCTCTTTCGTTCACCCAAAACCCAAAACCCAAACCCGAAACACCCAGTTCCCCCTCCCTTGCTAGTTTGGTTGAGGACCCCTGAGAGACTGAGAGTGAGGCTGAGGGTGAGACAATGAGATTGAGAGAATGGAGGTCGACGATGGAGTTACGCGATGGCCGAAAAACCGTGAAAAAGGTAAAACCCAAAACTGTGTCCTTTTGAAATTCAAATTTCATGTTTGGACATTTAGGGAACGGATTTTTTGACTGGGTTCTATTTATTGGACTTGGACGAGCGTGTGGGGATCGAAATCAGATGAAATGGAGGGCTGGACAGCTCTCGAAGGGCTGTGGAAGCTTGGTCGTGGCTAGTTGTTCGTGACAGGTAAATCCTATCCCTTTTTTTTCCCATTTTGAGGTCGTAGAACGTTTTTTGGTTATTAGACTAGTCAGTAGGGATGAAAATTGTGTGTATTGGTGGTCGGAGGAGGAAGAACGGATCGGGTCGGGTGGCGGGTCTATTTGACCCAGTTGCAGAAATTCAGGTTAACTCGGTTGAAGGTTGAAAGCAATGACGTCATCATTTGTCAGGTCAAATAGGTGTTAGATGTCAGGCTGTTGTTAGCGTTGATCAAACTTTAACCCGTGCGTGGGACTGGAGTGTACTTTGGATAGGTCCAGACGACCCAGAAAGGTTGGTTTAGCCTAGGAGATGCTTACGTCGCAGCTTGTGATAGGTCGTTAATTAAGCATTATTTTATACCCTTTATTCTTGACTTTTAATATTAAAATAATAATAAATTTGAGAAAATAATATATTTTGTGGATTTTTGTAGAATTAAATAAAGCTTGGAGTTTGGAGCGTTTTGGCGAAAGAATCGTCCCGATCTGAATTATAACGAAAAAATTATGGACGAAATTCAGTGGATTTACATTAATCCATTTTAAAATTGAAATTCATTTGCTAAAGCCCAATCCAAGTTCAAGCCTAAATCCATTTTGAATGAAACCCAGGCCCAAAAAATAGGCCCAAACCGGCCCAACCCAAGTCGCGCCTGCCTCCTCAGCCCAAATTATACTTTGGTGAACATTAGCTGAACACAGCATTACCAATTCGTTGCGCGCGTACCGAATTCCCCCACTCCAGCTCAGCACGCCTGCGCGGAAGCCCTGCCTCTGTCAGCGCATCCGGCACCTAATTCTCCACGCCGTTTTCAGCATGCGCCTGCCGAAGTCGTGATCATCTTGTCAGGAGCAGCTCACCAACTCCCCATGCTCCTGTCAGCAGCAACCGTCGAGTCCTTTTAGCCCAGCTCAGTAGCAGCTCACTGAATCCATCCACTGCGCCCCTGCACAGTGCTGTTGAGTTAAAACTACTCCAACTGCATTTTCAGCAGATTTTCCAGCTCCAATCTAGCCCTAAATTCATCATTTTCATTATTTGATTGTATTTATTTTTATATTTAATTATTGAACTCCCTCTATAAATAAGGAGCCCATTTCATTTGTTTGAGAGTCCCCATTTTCCCCCTTTCTTCCCTTTTCATAATTCATTTTAGTTTAGTTCTTTTTTCTCTCTTTTGAGAGGCATTTTGGGAACCATTTTAGCTCCATGTAGATTGTTCTTCTTAATTTCCTTTTATGTTTTGCTTATAATTCTTGTTTTTAATTTATGTCTTTATATTTTGTTTCTTAATTTCATTTCTTCTTTACTTTATTCTGGTGATTTTTGTTTGAAAGCTCTTAAACACATTTGTATGCTTTCTTTAAGAAATACCTAGGCCGAGTAATTCTAAGGCAATTCAAGAGTTTTTAAGACTGAATTCCTCGTATCTCTTCTTCCATCTTCCCAAGTTTCCTGTCGCTGTTCGATGATTCTTATGAAAAACCATATTTTTCTTCTTTATTTCTTGTTATTGTTATTGGTTTTACTTATAATTCAATATATGTGTTGGTATTTTCTTTCTAATATTTGTAAGTAAGAATGCAATCTCCATGTGTTTTACTTTTTGAATTTCTTTTACTTCATATGGTTTAGTGCTTAAACTTCAATTCAATGCTAAATGTTGATCCGCTGTTCGGGGCATTTAGAATAGAATTGAAGAGATTTAATGTTTGACCGCTGTTCGGCGCATTAAATCACAAACTTAAAGAGGATTATATTGTAAGTAATAATCCGTTGTTCGGTGCATTTATAATATGAAAAATGTATGCATGTAATTGAGATGATGAAGGTATGATTTCGTGATTAGTTCAATATGAGCATAATGTTAGAGTGTTGGTAAAGAATTGTGTTTGAAGAAAGTCCACTTCTACAAAGGTTAATGTATGAGTAGAATTAAGTTCATAATTGTTTTCACTTGTTTTCTTTATTTTATGTTTACACTTTGTTCAAAACCCCCTATTTCATTCTTTTATTCTTTACCCTTTAATTCTTTATTCTTTCATTATTTGATTATTTGATTCTTTATTTTTTAATTTTTTAATTCATTTATTTTTTAATTTTTTAATTCTTTAATTCATTTATTATTTTATTCATTATTATTTTATTCATTATTCTTTCTTACTAACATATTACTAATGTTCCCTAATTTCTCCGGTTAAGAATGATCCCTATTTACCAATACTACATCTACATAAAAAATGTTTAAATTGCATAATACTCAAATTATGTGTTTAATTTAATGCGTAGTTTGACCGTTATCAGCTTGCAGGCGCGCAACATGTACGTTCTGTGAGTGGACATTTGCTTTCTAAATTGATGCATGCATAACTGTTTTATATGTTTTATAAACATGATTTGAGATGCCCTGAGTGCATGTGATTGTGATGTTTTGGCATTTGATGGTGTTGTGGATTTTAAATGTTGTTTATGATGTTTTGGGCTTGAGACCCGTCTGATATTGTATTGACTAGTTATGGAGTCAAACAGGGTTTTAAACGAAATCATTTCGGATTTGTATTTGATTTTGGTTTTGGAAATAGTACTCCGGGATCGAGACCCCGTTGATTTATGAAATATCGGGCCGGAGGCCCAGTTATGATTTAGGAAATGAGATTCCGTGTTTGATACCCCACTGACTTGTGGATTTGGGCTGAGTCCCTATGGTTTTGGATGTGGATCGGATTCGCGGAATTCTGTTGTGGAAACAGTTTGTAGAGACGGTACCTCAGGTTGAGACCCCATTGAAATGTTATAAACTGGGTTATGAATTTATGATGGATTTCAACTGGATTTTGTTACGGTTTTTAAATATACCATCCTTATTTGCAGTAGTCTCATCTAGACGTCCTGTAGTATCCTTGAGTAGTCACGTAGCATTGCCTGAGAAGGGCCGCTCTACGGAGAAGGGCCGCTTTATGGAGAATCTCAAGATTAGGATTGCTAGAGATCGATATACCTCAGGTAGTGATCTGGGGGAGGCATACCATTATGGTACCACCCCGGACACTAGTGGACCCAGGCGGACCCTTAAATTTGAGACCTGAGTAGCACACATAGCTTTAGAACCGTGACATTATTGATTAGACATCTAGGATGTTAGGTATCTGGGATGCCAAGGATTGGTTAAACTGTATTTTATTGATTTGGGCAGAGACCCACATGATTAGTTTTGGGTAGTGACCCACGTGGTTCGGATTTTTGGGTTGAGACCCTACTGTGGAAATGGTTTGAATTGATAAATGGATTTTCACCGATTAAATTGAGAAGCATTTTTCACTGTTTACCACTCTGGAAAGCCATATGATTTGAATTTAAGAAAGTGTTTAGTATAACTGGTTTTCTTATGCATGCATGCTTTTTAGTGGAGGGTATAAAAGTCTTTTTATAAATTGTTTATTTTTCGTCCATGAACATCTTTTCCTATTTTCAATACCCTTCAGGTTGATCGTGGTTACAGGCTGTAGCAGAGACAGAGTCATTACATGCTGTCACAGATCCTGGCGTACTCTGGTTGCCCCGAGGGTTTTGGGTGTATCCCTAGTCTGGCTTGGGGTGCTGGATGGGAGCATGGCATATCTCACGTTAATCTTGGGGGGGATTGGGATGGGTCGTGTCAATTGGCCCATGCCCCCATGTACGTGCATCTCACTTATGCTTCTTCATTTTCCCCCATGTACTTGCATCTAACTTATTCTTCTTCATTTTCCCGAAAGAGAGGCAGATGGTGATGGTGGTGGATGGTGGAAGCACGGACGACCCCCCTGGAACCCAAGAATCAGGTAAACTTGAAACCCTGTTTGGGTTGATTTTTGAATTTAACTTTAGATGAGTTGTGAGACCGTTCTGATGATTGGGAACGGTTCCTAGGGATTGTACGAGTCCGCGGGCACAAAAAGCAGTAAAAAAGGTAGCTGGGATCGACTGAGTTCGAGTTTGAAAATTAGCCAAAAATCATCAAACTTGGTTGAAGCTATTGAGGTACTTTCTTCACATTTTATTTTCACAGATCAATTGCTGGGTCAATTATGAGTCGATGGGTCAAAAAATGGAATGTTTTGGTGGTCAAATGAGGAAGAACGAGTCAGGTTACGGTCATGAGTCGACCCGTCTGAAGGTAGAAGACGATGATGTGGTAGTCCATGTCATTGCTGTGAATCCACATGGAAAATCAGGTGATGCAACATGGCAGGATGTCAGACCACGTGGACCAATAGGGTGGTGCTATGTGGCAACCTCTCAGAGGATGTCAGAGTAATGTAAAGGTGACGTGGCAATCCACATCATCTTGTCAGACCACGTGGACTAGTAGGGTGGTGCCACGTGGTAGGGTGTCAGAGATGTCAGAGCTGATGTGTAACGACCTGTCCCGAATTAGCGGGATTAATTAAGAATTAATGACAGATTAGCCTTGCTAATCGGGGATTAGACGAGGATTAACAAACGTTCGGGCGAAATGACGATTTTGCCCCTGAAATGGGCAAATCGTTGATTTTTCGTTCAAGTGGTCAAATGGACTATTTGACCAATGACTGTGATGTAGTTCGGGACGTCACGAGTTCATAAACAGGTGGTACGCCCAATTCCGACATTCGAGGAAGAAGTAATGATTTTCAGAAGTTCGGGAGCATTTTGGTAATTTGGTTGAATAGGAGAAAATAGTTGACTTTTGACCTGGGAGGTTTGATGGCCGAGGCCCGAGGACCGTTACGGATATCGGGACAATACGAATCCGTAGACAGGCGGCACGTCGAATTCGGACATTCGACGGAGAAGTTACGGTTCACAGAAGTTCGAGGGAATTATTGCATATTTTACTAGACATATTCACTATTGTCTCAAGTGGGCCCCATATATTTTCCCAAGGCCCAATGGATGAGTGACAAGTGTTACCCATCCACTGGCCACCCTTTTACATTCATGCATATCACCTTCACCTGCTTTGTTCACCCAAACCCGAAACCCATTCTCCATTTCTGAACAACCATCACCCCCTTCCTATGTTGGTTCGATTGCTGCCTGGAGAGAACAAGAATGATGTCATGAGGGTGTAGGTGGTGGCTGACTGATGACTGGGCCGCCGTGGGCGCCGGTGACACCACGACCAGGTAAACCCGAGCCCCTCCTCTATTTTTTTGATTCAAAATTTTGGATTTAATTGTTAGGATGTTAGATGGTGATTAGGGGGTGGTTTCTGAGTTACTTTGGACGTCTAGGAGTGGTGGTTGACGTTGGGGAGGTGGCTGAACAGCCCAAGGACGATGAGGAAAAATTGGGCCATGAAGGACATCATATATGGGTCAGTTTTAGGGCATTTTGTTAGTTCTTTTTATAAGGATAGATAGGAATCGGAAAGAGGAAGAGAATAGGATTGAATAGGGTTCGAATCAGGCTAAGAAAAGGGGAGAAAATGACTGGACCGGCCTCACCGGTCGGACTGAACCGAAAACTAGGCGGACTGGTCGGACCCGATCTGCTGATCGTTGCTAGTGACTACACAGTGGGCACATGAGGCCCACGCGCAGGACCTTCTTGGGGCACGTGAACTTTGCTTTGGGGGTGGTCCCAACATGACAAATCATCTATTCGATGTAACTAATATTTTGGGACTGGTTTCGTGTCAATCAGACATCGTTTCGATATAATTCGGGACGCGACTTAGGACGGTCTGTGATTATCGAGGCACGGCTTCGAACGGTTTGTGAGTAGACCTTTCTTTCGAAATTGATGCATTCATTAATGTTTTATAATTTTTTTAGAACATGTTTTGTGATTCCATGAGTGCATTTGTTATGGTAGCCTAGGATTTACGTATTTGCACGTATTTCGAGATTAACGATTTTATACGATGCTTTTACGTGCTAGGTTTTCAATGAGAGTTTCATGAATTGGTTTTGTATTTGGAACTATGAAATCGGGCATGAGGCCCATTTGATTTACGAACTCTCGAACTTGGAGTCCATTTGATTTGACGAGGAATCGGACCGAGGGTCCATTTGAGTATACGATCGGGCCGAGGGCCCCGTTGGTTTAAAAATCCGAGCTTGAGGCCCAGTTGGTTGTAATCTCGAGCTTGAGGCCCAGTTGGTTGTAATCTCAAGATTGAGCCCCATTTGGATATAGTATCAGGCTTGAGGCCCTATTGGTTGTGAAATCAGGCTTGAGGCCCCGTTGCTTTATGGTTTCGGGCTTAGGGCCCAATTATTTGTGATATCGGGCGAGAGGCCCAGGTGATTGTGAAATCGGGCTTGAGTCCCAGTTCGATTTATGAAATGAGAATTCAGGCATGATACCTTATTCAACTGAGGATTTAGGCCGAGGCCTGTGAAATTGATTTGAATCGAATTCGAGGAATCCTATTGAGATGAATCGTGTATGAGATCCAGTTTAAATATATATGAGAGAGAAAGTGTTTGAAAATGTATGAAACCCTCCATATGATTTATATGGTCTCCTCCAGACGTCGACCTGGAGAGTCACGATACAAACACCAGAATGGGTATCCCCATAGGGATCCCGTTCCAGGAGTGCGAGTTATGATTTATGATGTGGTCCTGGACCAGATTCAGGAGAGATGATCAGACTAGATCCAGAGATTGAGCCTCCCAGATGGAGAATTCTTGGGGGAAGACTCGGAGTGAGAGTCCGAGTAGTGTGCACACTAGTATAAAGATGATAGCGTGACATATATCAGGGATGTGTTCCCTAGGGGTTGTGTGCCTCGAGTTGGCATCTTCTCGGAAGTGCCGCGGATGGGTTATATGTATGAGTATGTATGAGGTTTTACAAAAAGTGATTTGGGGGCGGAGACCCTGTGTTCCATGTTTTAGAAAGTGATTTGGGGCGGAGACCCCGTATTTGATGTTTGGAAATGGTTTGGGGCGAAGACCCAGTATTCAATGTTTTGGTATTTCACTAAGGATGGTTTTGGGCTGAGTCCCACGTATGTTGACGGTTTATGGTTCATGACGATTTATGGGGACTGGCATGATCCCTTGAAAGGTTTTTATGGGTCATGACGGTTTATAAGGACCGGGCATGAACCCTTGAAAGGTTTTTGAGAATATGTTTGACAACTGGTTTTATGAATGGTTTTATTAACGTTTTTCTAAACAATTTTTGAATGCATGCATATTCTTTTTAGTGAAGGGCATAAATGTCTTTATGTGAAAATGAATTTTAATGAAATGTTTGTTTTTGTCCATTCACGACTTTTGATGTTTTAATGCCCTTCAGGTTGATCGCGGATGCAGGCTATAGTAGAGACGAGACATCACACTCCTCCTCCTACGATCTTGGCGTACTCTGGAAGCCCATGTGAGGGCTAGAGATGGAATTTTCCCTGGTCTGACACTTCGTGTCAGACAGGATCAGGCGCATCCCACGTTAATCCAGGGGAATTTGGGACGGGTCCTGACAAAGTGGTATTAGAGCATGTTTCGCTATGGGAGTGCGCGCAGGTCGAGGATGTGATGACTCTGAAGTCGTAACAGCCCGTCATCAACCTAATAGTTAGGGTAAGAGTAGAAAGTACCACGTGCTGAACGAAATTTGATACGATAGTTGGAGGTACAATTGGCATCCAATGCCTTACATGCCGCTTATTTCGAGGAAGTGGATCCCGAGTAGGATCAGTATTCGTGTGAATCTAACGGCTTAGAGCCGTAGTGTCACTGGTGAATAGGATCCAGTGGACCAGTAAACACCGTATGACGATTCTTCGGAGTCGAGAGCGAGGGATCATTCAGGATGGTTGGGCAATAGAGGGCAGTCGGGTTCATAACAACCCCAGTTCGAGAATGATTGGCCGGACGCTAAGTAAAATGAGGGGATCCAGTTCACGAGTACCATGGTGAGAAGACATTTGGAATCCTAAGATGGACCGATTGGTGGATGTTACATGTGGAATGGTTGGTACCGGCGGTCGACTACCACATGGATTTGGAGTCTCGGTAGCAGAGTGTTTCTGAGATTGGTCTGCACGAGGTTGTGGCCGACGCTGCTATCGATGGACGTAGTTGAGTCTTATGGGGTTGGATAGGCTCAAGATTCCTTAACGATTATGGCGATGAGATTCGTCAGTTGTGACGATGATATGAGGTGCGTGAGTGACGCACAGTATGAGTATAGATTCTGGATTCCACTCGGTTACTGCTGAGTGCGATCGCAGAATGAGACACTGACGTTGGGTGTTGGCACACTTGCCACGTTACCTCTATGAGGTGACTGTGACGAGTAGGATATACCTGGATGAGTGACAGGTGCCCTAGATATTCTTGGATGGATTACACGAGTGTGAGTGCTGGAATTGATCCCGTAGAGTTGGGACGTGCGAACCAGTATGCAGACGGAATAGTAGATGTGCCCAGAGTGGCGAGCATGTTAGCTCGGTGGGCACTGAGTGGGACAGAGAGGATCCCGAGTGGCTCAGTGCGAGGCATCAGGAGTACTTGGTTGGGTGACCAGTTCCCTGATGATATGAGACTCGAGGCACGAGTGTGTGCCCAGGAGTAGTAACGTTAAAGGATGGAATGCCTAAGTGGCATTCAGATGAAAAGATATAATGGATGACGTGAGTGATGTCTTATGACGTATGGGTTGGTTTTTCAAATATGGTAGTACGCAGAGATTTGGCTTCAGATCACGAAAGACGTTGCGATCTGTTTAGCCTACCGACCAATGCCAGTGGATTTCGACCAATTCAGTGAGCCAGGATTGGATCAGGTGGATTAGTATACAAGGTTTAACCTTGAGTTGCGTGAATTCCACTCGGAATGAGTGTACCGACATGAACGGTATTCACGGACGTGTGGATGGTGCTCGGTTGAGCTGAGGACTTGAGAGTCCATTGCGGATTGGTTTTGGTTGACTACGGTTGACCATACCTTCTTAGTTGGGGATTTGGAAATCGTTGGCCTATAGGATGTGGGAATGCTCGTGTAATGAGTGAGCTCAGTAATTGGAAAAGAAGAATGTTTCCAACGTGATTGGAACTTCAGAATCAAGAGAAGTTGTGACTGGGACGTTGAGAGGAGTGCTTGATTCCGCATGGGTGATGGATATCCCGAGGTCACTGATTGTGACTCTTTGGTAGATAGTGTTGTTTAACGACCCGTCCTGAATTCCATGATTAGATTAATGACTAATCACGATTAGTGAGGTTAATCGGCGATTACTTGAGCGAAATCGAACGAACGATGCAAAATAACCATTTTGCCCCTAGGCGTGGGAAAATGTTGACTTTTAATTCTAGCTGTCAAATGGACTTTGGCCAATGATTGTGACATAGTTCAGGACGTCACGAGTTCATAGACAGGTGGCACATTCAATTCCGACATTCGAGGAAAAAGTTATGACGTTCGGAAGTTTAAGGACATTTTGGTAATTTTGGTTAAAAGGGGCAAATAGTTGACTTTTGATCCAAGAGGTCCAATGGCCTAGGGTCGAGGACCATTACGTAGATCGGGAAGATATGAATCCATAGACAGGCGGCACGTTGAATTCGGACGTTCGACGTCGAAGTTACGGTTCACGAAAGTTTCAGGGCACTATTGTACGGTTTACGAAACGACTTAACTTTTGGATCCTAGTGGGCCCCAGATATTTAGTTCCTTCCCAATGGATGTGTGACAAGTGTCACCCATCCTCAGGCCACCCTTGTACATTCATGCATCGACCATTTTCTTTATTTCAAACCCAAAACCCGATCTCATTTCATCCATTTATCTTTGTACAACCCAAACCATTCCCTTCACATGGTTCAACCTGAGTTGAGGCAAAGAGGGAAACTGAGGACTGAGGGGAGGTTGCAGGACGGCCAGAACCGCCGTGAACGGCGGCGTGGAGGAGAAACCCGACGAGGTACTCAGTTTGCTCCTTTCACTTTTATTTTCGATTTATGACGTTGGGCTTCGTTTTTAGTGATTGAAATGGGTTTGGTAGGTCACTTAGGAGGTATAGAGAAGGTTTTCGATGGGGTTTAATGGTTGTGAAGCCAGGGAACAAAATGGAGGTTTGGAACCGTGAGAGGGATGATCAAACCATGGGTTTTGAGTAAGTTTTTGATGTTTTAATTCCTATATTTAGATTCATAGGGATGTAAGGGAGATTGTAGGATTGATTAGGAAGGGAATCAGACCAAAACGAGAAGGGAAAACCAGTGGACCAGTCACGCTGGTCCGGTTCGGCTCAAACCAGGTGGACCAGCCAGTTCACCTGAGGAAGGAGAAAACTGTGCAGGGCGTGTGAGGCCCACGCGTAGTGGCTTCTCGGGGCGTGTGAGGGTGTGTGGCCTATGTTTTGAGGATACTTCCAACACACGAAATCGTCTATTCGATGTAACAAACATTTTGGGACTGGTTTCGTGTCAATCAGACATCGTTTTGATAGGTTTCAAGGTGTCCAAAGGTCTAGGATCAACTTTAAAAATAGTTAAATATTCCAAAAAATTACGGGGCTTTAGTTGGTGGTTAATTAAGTAGTTAGTAATCTTATATTATAATTTGGACAGGTTTGGGAGTCCCGGTGACGGTGATTAGCTCGGAAGAGCCATATGGCACGCATATCGAGGCGGCTGCTCGGACGGTCTGTGAGTGAACCTTTTTTTCTAAATTGGTGCATGCATAAATGTTTATTATATGTTTTAAATGCTAGTTTGTGATGCCATGAGTGCATTGGATGTGTGATTACTTATAGGCACGTATTTCGAGGTTTCAGCCCTATACGGTGCCTATACGGGTTTGTATTTCCTTATTGGTTTAAAGTAAATGGATTTGGATTTCCAAAAGGATAAACTCGGGTATGAGACCCATTTGGTTTTTCCTCAGGCATATGACCCTATTGATGGCCTTCGGGTCTGAATTTGGTCGTGGCGAGTGCTTTGTGCATGGCGGCGGACGATACGACGCTCGACTCCGGATTAGGATGTGTTCCTTCCGGAAAGTTCACGATGCACGATCTATGGTCGAGTAGCCAATGGTGGCTCGACTTAGGAGTGCTGACAGTTCAGGATAGCGATCGGCGATGGGTGCACCATGATCTTGTGGTGGTCACGTCGGTTGATGCGTTCACGGTGACATACCAGGATTGAGGGCGATCTTGGATGGATGGTTGCACACATCACTACTATCGGAGTCGTGACTGACCCTTCGATATCGGGCACGATGCCCAGTTGATGTCATATGTTCGGGCACGAGACCCAGTTACTTTATATTGATGATTTCGGGTCGGGGACCTTAAATGGATTTCCAAGTTGATGACGGTTTATGGGAACCAGCATGAACCCTGGAAAGGTTATTGTGGTACATATCGGTTTATGGGAACCAGACATGAACCTTTAAATAGATGTTATAGATCATGACGGTTCAGGGGGACCGGGCATGAATGCTTATCTTATATGTATATATATCTTCATATACATTTCTTTACTTCTATTATCTCCTCCGGGGAGGGTCGTTGGCCTGGGTGGACCCCGGAGTAGTCACTGAGCACTGACTGAGTGGAGTCGCCCCAGTTGGGTTCCTTACTCTCAGAAAGGCTTGTACTATAACCTCAGGTAGGGTCATTAGTTTACGGACATTGACCTTGCACTCTGAGAGACTTGGGTTTGAGACCCCGGGTAGCACGTACGTAGCTTTGGAAACCGTGACAGGATTAGTCGTGTGATGTATATGTATATATGATATATGATATATGATATATGTGATATGATATATGATGTGTCATGGATACAGGTTCTGGGCAGTAGCCCGTGTACGTGGTTTTATTATGGTTTGGGCTGAGCCCCACATGGATTTGGGCAGTGGCCCATATGGATTTGGGCAGTGGCCCGTATGATTGGTTTCTTTATGGTTTTGGGCTTAGTTCCCACATATGGTTATTTCGGATAAATGGTTTTCGAATGCATGCATGCTTTTTAGTGAAGGGTACAAATGTCTTCAATTTAATGTTTTTATAAACTCTTGTTTTGTCCACTCACATCTTTTAATGTTTTGACTGCCCTTCAGGTTGACAGCGGATGTGGACTGTAGCAGAGACCAAGATATCACATACCTCCTCCAAATCCTGGCGTACTCTGATGGCCCGAGAAGGCTAAGGTCAGAATTATCCCTTGTCTGACACTCCGTGTCAGACGGGAGCATGGCACATCCCGTGTTAATCCCGGGGGGATTAGGATGAGTAGTGTCATGCTGGGTGCTGGAGGATGACATAGGATGAACTTTGATGTCATCATCATTGGATTCGCCTTGATTCTTCCCTAGGTGGGACAACGAGGAGTGATATGACAGCTAGGAGCGCAAAGAGAGTGTAAGAATCGAACAATTAGGCTGTGTGTAACGACCCGGAAAAAGGAAAAAGGAAAATTTGGAAAATTGGAGAAAATGACGATTTTACCCCTGGAATTGGGCAAACGGTTGACTTTTGGTTCAAGTGGTCAAACGAACTTTGACCGATTCCTGTAACGTAGTTTGGGACATCACGAGTTCATAGACAGGTGGCATGTCCGATTCCGACATTCAAGTAGAAAGTTATGACGTTCGGAAGTTTAAGGGTAATTTAGTAAATTGGTTAAAGGGGCAATTTGTTGACTTTTCAAACGAAATGGAATTTCTACGTAACTCGAAGACCGTTGGGTAGGTCTCGAGACGCTGGATCCGTAAACATGCGGCACGCATCAATCGGAGTTCGGATGACCAAGGTTACGGGTCTAGAAGTGTGAAGGGCATTTTGGTAAATTGTCAAAGCAGGGGAAAAATGGTAATTGAGCAATTGAATAAGAAATGGGACGGTGATGGGCTGATTCAGCCATGGTGATGCCACCAAATGACATCTGTCACTTTTATTAAACAATTAGTGGCACTAATTAGCAAGGGGTGGCAAGTGGAGGTGTGTGCGTGGGAATTAGCTGACTGCAGGTAAAAAAGAATTGAAACTATGTGGGTGTGTTTGAAGTGAAAAACAGAGACCAGAGGACAGACCAATTTTCCTTGATAGGCCTCCCCTACAATCAATTGAGAGAAATGAAGAGCGGGAAAAGAATTAAGGGAGGAAGAACAGAGATTTGAGATTGAGAGAGGAAGAAAAGTGATGAAAACAGTGAAAGAAAAACTCAAAACCCGAAACTAGTCCTTGAGAGAGTGAGTATTCAATTTTGAGTTGTAGACCAGCCCAAGTCAAATTAAGGCTAGATCACGCCTTCTGGGACCTTTATTAGGCGATCCAAATCATGAAATTCAAGGTTCGAGGCTCTTGGAGCCATGAACAGACATGACGAAATTCCAGAAATCTCAAGCTTGTGTTCATGTAATTGGAGGTAAGTTCTTGTGAAATTGATTACAAAATCATCTTTAAAGTAAGTCTACGATGCTCCCTAACTAATTAATTGAAGAAATCGTTGACTATTTAATGAACTGGGACGATGAACATTCATTAGAACTTGAATTCAATTGAGTTGGTTTGAGGCAGTGACGATTGAAATTAATGTTACAGACCCCTAATTTAGTTGGTTGCGATGCTACATGATGGATCAATTGAGGAAATTAAGTTGAAATTGGCAGAGATTGGACCGGGTCAATACGCGGGCTAAAAAACCCGTTTTACAGGTGTTCGGGTGAGGAAGAACACTGTAGCTGCACTGTAGCAGCGCGTGAGCTTCACGCGCAGCCACTCACGGCGGCGCGTGGTGGTACGTGAGACCGGATCTCGAGGTGAGTTCAACACGAAACTTGCTCTTTTTAATATAAGGAACATTTTGGCACTGGGTTCGGGAAATTGGATATTTTTTCGATAGTGTTCAGTGTATCCGAAGTTTTCGTATACGTTTAAAATATGTATTTAAATCCTGAAAAAATTGGGGAAAATTATGTGAGGTATATTGAAGTGTTAGTGACCCTGGATATTGATTTTGGACAAGAATTATGATTTCTGGAATTTATAGAAAAACGTGCAGCTCGGAAGCGAGCCGTTTGGACGGTGTGTGAGTGGACCTTGCTTTCTAAATTTCAATGCATGCAAAATTGTTTTTTATGCTTTCTATTGATGATTACTATAATTGTGATGGTGATGACGATTTTCGTATTTACACGTATTTCGATATGCAATACTTATTTGCACGTATTTCGAGGCTATGGTTTCTCCTATGCGTTGATGATGGTTTGGTGGATATTTTATATGATTTGTGCGTATCATGTTTGAGGATGTTTTGATTATGATTGTGAGTATGATTTACGGTTTGGCACGTATTTTGAGATTATTACGAATTTGCACGTTTTACGAGATTTCGAGTATGTTGTGATTTGACCATGGTTTTGATGATTTGAATTTGGGATTTGAAATATGATTTGATTTCAAACATTTAAAAAGGATTTTGGAAAAAGTGATTTCGGGCTTGATGCCCAGTTCATAAAAGTGGCTTTGATGAAAGAGATTTCGGGTTTCAAAAACTTAAAAGTGGATTTCCGGATTTGGGTTCGGAATGGTTATTCCTGATGCCGGCTTACGGAATGATGGTTCCGAATTCGGATTTGGAACTAGATGATGGATATGATTTGGGATTTAAAAGTGAATTCAGGCACGAGACCAATTTCGATAAAATGTGATGTCGGATTTGGTTTTGGAATTTGGATTACGATGGATTCTGGATTTGTTATGATTTACACATGGTTTTGGGTTTGAAGACCAGGTACTATTGCTGGATCATGTTTTGGGTTTAAAGATCCGGTTGATTGATGACGGGGGAGGGCCCTTAATTAATATGTTTTGACTATAAAGACTCGGTTACTGTGATTTACCCTGAGGCCTATTGATTGTGTTTTGAGTTTAAAGACTCGTTAATATCCCAGGAAGGCCTGATATATGTGAGTTTAAAGACTCGATGATTGAGATCCAGTAGATTGATTGACTTGTGATTTACGGTTGATTTCCGATGTTTTCGGATGTGTTGGGCAGTGGCCCGGTTTATGTGGCTTCGGATTTTTGGGTTATATTCTATACTTGGATTTTGATTCATGATTTTGGGCTGAGGCCCCGTATTTATGGTTTCGGGCTAAGGCTCGAAGTTTGAGAAAAGGAAAATGATTTTGATTTGCATACACGGTTTTCTTATATTGGAAATGAAATGGATTGTGAAATGATTTTTGAATGCATGCATTGGTTTTACGTGGAGGGTAGAAATGTCTTCTCTGCAACATGTTTTATAAACTAATTTATTTTCGTCCACTTACACCCTTTGTGTTTTTATTGACCCTCCAGGTCGTGGTGCGATAATCGAGGCTGATTGGGAGGTGGAGTCATGAGTGGGCACAAGTATGGTTATCCCTTGTTTGGCAAGTGCTGAGGATAATTTGGGAATTTCAGTCGACTTGCCAGACGGGAGCAGGACCGGGCACGGTTATCCATGTTCCTTCAGGGAGGTCCTGTCAGAGCATTTGGTTGCTGATTCTGTTGCCACATCATGCCTCCGAACGTAAGCCTCGTGTGCGACCTGATAGTGAGACGGGTAGATGAGGGTGTCTGAGACCTTGTGATAGATTTTGGATAAGATTGACCCTGAATTGAGGATCAGATGTTGAACTACTACCTATTAGACATAGAATTGTGTAGGTCCCAGGGGCGAATGAGCCCAGTGGCTGGAAAGGTGTTATACCCGTGATGAGATTATTTTTAGTGGATTCCTTAAGTAGAATGTGTGTCTAAAGCGTCTAGAATGTGATGGGATATGCCTTAGGCTTTATCGGTCGTATAAGATGTGGTTCACCATCAGTATTTGTTCAGTGACTGGGTATGTCAATGATGGTATGGCTGATTAGTATTGGACTCAAGAGGAGTCAAGATATGGTTATGGGACTCAAAATGAGTCAGGATATTGGTTAGGACTTGAGATGAGTCATAGGAATATATCAGTGCTCGGGAGGAGCCAGAAGGGTTGGATATAACTATGGTTGCTGACATGGCAGACCCTTAGCTGAGGACTGTTTGGCACCTGGGATGCCCAGGATTGGATAGGGTCAGATACTGATGAGTTATGAATTTATGGATTAGTCTTGTTTAACTTTGTTTACTGGATTTATGGGTTGTGTCAGTTCCATTTAGTGACTGAAGGATCGGGCGGAGACCCGAGAGATACAGGGATTGGGCCTTAGGAGATAGTCTAGTTCAGTGGGACGCTAGTTGGGTCCACTAGGAGGCAAAGTGATAAGGGTAATTATGTAGTAATAGTTATGATTGTGGGTCGTCTGGCCACATCATAAAGAAATGGTTATATAGATTGGTAAAGTGATATGGTACTATTGGGGTGCAATGGAGCAGGGATTGGCTCCTGTATTGACTGTTGATGTGGCAGGCGAGGGAAGAGTTGGTGGGGCCCGTGATGGACCATAGGGGCGTGATCGGATTGGGACCACATACTCGAGGATTGCAAGCAGGAGGCCTGAGTAGCCTCTGGAGTAGTGACATCGACGTAAGTTTAACCAGGACGTATGTATTTGGTAGGTTCTGGGCTATCCACTCTTCCATGTCTTAAGATTGTACATTGGACGGATATTGAGATGTTTGTGATTGGTTATGGTATGGCAGTTGGTGGGTCGACTGGAGCTACGGATGTGATAAACGTGATGATATTAATGTGGGAACCTTGGTACTTATATATAGTAAAATGGGTGAGACATAAGGGGGGTAGACCTATTGATGTGAGACTACCCAGGATGATAGGTGTTATTCGCGGAGTGGTTGGCTTAGACTTGGATGATTTGGATGTAATCCTTGGAATGGATTGATTGATGACTGTCAGTTATAAGTAAAAGAGAAAAAGATAATGTCTGGATTTGATATGGCTAAGGTTAATTGATGGTGATACCCTTGGATGACCAAATGGACTAGTTATAGTTGGGAGCTGATGAGTCAAGTATTCTGACCACATTTGGATGGTGTATGGTACAATAATTGATGATGATTGGTTGGTGTACTCACATTTATGGATGTGCAGGTGATATACTAGAGAGATGTATTGAATATCCTCAGGGAGAAAAATATATGGTGGAATAAGTGTTAGGTCGACCAGAGCAGGCTTGTGGAACATATACTAATAACGGTTGGGATCAGTGTGAATCCCACGAGAAACAGATGTATTGATCAATGGATAATAAATTGGAGTAATACATGATTTTTGATCATTTAGACTATTGGGGTACAACTGCAGGATCATACTTGGTGCATGATGTTGGCTAGAGTCGAGGTTAAGAAATGGACGATTGTACTGAGTGCCAGTTTTTGGCAGGAGGTAGGTATCGGGGAAGCCTATGATAATAAACAATAAAAGGAAAAGTTAAATTCATGAGAGATAGTGACTCTGGGAAAGGGGTATGAAGTGATTGACTTAGCAAGGGGAATGAGTCCCTGAGTTATTGGACCTTATGAGTTTCATGGCTTGGTAGCCCGATGGCATAACGACAGGATGACATGTGATTGAGAAGATATGACTGGTATTTGTGATTCTTGGATTAAGTCAACTCGGATGTTGAGCGAAGCTCTCTAAACCCCGAGTGAGTTGTAGTATGACTGCCCACAATTTGGTTGTGGAATGGGGTCGATTTGAATTTCGAGGACGAAATTCTTTAAGGGGGGAAGATTGTAACGACCCGTCCCATATTAGCGGGATTAATTAAGAATTAATGAAGGATTAGACTTGCTAATCGAGGATTAGACGAGGACAGACGTTCAGGCGAAATGACAATTTTGCCGCTGAAATTGGCGAATCGTTGACTTTTCGTTCAAGTGGTCAAATGGACTTTGACCGATGATTGTCACGTAGTTCGGGACATCACGAGTTCATAGACATGTGGAATGCCCGATTCCGACTTTCGAGGAAGAAGTTATGATTTTCAGAAGTTCGGGGGCATTTTGATAATTTGGTTGAATAGGAGCAAATATTTGACTTTTGACCTGGGAGGTCCGATGGCCGAGGGTCGAGGACCGTTAAGTAGATCGGGACGATACGAATCCGTAGATAAGCGGTACGTCGAATTCGGACGTTGGACGGAGAAGTTACGGTTCACCGAAGTTCGAGAGAACTATTGCACGTTTTACGAGACAGATTGACTTTTGTCTCAAGTGGGCCCCAGATATTTTCCCAAGGCCCAATGGATGAGTGACAAGTGTCACCCATCAACTGGCCACGGTTTTACATTCATGCATATCACCTTCACCAGCGTTGTTCACCCAAACCCGAAACCCATTCTCCATTTCTAAACAACCATCACCCCCTTCCCATGTTGGTTCGATTGCTGCCTGGAGAGACTGAGAATGGGGTCATGAGGGTGTAGGTGGTGGCTGACTGATGACTAGGCCGTCGTGGGCGGCGGTGACACCACGACCAGGTAAACCCGAGCCCTTCTCTATTTTTTCGATTCAAAATTATGGATTTAATTGTTAGGATGTTAGAAGGTGATTGGGGCCGCGGGGGGGGGGGGGGGGGGGGGGGGGGGGGGGGGGGGGGGGGGGGGGGGGGGGGGGGTGTTTCTCAATTACTTTGGACGTCTAGGAGTGGTGGTTGACGGCGGGGAGGTGGCTTAACAGCCGAAGGACGGTGGGGAAAAATTGGGCCGTGAAGGACATCTAATATGGGTCGGTTTTAGGGCGTTTTGTTAGTTTTTTTTTATAGGGATAGATACGAATTGGAAAAAGAAAGAGAATAGGATTGAATAGGGTTTGAATCCAGGTGAGAAAAGGGGATCAAATGACTGGTCCGACCTCGTCGGTCTGACCAAACCGAAAGCCAGGAGGACTGGTCGGACCCGGTCTGCCGAAGGTTGCTGGCGACTGTATAGTGGGCGCGTGAGACCCACATGTAGGAACTTCATGGGGCGCGCGAAGGCACGTGAACAGTCCTTTGGGGTTGTTTCCAACATGACAAATCATCTATTCGATGTAACGAACATTTTGGGACTGGTTTCGTGTCAATCAGACATCGTTTCGATATAGTTCTGGACGTCCGAAGGTTCAGGTTCACGTTTAAAAATAGTTAGAAATTCCGAAAAATTACGGGGCTTTAGTGAGGGGTTATTTAAGTAATTAGTAACCCTCTACATTAATTGGGCAGGTTCGGGAATCCCGGAGGCGACGATTGGCCTGGAAGAAGCTTATGGTGCGAGTATCGAGGCACGGCTTCGGACGGTCTGTGAGTGGACCTTTCTTTCAAAATTGATGCATGCATAAATGTTTTATAATTGTTTTAGAATATGTTTTGTGATGTCATGAATTGGGTATTTCGATATTTAAGGTTTTATACGATGCTTTTACGTGCTAGGTTTTCAATGCGAGTTTCATGAATTGGTTATGGATTTGGAACTATGAAATCGGGCATGAGACCCATTTGATTTACCAACTCTCGGACTTGGAGTCCATTTGATTTGACGAGAAATCGGACCGAGGGTCCATTTGAGTATACGATTGGGCCAAAGGCCCCGTTGGTTTGCGAATCCGGGCTTGAGGCCCAGTTAGTTGTAATCTCGGGCTTGAGGCCCATTTGGCTGTAGTATCGGGCTTGAGGCCCTATTGGTTGTGAAATCGGGCTTGAGGCCCTGTTGTGAAATCGGGCTTGAGGCCCTGTAGAAGAGACGAGACATCACACTCCTCCTCCTACGATCTTGGCGTACTCTGGAAGCCCCAGTGAGGGCTAGAGATGGAATTTTCCCTGGTCTGACACTACGTGTCAGACAGGATAAGGAGCGCCCCATGTTAATCCCGGGGGATTTGGGATGGGTCCTGATAATGTGGTAGACTGTCAGAGGTTGTTAGACTTGTCAGATGTTAGGCTGATGTCAACATGATGTCAGCGTTGACCAGCATTGACTAGCGTTGACCATCGTTGACCACCGTAGACCGAACATTAACTAGTGCGTGTGGGCACATAGACACGAATTTCGAGGTCAATTCGGTCTTGTTCGATATGTTTCGATAATCTACATCCAATGGTGGTTTCATGACAAGACCCATCCCAATTATCCCTCGATAACCGTGACAGATCCTGCTCCCGTCTGACAATAACTCGAAAGTACCAAAAGTAGTTTCAAATATATACATATAACACATATAAACGATAACATTTTCAGACAAGGGATAGTTCAGTATTTCGAGACCGTTGACCTAGTCAATAGGTTTACAGAGCATAGGAAATATTTACATGTAGGGAACAAAATCCTACGCTGCAACGTGTCTGAGTATGCAACGGTCCGCCTATTCCTCAGCCTCGATATTAGCCTCAGTACCTGTGCACTGGCCTAGAGGGCAAATAAAACATCAAAGGTGTGAGTGGACAAAAATCAAGTTTAGAAATACATTTATCAAAATATAGTCTTACCCTCCAGTTTTTACAAACATGCATGCATATCATAACTCATAAATCAAATAATTAAGATATGAATATAAATCTCAAACATCAATAAAAACACAGAATCCAGGTCCAATATAGAGTCATGTTATCCCTGCAACGCGTGCAAATCAATAGGCTCAAGGACCGCTCAAATCCCGAGCATCCGCCGCTGTGAACACATCACCAGCCGGCAATCTGGATCTCATGAACACATCACTTACCGATCCATATATAACTCAGCACATCTGATTTGAGTTAAGCCTCCCTCGGCTGCTCGACAAAGATCGTGCTACGTGACCTCTTCGGGGTAAACACTTCCATCCCGAAGGCGAGCGCTATCTCCAGGGTCTATTTCGGGGGAAACATATTCCACACCGAAAGCCCTCAAATATCATCATCATGAAAACCAGTGAAAACAGTTGCATGTAATATCAAAACCATTTTTGAACTTGGATTTAAGCCCAAAAACACTTTTCTCAAATCCATAAACCAATCCACGCAAACCTGCACAATCACAATCTTATTTATGACATAAATCCATCGAATCCAACACCAGACTCATAATCCGAGTCAAAAGAAAGTTCAAACCCCGAGCCTTAGCTCGAAATACCAGTTTCACAATTT